>JAULUF010000025.1:21230000-22430000 GCA_031834385.1 Semotilus atromaculatus | reverse complement strand
AAGACTCTTGCAAATGGCACTGATGTGTGTTACTGTACATGGCTGACTTTGCAGGTCTAGGTCTGTGCGTTCCTGGATCCATTTCAACATTAGGCTGTATTACGGAGAGTAAAGCCTATGTTCTGACCGTATACAGGCAGGTGTTATTACCGCACTTCATTTGCAAGGTAAGTGACTATGGGCTGTGACAGTGGTGGAATTAGTAATGCGCTCCCGCTGTCATTTTTATCAACAGGGCCTGCTGGGAGGACGTGATAAAATGGATATTCCACCATCTGCATTAATACCCTCTGCCCCACTTTCAATTCACTTATCCGAGCACAGAATGAAGAATTTTACTATCGATTGCCAAGAGCAGTGGCAGATTCTTGCACTAACATGTTGATTTTAGTGTTGGAAAACCTCACATGCACTGGATTAGAGAATGTATATGGAAAATAATATCTCTCTTTTTTATTGCTTTTTTTTTTCTTTTAGTTATTAGGAACAGAGACTTAGTGCAGAGTAATATGTGGTGCCGTTGAATGTGCAATTAAATGTGAAGGAATCTTACAATACTTATTTGTCCCATATTATAGGATTGACCAAGGCTAGTTGTCACACCTTCGTGAATATTTTTTAGGGTAGGTTTATTTTTGAAAGTAAGTCAAAAGTCTTACAAAAGTCTTTTTAAAAAAATTAAAAAAAAACTTTTTAAAACATTAAGTTTCTTGTGCAGCAAATCAGCATACAGTGATTTCTGAAGGATCATTTGACATTGAAGAATTGCTGCTGAATGACTAAATTACAAACTACATAACATTTAAAAGTTATTTAAAATTGTTGTTTCACAATATTATGTTTTTATACACTTTTATGTATTTTGTAATCAAATAAATGCAGCCTTGGAGAGCATAAGAGAACATATTAAATCTTACCAACCCTAAACTTTTGAACAGTCGTGTATTTTACAAATTCCTATAATTGTGTACATTTATAACAATTTAAACATGTTAACTGGACCTTTAAGAAAAACACCCATGTTTTTGTTACACATTTGTGCAATTGAATGAACAACCTCCCCGTGTGACAACTAGCCCCGGTCTCCCCGTGTGTTTGGTGATTGTTATCACAACCGAGTGATGCTACTGGTTCAGCGTTAGAGGCCAGTGATGCTTATAACAGACACAGCTGCAGCTTACAAGCTGGGTGGGGGAAGCAAATCAATGTCCACTGACCTAACGGTTCCCTTTCTGCTGAAGTGACTGACCACAGAACAACATAAGCTGTGCACTGTCCTTGTGTTTAATACAGCTATACGCTTCATTCGTTAAATAAACCTCACAACAGGGAATCACCATTTATTAATCAAAATAGGGTATTAAAAGGGTTTATTTTAACCAAATAATGTGCGCTCAAATGTACACTCATGAAACATTTTTATAACATGATGAATCCTTATCAAGTGGGGGTCAGTGATGTTGTGGCACAGTGAGGTTCACATCAGAGTGGTTATAAATGAATTGAATGGTGAAAAGCACGGTTTAAATATGCATGTGATGTGGAGATAGATAGATGGTGGGTCAAATTCTTTAACTACTTACCATTCAATTATCAATGACAAGTTTAAATACATCGCCACCCATGTTTACCTGTGGATTTGGTAGTGTCCGTGAACACTGTCCACAAATTCTGGGACAAGAGCATCAGCTGTGGACAGAGCTGTGGATGAAACGCTTTAGGGATTTGAACTGGAGACCCTGGTCTCATAACTCTCTGCCATAAGCATTGCAATATTCAACATTTATGAGGTTCTGATTTATGAGCTGGCAACCACATAGGTTACTCTGGTTTCTTGAAAAGCATCAGAGGAGCGTGACGTCTTCACGTTGTGAGTCTAGGCCTCACATTATTTGCATCATTTTGAACCCACGTTGATATTTATATATAGTGCACCCAAAAATGAAACATGACATATGACTTTCTGTTTTCTATGAAATGTTACAGGTTCATTTTTGAAGAATATCCTGGCCATTCTTATCTAATGAAAGAACATGAAAATAGCTGCCAACCTCCAAAATAAAAATAGAAAGAAAGATAAATGAAAGTAAAAGGGTTTTTCTAAACTACAACCTTTTGAGATAAAGAGATCACTACAAAATATTTACTTCAATATTATCTCTCCGTTCATCAGTTGCTATGATGATGTCTGATTGGTGACTGAATCTTTTTTGAATGGTTTACAAATCAGAATGTTTAAATTCAACTCAGAGATTTGGGGATTTTATATAACTGTTTTCCATTTTATATTTTAAAATGTGATTCATAACAAACCTGAATTTTCAGCAGTCATCCCTCCAGTGTCACATTATCCTTCAGAATTCATTATAATTGTAACACGAGGAGCGAGGAATGCATGCGGAAAAAAACATATCTAAATGCATATGTCTAAAACAACAAAGGGAAGCACAGAAATCCACAGGAAACACCAAACAACACCTGACAAAGAACAAAGGAAACACAAGGGCTATTTATACACAAGTGCACACCTGGGAACAACCAGGGAACTGATCAACATTAAAAACTACAAAAGGACTACAAAGATGGCAGACAGAACAGGAAACAGGAATAATAACAGGTACAATAAAAGTCCAGGGACAAACACAGAGAACATAATGCAATAATATGCTGATTTGGTGCTCAAGAAACATTTCTTATTATTATAAATATTGGAAACTGTTGTGCTGCTTAATATTTTTGTTGAAATTATGTTTTTTTCAGGGTACTTTGATGAATATAAAGTTCAAAGAAACAGCATTTATTTTAAATAGAAATATTTAGTAACATTATAAATATCCTAACTTACACTTTTGATAAATTTATTCCATCCTTGTTTAATACAATTATTCTTTTCTTTCAATAAGCAAAAATAAAATAAATAAAAATGTAATGACCCCAAACTTTTGAAAGGTAATGTGTATCCTACAAATCTTCTGGGCCACTTTTATTGGGCTTTATTTTGGAGCTTTCCACCCCCGTTCCTCATTCACTTTCAACATAATAAAAAAAAAAACCTAACCAGGATATTCTTCCCTTTCTCAAAATATCCACAGAACGAAAAAAGTAATACAGTTTTAAACAAAATAAGAGTTAGTAAATGATAAGAGAATCTAAAATTTGGATTGAACTGTCCCTTTAATTGGCCACTGTAAGGTGGCTAATTGGTATACAAAAAACATCTAAGAGAAAACTTCAACTTGTCTGAGTTTGGAAAGAAGTCCAACGGAACTGAGTTGTGACAAAAGTGCACCTGTACATTCTTAATGGATCTGAAATGTATGCATGATTTAGTGCCTGCAGGCATTACTATTTCAGGCACAACAACTGACGCTTAGACTCCCTGTGGAGAGCCTGTTCACCCTGCATGAGATTCTTCCGGAAAAACAAAATAAAATCTTGAGCCTTTGCAGAAATCAGATCAACCAAAACCAGTGTTCAACAATTAGTGGTATTATCATGCCAGCGGTGTGACAGTCGCCAGAGAGAACTGTAGGTGTCACTCCTGACATGGAATGGGGGCCGAGGCCGTTCAGTAGGAGCTGTCATTCCGAGTCAGTGAGCTCTGTCTTGCTGAAGTGGGCCCCAGTCAGATGTTCACTATGCATGCTGCATTGTCTGCTTGCCTGTTCGATAGGGCTGGCAGCAAAAGGTGACATCTGGTGACTAATGTGCTCCCATGTTCCCTCTCTTCTCTGGGCGGCAGATGCTCTGCACAGGCAGATAGGAAGAGGGGGGGTGGGGGAGTGGGGTGAGCTTGAGATGGACAGGCAGTGTAACGCGTGTGTGTAATAAATGCAGTCTTTTGTAGTGCTTTTTTTTTTTTTTTTGCAGCTGATCTGTTGGTGGCTGGTGAAGAAAGAGAGGATACAAACAATTAGCACGTTGAACACTGGTAGATCTCAAACTGGTTCAGAGATTTTGGATGACAAGTTATTTATAGCCGAAGCCAAAAAAACACTAATAATAAACAGACTTTTAAAAAACAGGATTTGATGAAAATGTCTTGCTTTGACATATCTGCCATAACAAAACATTTTTAAACATTGTTAATTAATATTCAGTATTTTTATCCGTTCCCCCCAGTCTAAATATATAAATATCCATGTGATATTTATATCAAGATCCAATTTAACAATATTTAAAAAGATGTGAGAAGCAAAACTGCTAATAAGTTCATCTTAATGATCTTGATGTAAGAACATTGAAGTTCAAGATATAATTATAATTATTGCCTTACATTGCTTAATGTTATATTATCTCATTATTGCTACCCAAATAAATTATTATTTTAAATATGTTAAGTGTTTTTACTAGATTTTGTTGCATAATATTACTATTTATTTATTTATCTTTTTATTTTTTTTATGTATGTATGTATGTATTTATGCTGGTTGTTTGTTTGTTTGCAGTTCTTATATTTCATGCCTCTAATTAAAGTCTTCTGATGAAAAAAAATCAGCAAAAGGCAGATTAACCTAAAACAATAATTGTGGGACAAATAGTGTCACAGTGATTAAACACAATCCACAGCCTTAGCTTAGTGGATATCCAGAGGTTCACTTCTGACATTTAGATTTTTTTTTTAGAAAATGTATTATATTTGTTCTAATTTATTGATATAAATTTAAGACTAGATTTTTTGGTATTTATTTTTATTATTTTATTTTAGTTCTATTGAGCTTCCTTGATTTGTATGTGTCTTGACTCTACTTTTCTGTGGTCATTCTATGGTTTAGGTTCGGCCTTTGAATGGTGTCTGGAGAGTTTGATTCAGCAGATCTTAAAGATAACACTTTCAGGGAGCTTCCTCAGACCGCTTCCCACACTACCACATATTCCCATCATGCCATGTCACCCAGACAGCTGTGCTTAACCTCCCTCTGGCCTTTTTGTACAGCTGCAAGTGGGCTCTTTTACCCCTGTCTCACCCATGAGTGGGCCTGCGAACACGAGTACATGTGACAGAGGAGTGGACAGCTCCCATTCCGGTTCCTAACAGCCCTCGTTGTTTCTTAGCCACACAGAGACTCACAGCAGAAGTTCACACAATGCCACGCTGTGTCAGACCGCCGGTGCAAGGCTCTGCTGTTTCTAGACAGCCTCCAGCGTAAAACAAAGATGAAATGCCTCCGTCGTGACATTATATTTTCTTGGAAAACCATCGTTTTGTAAGATATGCTTCTGTCGTGGATTGTGCAAAATTAGCATGTGTTCCACTCCGTACAATAGTGATAGTCTCTCTTGTTGTCTGCACTGGGGGGGATTGCCTTTATGCTGATATGGCGATTTATACATTCCACAGGAAGAAGTTATTAAAACCCTTTTCATTTTAAGCTATATTGCCCTGTCTTTGCTGAGAAAATACCTGTCCTCTTTGAGATGAAAAATCTGCAGTGAGAAAATGAATTGGCAGGTTGCTTCCCCCGGGGTCTCCTCTATCAACTAGTGCAGTGGGTGACAAAATGCAGCGCATGTGTTCCCAATACAAACCTTATTCCATCTGTGGCCCTATCAGCCAGGAAATGACATATTTATCAGAGCAGTGTGGCCTCGCAGGCAGCAGAAAGCATAGAGGCTGCTGACTGTGAAATCTCCCAGAATTAACTGGGGCTGTCCTTTTCTCCCTCCACATTACTGTTCCCTGAGGGCCATGGCGGTTCAAAGCATCCTGCATCAAAATTGCTTTCCTATTTGTTGGGCTGCATACAATTGATAACATTTGTTTTGACCGAATAAATTCTCTAAACCGATAAATGCTTTTGCAAAATATAGAGAATTCACAGGACCAACTGTCATCTTTTGCAATCTGAATTATTTAATCAAACATATGTGTTAGTAAGACATGGAATGAAAAGACATGCAAAGTGTTGGAGGAATTAGATGAAAGATCTACCAGAGACTGAATATACCATTACTGTCCTCAGTGCCAGGGACAAAGCTGCACGCTATCAGTGCTCAAGCGTTTCAGAACAGCCTGAGGAAATGGCTTCTAAGATTGTCTCAGTTTTCATGTTTTTTCAGGAGGGCCTAAAATGGAAAACATGTATTTTTGGAGCATGAGGTTGTTATACAGCTAAGTGGTTCCATTTGAAATTGTTGAGTAACATTGTGTGACATGATGAAGCTTGATGCGATTGTTTTTAGTTAATCGACTGAAAAAAACACGAAATACTGACCCAAAAAAAGACAAAGAGGCTTTATTTTATTATTTTATTTTTTTATTCAGTCATTTTTTATTTTATTCTGTAATTTATTATTTACTTTTATTTTTCATTTCAGATCAGTTGTCCATTATTTCTCCTGCATTGATTTGTGAATAATTTTTATAGCTCCTCAGTTGGATATCTCAAAAAATACACAATTGTTGTTATTGTACAGTTCAATACACACAAAACCACCAATATCAAATAATTAGGCTATACTTGTTTGTTTTTTAACACATACACACACACACACACACACACACACACACACACACTGTAAGCAGTAGGATGAGGTGTAGGTGTGTAAACAGATGTGGTGTCAGTGTGGGGTACAGTGTCAGGGATGTGTGCATGTGGCTTTCCTGTGTGAACAACAACAAACAGACCAGATATTACACAGAGTCACACGTGCTACAATGTCAATCCAAGTTCATTCCAGTCTGGGCGACTATGTCAGATCCTTTGTTTTTTTCGGTCTGTGATGTTGCGAGATAAAAAAAAATACAACAATACACACAGCTAAACGCATTATGAGTAGCATGAAACTGAATTATTTTGTTCCTCTCTTAAAAATAGAAGAACCATTCTGGACTCCTGAAAAAACCTTACAGTTGACAGAAATAACCATTTTTTTCTTAGTGTGAAGAATATTTTAATAATCTAAACAACTTGTTTCCACAATAAAGAACCTGTTGTGCAAAGGAACCATATGCCAGTAAAGAACAAGTGTATTGTTTAGGTTTTAAGGGCAAAACAAGACTCTTTAACAAGATGTGTGATACCTTTGAAAATGTGTGTATTACCAAAAAGTCACCATTGCTAGGGGTACTGGTTGCTTGTGGTCTGTACAGTATTTTTTAATCAGTCAGGAGTACACAATGTACAGAATAACCACTGAATGTGACCAATTTCCTTTGGCTAACAGAGGGAATCTAATTAAATAAATGTTAACGCAAATGAGATCATGTGAAAAAGCTGCATTTGTCTCTGTGCTATTAATCCATCAGTTTCCTCTAAGAATAAATGGCTAAAATGGGCAGTTTTAGGTGTTTTTCTCTAATCAATCTTCTATATGTGTCCCACAGGACTGTAAACAGGACCACCCCACCCTTTAGTCACCGTATTACAGCTGTAAAGTGCAGGTAGCAAGAAAACGCTTGCGATCACTTTTAGCTGGGTAAAATCTTCTCCTGTGTAATTGCAATGTTCCACTTCAAAGACTCTGACAGGAAGGCTGGTGTAGGAGTGAGATATCCTTAAAATAGCAATTAAAGAAGCTGAGGAATAATATGACCTCCGCTTCCTTGGGTCACAACACTGAAGAGACTGAGTATATTGAGATTCTCAGCCATACCTTTCAGCCACTGTTCAGAGCTTTTATATCAACATCGCTACTTCCCCGATTAACATTCTCTCGCTTAAAGGATTATTATGTCACAGAACGTATCTATTTAGGCTTTTCATCATAAGTATGTATGGTAATGAGACGGTAAGTTCATTTAATATGTCCAGTACTCTGTTTCAAGTTAGACAAATATCACTTTATTTAAATTGATGTGGCAAGGACATGATTATTAAATGCATGTGAAGTATGTCCCCACCAGAAATCTTACATTCCCAGAACCTTCTGTCAACATCCATGCAGGTATCAAGGACGTTGCTTAGTAACGTTCCCCGAACGTTCTGAACGGTCATGATGTGGAGTTCTTTAAAGGGTTGGGGGACGTTATTTGGTTGACCTTAACGGAACATTCAGGACGTTCTCAGAACGTTTAGGGGACCATATTTATTTGGAAATTTGATGGTTCCAGAACGTTCTCAGAACGTCTTCGCTGATGGTGTCAAGGACATCGCCTGGTAACGTTCCCAGAGCGCTCCAAGACGGTCATGATGTGGAGTTTGTTTAAGGGTTGGGGGACGTTATTTGGCGGACCTTCAGGAAACATTTAGGACATTCTGGGAATGTTTATGGGACCATTACTAGGATTTCACCTATCCCTAACCCTAACCCCAACCCTAACTCATAACGTTTACAGGACCTTTAGGGGACCAACCTAGAATGTTATTTTTTGGTCCTATTTAGGTCCTTCCATCATGTTTATTGAATGTTTTCAGAACCTTTAGTAACATTACAGGAACCTTTCGGGGACCAAACTAGAATGTTACTGCAGCGTGGTTCTTGATCTAAAGAACCTTAATCAGGCATAGGCACTGTGTGGTCTTGCTTAACACATTCAAAGATAAAATACAAAGCAGGAATCTGTCATTTATAATTTATATTGTGAACAAAAACAGATTATAAATGAAAAATAAATGTGGTCATGCATTGGAAGGGTAGGGGAGAGAGAGAGAAATTGTGTTGTTTTTAATGAGAACTTTGCATTTTACAGGTGGAATGGGTGCTTCTTAACAGATGTTTTCAAATGGGTCAGGAAGATATGTTGCAGCGCAGTCTGAATGAAACGTCCCCATCTGACAAACAGGGAACCGTATGTGAACGTTCTGTTAACGTCCCAAAAGTCCTTTTTGTAACGTTCTTATGTGACCATAGAATAACCAAAATGGAACGTCCCCCTAAAGTCATATCGGAAACCTTGAACTGCAGCACTTTCATAACCAAAAGAGGATGTTTTAGGAACGTCCCTAATGTTCTGTAAAGGTTCAGGATTTTTGTCACCTTTAGAGAACTTTTAGGGAACGTTGCGCAAGGTCACGAGAACGTCCCCTCTTATGTGGGTGTACTTGCAGTTGTCGTTGTCATGAATATTAACCTAGACAAGGGTGGACAGGAAGTAGTTAAACTCACTCAGTCCTTGCCACATTTGTCACAGTAGCATGTATGATGCTCTCTGGGTTGGTGGCCTGATTTCCATTTCAGGATGATTCTCTGTTTGCCTGCGCTGCCTAGTAACGGTCAGATCTGGAGTGTGATTTATGTAAATTGGCTGGCAGGGGCTCACGGGTCAGAAGCGATCTGTTGTGAGACCACTGCTGGGCAACTGCATGGCATAAACAGTAGGACAAGACTCTGCTATCAGAGTCTCCTGTAATAGTACATTTGGAAGGTACCCAGCACCTTCTGATTTTAAATCACCAATAATTTGCATTCATTGTAATTTGATTAATCTACAATGTTTTCTTTTGTGTGTCTTTGGATCCAGTTTAAGAATTACAGCATGTGTGTGTGTGTGTGTGTGTGTGTGCGCGTGCGTGCGTGTGTCAAAATGAACAAAGATGGCAACATCTGAAATCCTTGTCCTTGTGGGGACATTTTTGGTCCCTATGAGGAAAACAGCTTTTTAAATCATATTAAGTGATGTTTAGAAAGTTTTCTTTGATGGGTAGGTTTAGGAATAGGGTTAGTGTAACGGGATAGAGCATACAGTTTGTACATAAAAATCATTATGACTATGGAAAGTCCCCATAAAACAGAAAAACACAATGTGTTTATAGGAAAAAGCATATTTTGGAATAAGCATATTTTGGAACTTATATACAAATGTTTCAAAATATGGTAATTCCAGTCATACATTTATACATTTATGAGTATGTGTCACTGAAGACTGGAGTAATGGCTGCAGACAATTTAACAAGAATAAATTACATTTTAAAATGAATTAAAATAGAAAACAGTTCTTTAAATTTGTAATAATATTTCACAATATTACTGTTTACATGCTTTCAGAAACATAAAAAAATCGGAATTATTTCGAACTTACCAGTGACTTAACCACTGGAAATATCATTGAATTTGTGAGTTGAACTCGAGAAGTAGATCCGTCCGATTTAAAAAAACAAATCATACAGCAATATAAAACTGAGTCGAACTTGAGAACTGGATCCGTCTGATTCAAGAATGAATCATTCAAACCAGTTTTGTGTTCATTCAACACAGTTCATTCAAAAGATCAGACTCAAAAGGATGATTCATCCAAAAATCAGACCAGGCTGTTAAAATGATCAGCATTGAGCCCAAAACCATCCATTTTATAATAAATGATGTACCGTTTTGATAATCGTTTGACGTTTCTGAATGTCTATGACAATGATTAAATCTGAATCACAATCATCTTACACAACTGCAAAAAATCTCACCCCCTAAGTATAAATACATTTACGCCAGATCAACATTAAAGGGTTTTTTTGTTTTGTTTTATTATGTTCCCTTAAGTGCAATTATGGTATTAGGCTATAGTTTTTAGTACAAAAAAACGTAAAAAATGTAGTGATTTATGACATTTTCCCACCCTGTTTCTCACCTCTGATTCAAACAGTCTGTTTAGGGGTGTTTCCCCTTTAAGACTTCAGTGTTAACGCCTATACTGTTATGATTGGCTAACGTCAGTGCTGCTTATGCATAAATTATTAACGTTAATCATTTTGTATCACATGTAGACTACACAATGCTCCACCACGTGAAACTTCGGTCTTCCAATCTTTTACCATCGTGTCAATTCTCAATTGATTTTGATTCATATGCGCGAGGGAGGGAGAGAGAGAGAGAGAGAGAGAGAGCAAGACAGTTTGAAGGCGCGCGCGCGGCCGGGGCTCGCTTGCTCTCTGCTCGTTCTTTCAGTAACATGCCCTGTCACACTCATCTGATCACTCACCGTTCAAATAAAGCTTTGGCGCGCTGCATATGCTGTAAATAAACGGCATCCGACTGCTTTCCCTGACGTCTGGATCGTTCGGCAGCGTATTCAAACATGTTGTTTGTTCACAGCAGGAACAGCACATCTGCGTGGCATCACAGTCATCTTGTAAACAGACCCACTCGCTGCACGACAACGCATGCATTGACGCGAAATGAGGCGTAGTTGTCCTGCGCTGGAGGCAGTCATATGCAAACGACTGGTACGTCACTTCGTACCGTGACGTCACTTCATATCATGGATCCACAACGAGCTGTATTTAGAGCTTGATTAAATAAATGCTTCGTTTATAATGGGGAGGACGTCTTAAGCTATGAAACTTGCAGGAAGTTGTAATAATACATAGATCTCTTATGTACCAAAAGATCAAGGCAAATTTGGTTTCTCATGTCATGACCCCTTTAAGCAGTCTGTGTAAAGACACCGTCAAATCTAAATCATTTTGCACATGTATTGTGTTACCTTCCCCAGGTATTCTGTTGTAAAACAACCAATATTATCATTTTTATTACTTCTACCTGCACAAGGCAAAGAGTTAATTATTATATTCATTACCTCAATATGATTGTTTTGCCACCGTTGAGGAATAGACCCTTCCTTGAGACGTTCAGCCCCACCGATACAATGTACACCAGGGATGCAGCTCTGTGCTTATGTCAGTGTCTTCAAAGAAGTCACATACTATCTGAATGCATGTGGGTTTTGCCTTTGAGTCCAAATGTGTTTGCAGTTGGGTCTGAATTAGAGGAGTGCATTGTAGTGTTGATCAGAGTGCTGCTGTCATAAGCTTCAAGCCATTCTTATCTCCTTTTTGCAGCATGGCTTACAGTGCCTTCATTTGGATCACCAGCAAAACAAAACTGGGCAAAACAGAAGCAGGAATTATTCAGTTTTCTTTTTATCCCCCTGTGTTCAAAAATGCTAACATTTGACACAGCGAATAATTCCGAGAGGTTCAAGAGAAGCTTGCCAGTCGCTAGCTTTCTGGCCGGTGTGCATCTTTGAGCATTATCTTATTAGATTAATGATATCCAGATGATGCATTCGAGGGGGAGCTCGCTGCCGGTACAATAAAGAAAACCCACGCGGACGTTTCTTTAAACAGAGGCAAAGTGTCACAAAATAATTAGAGCGGTGTTTGTAGGTCCGCCGCGACTGCAATGTGGTGCGGCGCTCGCCTTGTTTTCGGAGAAGGCGATCTGAAATGACTCTTGTGAGGGTGAGCGCTTCGGCACTGGTGCAGATGGTCTCGGGGCCATGTGTGTGCCAATGGGAAATTTAATTGCGCTGCATTTAAAAGTATCTGTTTTAATAGCAGGGTTCTGGAGTTTCCCGCTGGCTCGTTTTAATTAGTTTGAATACATTAGGCTCCTGTTGGAGCTCTACCTGCCAGGATTGATCACCAGACTGGGAGTACACAGGGGCCATTTGCATTCACATCTGTTGGCCCCGTAGGTTGAAGCAGTTACGGACCCTGCGATTCAGTGCTTCTCTTTATCAGCAGCAGGTAAAAATGGAAACCTATCGCCTGATGGATTACTCCACTTTTAAGGGTGTGAAAGTGTCTGAAAGCAGGAAAATCACACACTGAGTGGTTTTCAGGAAATGTGTGGAAAGGTTAAATCCATGGATCGCACTGCACATTTTTTCTCTTTTGTTTCTCACTATCTGATGAGATTTATTGGTGTGATGATGTACCTTTTGTTCTAAATAAATCTTTAACAACTGTTCTGTGATTTTGTGCTTACAGTGATGACAAAAAGATTCAGTTTCATTTAAGGCTGTTTTATTTCTTTCAGCATATGCTGTTGATCATCGAGGTTACCTAATACAGATGTTCCCTAAAACAGCTTTTTCCCCTTTCACAATCATAACTTGGGCGTGGAATTCAATTCGATATAAGCAGAACAGCTTTACCTCGATGGAGATCCTCAGCACAGCACTACCGCTCAGAATCCTCCGGTTTCTTGTCTCCACCAGTCAAAAAAAGTGCACTCCCAGCTCCTCAGGACCCTGACTAAGGCTTTAACAGTCAGCAAACACAAGCTGACTAAGGTCTAATTTGTGTTATGAAAGAGAAAGTGAGAAAATCTCAATTTAATAAGTCCTGCATCATGAGCCCGCAGGCTCACGTTGGCAGGACTGCAGAGGCTGAAATGGTGTGTTTTTCCCTGCTGCTTCAATATCATGATTCTCTGTGTGCCTGTAATGGAACCACAGGCTACTTTCAAGGAAGGGTTTCTATGCAGTAGAAAATGTTTACAGTAATTACACCAGGATCAGGCATTATCTTCTATCTTATAACTTCTCGAGCAGAAGTAGAAGTTGCTTGTGTTTAGCGATGTTTGATGCTCTGGAACTCAGCCCCTGAAGCAAACAAGTACTAACCCTTTCTGATTATCTGATGGCACCATGACCTCATAAGCCCGTGCTGGCAGATGTTGTAGGCAAACAAAAAATAAAATTGCAACATTTAAAGTCCCACTGTGGTGAAAATCAAGCTTTTAATGTTGTTTATATGTCCATGTGGTGTTTTTAATGTGCTACAAATGCATAAGTCAACACCATAGCTGAGTATTTTCTCCTTAAAACCAAAGTCAGTCTCAAAAACACGGTTTGAAATCGCTGGTGTTTCTGACGTCACAAACTACTTTGTAACCAATCACGTCAACGTGCGATCGTCAACGAGTGGATCTCTGAGCTCGGCTGCGTTCAGCCCTGACAAAAAGTTGCGAAACGTTATTTAAACGGAAACGGTGGTGCGTTGAACACCCTGTTCTGATGACGCCAGAGTTGCAACTATGCAAAGGTTACAAATATTACTCCGTTACAAGTAAACGTTGTAAAGACAGATTTTTACTTGAGTAAAAGTACAGAAGTACTTGTTTTTAAAAAAGAGGGGTATCAAAAAGAAAAAGTGAATGTCAATGTATTGTTTTATTATTGTTGTATTAAATACTTCCAGTACCTTTTGCCCTCTGAATCTACGCCTGCCTCACTACCCTCATATCAGTATCAAATGTATTTCTAGAACTGAGAGTTCTCGAAGTTCTACAACTGAGAAGGCCATTCTTTGTGTTCTTTTTGAAGAACTTTTTGGAGCCTGATGAAATCGGTATAAATAACAACAATACTAATATGTCTCTGGGATCTGGTATAAGTGTCATAAATTATCAAATCAATACCTAAGAAATAAGCTGAGGTATTTGTGTAACAGGGTGAGACCAGTGACGTACAATTAGCGAAATGAGCACGTCAAAACAAGTCAAGAGATGCACATGCATTTTGTGTAAAATAACAGTCAGTACTGTCCGACGTTGGATGTTGATCTGACATCGGGTTCTGACGTCAACCCGACTTTCATTTCCAACCCAAATGCAACCCCTGGAACCAAAATCATCCCCTGACTGTTGTTTACTTTCTACTCAAGGACCTTGACAGAAATCTAGTGGAGTTAAAAGTCCGATATTTGTCTTTCAAATGTAGTGAAGTTAAAGTAAAAATTTTCCAGAAAAAAATTATAGGCTACTTAGCCTAAATAAAGTACATATACTCAAAAAGTGTACTTAAGTACTGTACTCAAGTAAATGTAAACTATGACAACTGAGAAGGCCATTCTTTGTGTTCTTTTTGAAGAATTTTTGGATCCTGATGAAATCGGCATAATACGTGTTTGATACTGCAAAATATGCTCGATGCTACAGTCACTGCCCATGCAGTCTAGAATAAAAAAGAACATCCCAATCGAGTCAAGGGATTTGTGGAAACTGTGGATCCTAATTATTGTGATCCAACATTTGCCTAGCATTTCGGGATGAAAAGATAAACATGTCTTCTAGTATCTTTAATTGTTGCGTATACCGAGCTGCAGCGACACATTTGTAGGCCTAAACGTCTTTACTTGGACCCATTGTGCGAGCTGTCTCTTTAATACCGCATGGTTTATATATATGTTGCTGGTGATTGGGCTGACATTTTTGACACACCTAACAAGAGAAATCATATCTCAAACACCGTTACACACCGTTTCCAGGAAACATGTTATTCAACTCGGAAGCCGTATAAAACGTTGCGCACTGGTTTGAGCTTGAACATGCCCCTGGTGTAAGGGAGTGGAGGCGGGGCTAATTCGCACATTCATAGAACCGCATAGTTACATTCAAGCTATTTTAAAGGTGGGGTATGGGATTTGCAAAACGGCCGGCAGATTTTGAAAATACACAACTCAAATGGTCCTACCTTCTTTCCTCCAACGCTAGCCCTGATTCGCGTGAGGGAGAGGTTGGGAGGGGAGTATGGCACGACCGTTTGATTGACGGACTTACTGTCCAATGATTCTAGGTGGTCTTGGAAATGATTGGCTGGAGTTTTTCGAGTCCTGCCTGTTCCACAGATGATTAAATTGCTTAATTTTCATTTCAGTGCTTCTAACTCAGTGGCTGTAAGTGGGTTATGAATAGGATTTCAAGTGATTTTGAAATAATTTACAAAAAAAGAATCACATACCCCACCTTCAAGGCATGAAAAATAGTTGTTTTTCAAGGAAAAACATGTAAATATGTAATTGAGGGTGATCAAAGATGTGTTTTAGGGGACAATTAATGACTACAGAGAAACTTTAAATAGCAAATATTTATTGTATATTCATATTTTATATGTATTATATTAATTACAATATTATTTAATTGGAATTAGATTAAATTAGTTAACAGAATTTGTTAAACTGGTGGAAATCAGCACCTCATCTGAGTGTTGTCAAAGTTGACAAAAGCAACAATAACACTCTTGCATGACAAACTGACAACTGCTTATGAAGCTGAAATATGGCCCTAACTTGAATGATCCATTTCAACAACCACTTTCCTGTTCTGCCTGGTGAGCATCAAAAATGACTGACAGGAAGAAAATGCATCAAAGGTCTCCTCACTGGCTAAAGAAAGAATCTGACTGCAGTCTGTCACATTTGTTTTTGCAGTTTATTTATTTCAAGATATTTTAGGATACCTAATTCAGTGATAGCCTATTTGTCAGATAAAGGGATATTGTCCAAGTAGCAAAAATCATTTTTGACACCTTTAAGGCAAATTTGTATAAATTTGGGCAACAAACTGTCAAACTAAACCGTGCAAGTATCTAAACTCCCTAGAAGTCATTTTTAGGATGGTTATTGTTATTTGTCAGCTAGTAATTTGTTTTAGTTTTATAAAAACAGGTTTTGATTAGGCTGTTAGTGTATTTAATTTTTTTGGATGGGCATAAACTTTACTCTCATCAGTACAACAGATCATACAACACTAAACAACATTTAATTTCAGTATGGAAAGATAAAAAAATAAAAATAAACACTTAAAGGGATAGTTCACCCAAAAATTTAAATTCTGTCATAATTTAGGCTACATTCACATTTACATTTAGTCATTTAGCAGACGCTTTTATCCAAAGCGACTTACAACTGAGGAGTAAAGCAAGCGAGTCATCGTGAAGAGGCAAAACAACGTAAGAAGTGTTCAAAATACAAAGTTCAGGCATTGCTCAGAGTAGCACAAACCAGACAAGGAAGGATTTAAAGTCACCCTCAAGTTGTTCCAAACCCGTTTGAATTTCTTACTTCTGCTAAACAGAAAATAAGACATTTTGAAGAATGTCAGGAACATAACAGGTAATGGGCCCCATTGACTTCCATGGTGTTTTTTTTTCCTATATCGAAGACAATGGGACTCAACTGTTCGGTTCCCGACAATCTTTTTTTTCTTTCTTTTTTCTCACAGAACAAAGAAAGTCATTCAGGTTTGGAATGACATTGTGCAAATGATGATCATTTACAAAATGTTATTTTTTTGATGAACTTATCCCTTTAAGTTCATCACTGAATTTACACTTAAAACTCAAATGATTCTACCTTGATGCTACTGGTTGTAGTTGTGCATCATGCTGAAAGATTTTTGCACTGCTTCCTGTCTGCTTTAACGCATTGGCTTGCTGATGATGACATGATAAATTATGATCTCTATCTAGAATTTGAAATAAAACATGCACATAAAATGTTAGAAATACCTTAATTTATGTTCAGACATCAATCAGTGTGCAGTAATAGAAAACAGATGAGAAAATTGTGGCAGGAATATTATTATTAACCCGTTGCCAAGGAGAGAACTGAATGTGTGAGATACTGAGCGTGTGTCCTTTAACAACCAGAGCCTTTCTGAGCTTAGTAAAAGCAGATGTTCACCTGAGACCTTGCCAAAGATGTGTGATGTAACAGGTTGAGCTGTGAAGACCCTCCTTGAATCTCTTCCCCCTGGTTCCCCAAAGGCTGAGTGCTGTTTAAGGGCTCCAAACCTGAACAGACTGCAAGGAGGAGTTCTGACTACTTCATTCTAATACCGCCACATGACACACTGTTGCTGTGGAAACGTGTGTTTGGGAAGGGCGCCCTGTGCACTTTTTTTGATGCTTAGAAGACCCATGTGCTCTCTTCAATGATGCTTTTCATTCCAGTTTCATTTTTGTAATTCATAATTTACTAATTCTTTAAACTTATTCACAGTTCTTTTTTAAAATCCTGAAAATGTTTAAACATTAACATTGTTATTCATAACATACCTTTCACCAATGGCGGGCAACAGCTAATACAACGCCACAGTCCTTATTTAGAGAAAAGCCAAGTTGTGTGATCATTATGTCTAACTAATCTCAATGTCATTCAGAGCCGAGGCATGTTTGTGAATGAACAATGAGGACGAGACCAGACCGGACGATACATGGCCGCTGGCAAAGCATTAATAAAACAATATGTTTTACAAATGCATGTATTAAAAAAAACACCATCTCATGAATTATTACTTATTGCCTAATAATTCAAAATCACTGTTATTTTGAGGGAAATCACTTTGGGACTTTTAGAAATACACATTTTAGTTTTATTATTATTAAATACACGTCCGTTTTTTGTTCATTTTATGTTCATTATTAATGCAGGCTACATAATTTAAAGTTTTGAGGTTAAAAAGTTGTTTTAAATCTTTTTAAAATATGTATTTTATGTTCAACAAGGCTGCATTTATTTGATCAAAAATACAGTAAAAACAATAATATTGTGAAATATTCTTAAAAATCTCTTTTTTATATATTTTAAAACTTTAAAAAATATATATTTCTGTGATGGCAAAGCTCGATCATTCAGATCATTCACATGATCATTCAGAAATCCTTCTAATATGCTGATTTGCTGCTCAAGAAATGTTTCTTATTATTATCCATGCAAGTTGTGTTTCTTAATATTTTATAATTAGAAAAATCGAATTAACAGCTTTTATTTCAAATAGAAATCTTTTAATGCCTTTACTGTCACTTGTTGAATAAAAGTATGATAAAAAAAAAAGAACTTTTGCATTGTAGTGTACTTTTGTATTTAGAGTAACAATATACACACAGTATATATATACTGTACATCTCTATATACAGGTGGATGTATAAAGTCAAGTTCACACAGCAGGTAACATTCTCTAACTGTAAGCTATAGCATTTGACAGCCAGAAAGTGCCAAAATACGGCGTGGGTTGGTGATACATTGTTGTATTATAAAACACACATCACATAAGGATGAACCAGAAACTCTAGGTTGTGTGTTTCTATTTTGCTAATGTATTTCTTTCTCTTGAAAGCATCTCTGTTTCAGACCCTTGAAGTTATGGTAAAGGAACTGAAAGACTCGCAGAGCCCTGAGGGTGATTTGTTGTTAAGGAAACCAGGCAGGAGCGTGTTACAAGGCATCAGTTCACTCCGAGCGCCTGTCCTCTGCTGCGCGCTAGAAGAGCGGGTAATGGATCAGACCGGGGCCCAGGAGACCTCTGCCTGAATCAAACCGTTCAATACGTGCCAACACAGGCTCCTCTGCCTCCGAGCAGCAAACAGAGGAAAGAGCCGTATAGACAGACACCTGATTTAAAACTTCAGCACTGCACATACACTCACCCTTGGATGTATTAGCATACAACATAGACATATTCTTTTACTCAGAAAAGAAAAACTCACCATTGGACTGGCCTGATTGATTCGCTGTGTTTGTGTGTAATTGCTGTGCTAACATGGTTTTGTTCCTTAGCCACAGAGGTTTCATATCCGTCACTGTCCCGTTAAGACTGCCTGCAAATTAGTCTCTGCCATGCTTTTCTTTCCAGGATGCAAAATAAAGGAGTTACAAATGATGAAGCGCAGATGTACACAGAAGTGTGTTTGCCCTCTTTAGGACTAATTTAAGTCCTCCCTGAATTTGATTAGTACTAAGTAGATTGATAACCGTTGGAATATCAGTGTGGTTAACTAATTCACTCTTAGACACAGAGCACATTGAAAGCATTTTTTTGGGAGTGCATTATGCTGAGAGCAGTTTTTCACAAACATTAGGCTATATAAGGGACAGATGATCGCACTCTGAAAGAAAAAAAACAGTACTGTGAAATACAGTAATCTGGTTAATGTGGGATATATAAACTCCACAAGCTCTATTTATATGTTAAAATAACTGTATTCTAGCTGATTTGTCATGTAATGAAGCGTTGTAGAGTATCACAGTAAATCACAAACGATGGTAGTGCAAAAAAATTCACAGATTACTCTGATTCACCCTATGCAGAAATAGTCAATAGACAATTTTACATTTTCGCTCTCTGTGGGATGCATTATGTTCTAAGGGTTGTTATTTCCCAATAGATTTTTGGACATTGAATTGCTCAGTGACAATAATAACACGATTTAAATATGAACAAAAGTCTTAAAATGTATCAATGCATTCTGTAATTAATATTTCATTTTTTAATGACAGAACTCAAGCTAAATAATTTATTTTTCATTATTGTTCTTAAAAATCCAAGCTCATTCTTTAATAGAGTCAAACATAGCTGTTCATTTCTTCTGAACACATGAAACATATATCACTACTAATGCACAAACAGAATTATTGTAAACACATCCAGTATTTAGAACAATTCCCAGTGAGGAAATGCAATTACAGTACTTCCACTACAGATTGCCATATGGTAACATGGTTATTTTTCCTGTTGATACAGAGTGTCCATATATGGTAATGTCCATACTTCTCTGTAAAACTATAAAAAGTAGATCTATGAACATCATCTATTTACTTTTCAAAGATGCAGCAAAAAAATCCAGAAGTAATGTGTATAATAGGTCAATAATAGGTTGAATAGCACAGCAGCAAGTGTCTTGCGCAGGAAGAAAATGAAATATCCTGTGGCTTAAAGAGAGCATATTATTGGTTACATTAAAGACTGTTCTTTATTACAATTTATTCAAAATTTTTTAGCAAATGAAAAGTGACAGAAAATGTTGTGTCATATATGGCAACACTATTATAGAGGGTATCAGAGACTCTTAATGCTCCTGATGAAGTTCTGTTAGTCATGCATTAATACATAATTAAATTGTATTATTGCTTATAATAAATATTCCAGAATACTTAGAAAAAATAAGTATACTTCTTATAATGCTTAAATAGTTAACACTCAAAATAAATATCTCATAAAAAATTGAAATAATACGGTATAATATGAATACACTCTACACTAGAATCGCCTACAACAGTTTTGAACTTTCTGCAGCTTAAACGTACCTGTGAATATGGATATTATTATCTGTTAAGAGACCAGGTCACTTCCTGAAGACCACTTTAAAAGTGGATAGAGCGGCTGACATTTATCAAAAGGGCAGGAGCATTTCATACCATTAGGTCCTCTGGTTGTTTCTAGAGGGACTCAGCTAAACCAATCTAGAAACCAAATGTCATAGAAGCGTGCTCAGTCTATTCAACCTGTTTTAAAATCAAAATGGTGAATGTACTCTGCTTTATACTGATACTAGCTTCCACCATCTGAGCGGTGTGGGCCTCTCCCATGTGTTTCTCTGAGGAGAGCGTTCTTCCTTTGCCCTGAGGATGTCCTTGTCTGCTCTGTCGGGCCTCTGCAGCTGTAATTCGGGTGATGCATGTGCTACCCGTGACCTGCCTCGCATTCCTTCGTCTGCGCACCATTATTACTTGGAATATTTAATTGCTCAAGACGTTCATTTACCAAGTAAGGGTATCTTGTTCCCCATTAAAGTACTTGCTGTCTCAGTTCTTGTATGTGGATGGATTTAGCCTGGAACGGGGCCTGGTTTCATTGTTGCGTTTGTCACTGCAATCTAATAGGGTCAAAGGTCACTCTCAGCAAACGTACGTCATCGGCAAGACTGGCAAATATTTTCTACTCACAAGCAGACTGCTTTGGCTGACTATAAGTGTATTCTAATTGTCTTAAGTCCATATCTACTTGTGCTTTTGTTCAAATGTTTGGGGTCAATACAATTTTAATACTCAAAAGAAATGAATACTTTTATTTAGCATGGACACATTAAACTGATCAACGGTGACAGTAAATACATATTTAATGTTATAAAATAATTTTATAAAACAAATTCTGCAAGCCGCAATTTCTGCAAACCACAATTAAGGGGCGAAGCACAAAGAAGGCACAATAAGTCATGCCAACTTGGACAGATGAATAACATCAGAATAATAGCAACAATGAGCAATTAAAGACATAGACTGTTAAGAGGATTTTAGGCAAAATTGCTTAAAAGTCATAAATACAGTCACTAATTATATGATTTAATAGATTATCACTTTTTACCAACAGGTGGCGCTGTGACCAAAATGATGTGGTGTGGTCAGAGTAAGGTGACAATGACAAGTTTGGTGTCAAAATGCCAAAGCTTTGCAGAGATACAGCCTCAGTGGTTTTGGCATCATGCCATCAAATTTGTTGCTGCGGCATGAAAACGGTATATGAAACGGTATATGCAATATATGAAAACGGTGTTGTCTATTGACGAAAATCCTTTTTGCCGGCATGGTGTGAAGATGATACGATAACATTTTGGTGACAATTGGATAAACGATCTAGGAGGGGTTTAAAAAAGTAGGTTTTTATGCTGAAGACACAGACAAAGTTTCTAAATGATACTCCAATGTGTTTGTAAAATACTCAAAAGTTTTGTGATTTTTGGTCAAACAGTTCAGAAAATAAGCAAAAAAGCAAAAGAGACATTTTTGATATCTCCTGACCACTAGGTGGCACTGTGCCGAAACTGTGAACGTAACCTCAAGTCATGGCTGTCATAACACTCACCAAGTTTGTTCAGAATACGCGGAAGTGTTGCAGAGATATAGCCTCACGTCCATTTTGGCCTGTTCTTCGTTGAATTCTTTCATGCGTTATTAGAAAACGTTTTGATGAATCAACTTGAATTCCATAAATTTGTCGGCATGGTCTGAAAATGATCTGGTTAATTTTTCATAAAAGTCGGAGCAATGGCCTAGGAGGAATTCGTAAAAGTAGTTTGGTAACACTTTATTTGAAGGGGTGTGCATAAGACTGACATGACACTGTCATAAACATGGCATAACACCTGTCATGAACATGAAGGAGTCTTTATGAATGTTTATGACTGTTGTCATTAAGTGTCATTCAGTAAATTATGACACTTTTAATGCAAAGTTGACATTGTTTAAAATGTCTTTGTTATGACAACTTGACATTATCAAAGACAAAAAATGTCTTTGTTATGACAACTTGACATTAACAAAGACAAAAAATGTCTTTGTTATGACAACTTGACATTAACCAAGAAATCATAACCTGTCAACCTGTCACAAATATGTCATAACAGGTCTAATTATCAAACTTAAAGCATTTTACAGTGTAATAACCCTTAATTACATCTTTATAACTAGTACAATGTGTTCCACTTTACTTGAGGACAAGTAAAATATTCATGACACAGTTATAATGGTGTCATGACGGCCAAAGTTGTGACAGGTTGACAGGTTATGATTTCTTGGTTAATGTCATGTTGTCATAACAAAGACATTTCTGTCTTTGTTAATGTCAAGTTGTCATAATCAAGACATTTTTGTCTTGGGCAATGTCAAGTTGTCATAACAAAGACATTTTAAACAATGTCAACTTTGCATTAAAAGTGTCATAATTTACCGAATGACACTTAAAGGAGAACTCCAGCGCAAAATGAACCTTTGGTCTAATTACACATTGTTACCTAGTCAACCATTATCTGATATTTGATTTCATGATTATCGAATGTAAATACTTTTATCTCTAAAAACAGTTTAGCCTATAACGCTAGTATAACACTAGTAAATAGGGCATAGAGTAATGACAAATAAAAATCGCTTGTTAATACCACTAACAAGGCTCAAAATAGCCCCACACTAACACGGTAGCATAATCAGGGTCCCTACCTTCAAACCGAAGCATTGAGAACTTTGTCAGTGTCCAGACAGTTTAATAAGAATATATTTTATACACACAGTCAGCTTCGCGAATACAGGCAGAAGCCATCTTTGAAAAACAGTCTCTACCAGTCGATCTACGAACGCCGATCCAAGTGCGCTGGTGAGATATGATTAAATTATTTTTATTTAATTATTTTCTCTGTTGCGTTCAGTGCTTCTCTTATGCGCTCAGTGCTTTCTTCCAGAAACAACGGACCATATGAGATTCTACACAATTCAGCGCACTTGGATCGGCGTTCGTAGATCGACTGGTAGAGACTGTTTTTCAAAGATGGCTTCTGCCTGTATTCACGAAGCTGACTGTATGTATAAAATATCTTCTTATTAAACTGTCTGGACACTGACAAAGTTCTCAATGCTTCGGTTTGAAGGTAGGGACCCTTATTATGCTACCGTGTTAGTGTGGGGCTATTTTGAGCCTTGTTGGTGGTATTAACAAGCGATTTTTATTAATTGTCATCACTCTGTGCCCTATATACTAGCGTTATACTAGCGTTATAGTCTAAACTGTTTTTAGAGATAAAACTATTTACATTCGATAATCATGAAAACAAATCTCAGATAACAGTTGACTAGGTAACAATGTGTAATTAGACCAAAGGTTCATTTTGCGCTGGAGTTCTCCTTTAATGACAACAGTCATAAACATTCATAAAGACTCCTTCATGTTCATGACAGGTGTTATGTCATGTTTATGACAGTGTCATGTCAGCCTTATGCACACCCCTTCAAATAAAGTGTTACCAGTAGGTTTTGGGAAAAATTCTAAATTGCGTAAAAATGTTCATAATGGAAAAGGATGTCATAGCCATGAGCTAAACACTCACCCAAAGCACAAAATTCGGGAGGGTGGTGGATCGAGGAGGTTCAGGGGGAGATGAAGGGCCAGGCCGAGGGCCTGGATCATGGAGCAGAGGGTAGTGGCGCAGTGGTGGACCTGGGCAGTGTTGCAGTGGCAGTCCTTGGCCATGGAACACTGGATGAGAGCATGGAGGATCAGGTGGCCATGGTAGAGTGAGTCAGCAGTGATGGGGGCCACCAGGGCGGAGCTGGCAGATGTGAGGACCATCAAAGCAGCACAGACGACCTCAGGGAATAAGGGGGCCATGGTGGAACACAGGCCTGGGCAGTACTTCTGGTCTTGAAATTGAGTGTGGCAAGTCCGTTAACAGACTTCATGGCCAATGCATGGAGCACAGTGAATTTATGGACAGCCACCGTGGCTGTAGCATGGGGCACAGTGAGTTCAGGAAAAGATGCTCAACCTCTGGAGGAGCTGTAGCGGTTGCCGCTTCCTCAGGAGGAGCTGGGGAAGTCTGTGTGGCTCAAACACACAGTATGGTGGTTGCCATCACAGGCAGCACAGATGAAGGTCGTAGAAACTCTGGGACCACCAGACTTGGGAGCGTTGAGACCACTGGACTTGGAAACACTCAGATCACCGAACTTTGAAGCGCTGAGACACAATGGCTATGGCATATAATTCCAGTGCTTCCCCAAACTCTGCATCTGCTGGTGTAAGTCCTTTATGAAAAATGCCTTACAGTGCAATGTCATTAAAACCCACCTGGTGGCAAAGTGCACTGAACTCATCAACATAGTCCTCAATGGCCTGGTTGGTTGCTGGGTTCATGGTGAGGTCAAGCTTTCTGTAAAGATATTCTACTGAAGGAAAGTTGAATGCGAACCCATGTGCAGTTTATTGAAACAGAATACAAAACATTTGCTGTCACTGGGATAAATTTTAATTTTAATTTTAAAATACATTTAAAATTAGATTAGAAATTAGATTAGAAAACAGTTATTATAAATTGTTATAATGTTTTACAATATTACAGTTTTTACTGTTTTTATCAAATAAATACAGCCTTGCTGAGCATAATATACTTTTTTCAAAAATATTAAAGAATCATGCTGACCCCAACATTTTTTAAGGGATTAATCCATTATTAGTGTATTTTCTTGCTGATACTTTCTTCTAGAATTTTGACTTTTTAGAACTTTTTCAATTCTTATTAGACTTTTTTAGACTGTTTTAAGTGATAAAACTGAATGAACATGCACAACACAAATAGAACATGTAAAATTGTTTTGCTTGATAACAAAATATATAATAATTACAACTTTTAAGAAGGACTTACAGCTCTTATGGGAGGTTGTCCATTAAACTCAAACTGGAGAAGGACAGGACATAAAACAATGGCGCCGGTTGCTTCTTGAAGTACCTCTTGTGAGGGAACGAAATACTACCCACTGCCTTGAAGATATTAAAAATGAAATACAGAGTCATTTGCCGCACAGGGTCAGCCTAAACTGATCTGTTTTTGATTAAAAACAAGGAGCTTAGAGGCTTTCCTGTTGCCATGATAAGGCATCATGTCAAAAGTCTGATTTCAGCCATGGCCATGTGGACAGTAGTAGTGAGCTTCGGCCAAACCTTAATAATCTTCCATCTAAATGTGTGAGAACTCTCTGAACCCTAAAGCATCAGGCACTGCTTTAAAGCTTACAGGTTTTGGCTTTGATGGATCTCTCCTACAAACTTCCATTTGGAAAATGTGTGCTCCTTCCCTTCTTTCTCACTGGCTGACTCTGTGGGTAGAATAATCCACTTTGTTTCCTAATACTTTTGTAAGCTTTTGAATACAATGATATTTTCATAGTCCAAAGACAGAAAAGAACTGGGGAAGCATGAGGAAAAGCGTAGGATATATTACTCTCAAAATATACTGTGGTTATCAGGAATAGCTTAACTGAAACTGACCTATATTTTAGCACTGTAAATGTAGAATTTTCTGCATGGATGGCATCCACAATTGCTTGCATGGAGAAATCACTCTCCACTTTGATGAGCCTAAACCAACGTGGGCCATAGCAAAATAAAGTATGTTGTTCGTGCTGAGGCCTTGCCTGACAATTGTTCAAGTACATGAACTAGCTGGGCTATTAAACCTTCTCCAGGTCAATAAACATTTATGATAAGAGCAGTCCCCTTTCAGAAAACCTTATTTTACAGTCCCGGTATGGCCCTGCTTTTCTCAGCTGCATTGTGGCGAACACATTAATCCATCCAGGAGGGACTTATTCTGGGCTGTGGGGGCCACTCTGTCCCTCTCTTTCTTTTTGCAGAGGTTCAATGGCAGAAAATCCATAGCCTCTCTAAGAGGAGGAATTCCATTAGATAATAGATATGGAATCCATCTCGATTCCCCACCTTATCTTCTCTCGGCGTGAGAAATCAATACAGAAGCTTCAGCTCAACTGCCAACAATAACAATAAATTGATAGGCTTGTGAGAGAAGGATATGGAGGAAGAGGACAAAAAGCCACACTCTTCATTGGCAATGATGCAAATCAAAGTGTTAATTGTGCAAATAGTCATCTGAATGAGGTAAGGCGGGACTAAACATGTATAAACCAATTCTTTAAAATCTTTGATTCATTCAGGAACTAAACAAGGGAATCTGTGTATTTGACTTGAAGTGGCACTGCACAGACCGATCTGTGTATGACGTCAAAGTACTGCAAAGCTCCGTATGCTTTCGAATCGCTCTCGTCTGTGCATCACCACTTCAAGTCAAACACACCTATGTGTTTGTGATTGAGTCATTGAATTAAGTTTTCAACAGATTTGTTCACAGTAATAATGAGAGCCGCATTTTCACAACAGTGACTGAGGAATAAACATGGCATACCAGGTATGCTCTTTCTATTGACCCATTTGACAACGAGTGTTTATTTATTCTTAATTTTGTTGGCTAGAGAAGCAAAGAGAGTTAATAATTTACATTGTAGATGTTTTTCTACATGCATCTGACACATTGCTATAAATAGAATAACTTCTCCTCTTACATAATTTTGCCTATATTAAATGTATTGTCTCCTAAACACAATTACGCTATAGGAAAAAAAGCAAACATTAGGTGATATTTTCTGGTAGATGATACTTAAAGGGATAGGTCACCCAAAAATTCAAATGGAACCCATTGACCAGTATTTTTTTTCCTATTATGGAAGTCAGTGGGTGCCGTCAACTGTCTGGTTACCAACATTCTTGAAAATATCTTATTTTGTGTTCAACAGACAGGTCAGCTCATACAGGTTTGGAACAACTTGAGGGTGGTAATGACAACATTTTCATTTTTGGGTGAATTATCCCTTTAATTTATTACTAACTTCTCCTAATTTCTAAATTGACTGACTACATTTTTTTTTATATATATATTTTTTTTTTATATTTCCTAACAGATTGGTAAATGTTTTACCAGCACCCGATTTGAGGGCTCTCAAGTGTGAAATAGACATATTTTCAATTGTTAACAATGTTTGACTGTCTTTTGCCTTTTGTGTCACAGCCCGTGATAATAGTGAAGATAATTCTGTGCACATTCTTTTGGTTCAATCAGCCAATCAGCATTGTCACGCATCTCCAGAGTGACAAGTCACATGTCATCTATAAGGTTCAGGTTATTGGCTCAAACAGTTATGTGGTCCCATGAGCAAAGATGACAGATTTCCAATTGTGAACTTACTCCTCCAGGTCCTGCACCAGCCGAACAGCTACCATTAAGATGAATGGGACTGTTAACAGAGAGCTTTCTCCAGGTACATGACCTTCCTTTAAAAACACTGAACATCAACTGAATCTCACAACCATAATTCTGTAACTAAGAGTGGTGTTTTCTCTTCTAACCCTCAACCTGCTTATTTTACTGACACTTAGCCAGCAGATGTCAGTCTTTTCTGTAGTATCAATGGCACATTCCAAATGGCATTGCCCTGGAGGCAGATTTGACTAAAGGGGTGAAACTGTCAGGAGAACATGTAATGTTAAAGAGAAAATGTTAATTAGGATGGACTTAATGAGAATGGCAAGCTCTCAGCACCATTGACTCAGCATTAGATGCAAGCTCTAACTATTAATGATAACATTATTCAATTTAAACAGCACTTGAGGCCTGATCATTTCATTTACATATATGAGCAATCAGTTTAATCAATGTGTAACCGCTGCATCATGTTTAGCTACAGAAAGAGTCACAGATACTTTAAAGCAATCACAAGCCACTGCTGTACCATTTGGCCAGATAACTAGTGCTTTAGGAATAACACTTAAGAGTACATGATGATATAATGGCTCATCCTAGAAATTCCAGGTCAGTCATAACGAATGAATTAGCACCCAGACGTATTCTTCAGGAGAAATCAAAATGGAACAATGGTACGGAGCTAATATATTTAAACCATGTCATATCTCTTGCGCCTTACACAACTTATCTATTACGGCTTGCGTGGGATCCGTTAGGCAGTTCCCTTTTTTATGTCTAGCCGTGTACGGAGGGAAGACCACCCTCATTGGGAATTGAGTGCAAGTTAATTTCAACCCACACAATGACACAATCTCGAAGACTGGAGAACAGTCTTTTGTGCAGCTTCTCTCCCCCAACCTAGTCAGTGGGAGGCATTAGCATCCCTGTCATCAGTGCCTGAGAGCCATCACTCCTTTGAAGGATTAACTTCATTAGCATGTTTTCATGCCACTCGTCTTCTAATTGCCCAATTGAAGCGCCCACTTGTTGTGCTTGTGAAACATGCCTGGACTCACAAGACCAAGTCCGGGACTTCTGTCTAAAGGTTATCGTTTTTGTTTTATCATCGTAAAACAGCCATATCTATCTATCGATCTATCGATCTATCTATCTATCTATCTATCTATCTATCTATCTATCTATCTATCTATCTATCTATCTATCTATCTATCTATCTATCTATCTATCTATCTATCTATCTATCTATCTATCTATCTATCTACACTGTACAAAAAGTTGCTTTAAATTAAGTAAATCAACTTGAATGTTCAAGTCATTAGGTTAAATTAGATTAGATTAAACTGCCTTTATAAATTAGTTGAACTTAAAAAACTTATTTTGACGAGTTAAAGCAATGCAAAAACATTTCATAACTTCTATTCTATCTATCTATTCATATTTAATAAATTTACTTTTGTAATTAATTTGTCATCTTTGAATTAGTGTGGGCAAATTAATTCAAATGCACACTCATGCATTAAAAGGTATAGTCAGTTCTTCAGTTGTACGTTTTGTTCAATCCTTTTTTACAATTTATTGTGATCAGGAACATCATGCACCTTCTTATGAATCAGTGGCAGACTGGCTCACTTGGTGTTGGCAAGATATGATATGATGAAAGGGAAAAGCACTTTAGCAGTTCTTTGAAAGTATCACAGTTCAATTTATTCAAATATTCATGGCCATTTTATTTAAATGTTTAAGAGAGAATAAAACAGTGAGAAACAGAGTGAGATCCATTGAGATCTATTGCTTCAAACATTTGTTTTATCCAGCCAAACAGTGAGAAGTGTCACCCTGACTCAGTGACCACAGAGAGAGAGAGATGGAAATCCAAAATCAAAGTAGCATGTATACATAGCCTGTGGCCCTCCTCTCATTTCCCTTATGAATCACAAATACAGATACTGCATGCTTAAACTAAAGCCCTTGCCCTCTTAAGTTCACTACATGATGTCATGTACAGGAAGGTATTTCTCAGTCTCAACCTGTCTGCTCATGCCAGTTCTCCAGTAATACGATACACATCTAAAGGCTCTGAGAAAATGCTGGTCATTCTTAGACAAGGGCTTCATTTATTTCCCAAGAAGGAGGCTCATTTTCCCGCAATGCAGCCTGGGCTGCGTTTTATGCAGCAAATGAAAGTCCTTATGCACTCAGATTATGATTGCATGATGTAAGTGATGCTGTGTTTATGCAACATGCAAAGAACATAATTAAACACTAACTCCCTTTTTCTATTTTTTACTTCTCTGTTGTTTGTTTAACAATCTGAAATCCAAAAATCGGACTGTATTTTCCTCATTTTAAAAACGGTTGGCAATATGTTTTTAATATCTTTATGTTATCTTCTGATGCAACTGAAACTGATTCTGAAATCCTGACAGATTTGAAGCGTATGTCAAAGGCTGTTAGAAAAGCTTTTAATATCAAAAAGCCGCTCATAGATGTGGAGTATCTGAGAGATTAGAGAATGTCTTATTTAAGAACCGACAATCAATAGGTTTTGTGGATCAATGTAAAATTGTTTAGTTCGCCAGCACTATCATTTGATTATTGCCATCTTGAAGAACAGAAAACATCTTCTGTTAAAGGTGAACAATAATGGTCCTTAACTGTGCAGTTTGAGCAGACATTGCATTTTTATCCATTTTTTGTTTTTGTTTGGAGGTCAGGGAGTGAGGCTGGGCAAATCTAGAGCTGGTTGGATACATTTTCCAGAATATGTCCAGCATTGAATCAAGAGGGAATTTCGCTGCCTCTTAATTTACTCTGAGAGCCACTGAGTAAGTTGATTCTAAAGCAACTTGTCTCATGTCATCTAATGGGCATAATTAACAATCAAAACGAACATGACAGTGAACTTTACTCTCACTGCTGGCCGCATGCCGTTCCAAGTTCAAATGCTAAAATTAGCCTCTAGGGAGTGGCATAATTTCATTTTTTGTGGATTTGCAATTCAAACACACAGCCCCACACATAGTATGGGCTATTTTAAACTGGCTAAATTAAAAATTAACATTGTGTGCGGCTATAAACTTTCAGGGTTGAAAATACTGTAAGCATTCCAGCGATTGAACCAAGGCCTGCCCTGTACAAACATCGTATGTCTTGTTCGTAGAAGAGGGGAAAAGAAACCATTGGCTCTTCATTAGGCTCCAAATAAACCTTAACTTAGTCTTTATGGCCATCCCCTACCTCTCCTCTCAATCCTCTTTCTCCTCCTTTCTCTTCCTTCCTACATGGCCTGAGGGAGCAGTTAGATCTCTGAATGCTCTCGCTCTATTGTGAGCTCACATTGATTGCCTCTACCCTCTCCAAAGCCAGTCGGGCCAGTCAGCATGGGGTACAGGCTGTCTGCTTTATCCACCATGGCTCACATTTTTCTGAGAAATAAAAGAGGGGGAGAGCCTCGGAGTGAGTTCCTCCTCCACTCCTGCAAACAGAGAACCAGATGCATCTGTTTTACTCCCCCCTCTCCCTCTCTTTTTCTCCCTCTCCCGCCTCTCCTCTCAGTGGCTGTACTCTAAAGGGAATCAATAGTGTACTTAAACGGATTTCTCTTGTGTCTTGTTGTCAAATACGTTGTACACCTCTGCCTTTCTCCGTGTGGGCTGATCTTTGTGCGCTGCGGTAACGTCTCAGCAGCGCTCATTTATATGCCCTTGATCTGCATTTCCGCTCTTTGTCTGTTTTACACTTCTGTAATATCCTTTACACCTACCCAGTTAATGGTGCTTTGGCACAGTCGCTTGTGTTTCCTCTAAGGAGGTCTGTGAGGGCGATAGAGCGCTGTGTAAAGGAGCTGTAAATAATCTGTGAACGCTCAGTCTGTGTGTGAAAGCTTATGTCAGCAGAACTGAAACTCTCTTTCCATCATGTAGCTATGAAGTCCCAGCAGCATCAATCATTTCCCCGGTGATTGTCAGGGAATTAGCTGAGCTGTGGCGCTCAGTGGCGAGCCGGTTCACGTCAGCTTGGATCGAAAAGTGCAGCAAAATACGTGTGTCATTTTTGTGTTATTTCATTTGAAAGTAGCAATTAATGTACTCATATTGACACCTGCAAGGTCATTTAGGACATTATCTGACACAACAACAGGGTTAGCGCCCTTCAGAATTTAATTGAGCATGCTTTTATTTTTTCAATATAATTTTAAATATTTCAAATTGACTGGAAGTAGTTTTAAATAAATTGAAATTCAGTAAATTGACAAACTTTGAATGTTGACCTTTGAATGTTTAAAAGTTTTGAGAACTCTTAGATAGATCTAGATCTGTGTCTCATAGATCTGTGTCTCATTACCCTGTTAGTCTCAGCCTATTTATACCATGTTCACTCATTCATTCACTGCAAAGTTTTGTATGTTGTTGCACTGCATTTCCGAGCGTTTTCCATGGTTTCATGTCTCTTGGTTTTTCTTGCCTGTTCCGTGGATTACTCTTTTGCCTCTTACCCCTGCCTGTTTTGTTTGTTTGTTTGTTTGTATGTTTGGACGGCCTACCTGTGTTTTGACCTATTGTCTGGATTGCCCCTTAATTAAAGCTGCATGTGGATCTCAACGTTCTTGTCTCAGAGCAGTTCGTGACGGAAAACTTAGACAAACATAGATCCAGCAGCCAAGTAAAATCCACGACCAAAACATGGACCCAGCAATCTGTCTCTTTCGCCTCAGCCAAGGTGTGTGCTTGTGCCTGCTGCACAAAAGACTGTTCACTTCATGCCTACCGCACAAGAGACTGTTCACGTCATGCTTGCCGCACAAAAGACTGTTCACATCGTGCCTACTGCACAAGAGACTGTTCGCGTCACGTCTGCCGATCCAGAGACTGTTCACGTCACATCTGCCGATTCAGTGTCTCCGGACAAGATGGCCACGCCGAGCCAGTGTCTCTGGACAAGATGGCCACGCCGAGCCAGTGTCTCCGGATAAGATGGCCACGCCGAGCCAGTGTCCCTGGACAAGATGGCCTTTCCAGTGTCTGTCCCTGAACCGGTTTCTGTTCCTGAACCGGTGTCCATTCCTGAACCGATGTCTTTTCCTTTTGTTCCGGAGCCGATGTCTGTTCCTGAACCGGTGTCTATTCCTGAACCAGTGTCTGTTCCCTTTGTTCCTGAGCCGGTGTCTGTTCCTGAACCGGTGTCTATTCCTGAACCAGTGTCTGTTCCCTTTGTTCCTGAGCTGGTGTCTGTTCCTGAACCGGTGTCTGTTCCTGAGCCGGTGTCTATTCCTGAACCAGTGTGTGTTCCCTTTGTTCCTGAGCCAGTGTCTGTTCCTGAACCGGTGTCTGTTCCCTTTGTTCCTGAGCCGGTGTCTGTTCCTGAGCCGGTGTCTGTTCCCGAGCCGGTGTCTGTTCCCTTTGTTCCTGAGCCTGTGTCTATTCCCTTTGTTCCTGAACCGGTGTCTGTTCCCTTTGTTCCTGAGCCGGTGTCTGTTCCTGAGCCGGTGTCTGTTCCCTTTGTTCCTGAGCCGGTGTCTGTTCCCTTTGTTCCTGAGCCGGTGTCTATTCCCTTTGTTCCTGAGCCTGTGTCTATTCCTGAACCAGTGTCTGTTCCCTTTGTTCCTGAGCCGGTGTCTGTTCCTGAGCCGGTGTCTGTTCCTGGGCCGATGTCTGTTCCCGGGCCGGTGTCTGTTCCCAGGCTGGTGTCTGTTCCCGAGCCGGTGTCTGTTCCCTTTGTTCCTGAGCCGGTGTCTGTTCCCAAGCCGGTGTCTGTACCCTTTGTTGCTGAGCCGGTGTCTGTTCCCTTTGTTCCTGAGCCGGTGTCTGTTCCCTTTGTTCCTGAGCCGGTGTCTGTTCCCTTTGTTCCTGAGCCGGTGTCTGTTCCCTTTTTCCTGAGCCGGTGTCTGTTCCCTTTGTTCCTGAGCCGGTGTCTGTTCCCTTTGTTCCTGAGCCGGTGTCTGTTCCCTTTGTTGCTGAGCCGGTGTTTGTTCCCTTTGTTCCTGAGCCGGTGTCTGTTCCCTTTGTTCCTGAGCCGGTGTCTGTTCCCTTTGTTCCTGAGCCGGTGTCTGTTCCTGAGCCGGTGTCTGTTCCCTTTGTTCCTGAGCCGGTGTCTGTTCCCTTTGTTCCTGAGCCGGTGTCTGTTCCTGAGCCGGTGTCTGTTCCCTTTGTTGCTGAGCCGGTGTCTGTTCCCTTTGTTCCTGAGCCGGTGTCTGTTCCCTTTGTTGCTGAGCCGGTGTCTGTTCCCATTGTTCCTGAGCCGGTGTCTGTTCCCTTTGTTGCTGAGCCGGTGTCTGTTCCCTTTGTTCCTGAGCCGGTGTCTGTTCCCTTTTTCCTGAGCCGGTGTCTGTTCCCTTTGTTCCTGAGCCGGTGTCTGTTCCTGAGCCGGTGTCTGTTCCCTTTGTTCCTGAGCCGGTGTCTGTTCCCGAGCCGGTGTCTGTTCCCTTTGTTGCTGAGCCGGTGTCTGTTCCCTTTGTTCCTGAGCCGGTGTCTGTTCCCTTTGTTCCTGAGCCGGTGTCTGTTCCCTTTGTTGCTGAGCCGGTGTCTGTTCCCTTTGTTCCTGAGCCGGTGTCTGTTCCCTTTGTTCCTGAGCCGGTGTCTGTTCCCGAGCCGGTGTCTGTTCCCTTTGTTGCTGAGCCGGTGTCTGTTCCCTTTGTTCTTGAGCCGGTGTCTGTTCCCTTTGTTCCTGAGCCGGTGTCTGTTCCCTTTGTTCCTGAGCCGGTGTCTGTTCCTGAGCCGGTGTCTGTTCCCTTTGTTCCTGAGCCGGTGTCTGTTCCTGAGCCGTGTCTGTTCTCTTTGTTCCTGAGCCGGTGTCTGTTCCTGAGCCGGTGTCTGTTCCCTTTGTTCCTGAGCCGGTTTCTGTTCCTGAGCCGGTGTCTGTTCCCTTTGTTCCTGAGCCGGTTTCTGTTCCTGAGCCGGTGTCTGTTCCTGCTCATAACCCCATTGCTGCCTCCGAGAAAATTTTGGGGGGAGGCAGTAGGTCCCTGGATGGGATCATGGAGCCCGCGCCGCCCGAAGGGTCGTCTTCATGTATGTAACGGTCACCAGCTGGAGTGCCCTTGAGAGCCACCAGAGGGCACTCCACACCAGACTATTATCACTCCCTCTCAAACTACATTTCCCATAACTCACCCATAACAACATCACTGATTGTATTCACTTGTGTCTCATTACCCTGTTAGTGTCAGCCTATTTCCAAGCGTTTTTCCTGGTTTCATGTCTCTTGGTGTTTTGGATTTCTTGCCTGTTCCATGAATTACTCTTTTGCCTCTGACTCCTGCCTGTTTTGATTGTTTGTTTGTTTGTTTGTTTGTCTGTTTGTTTGTTTGGAAGGCCTACCTGTGTTTTGACCCATTGCCTGTATATTGGATTACGTGTCTGGATTGCTCCTTAATTAAAGCTGCATGTGGATCTCAACTTTCTTGTCTCAGAGCAGTTATAGATAGATAGATTAGATTAGATTAGATTGATTAGATACAGTAGATAGATAGATAGATAGATAGATAGATAGATAGATAGATAGATATATTGATTAAAATATATAGATAGATAGATAGATTTGATTAGATAGATTGATTAGATTAGATAGATCGATTAGATTAGATAGATATATTTGATTAGATAGATAGATAGATAAATAGATTAGAATAGATAGATAGATAGAAAGAAAGAAAGAAAGATAGATAGATAGAAAGAAAGAAAGAAAGAAAGAAAGAAAGAAAGAAAGAAAGAAAGAAAGAAAGAAAGAAAGAAAGAAAGAAATGATTTCTGAAGGATCATGAGACACCGAAGACTGGAGTAATGGCTGATGAAAATTCAGCTTTGAATCATAAATCAAGTATTTTTGAAAGTATATTAAAATAGAAAGTCATTTTAAATTGTAATAATATTTCACAATATTACTGTTTTTTTCTGTATTTTTGATCAAATAAATGCAGGCTTGATAAGCATAAGAGACTTCTTTCAAAAACAAAACAAAAAATTTAAATATTGTAAATATTGTTATATATATTCAGTATATTTCAAATATATATTCCAAACTTTTTCAAATATATATTCCAAACTTTTGACACACATACACACACACACACACACACACACACACACACACACACACACACACACACACACATGTTGGTGCAACAGCATTATGAGGACTCTCCATAGGCGTAATTGTCACAGTGTCTGGTCGTGTTTCCCTGGGTTATCACTAGAGGTCCTCGTTCTCACGGTGTCATTCACATTTACTACATTTCCCAGCATTCTAGTCTGTCACTCATCTAATTATCACACTCAGCTGTATCCCGTCACCTTGTTAGTTCTGTGTGTATATATTCCCTGTCTGTGTCAGTGTTTGTTACGGAATCCTGGTTTAATGTCCCCACACTTCCGTTCCTGTTGTTGCTTCTTTCTCGTGTTTTGTCGTTTATGTTCTTGGACTGTCTTTATTGGAATTTGACCCTTGCCTGGACTGGATGTGAGTACGGATTACCCCTTTTAATAAATACCGGCAATTGGATCTACGTTGTCTGGGTGTGTGTACGTGACAGAAGGATTCCGTCACAAGTGATCCAGCGGTATGGAGACTGAGAAGGGGAGGAAACAACAGCGGGGGAAGTCTCAATCTAAGGAGAATCCTCCTCGTATGAACATCTTCGATTGCTTTGCTTTGTGGGCCCGATTGACAGAGGAAGCTGATGTCAAGAAAGCTTCCTCAATCCCTTTTGACCATCCCAGGGAATCATTCGAGGGAACCCGGCTAGCAAGATTTTCGGGGACCCGAGGAGGTCATAGGAGAGGAGGTACTGGAGGGGAGCCCAGGTGTCACTTTCCACCTCGAGTCTTCATGGAACCAGAGGAGGTGAGGTCTACTCCAGACTCAAGTTCACCATCCATTCAGTCCAGTCCAGAGCCTGCCCGTCGCCATCAGAGACGGCGGAGGAAGAGGAAGACCTCCAGTATCCCTAAGGGCCCGGAGGCCATGCCTGTTCCAGAGCCGGAGCCAGTGTCTGTTCCTAGGCCGGAGCCAGAGCCGGAGCCAGTGCATGTTCCAGGGCCGGAGCCAGTGCGTGTTCCAGGGCCGGAGCCAGTGTGTGTTCCAGGGCCGGAGCCAGTGTGTGTTCCAGGGCCGGAGCCAGTGTGTGTTCCAGGGCCGGAGCCAGTGTGTGTTCCAGGGCCGGAGCCAGTGTGTGTTCCAGGGCCGGAGCCAGTGTGTGTTCCAGGGCCGGAGCCAGTGTGTGTTCCAGGGCCGGAGCCAGTGTGTGTTCCAGGGCCGGAGCCAGTGAGTGTTCCAGGGCCGGAGCCAGTGTGTGTTCCAGGGCCGGAGCCAGTGCGTGTTCCAGGGCCGGAGCCAGTGTGTGTTCCAGGGCCGGAGCCAGTGTGTGTTCCAGGGCCGGAGCCAGTGTGTGTTCCAGGGCCGGAGCCAGTGTCTGTTCCAGGGCCGGAGCAAGAGCCAGTGCCCGTTCCAGGGCCGGAGCAAGAGCCAGTGCCCGTTCCAGAGCCAGTGGCAGAGCCAGTGCCCGTTCCTGAGCCGGAGGCAGAGCCAGTGCCCGTTCCTGAGCCGGAGGCAGAGCCAGTGCCCGTTCCTGAGCCGGAGGCAGAGCCAGTGCCCGTTCCTGAGCCGGAGGCAGAGCCAGTGCCCGTTCCTGAGCCGGAGGCAGAGCCAGTGCCCGTTCCTGAGCCGGAGGCAGAGCCAGTGCCCGTTCCTGAGCCGGAGGCAGAGCCAGTGCCCGTTCCTGAGCCGGAGGCAGAGCCAGTGCCCGTTCCTGAGCCGGAGGCAGAGCCAGTGCCCGTTCCTGAGCCGGAGGCAGAGCCAGTGCCCGTTCCTGAGCCGGAGGCAGAGCCAGTGCCCGTTCCTGAGCCGGAGGCAGAGCCAGTGCCCGTTCCTGAGCCGGAGGCAGAGCCAGTGCCCGTTCCTGAGCCGGAGGCAGAGCCAGTGCCCGTTCCTGAGCCGGAGGCAGAGCCAGTGCCTGTTCCAGCACTAGAGCCAGTGTTTGTTTCTGTTTTTGTGTCTGTTCTTGTAACTGTTTCAGTTCTTGTCGCTGTTCCTGAGCCGGTGTCCGCTGTTCCTGAGCCGGTGTCCGCTGTTCCTGAGCCGGTGTCCGCTGTTCCTGAGCCGGTGTCCACACCATGGCCACCCGAAGGGTTCTCACCACCATGGCCGCCTGAAGGGTTCTCACCGCCACGGCCGCCGGAAGAGTTCTCACCGTCACGGCCGCCCGAGGGGTCACCACCATGGCCGCCCGAGGGGTCTTCACCGCCCTGGCTGCCTGATGGACTTTGTGTTTCGCCCTGGCCGCCCGAGGGGTCTTCACCGCCCAGGCCGCCCGAGGGGTCTTCTCCGCCCTGGCCACCCGATGGACTGTCGTCTCCGCCCTGGCCGCCCGAGGGGTCTTCACCGCCCTGGCCGCCCGAGGGGTCTTCTCCGCCCTGGCCGCCCGATGGACTGTCGTCTCCGCCCTGGCCGCCCGATGGGTCGTCTACCCCGCCCTGGTCGCCAGATGGGTCGTCTACTTCGCCCTGGCCGACTGCTAAGTCGTCACCCCTAGTTCCTGGTTCCCTGCACGGTCCTGGCCCTCCCATCCCGCCCTTGGACCTTCCACATTCAACCTGCTCTGGACTTTTGGTGTTGTCTTGTTTTCTGTCTTTGAGCGTCTGGTAGCCGCTCCGTAGAGGGGAGGTTCTGTCACAGTGTCTGGTCGTGTTTCCCTGGGTTATCACTAGAGGTCCTCGTTCTCACGGTGTCATTCACATTTACTACATTTCCCAGCATTCTAGTCTGTCACTCATCTAATTATCACACTCAGCTGTATCCCGTCACCTTGTTAGTTCTGTGTGTATATATTCCCTGTCTGTGTCAGTGTTTGTTACGGAATCCTGGTTTAATGTCCCCACACTTCCGTTCCTGTTGTTGCTTCTTTCTCGTGTTTTGTCGTTTATGTTCTTGGACTGTCTTTATTGGAATTTGACCCTTGCCTGGACTGGATGTGAGTACGGATTACCCCTTTTAATAAATACCGGCAATTGGATCTACGTTGTCTGGGTGTGTGTACTTGACAGTAATGGTTTTTATACTGTACAAACTATATATTCTATCCCCTTACACTGCCCCTATCCCTAAACCTACCCATCACAGGAGACATGCTGCATTTAATTTTTTTTAATAAAACATTGTTTTTTATGTTTTTTAAGCCATTTGATTTATGAGGACTTTTGAAGTGTCCTCATAAACCACCCATAAGTTGTAATACCAGTGTAATACACGTCATTATACAAATTTGTGTCCTCATAAATCACATAAACCAACCCACACATATACATATACACATACATATACATATATGTATATATATAATGCACTTTCACAATATAATGTAATATGTATAAGCATATTTAATATTTTGATTTTGGAAGAACTTGATTTCTCTGCAAATTATTTTCTTTGAATTGTAATTAAGTACATTTCTCTTCCTGTCATTCCAATTCAAGTTTCTGTACGGGGTGTGAATTGACACAATTTGAAAATTCAATTTTTGAATATTTGCATAACACGTTCTCAGACCTTCTAAATTCTATCGTGATTTCTTGCATCTGTGTGTGTATGAAATTATACTGAGGTTTAGTCAAGCTAAAGTCACTCCACCTAAAGTCCATCCATCTTCTTGGCAGCCATCTGGTCATATTGTCTCAGAATGTAAGAGTGGAGGGCTTATCCACCAACACTAAGAGCTCTTACAACAACCAGCTTTGAACTGAAGTGTGCTGTTCATTGACTGCTCATGATTTTGTTCGCATGAACCGTGGCATCTTTGAAGGACTTCACAAAAACATGATTAATGGCCCAGAACATAGGATATAACAAGCAGCTTAAAAGGTATATCACAATAGACACCGAGGTACTCAGCATTACTAACGCCGTGCTTTGATACTGATGTTACACTGGGATATCCATCTTTGCAAAAGCCATCTGAGGCACCAGTCATCCTATCGACAAATTCAACAGCATCTGTTAAATCACTTTGAAAGTCAGACCTGGATGAAGTGTCTCGAGTCAAGACCTTAAAGGAATAAGAGCATTAAAAAATAAATAAAAATAAAATAAAAAAATATTCATTCAAACTAGTCAAGATCGAAAAGGAAGTGTGTTTAAAACAGAAATTGGAAAACTAATGGACAATATTTGAAATTGAGGAAAAGGGTGCTTTGACATTGTCTGCAGCACTTAAATTGTCATTTGGTGGATCATGAACTCTCCTTCTAAGAACAGGACAGAAATAAATATGAATGACTGCCTGTGACCGGTGATGTCATCTGCTAGATTTATCCCTGCCAACTTAGATAACTGTACAGGAGCAAGTGTCCTTGAGACAAAGTGCTCAGAGAATGGGTCCCATGAATTAATGTCGACAGCGGTGCAGTGGAGATGCTAAGGATGTCAAAAGACACTTCCAAACACTTTCTGTGAAAGCACTGGCTAAAGATTGTTAGGAAATAATTGACAGATGGCAGATTTTTTTTTTTTTTTAAATCTAACGCTCTATTGAGAAATACTGTATGTCAGTGTAATCAAAACAATGAGTTCTTTGAATTGACAGGGAGTGTTGTAACACCATTGGTTAGTTATTCATGAGCTATAAGTGTTAAATCATATATGCACCGTAAAAAAAAAAAAAAAAAGAAGAGCAGTAAGTTATGACAACATATGATTTTATATTGCTTTAACTCATCATAATAAATTAAGCAATTTTCAACTTTTTGTTATACAAGATTCAACTCTTTTCTTTTGTAATTTTGTAAAGTTAGTTCAAATGTAATTTAAGTTGAATTTCCTTAAAAATGTATGGCATGCAGCAACTTATTTTTTTTTTTTACTACAGCGTGAGGCTGTGAGCACCATCATCCTGAGGTGACAGCAGAATAATGCAAAAATATAAAAGATTTATAGGAAGGATTTAAATTTTCACATCTGGTTTATAGGTGTGAAATGTTTTCTATTAGTGTTACAAGCAGTGATGTAGATTGTGTCAACAGCACTCTGTGCTTGACACTAATTTACACACTTCAGGGATTCACTGCAGATTTATAAACTATTTTAGTAGCAGACAAATGGGAATATTACATGTGTTTCAGCACTCCAAATCTGCCTGTATCGAAAATAATGATACCTCTTGTCATGTATTGAGTGTTTTGCTTTGCTCCTGTCAGGAGGAAAGAAATTACAAGCTGTAAAATCCCATGCAGGGCATTTGCATATCTCCATATTTTAGGACATAAGTCATAGGCTACAGACAGGCATGCTGGAATTTCGTGGTGGTGTGAGGCAGCGCAGCGTGTGGAGTGAGAGACTCTCTCTGATGCACTACTAGACGCTCGCTCGCGTCGCGCGGCCTCCCCCTGGTCAGTTGAGTCGTGCAGCATTGGCTGAGGAGCCAGTAGATGCGCGCGGTGTCTCGGCACTGTTGGAAGAGTCATTGTTCCTTGACGTCACCACTCAGCCAAGCCTGGCGCTGCTGCTCTCAAACATGTCTTTGTTATTCAGAGCTTTCCATCGGCGAATCGGAAAATACGGAATGAGCTGTTCCTTGCTATTCGCGGGAAGTAAGAGGACTCACATGATTTCTTTGGGAATAACTTCTGTTTATATTAACATCTGAAATAAATAATAATAAAAAATATTTATATCACATATTATTATTTGATTTTTGTCAAACATTTATACAAACACAATTTGTATAATTTCATTTAAAATAATAATTTGTTTTAAATGTAGAAAGGAAAAAAAGAAAAACAAGAGTAGCTATGATATCACAGCATAAAACTCAACATTATGCTTTTTTTCCCACATATAGCATATATATATATATGTATATATATATATATATATATATATATATATATATATATATATATAGAGAGAGAGAGAGAGAGAGAGAGAGAGAGAGATAGATAGATATATGCTCACAATTATTTGTTTTTGTATATTGTGGATATGATGTATACAGTATATATATAGACACTATGTGTGTGTGTGTGTGTAATTGTGTATATGATGTTTACTCATAATTAGAATGGTCACATTTTGTTGTAATTCTTATCTACTTAAAATACAAGTTATTAATAAAGTAGCCTACACAAGCCCTCGATCCTCCTTTTATAAATTGTAAATTATAATAATCACACTTTACGTCTGATGTGTTTTTGATACATCTTTAGTCTTATCGAAGCACGGTTTCATCAATATCCTGGAAATACAATAAAATAAAGCCAAACGATATACTTCAGTATTCAAACAGCAAACGACCTGGCACTCGCGTGTGAATCCAGTCCGTTCATCTGCACACGCCGCCTGGTGTCTTCCAAACGCGCGAGTGCTTTACGCGACTCTGGGACACATTTTGTCAGCAACCAGCAAGCATGGCTCTGTGGTAATAGAATAGCCCGTGTAATTTGACACTTCAACTTGCCGTGCACTACGTTAGTTGATTCAGACAGTCACACTAACGAAACGCCGTGCGCTTTTCTCTCAGTGTTTGTGAAGTGTGAGGGGGAGAAAACAGATCGTAACTTCAAATCCAGGAGGTTTTAGGCGCCGTGCTGTGATTGGACCTAAAAGTAAGTTGTGTTTGTGTTTTCCTATAATTTTCACACCTTGCTCGCTGGGAAGGTTTTTATGCATTGCATTGAAATTAATCCGTAGCCTCCGCGCTAGCTCCAACCTCAGCTAACAATAGAGTCACTTAAAGTATCGCTGAGATGTGTACACATGTATTTCTGCGCAGGAAACAATCGCACTCACTGAAGCGTTGGCGATACGTTGGCTTTGTGTTTTCGAAGCAAAGCACGAGCGCTTTTTTTCCTGGACAGTGGCTTTCAGTGGAACGCGGAATTTGGCTGAACTGGAGAAGCCCACCGTTTAGGCTACATACCGTTCAGCATATCGTTTTGGTGTGTTGCATTGTTCAGATGAAGAGGGCACTGTCATGCGGTGGACGGTTGGTTGGCACGTAGATGGGCACATTCGGATGGCTTCGTTGCACAAATGTAATTTAAATTCGCCGGGTCTTTTTGATTAGGTGAAATTATATTGTAGCGTCTTGATAAGCAATAGGAAACCAGGCTTTCAACCATGTGCTGAAATGTGATGTTTCATGCCGTTGTGTAGTTACAGGACAACCGTGTTGATGCATTGTGACCGCTGATATTGTAACATTTCGTTCGAATCTTGGATTCGGTGAATGCTTGAATGGAACAGACTTTGAGGACACAAGCAGTGTTGGGTGCCAACTGACTATGTGATCTGGATGTCGTAATCCGATTAGAAAAATCAAGTGTTTGCAATTAGAAACCATTTCGTTTTATACAGAATGACAGTTGACTTATGGATTTTATTGTTGCATATGGGTTACATTGCCTATCAGGAAACGCAATAATATTTAAATGATCAGTAGTTTACAGATTGTGCGCCTAAAATGTAAAATATACACGTAAAAAGAAATGTAATCAGATACTTTAAAAAGATTGATGTGGAATGCAATTATTGTTTTCAAAAAATGAATGCCTAAAAACATACTAGTTAGCCTACTAGTCTAACTATTTTACTAGTGTTTAATCTAAGGATTCTTAATTTGTATATTCATTTAGCAGACGCCTTTATTCAAAGTGACTTACAAACGAGGAATACAAAAACGGATTTATCTTAAAAAGTCAAACAGGAGAAATGCTTGTAATACAAAGTTTTGTACATCGCTCAGATTAGTACATTCACAATAGTATAGAATAGCACTTGATGCTGAAAATTGAATCACAAATAAGTGCAAGATGTGACGTAAGAATAAGTTTACAAAGGTGATGTTTAGGAGTATGTTTCTCTTTGCTCATGTTTGTATTTTTATCAAAATCCAGAAGTGATCTAATTAGTTAATCTGCAAATGGCCACTGATTACAATTTTAGCCATGCATTTTGTAATAGTTGCCAGATTATGTTTAGAAGTAATCTACCAAAGACTGGTTGCAAGATACAATACAGTTCATGCATGCCAAGTGTCCACCAAGTGTTCTCTTGGTAATCCATGGGCTATTTTGTGTGCTTAGTAAGTGAATATTTTATCTAAGAGATTATTACAACTGTCAGCTTTGGTTAATACGTTTTTATTTTCCTACACGATGTTGCATCAAGTTATTTATTGAAGGTTTTTGATCTAGCGTGCATGCTTTATGCATGGTCATGTTAATGCACTTTAGAAATACATCTTTTATTACTGTAGGAGAGTCTTCTGCCTAAACACATAGCCGAAATTCTTTCTAGCAACTATTCGAGTTTACAGTAAATTGTCATTGTTTTTATGAAAATAGGTTTTGTTTCCTCTAAACTAAGTTTTAACACTAGAGTTTCTCTTTTTTAGTGGGCACGGTTGTTGGAAGCAGACAGTTTTTTAGGATGGTTCTTCAGTCAAAGTTGCCATTTAATGACAATTTCTTGGTCACCTCTTTAGTACTGTACAATCACAGTCAATGTTTACATGGCTCTGTGAGTGCTGATAATGTTAAAAACTTCCCCCTTACTTCAGGGCGGATTGCATCTGGAACAAAGGTGAAAGTACCTAGCTCTCAGGTCACTTATTTTGAATTGTGGTGTTGGTTCGTGTTAACATTATTGGAGGAGGCATATTGTAAAGGCCAATTATTGTTTGCAAATGTTTAAAAATTAAGACTGGAGTCTAATTTGATGAGTCTGCTGGGGGTGTATTTTAAAACACAGTAGATTTACCACCAGTGTGACGTCCTCTGTATGAGTCAGGAATGGAGAATTTGTCTAGGAGAGGAGTTTAGTTTATTTTCCTCCCTTCTTCAGACAGGGGCCCCAGGTTGAGGATCATCATTACCAAGGGCAGAGGTTTTAGCCATAGTCATGTAAAGACACAGATAGAGCTCAAGTCATTCTGTCAACGGGGCTAAAGAGGAATTGCGGAGGGCTTAATTGAGCTTAATGCGGGATTAAACTTCCATAAAATCGTTGAAAAGTTGTTTTCAACATGCCAAAATAGAGAGAATCACAAGATATGTCATTTGAACAAATTAACATTGTCAAAAATGTATCAGATTTTACACGCAAATTATTCAGTAACAGGTTTATTAGTTATTATTGCTCACATCGCTGCGCATTTATGCACATTTGTGTCTCTATTGTGTCTAGCCTAACAAATGTGTTCAAGGTTGTCCAGTTTAGGAGCATAGTCTAGATGATCTCTTTTCACATTCAAATTCTTGGCATGTGTGACAAAAGCTTGCCTAATTCACTGGGCGATTTAAGGGTGGGAATCGTGAGTGATCCAGCTATACAATATTATCCTGATACTTGGGTGTCAAATCAAAATACCATACAGAAAGAGTTCTGTTTATAAGTTGCAATACGCCAAGTATTTGTGAAATTGTTTTACATTTAGTGCCAGCATCATTAGTTCAGCCAACTTTTTCCCCAAATGATGGAAAAACAGACATTTTCTTAAATAAAAAAATCCTCTAAAATGTCAATATTTTGATACTATATTTCATTACATTGCTTTAACTAATTCGAGTTAAACGCAGATTTATAGTTTGTTGAGTTTAAGAATTTTTGAATGATGAGACCTAATATGAGTTAAAATGACATTGGTAGTCTTCATTAAAGAGATATTTCACCCAAAAAGTACAATTCTGTCATCATTTACTCACCCTCAGGTTGTTACAAACTTCTATGAGTTTGTTTCCTCTGTTAAACATAAAAGAAGATATTTTGAAGAACGTGGGTAACCAAACAGTTGAAGGCCGCATTGACTTCCATAGTATGGAAAAAAATACTTCGGAAATCAATGTCTTCAGTCAACTCTTTGGTTACCGACATTCCTCAAAAATATCTTTTTATGTTCAACAGAAGAAAGAAACTCATAGAAGTTTGTAACAACCTCAGGGTGAGTAAATGATGACAGAATTTACATTTTTATATTTAATCTATAGTGTTTCATACTTCATTTCTTTATTTCCTCTCCTGCTTATAGCCAGAATAAGACAATGTGGTTTTTTTTTTACTAGCTAAAAATACTAATCAGTGTTTTGACAGGTTGACATTTAACTGTTTGCACACTATTGTGGTGAAATTGTGAAATAGTAGGCCCACGTTCATTCATCGTAAAGCTGAACAGTCGTCTAGCCACCACCCGCACACGCCCACTCTTGAACCTGAATCAGGCTTTGTTTGACTCCACATGCTGCACCGTGGATCATTTATTACGGTTAATACGCTGATGGCCTTTTTGAACAGTTCACATTACGTCTGCATAACCGCCTGCTCGACTTGTGTGTGCACTTTCGTTTCTGTGGTGATCGGGGTTAATACCTGTACGTGAAATCTAGCCTCCGAACCACAGATTATTCAGACAATAAGAGTGCATGACTTCTTATTTCCTTGCAGACTTACGGGTACGTTGGTCCGTTTCATCTTGTGGTTCGTGACCTCGGTGAAGCAGAGGGAGAGAGACTTTTGATTTTAATTGCATGCATCTGCAAAGAGCGTGGCGTGGGACTGAATCTGCTTCCAGGCTGCATAAGTTGAAAGCTTGTTGAAGGCTGCCTCTGACTCTTGAGCTGACAATGTGACCATGTATGCGATGTGCAAAGCATTAGCTTGCTGGTGCCATTCTAAGTGCTTTACCCCTCAGATAGGGACTGTCAGGCCCACACTGTCACAGGCTCATGCATGTTTGATTTGACGCTTTTTGAAAAATGAACGCAGAAGATGTCACAATGGCTGTATCCCGTTTCTGTCGGCGAGAGCAAGTACTTTGAACCAAAAATGACACCCAGCTATTTTTTTTTTCTTCCCCAATGCAAGGGCTTGATATTTGGAACTATTGAGAGTGAGGAGTCACGTGCCGATTTGGGCGGGGTCTGAGCTGGTCGGCCATGATGGTAGGATACGCTATCGGTTGCCAGGGGCAACGCATTCAGAACTTCACAGAGGCGCGACTAAACATTCCAGAAATAGCGAAAGAGAGAGACAGCGCAGCTTAGTATTTGTCATAGATACACTAGACGACGTCTAGTGTATATGTCTATGAGTATTTGTTTACATTTTAGCGATGCGCCGCAGTTTCTTTGGAAGATATGGAGAAGGAAGAGAAATGAAAGGGGTTCTATCGGGAGAGACTAAATAACAATGCTAGCCAGCTTTATTTAGAGAAACTGCTCGTCAATAAACTGACAGCAGCAACGGCGAGCAAAGCATGATTTCAAAAGCAACACATTTCAGTACAGTTCGCCTTTTATTTAACACAAACGAACGAAATGAATACTCTGTTATTCAACTAGAGTTGTTTAATTTGTTATAGATATATACTGGGAAATGTTTTAAAAAGACAATTTTTTTAAATGACGTACGACTCGCATTGACTGAATGTCCGATCTGTCCGCTTGACGTTGCACGGCAGGTGCAAATGCACGTATCTGATTCATATCAGATTTATTTCCACATATGAATGAGGCCTGAAACATCAGGTATGACTGAACTCTCGCAGTTTAACGTTACAGGTTTGGGGGTTTCTAAGTCTTGCACCCAGTCGCAGCAGAATTGTTCATAAGCTTCTAATGACTTAAAGCTTCTGGACTCTTGCATTGTGAAGGCAGTAACGTTAGGCACTAATACCATAAACCAGGTAATTGACTATGTCAGGGTATGTGAAAGGTGGTAGTGCTTTGGGTCTTTCGTCCATTCTGTAGCAGGTCGTACGGGTCCATATGTTGCTGATGTCAACTAGTTTCTCTAAATAACGCTGCTTGGTGTTGTTATTTAGTCTCTCCCGATAGAGCCCCTTTCCTTTTGCTTCCCCCTTCTTCATTTATTCCCAAGAAACTGTGCCTTATCGCAAAAATGCAAACAAATTTCAAGCTGCTCTCTCTCTGTCGCTATTTCTCTCGGTCTCACTGTCGAAGTAACCATGACAACGGATAGCGTATCCTTCCAAGATGGCGACGCCTTCCCACAATGCAACGTGGAGTGAAACGCGTGACGTCACATTCTCATTCTCAATAGGACAAAATGTCCCCACCACACCGACAATTTTGCATGATCACAAGCAATTACCTTCGTTTTTCGGTGCCAATAAAAGCTTGCAGTGCTTTGAAGTCTGATTGCCGCGGTGTGCTGTGCAAATCCAGCTTAAGCAAAACAAACATATTGTCCTCAACCTGTTTTCTTTTGACTGAGGCAAATTAGTGTACATTCAGTGAGCCATGTTCTCCATGCTAAACTGTTAAGTCCTGCTACTCTTTTAAAGAGATCCATCTCTCTTTGAGAAACAAATATCTGCGTTGTTAAGTACACTGATTCTATAGGTCTATAAAGGTCCATAGAGTGTCAGGGCTCGGTTTCATGTCATTGAAAATATTAGAGTGATGCAACTGGTTGTACAAAAGTTGTTAATAGATGTTTCTACTATTTAAAATTCTGCATTGTTTTTGTTTTTTTTGCAGTGCATATCTGTATGCGTGCATTTATTCAGACTTTGCACAACGCCAATGCATCTGCGTTTATTTTATGTATTGAAATACTGCCATGTATTCCATCATGTGGAAACCTTGGACCATGTCACCGCGTCTGAGCTGTCTGTCTCTGTCTGCGAGTGGGAGATTTCCCTCCGTCCCTGCGAGTGATCGCTGTGTTTCTGAGAGGGACGTGCAATTACTTTCAACATGGCCTGGGGGATTCATACATGTTTTCTGACAAAGTAAATTAATTAGGTTTTCTTAGGAAAGATAAATATTATTTCTCATCCAAATTCGCCTTTTACGGGAAGGAGGATTTGCGTCTGCGCGCGCCAAATGACACGCACACATAACCTTGGCTTAGACATTTGCACAAGGTGAGACTAAATGAAAGCTGAATGAAAGGCAACTTCAAGATGTCAGGAGAACATGACAAATGGACAGTGGCGAATGAAATTCATAGATCCGTCAAATCCCTTAGTGTTGCAGGAAAAATGTGAATTTATATTAACAAATGCATTTGATTTTTCCCATTTTTCTCTTTGTTTTTAGATATGTGGATTGCTCCCCCCCCCCACACTTTGATATTAAAGCAGATGAGCTAAAAATATTTTTCTTTAGCTACTAGGCTAATCTGACACGTTAGTTTTTAATAAGAGACTAGATGATTTCTGTTGGCAAGGTCTATTTATACATACTACACATATGTTTTTAAAATAATATATTTCAATGTTTTTAATTTAATTATTATGCTTGAATATGTAACTTTAACTAGGCACACAATATGATCAACAAGTCAATCACTACACTGATTCAGTCCTGCAAATTTCATAATTTAGCATGAACACACAGATATTTTGTATGGCTTTTGTTTTAGTAAAAGTGTCAAATTTAACTCTGTAACCACTCCAACAGATTTAGTGACTGATTCATGAGTCTGTTTGACTGATTTGAGAATCAGATGACAGTGGTCGTACTGTATGTAATAAAGTAATAATAAAAGAAAGATGCGTTGTTTTTGTTTTATCTTGTGATACCTAACCCTTTCAGTCATTACATTCAGATTGCAAGTTCATGACTCTGGTAAAAGTACTTTTTTTTTGACACCACGGGCCAGATTTACTAACAGCTTACTAACATGCAATCACTCTTTTGGTGTTAAAAAGGACTGCTTTCAGGACTTACTAAGACACGCAGTGAAAAAATAGTGAATGCATTTGTAGTTTCCCTTTCAGACACAACATTTATTGGAGGAATCACAAGGTGATTTACTAAGGTTTGTGCTAGTCAATTTACTGGTATTTGCGCCATTATTTACCGCCCAAAAAAGCATGTCTTAACCAGACGCTAATTTGCGCTGCTCTTGGTGGATTGTGTCTCGGTCAGTCGATCACGCGCAGAACTTTTCACTCCCATCGCTGCTTTTATGGGATTGCGCTCTCACGCTAATTTTCACTGTTTAGTAAATCTGGCCCCATATATTCAGCAGCAGCAGAGCCCCACTGCACTGGAATGGTGTAATATCATATTAATCTAGCGTAGTATGCTGTTAAAACATCTCATTTTCTTTACATTAAGCAGTTTTCTATCATCTTTTTGTCATATCATATAGGTATCATTCTGATTTTCCACGTTTTTATTATCTGGATTCTGCTTTAGCACTTATTAACCGTTCAAGGCAGATCTCACAATGAAAATGTATTCCGTCTGAGAACACACCTCTTGCTCCACAAATACACTTCATGCATCACAGCCTCCGTGCAGAGCTCATGAGGTGACAGCTGTAGGCAACAGAGAGACGTTCATGGAGTGCTAGTGCAGACTCTGCGCCAGATAGAGCATGATAAATCCAGAGACGTGTAAGTGTGTTTGTCTGCGCGTGTATGTCCAGGCTCAAATTGGCATGCAATGGCAAGCACCACTTCCCAGGTAAGTGCTGTGTGCCCCGGCTCTTAATGACTGTTTCATAAGCCACACTCTTGGTGGCCACTATATGCCCTCCCCTCTCGTTCACCCCTGCGGTTCTGAACCAGACTGCTTCACACTCTTATGAGCTCATGTCTTTTAATATCTCTACCTGGGCTGTTCAGATAAAGAGCCATATTAGAAACCCCAGAGTGCAAATATTGTAAAATGGCAGGTCCGGTGTAGTGGTTTTCGCTGAGCCTTGTCATGGAGGAAAAAGTAGAGTTGATTTAATGGTGGTTAGTGTCTTAGAACTCCAAGGCAATTAGGTGTTTTTTTTTTCACGCCAAGTAGTCGGACGTTTATTTATGCGGCAACAAATTGAAACTGCAAGTTTTGTGTCGTCTGAATACCACCACAATAAAGTTGTCAGAGATAAGAGTAAACAATATTGCAAACTAAACCTTGATATTTCATACCTCATTCTTGCGCGCATCTTCTGAGAAAACAGAAGCCATTGTTGCACTGATCATTTATCATTGCTGTAATGAGATTAAACTAATCGTGTATTCCAGAGACAGCAATGATACACTGTGTGTGGCTTGCCAGGGATCATCTTCAAACAGTATTTGTCATTGTCTCTCAGTGCTTTTTAATTAACTGTTGACAAACAGCGTAAGCCTTTTGGGTGTTATGATTTAAAAGCAGTCCCATTTCAGTGCGTCCTAAAATATGGTTTCTTTAAAGACAAAAGCTAGAAAGAAACAAATATGTTTTGCTATCTATTAGACAAGAGCTCTGTAATGTCCTGCTCCAACATGTAGTGAGCTGACTTTGGAGAGTAACTGTAACCTTGAAGGGATAGTTCACATAAAATTCATTATTTACTCATCCTCATGTCATTTCAAGTGGAACACAAATTATATTTTGAAAAGTGCTGTTTATTTTTTGTCCACACAAAGAAAGTTAATGTTGTTTTGTATGGACCAAAAAAAGGACACTTTCTTCAAAAAATCTACTTTTGTGTTCCACAGAAGAAAGGCATTCAGTTTGGAACGACATGAGGGTGAGTAAATGATGAAACCATTTTCATTTTTAGCCAAGGTGTTTAAAGCACTGTTACTAGAAGTTGAAGTTGCTGCCTATATGCATTTCAAATGAGCTTTGTTATTGTAGTATTACATATAGTATTTATTAATATTTTGAAGTGCTTTTTATGTTTACAATTTCCAATTTATGTTTCCAAACTTAAAATTTTACGTTTAAGTAAATTTGTGCTCTTATCATATTTATTAGCTTTTTAACATTTCCGTTTAGCTTTAATTTTCTTTTCCATTTTAGTACTTCAACTTAGACTAATTTCAGGTAGTTGCCATAGGCAAAATTTTATTTTTATGTTTAATTTTTTCATCTAATGCTTATATATTATTTGATTTTTGATTTATTTCAGTTACCAAAAATAATTTAATGTTTTTTGTTCAGTTACCAATAACAACACTGCCAATTGGTCACTTATAAAGCTTCATGATGGTTACAATGCTCCCATAGAAGGCAGCTTAACAGCTAGCTAGTTTTTGAAACAGAGCTTCTGAGTAAGTGATTTTCTTAAACGCGTTCAATGTTTCATTAGTGGCTGCTGAGATCGTAAATCTGCTCTTTCAGTAGTGAGCTTGTTGCTGATGCATATGCAAACAGTGTTCACATGAAATGTTTTAATTGCACATTAACCCACTGCTGGCATATTAATCTGGCATGCCTTAAAGACGGCACGGCATTCGTTATATTCCCCCATAGTTTTCTCTGCCGCCGTGGCCCTGAGTGAGACATTGAGCTTCAGAGTGAATTGTTGTTTTATTAGCTAGATTGAGCCGGTGGCGCGATGCACGTTGGGTGCGTGTCCTCCGAGGATGCCTCTGAGAGCTCCGCATCTGCAGTAAGCAGTCACCAGGGACGGATGGCACATGCCAGCTCAAATTTTCACGGCGGCCCTCAGACGAGAAACAGCAGAGCGGGAATAACATGCAGATCCCCCCCCCCCCCCCCCCCCCCCCCCCCCCCCCCCCCCCCCCCCCGTCACCATCACAGATATAGGAAAGCAAAGTACCTTTTTCAGGACATCTTGAGCATCTAATCAATATCACTGAGTGTTATTGAGGTTGGCTTGCTGTGCCTTACCCTGTTCTAGCTCTCGAAAGCAGCCTTCGTGCACATGGCTGTCTAATTTTCTCTGGAATTATTTTGACTCTGGGACACAGGAACAGAGGAAACTCAATCTCGAGTGCCCTGAGGGGTTCCTCTGCAAGAGAATTCCCACCCAGATAGTTGCCAACACCCACACAAACATTTATATAGGTTTGTTTTCAAGGAAGAGAGCGCAAACCTCAAACCTGCGTCAAAACCACAGCCGTCGACAACCGCAGAAGGCGAAGCAGCTTGTTTATTAGTGGGCAGGTGGGAAGTGTAATGGCAGTTGAACATGTGCACAGGGGCCACTGCTTTTGTGTCGCAGTATCATTAATTGGATCACAAGTTGTACTAACAAAGAGCCGCTATGTACATGCTTATTTATTTAACAGGTTGGCCCATTTTGTATTTCACTCTTCATTCTTTATTGAAAAATGGAAGGAAATACTGTCTGAGATTGATCATTAATTTAGTTTATTGAAATAAATATGTAATTTTAATCTAAATATGTAAGATTTTTGGATAAAATATTCAAAAACCACTAGAAGTGTGTTAGGCCTATATATTTTGTTGACTTTTGTACATTATCCCAAATGTTTCCAACAATGTTTAAATCCAGAGAACTCAGCTATTTTAACCAGTGTAACGTCCCACGTCATTGTGTTGCCTGCCAATGATGTCATATCCGCTTTACCCTCTCTTACTAGTTTTACGTCCATAGAAACCATGGAAACACCAAAGATGCTTTCATATTTTTTGTGTTTTGTTAGACAGGTCAGTAACTGTTTTGATACCTTTATCGACAGAAAACGAATTATTTTTACATGGTTAGTCTTGCTGTTTGAATCTCATGCTTTCTTGATTTACCGTGAGTTAAAGGATTAGTTCACTTTAAAAAAAACTTTTGCTGATAATTTACTCACCCCCATGTCATCCAAGATGTCCATGTCTTTCTTTCTTCAGTTGAAAAGAAATTAAGGTTTTTGATGAAAACATTCCAGGATGTTTCTTCATATAATGGACTTCAATGGGCCCCAAATGGTTCAAGGTCCAAATGACCGTTTCAGTGCTGCTTCAAAGGGCTTTAAACGACACCAGACGATGAATAAGGGTCTTATCTAGCGAAACGATCGGTCATTTCAAAAATAAATAAAAAAGTTTAGGTTTATAAGCACAAATGCTCGCCTTGCTCTTTTCTGTGATGCGCGTTTGTGACGTCACGTAATACGCAATTACGTTGAAAGTTTTTTTTTTAAAGTGAACTAATCCTTTAACATGTTTGTACCATGACCCAGACCCAGCAATGTCAAAATCGACTTCGAAATTTAAAAAATGTTACGATACCAGCATTTCCCTCTAGCATTTTGAGCGCTGTTGAATGGATTCTTAAACAACTGGCCATTGCGTTCCCGCGCTCAACATGTTTCTGATTGGCTCCAATGATAACCGCTTCAAAAACATGTTGTCTTCTTCACCGAGCACTTACACTGATACACACGGGAGCGTTTGAAAGCAGGCATTTATCGGCTGATCCCTAATCCCTAAAACAGCGCACAAAATGCTAGAGGTAAATGCTGGTATTGTCACATTTTTTTAAATTTCAACAACACTACTTTAATCATAACTCGTGAAATACACATAAACAACAAAATGAAAGGAGTGGCAGGGGCCGACTGCAGCTCTTGGCCCCAGCCTGCTTCATACCACAGTAACGTTAATAAAGCTTCATTTCATTACCTCATCCATGAACATGATCATTTGCTTTCCATCGGCTGTGGAGGTGAAGACGACATCACCGATGATTCCACGCTAATTCACAGCATCATCAAACTACACCTTTGTTATTGTTTAGAATTCACCTCTAGCGGCGAAACTTGCATACTGTGCCTTGAATTAAATATAAATTAATTAAATGTAAATGTTATGTTATTGATTTGTTATTAGTATTTTTTAAGTGTACATTAAACGATTTAGCTATTACTAGGTGTACATTATATTTGGCTCATTGACATTTTAAGCAGTGCCTTGCAATGTGACATGCTATACGCTATCTACATTGTATTGTAACTAGATTTTTCTACATTAGCGATTTAAAAAAAAAAATGTTTAATTTAAATTAAAAAATTTTTTTTTATTAAATTAATTTGTCTCACCAAATTATGTTTTATTAACAAGGTTCGGGAGGAGCAGGTGCAGATAATTAACCCAATTAGCACGAGTGGAGTTCAATCTGTAATCAACTCAGGATAGGATAAATAACAGCAGAACCCACCGTTGTTCCTTGACAGTTTATCAGCATCCCTCCTCCACCCCATCTCCTCACTTTAGTTCCATCTCCTCACTTTTAGTTCCATCTACTCTTACCAACGGGGGGAATACTCTGGGTTCGGGCAGAAATTCCGAGCTCGGAGCCCTCCACCCGGACAGCACGCCAAGTACGCATAACCTTATCCATAATAATTATATGTAGTTGTGAACTCATGAAAGAAGTGCAAATCTAAAAACAACAAAAAAATACATTATATTTGTCAACTCGGCTGCTTACTTTTTATTGTGTTTATATGTGTAGAATATATCACATTTTATCACATTGCAATGATCTTAAATGGTCTGTTGTGGCTATTTGTTAGAAATTAATATTTTCTCTGCCTTCTCTGATAGTCTGTTGTTATGAAATGACCAAAAATGTGTTCTGTGATTTCAGTGTGTTTTTATAAAGAGCAGTGTATTCCCCAACACAATTTTGTGTCATGCCATCAAGGTCGATTGTCCTTTTTGTCTCTATATTAAAATAAAAGTGGTTTATTTAGAAAGAAGAACAACAGTGTTTTGTCTAGAATTGACCCTAATAATGAGGCGGTGTACCCCGTGTTGTTAGCTGCAGCTGGTGTCTAAAGAATTACCACACGTCACTGCCCTCTGGCTATGGTTCGCCAGCTCATCTGATATTGAATAATGATCGTGGCTGGCTTGTAGCAAACCACCATTCCAAGTGTCTGTCACTTTAAGTGACTTCCACAATGGCAGCCTTTATCTCCACCCTGTTTGGTGGTGGCTTCTTTTAAAGGGGTGAATTGAGAGCGCTCAGGGTCTGCGTCTGTACTAGCGTGTTTCCCGTTCTTGGCCTCCCGCGAGTGGAGGGGGTTGGCGGTGGCAGTCACGTGAATAGTAATTGTATTTGTGTTGGGTTCCTTTCAGGCTGTCGCTGTAAATCTGTTTGACTTGTCACTTTGTAAATCATTATGATGGCTAAAAGCCTTTTTATTGAATTAAGGAAGGGGGAGTTGTTCTCCTTAGCAAATGTAAGATGTTTTTTTGTTTGTTTGTTTGTTTGCCCCACGCTAATCTTGAGTAAATTTTGTTAAAATATGTTTGTTAAAAAGGGAAAGTTGGCTTTGCGCTTGTTCTTTTGTTTTAAAAGACATTAAACAAGATTTTCAAGATCTGATTTTGAATCAGAGTGGAATAATATGTTAAAGTTCTCTCATTACATTGCAGATTTGTATTAGGCGTTCCAGATGTCACTACAAGATCAAAGAATATTTTAAAACTTGCAAACTGTTTTGGCTTTGGGTCAGACAGGGTTAAAATCATTAGATGAGGATTGTCAAACTCAAAGTGTCACTTATACTAGCAAAACTGGTTTCGGCTGACAGAAACATGTCCTGAAGATCAGCTTGACTTGTTGTCTGATACACATCTCCGTGCTCCTCTGCGCTCCCCTCTGCCACTGGTGGCTGGCATCATGCGTGGCGGCAGGCATTTGTCACTCTGAGCTGATGTACTGTCAGTACACACACGCTAAAAAGGATAAGAGAACTACGGATCTTCTTCATTCTGTTACTTGTTCGCAGAGGCAGCAAGGAAGTCATGTGTTTTTGAAAAAGATGTCTTATCGTTTCCATAAAGACGGAATTGTCTGCTGAAATGATGTTTCTTGTTGCTGTCAGAGATAGGGGTGTTATGAACATGGATTTAGATTTGAATGAAGCAATGAATGCCTTTAAGTGTCAGTTGTATGTTGATACACAGAAGGTCTCAAACAGCTAATGTCAACTGTTGGGTGCAGCTTCTGACGTCAAAAGAGTGTCCTGCTTGAAGTTACTGTAAAATGCTGTTCTTTAACCTATCTTACTTCTGTAATGTGATGTATTTGTGAGTGAAACGGGATACTGTTGAGAAACAAAAATGTAGGGCAAGATTGTTTATTGCAATTGATCAGCTTGTGAAAAGTTGCTGTTACAAAAGGATTGAAAAGTAAGAGGGATTCATGAACTAAAAGGAATGTTCTTTTAGAAATGTACCAGGTTTAATTTCAGTTAGAAATGTAAGAGGAATTGGGAGTTTTTTTTTATTTTTAGTTGATCTCTATTGGAAATCTGCATGTTCATGTCCTCTTGGCTATCATATAACACTCACTTGGTATTCTTATAAAACACAAATTTTTTTTTTAGCAAAGCTCAAAATGAATATCCTTTTTACATACTGTACATTATAATGTTGTGATTTTCTAAATTGACTTGTAGCATTTAAAGATTGATTTGAGTTTAGTATTTTATTTTTCATTTATATGTATTTATATAATATATTAATAGTATAATTTGAATATCAGCCAGTTATCGGTTATCAGCCATAACATAAAAACTATATTGATGATGTTTGATATGTGCATCAATACTTATGTGTTTGCTGTCTTAAAAGGTGGTTTGTAAATTGGGTCAGTTTTGATCCCAAGTTGACTTCACCAAAGGGAAAGTTGCTTTTATGTACTTTAATATGTTTGTACTCCGGGCGGGCTCGAGGTTCCTGGAAGTATATACTCTGATGGGCAGATCCACGTTTGTAGTATGAGGGAGGAGAAACTGCTGAATTTCTCACAGTTGCCTGTCTGACAGAGTAACAACTCAAGCTGAAAACTCTTCTGGAAAATATTGATGTTGGAGGGAGTCAGTAGGCTGTCACAAGTGTGGAAGACTTTATGTGCATGGTGATGAATGTGTCCTTGGCAAAACATCTCCATTGCTTTTGGACTTTTAGTTAAGCATTTGGATATCATCCTCAGTTCATCCTGTTTGTTTCCTAATTAGAATTAAGTTCATTTCGATAGCTATAGTAACAGTCTGTATTTTGGTATTTTCAACAGTTTATCTGTTCTACAAATTGGTCATGACAATTGAGGAGAAGATTAATAATTATATCCCATTACTGCAATAGACGCCCTAAAACTGCCTCCTGGATAGATGCAGCTCTCAGAGGAGCGTGGATTTGATCATTCGCTTATGCTTCCGTGAATTATCTCAGAAGTGAATCTGACATTTTGTTTATTCAGTTTTCCCACAAAGTATTGTTCAGTGAAAGACAGTGCAGACAGATTGCATTCGGGCCTGTCAGTCACAGGTGCAGTCTTTTCCTTCTCTGATAGCTAATTAAGTCATGACACATGTTTGGCAAGATGCCCACGTCCCAATGGATTATGAAATTATTATAGAAGGCATTCAGAATAGAGGAGCAGAAAGATCAATATTGCATGTTTGCATAAGCTCATTACTAAAGACTTCAAGCGCAGGAGACATTTCTGTTGTGGTTAACACATGGTAGGCCTCTTACACTCTTGTTGCTAATTTGCTAGCGCAATAATAAATGTAAAATTAAATACATTATAAACAAATATAGTTTATCAGCTTAATTTACTGTCATATTCAAAGTAAACAAATGCTTAATCATTTATGGCGTTTCTCTGGTAAATGTAGAAGTTGTCTAGGACTTTATTCTGGGCTTTGAATTATTCAACGTAGCATCATGGATGTTCATAGAGCCATTGTTTACTTGATCTTTGCATTTTAAATTGTTGCATCTGTTTTACAAATCTAAATTTGCATTCAAATATTTTTGCTCATTAATCATGGTCAAGTTGTGGCATGTCGTGACATTTGTTTGCATAGGGCCACAAAAATTTGAGCACAATTGTTTTGCCTCTTTAGAGTCTTTACAAAGCCATGTACCTTCTACTTTCATAAACAATTTGATAAATTGGTGACTGCTAATAATGATTAACACGGTCAAATATATGAAATTGTGAATGGTTTGTTTTTGTTGGGTGTTGTTTTCAGTTTTTACTGAGTGACTTGTGCTTGTACTCGTTGTACACTAGGTTGACTGTGTGTGACTGAAATCAAATAAACAAGATTGACTGGATGAGAGCCAAGACACATTACTGGCTCAGGGATTGCTGTCAAAAAACATCTCAGAGGATAATTAGCTATGCTCTATCACTGCCGATTTCGTTTCTTAAAGCAACATTTATTTGCACAATGCCCTGCCCTGTTAAGTCTGGAGGGCGTGTTATAACTTATTGTGAATTTATTGCTAAGATAAATATCAGTTTCCTGTAATTTACTCAATAATAACATATTATTTGCTAATAATGAGTCCGATTATACTGTCACCACAATCGGAGTGATACATAGCAGAACACCCACTGATTATTTACCTTTTTAAGGACTGGCTGTGACTTTATGGAAGTGGTTGGTTCGTGTTCAAATAGTCCTATTTGTTGTCCAATTCAGACGTTTAAAGTCATTCGGTAAAGTCATAAAGTCATTTCCTGTCTGATGTGATTCCTCAGTTAGCCAAAGCTGTCTTTTTGACTAGGGATGGGAATCTTTTGGAGTGTCACGATTCGATTCAAATCTATTCTTGCGGTCACGATTCAAATCGAAAAATTTATTCTAGATTGATTATATTGAACTATTTTATTCATAATAAATTACATTTCATGCCTTTTTATAGGATATTGGTAATATCTTTTTATATTGTTTATATTTGTCCTCCATGTTCTCTTTTTTGTGTTATCTGGCAACCCTTCACCTGAAGCTTTAATGAAAAGAGGAATGAAGAGTGAGTAGAAGGAAGTAGAAGGAGAGTAGCAGTAAGCCAAGTGAACAGCAGCTACTGTTAGTGTTGTTTGGTTGTGAGTTATTTAATAAAATAGCTAGTTTAAATTATGCACACCTTGTAACTGCGTTATAGGCTCTATGCACGAACGCTGCTGGTGTATTTCTGGTAGAATCTCAGCCAGCGTCTTTACTTCCGCATAGCGCATTCTATTAGCGGAGTGTACTAGCACCAGCAAAACTTTAATAAAATAAATTTTCTCAGAAACGGAGACAATGATTTTAGAAATTGATTTGCTAGTCGGATTTCACATGATATGAGAGAATACTCAACCTCAAAGTTGTCGATGTAGCTCGAAATATATAATTTAAAGCCCTTCTCTTTCTTACTCTTATGTGTGTGTGACCGCTAACTGTCTCACAATATTGTTAACCTCATTCACGTTAACCGCGGGAAGTTCTTGTAAACAGCGAGTGTAATTTGCCATTATCTCCACCTAATGCAAAAACGGCTTGACGCAGCACCGGATGTGACTGGGCGGGCTGAGACAAAACGCGGAAGCGATCATGCATAGAGCCTATTACGTTACTCTAAGCCCGTGCACGTATTTTGTAGGGATGTGCACGAATACTCTGACGTGATAGCGACGATCGATCATGAAAGCTATGACTTTAAAAAATATATTTTATGATAAATAGCCTATATTTTTTTCTGATTGGTTATTGTAGCATTTTTGGGACGGTACCTGAGGTCTGATTGGTTAGCGTTAGGACAGCATACCCGGCTCTGAGCATGCCGTCCAGAGTCCAGACTGGTGAAATAGTGAAACTGTGGATTGGAAGTCGCACAGAAAATACAGTTAAGTGCAAGATGTGCAGCACCAATTACAACTTTATAATGAGAACACTGTTATAATAGAATGTTATTAGTTCTTTCTTTGTGCTTTAATTGTTGGTTGGTTTAGTTGCTCATGTTTCATCGGGAAGAGCACATCCACAAAGGGAGTTACATTCAGACAAGCACGGTCAAGTTCACGTGTGCTTTTGCGTTAGGCTTGCTGTGAAAGCCAGTGTTACTCGATGTTCAGCCCCATGCCCCGCAACAACAGTACATCACTTGCCCACCATAGGTTGCCACCATAATTTTTTTTTATTTTGGCCTATTTATAGTAATAAAAAGAAGTTAGCTCAGTTAGAGAATAGACACAACAATTAAAAACTGAACGCGTCTGTTGCAGCGTGTGCCGAACAAGAGTCACTCACAAATCAGCAGCAGGAGTCAGATTTCATTTATCACAAGAGTGATGAGCTGACTGACATGGCGGAAGATTTTGGTTTTAAAGCGAAATGTAATAGCGCCTTTTTGGCTTTAAACCCAATGCTAATAGGGAACCTGCAAAGGCTTAGTTGTGTTTTTCTAGTTGTTGTTTTTCATTAAGAATAATAATGAACCCACCATTCAAGCAATTGGCGCTAATTTCGAACTGGCGCTGAGTAGAGTGAGCGTTTTCAGTTAAGTTAAAACCATTTCTCGTCATGGCTTTGAAAATGCGCAGGAATGTCTGGAATCACTTTATAAAGTAGATGAAAATACAGATGTAAGATGTGCAGTCCCAATTTTCCATGTAGGCTACATAAAGTTATAATGAGAAGTTGAGAACTCTATAGAATGTTGCGAATTCTTTGTGCTTTAGGCTACATTCGTTCAGACTGTCAGATTTTTGTGCATATCCGAATGAAATCCGATCAGATATACTAAGTGAATGGCAAAAAATCACATGAAATGCACATTTTTACAAATCTGTTTCAAGATACATTCAAATGTGGTTTGAAATCCTATTCATATCGCATTTCTGGAAATCTGTTTCAGTCTGACTGCTCTGATAGGATTTTGTGTGGTTTGTGATTCTCACAACACGTAAAACGTAAATGTCAGACGTTGTTATATGAAACCTGCTTCAAGTCACTGCAGAAACAATGTTGTCTTGTTGGGACATACTAGGACGACCAGAAAATGCTAATATAAAGGACACGTTTTGAGACCTGGCAGAGTCGACAACATGGAATAAAACTGCTCATACCAGCCTCTATATGGTTCTGCCACTCCTTCAGAAGACGTAGTAGTTCTGCACAGCGGCTACATATTGTCATGTTGTGAATAAGACAATATCTGTATTGCAAACCCCTCATGTTGGGTTTGCTGTTGTTGTTTTGGCATAGCTATAGAGCGCCACGGGACACACAAATCGGATTTGAACAGTTGTTGTGTGGACTCATTAATTTGAGATCAGATTCCAATCGGATACACAAATAATCGGATTTGCACTGACAGTGTGAATGTAACCTTAGTTGCCCGTTGTTTTAAAGCATTTTAATGGCAAGAGCGCATCCACAACTGAAGTAAAACTTTCTGACTAGCACGTAACTTAGGGTAAGGTCACTTGATTTTGCTTCCTTTTGTGCAGATACAAGTTGTAATGTTACATTTATGTTGTGTATATCTGATTAATCTCATATAGGATGTGTCATAGAATGGGCATCAGTTTACTGATGTTCATTCATTTTTCAGCTTCACAACATGTAGCCTAGCTATTCGTTTCGTTTTGTTTCTTTTCGAAAACATTGATTATTATTGATAATCTAGCAGCGTTATAGCATATTTTCATGTCTCATTTTTATTTGTTAACATAAATTTTCATAACATGTTTCAATTATAATATTTTCATTATTGCCATGACAGATACCCCCCCCCCCCCACACACGAAACAGATATGATTAAAAGAGATAATCGCTCACCTACGATAAACATAAAAACTCTGACAGATTCTGGCTCATATGGTCTCCCCTCTGGGAATATATGAAGGAACTCCCTTAACAGGCATACCGGACCGCTTCTAATTTCTGCTAATTTTCTTTGACTCTAAAGGATGCTCTAAGTCAATGTGACTTTGTTTATCTGTGGTTGTTATTATTATTTTAATTTCTTTTACTTATTATTGTCCTTTATATTTTGTACACCCTGTAATACGAAAAGAACTTTGTTGTGATACTGTAAATGTCAACTTTCTACTGTGGGCAAACAGTAAAAAAAAAAGGAAAAAAAAGAGATAATCGCAATTCATGTGTGAATCGATTTATTTCCTCATCCCTATATCTGACCCACTTTAACTCTCTACAGTATTTTATGTACAGAACAGTATGATATGATCTCAGCAAAGCTGACACTGACGCTGCACAAAAGAGTGCTTTTAGCTATTATACTCAATCAAAGGTCATTTGGTGGTTGTAGAGAAAAATCAGAAGCAATGACAGAAATCTTGCTGAATGTCACTGCAGACCGTAGACGAAATCAATGGATGGAGAGAAGGAAAGGTTTGTATTGGCAGGGAAAGTATAAGAGCTTAGTCACAGTCTTGGAACCCAGGATTACTGTTGACGTCTAAGGAAAGCCTTGACCTCAGAAGGGATTCCCCAAATCATTGATGTGTTCCACCCTGAAAACATAACCTTTTCCACTAAAAGAAAACACAGCCATTACTCCAATCTTTCAGAAAATATAATTTGGTGCTCAAGAAACTTTTCAGTAACACTTTATTTCAATAGTCCACTTTAGACATTCTACTAACTATAAGTAACTTTTCAACTACATGTCAACTAACTGTCATTAGAGTATTAGTAGACTGTCAGCTTAATATCTGCTAACACTTTATTTTGTTGGTCCCCCAACAGACATTCAACTGTCTATAAGTAACTTGGCGACTACAAGTCAACTTATTCTCCTAACCCTAACCCTTAACCATAATTCAGTCTACTCCTGACAGTCTACTATAATATACTAATACTCTAATGGGAGTTAGTTGACATGTAGTTGAAAAGTTACTTATAATTAGTAGAACGTCTAAAGTGACTATCGAAATAAAGTGTAACCAACTTTTCTTATCACTGTTAAAACACTTTCAGAACTTTTTTTTCAGGATTTTATAGAGAGTTCTAAAGAACAGCATCTATTTGAAATTGTCTTTACTGTCACTTATGTTTGAATACATCCTCCTTATAATAAAAATATTATTATTCATTCATGCTGTTGCTGGTACTAAGCAATGAGAGTATTGTTGCAGCCAAAATTAAGCCAAGTTGTTGCTAAAATTGTAATTTGTCCTCAAGATCCCCAAGATGGATTATGGCATTATCAGCCATGCCTTTCCTTCAGATCACTGCACTTCTTGTTTTTGCTGAGAGAGGAAACCCCAGATGTTTGTAGAGGGTTTCAGTGACTCCTGAAGACAATAACCAGCTCTGATGTTGGCAGGTACACTCCATCATGGATGGGCTGCCAGCCTTTGATGTTATGATGCCTGGGCAGAAAGCACTTGCATGCGGACACTAATTGGGCGATTGGCACCAAAGGACTTTGCACACAGATACTCTGGATTCCATTAGTCAGAGTGGGTGTGAGTTTGATTATGCTTAGCGTAGGCATGACCTAATAGATAATATTTGCCTGGCTCTAATTTTAATTTAGTCAGTCTGCAATTAGACATACTGGAAAAGGATTCCCAGTGCAGCTGTAAATGTCTGATTGTCAAAGATATGAGAGATTAGTGTGTTTGTCCACCACACTGAATGTATTTGTTAAATCCTTGACCTAGGGACCGATTTTGTCATGCAATACAGACTTTGTTTGGGGCTGGTAAATCTTAATTGTCTGCTTTATTTTAATCCTTCAATTGAAGTGAGGTATCAGAGCGTAGGCCCTCTAACTTTAGGTGAGATCCGACACTTGAAGGAGTGAAGTGTTTTCGCTGGGAAGTGCATGAATGATTGATAGCAGGAGCAGAGCTGTTTAAAATCGTCTTGCTCCCTGCTAATCAATAATTCAAAGCACTTTCTGTATTTTGGTGGCACATTAAATATCAGTCACCGGCTTGAATTTTCAATTTGATTTATGTCTGTCAAATACATTAGTGGTTTGTCATGATTCTCTTCATTTAAATTAGTCAATTTTGCCCATGCTGGGAGTGATCTTACATGTCTTAGTTTTCTCATTACTAGTGTTTCATGTTACAAGAGTAAAGTGTTGATTAATAATTAGGCAGCTGTTAGAAAGAAATGTCTGTTGGGAACTAGACACAAGATCACATTCTTTGGTTATAGTCGACCATTTGATGTCTGAAAGACAAGTAATGCAGACTAGGGAGAATGTACAATAGGGCTGCACGATGTTAGAAAAAAACAACCTGATCTCACAGCAATTCGTACAATTTTTAATTTGCCACCTTTTACTCACTTGTATACGAATTTGTAATAATTGGTCGTCAGATAGTGTTGGAAAAACTTGACATTGTGATTTTTGTTTTGTTTTTCTGTTATATATATTGTGATATGTAAACAATTTCACCAGATGACTTGAATAGCTCTATTTGGATAGAATAATCATTCTAGAACGATTGGGGTGATTTTGTTGGAGAGTGAATCTGCATAGAAAATAATAAACAAATTACAAGCTTAGATAAATACAATAGAACAAAGACACAAATTAAATAAACAGTGCTTTATATTTTTCAGGTAAGTCTAACAGTATTCAGGACAGGTGCAGAAATTGAATAATCAAATGTAAAACAACACTGCATAGTCTTCACTGTATAAATGAAATATAATCAATCTTTGTTAAAGGACTCTACTCACAAATAGACTTGGAAAAGAACGCAATTCTGTTGACGCAAAGCTGTCTGTGCGTGTTCAGAAAACGGGAAGTGATGTCCAGATTGAGCTCTCTTTTGCGTCTTCTTGCGCTAGTATGGTCTCTTGAATAGAGTTGTTCCGATTCCGATACTAGTATCGGAAATGCCGCCGATACCAATAAAAATTCTGGCATCGGTATCGGCGAGTACTTCTACCCGTGTACCGATCCGATACCATTTTCTTAAAACAATACCTAGTTATGCACGCGAGCTTTGCTTAACGCAGCAAATCGGAGATCAATTCTTCTTCGCTGCTCTAAACACGCGCGCGCACTTTCTTCTTCGCTGCTCTAAACAGTGGTTGCTTGTGGCAACACAGGAAGTTGTGCTGTTGCCACAAGCAAGCAACCACTGTTGAGATCAGCGAAGAAGAAAACGCGCGCGCGCACGCTAGCAGCTGTACGTCCGCTGTGTGTGTTTGGCAGTATTTCAGACTGGACCAACCAGCTAGTAAAACGGTGATTTCGAGGGGTGGAACAAGTATTAGCAATTTCAACACGAGTAAGTTAACTTAAAGCATTTGAAGACGCGTCACCCCGCAGAACACGAGGGTTACACACAGGCAAGGGCAGAGAAGAACGAGCCGCGCTAGAATCAACAATCTCTGGAAGCTTCATTCAAACAAAGAGAAAAGTTTTCAGAAGACAGCCAAAGAGCAATAAATATAACTGACAAAATGATCGAGTTTATTGTTCTGGATGACCAGCCGCCGTCAAAAATAAAATGCCGTTTATTCAACAAAATTGTTTCTGGACTTTAGGTTATAAAGAGATTATTTTCTATTTCTTATATTATTCATATACAATTTTTTAGATTCCTAGACTTATTTGTTGCACTTTTTTTATACAGTTATATTGTAAAACTAAAATACCCTTTTCAGTTTACAGTATTAGATGTGTGGCTGCATTTGAAGTTCTTTTTCACTTAAGAAAAATAAATAATATATTGCTGTGAAATATATGTCAGATAATAAAAATATTCTAGTTCACATGTATTTGTTCATGTTTACCTAAGGGATAAGTCTGAAGCACACCATAAAATAATTCTATCAATTCATACAGGGCTAGTATGAATTGCAGCTGTATAGATGCACACACACCCAGGTATCGGATCGGTACTCGGTATCGGCCGATACCCTGAGTCCAGGTATCGGAATCGGTATCGGGAAGGAAAAAAGGGTATCGGAACATCTCTACTCTTGAATGTTTAAACTGATAGGATCTAAAACACATGCTTTCACTCTATGATGGTTAAACTTTGCAATCAATCTGAGAATAATGTGCGTTCTGAAACGTGTCTACTACGGGCTGCTGGCGGGTATTTTATTTGTATTTTGTTTATATTAAAACTGGTTAAATGTTCGCCGGTTCCCGTCTCCTCCTTCCCTGAACAACAAACCTTACTACACTGGTGCCGAAACCCGGGAGGATAGAGGGACGCGCTGTCAGACGGACCTCGCCGCTGTGGGGAATCCACGGTGCCATCGAGTATGGTGGTCAGACTCCGCTGCCATTGACGCTCGAGGCGGGGCGCTGGAGTGAGTTGCCGGGGACGGCCGACCTCGCTGCCGGCCGCCTGTGTACTGGAGGCCCGTGTGCCGTCCGGGAGGGAGCGAAGGAGTCGCCGCCGCTCGCCGTGGGCCAGAGCCTGCTGCCATCTGCCTGAATGGGGAGGAGCAGGGAGTGGGGGACTACTGCCGGCTGCCCGAAACCGGCGGAGCCGTCGCCATCCACCCGGCCGCGGAGGGGCGTCGAGCCGTCCACCGAGGGCCATCCAGCGTCACCGCCAGGCACCGCGGAGAAGTTCCCCAGCTGGTGGGGGACCTGATGACAGCGTGTTGTGGGAACTGGACTATTTTTTTATTTTTTTTTCCTCTCTCCGTCGCTCCCCATGCTTCTGTCTCCGTTTCCCTCGGCTCGTCAGTCCATACCCCCAGGTGTTATATTGTAATGTTATATTTGGTAAGCCAGCAGTCGTCCACGAGGGGCTGCTGGCGGGTATATTATTTGTATTTTGTTTATATTAAAACTGGTTAAATGTTCGCCGGTTTCCGTCTCCTCCTCCCCTGAACAACAAACCTTACTACAATCGTGCATGCAATGTGCATATGATACTTGTGTACAACCAGCCAGTTTTTGTTATGACAGGATGATCCATATCCCCATGTGAAACTGGTTGGTTTTGCAATTACAACCATGACATTGATTTAATATAAAATGAGTTTATTATGTGAGGCCAAAGAGTACATGGAGAGAAGCAAACTAGTACAGTAACAAAATAAATTGGTGTCCGGGGCCAGTGGTCAGAGTACAGAGTAGTGTGGTCATTACAGAAAAATAAATTAATTGTGAATCCCATGATTGTCTAATCAGAATCAACCATTACAGAGAGCATGTAATCATTGTTTGAAATATGCTCATGATATGACTAAGCACTCCTACCTTACACATGATTTACTGTAAGGCACTATCAGCCTGTGTTCAACATGCCTTCATTTTCCTGAGGCGCTAGATTGACGGTTTGACCTTTACTTCACCAGAGGTTGAGGAGCTGGTTGTGGCGCATGCTGATGTTTACATTTGTTTGCTTTCGTATCCACGTGGAGCTACTAGGATCTCCTGCAAGACCAAGAGGGCTTTTAAATTTTCAAAGATAAATCACTCTCTGCTATCGTGTAAGTGCTTTCTGCACCGCTCGGATCCCTGGTGTTAAAAGTCTTAGTCGTCTTTGCTCTCATCTATTCGCAGAGACTCGCAGCGTCCGGTCCATTTGCATTAACTGGGAAACACAAAAGGATTTGAAAGAGGAAATTGCCTCTTGTAAACACAATGGCCTTTCCTGTGAGTTCTCATGATAATGTCCTGAGTGGCCTTGGGGCAGAGTCTAGAACATTCCGTTGAAGAGCATAGAGAGGTCTGCTTCTGTTTGGCCTTTAGCGTGAAATGGCAGTGAGACTTGCGCCCTGGATATTGAGCCGCAGTGAGCGTAGTGGCTGGCTGATGTATACTAACAAGCTTGAATTTCACATCAAAGCTGTCTGGATGCACAGTGCCATGTCTGTCAGGAAGAGCTGGAGTGACACTGGCATGGACGCTGATTTCCAATGCCTTAGGGACCTCTAGTCTACATTGGCTTTAAAGGGCCCCTATTATGGATTTTTGAAAATTACCTTTCATGTAGTATGTAATATAGCTCTAAGTGAATGCAAACATCCTGCAAAGTTTTAAATCTGAAAGTGCACCCTATATAAAGTTATTGTCTTTCAAAAGTAAGAGTCGACTCTGAGTCAATGAAATGAGTTGTTTTTCAAACGAGTCATGAGCCGTTTCGTCGTGACGTCAAGGCAAAACATTAGCCCGCCCACTTATTGCGCACGCAGACACCAGGGAAACTTAAACCTCAAACTGGCAGCTAAGTCCTGTGGATACTGTATAGCATCATGTCGAGGAAACGCTGTGCTCTACAATGTGACGGTAAAGACATTTTTTTTTCACTGCCCAAGGATGAGCTTGTGCAGAATCTGTGGTTAAAATGAATCTTTACCATGTTACTACAGCAGTATAATCCTAAACTTTTCCTGTTACCTTTATTTTACTGACGACTGCTTCTCAAATATCGGAGTCAGCTAAACAGCTGTGGGCCACTATTACATAAAACTCTGTCTCTGTCTGATTGTCTGTCGTTCTCACTACTTTGAGGAAAGATTAAGCATGGAGCAAGATTTGTTTTTACCAATGTTTGTTACATCAGTCATTCACGCTAGAGCTCGGCTAATGTATACATTGCATATCCTACATGCTCTTGATACAGTTTCCACGTGTTCACCACAATATATTAGAAACATACTCTGTAAATAAATTAGTTCAAGTAAAATAATCGGTTAATGGACATGCACTTGTTAATGCTAATGGTGAGGAATAGCAACATCTCATAATGTACTAGGGCTGTCAATCTTCCTCTATAATACTATTCGAATTCCATTCCTTATTTTATTTAATATTCGAATAATATTCAAATATTAAATGCTCAAATTCATCCTATTATTAATATTTACGACATTACGCAGGCTTATGGATCGCCAATGCCACTATAGCATGTGGTTGTTGTTACACGTTCTGTCCACTAGAGGGACATCTAATAAACATTTATTCGTGCTGAATATGGTTGAAGCGCTTCCGATGGTGTTCGGCTAATATCTCAGTGAAAACTCCACCAACAATTCTGAAACTTATATTGTTCTTTTCAGTTCGACTAGACGGTTCAAACGAGCTCGGTGCTCGCCGAATCCGGTGAGATATGTGCGTTTTTCGCTTCACAGGCGTTTTGGGGGCACTTTTACGGCGTTAAACATTTACCATTTTTGACAGTATTGGTATGATGATACAGCGTGGATTACGTGCACACTTGTTACGATTCAAAAACTTTATTGTTCATCAGACGAAACAAAAGCATTTCATTTTCACATGTGTGTAAGCCAAGGCGGCGAGAAAGGCAAGATTGCATATACATTTTTTTTTTTTTATATATACATAAAATCTATATTCGAATAGTACTGATTTTATTTTTGTTTATATTCGAATTTCGGAATTCGTTCCAACAGGCCTATAATGTACGTTACCTCAAACTGAGTAGTGAATCACTGAAACGTCCTGCTCAAGTCGTCCTTGCGATTGAGGTTCGGGATGAATGAGTAGAATGAGATTCTTCTAGCGTTTCATCATCGGACTCGTGTTCGGATTGATATGGTAAAATCGACGTCATTGTTTCTTTACTGTGTTAGTTTACGATGAAGGAAGCCTCAGGACATGCAGAGCTGTCGGTGTTATGGCAATGGGAATTTTTGTTTTCGACGCGTGCTGTATGCGGTAAACCAGTCATAACACTGTCTGGCCAATCAGAGCAGAGTAGTTTGCGGAAAGGAGGGATTTAGAGAGATTGATTCATTTGGCGAGTCGTTTGAGAATCATTGAAAATCTGGTGATGTGCAAATGTATATTATGAGAAAATATAAATTTTTGACGTTTGATTTATGTAAACCTGTTGTAGGAGACTCCAAAACAACATTAGGAAACTTTAAAATATCATAATAGGGGCCCTTTAAGAGAAGGAATGGGAAGCAGAAGAAGCATCCTCCCTTGTCCATGCTATAACCCTTATTAAACACCATGATTGAACATCCCACTTGAATTGTTTTGTGCTGATGTTAAAGACAGTTGACCCAGTAAGAGCATTCTACTCACTATAATGTGTCTCGCATTATTTTTTTTTGTGCCATGCAATATGTAGAACATCCCTTTAGAAACTTAAAGTGAGATGTTTTTTCAAGATAATATTGAAAAACCCAAAAGTGGCATCAAACAGAATTGCAATTGGTGGCAAGTGGGTGGTAAGTCAAAACAAAACTGGCCCAACCAATATCACCAGTTTGGTACTGTTTGAACTATCTGTTAAGCATTGAGTCAAACTTAAGTTTGAAACTGTTTTGTTTGTTGCCAGTAGAAGATTGAAACAAAATACCTATATCATTTGTAAAATAGACTATAATAGGAATGAAAAAGGAAAACACTATATTCACTTATTCAGTGTTTGTGTTGTAACATTGTGTATGCGTGTTGTTTGACAAATGTCTTCTAGATTATGACGGGCTTGTTTTTGATGTGTTGAACTAGCTTTTGGCAGTAGGAGGAGGAGAGGGACAATTTACATCAGTTGACATTAGCGTCCATAGCTGATTTTGTTATCGCCTGTTCCTCATCAGCTCAGCTTGTCAGTTTGCTGAAATATAGTCGCACTCTTATGTCAACAGCTAATATTTACATAATCCCTTTCCTCCCGCTTTGGTAACATGCGCATCTGAATGGCCAGTGTTTAGATTAGAAGATGGCGATTCATTTTTAACACCAGAGGCACATCGTTAAAGTCCTGAAATGGGATGTTTGGCCTTTTGAGAAGAGCTCATGTAGCCTGCTAATGAAGTCTGGGAAGTGTGCATATGTAAAACATGACAAAATGAAAATTTAATTTGTGTGCAAAGTGCAAACCCACTTTGTGTTTAGCATGGTGTCAACAGTGTAACTGCAGAGCTTTTATATGGTCTTATTCTCCAGACTGCGTGTATAGATGAGGGTTTTGTGCTTGAGGTTTCTGTGACATGCAGCAAATGCAGAATGAGTATGCTCTCTGTGCTGTGATTCACTCATCTGTGATGCTTCCTATGGGTCATGATTGCATAAGGTCAGTTGAATCATATAGCCTGTAGTCTGCATGCTGCTCAGTATGTCAAGGAGTTGCATCTGGCAGCAGAGAAGTTTATTAGGTTTTGTTTTTTTGAATTGGTAATGCAGCCCTGCGTCATTGACATTCTGAGTCTCCTGGCGCAGTTGCTCACAGAGCACATTGTGTTTTGCCTGATAAACAACCTCACAAATCGAACCACTGCAGAAGTAATTCAGTGGAGCCTGTAAAAACAGACAAGAGGAAGTGCATTAATGCACTTGTGTGACCAAATATTGAAACGGTTTAAATACCTTGATAGATACATAGCCATCACCTGTAATAAGACTGGTTGATGTATGGATTATGTGTGTATGTATATATACTGCTGTTTCATAAGTTTGAGATCAGTAAGATTTTTTAAAATGTTTTTAAAAGAAGTCTCTTATGCTCACCAAGGCTGCATTAAAAAAAAAAAAAAAAAAAAATATATATATATATATATAGTTAAATATTGAAACAGTTGTGGACAATTGACAATTGTTTCTTTTATCCCCCCCCCCCCCTCCTCCTCCTCCTCCTCCTCCTCCTCCTCCTTTGAACGCCAGTGTAGGCTATACAGTGTGTATGTATACGTGTGTGTGTGTATATATATAATATATATATATGTGTATATATGTGTGTGTGTGTGTGTGTGTATATATATATTATATAATTAGTAGTAAGCTGGAAAGTTTGATACATAAACATATTTTTTAATCAATCAATTTGAATTGGAAATTTCAATGTATGAATTTAAAACTGATTTAATGATTTGATTGAGTTATCATCTTTAAAAAGGTTTGCAATTTGGACATCTTTTGGGATTAAAAAAAAATAATAATTTGCAGTATTTTACTGCAATTAACATTTTGAATCTAACTGTGATGGCTGTTTTATTGCAATAAACAATAAAATATTGAGAGTCCCCCCCCCCCCCCCCCCCCCAGCCCTAACATTTACTGTTCATGGAAAAAAGAGAGGACTAGGACACACACGCTCACACTCAGTAAAGCTCTTGAAAAAGCAGGAACAGAAACTAGCCTGAAAGGACTGCATCACGGTGGCTATTAAAAGGAGTGGTGGTTGCTCCTGATAAGCTCAGTTTGCTTATTGCACAGCACAAGTATTGGGAGCAGAGGATTATTGCCACTTGTGTATATTTCTGCTGATGTTTTTTTTCAATCCCACTTCAGTCAGATGGTCCATGTTAGAATAACCTTTCTGATGCAGAAGTGGGTGGCGTTTACTCTCACCTGAATATAAAGTGAGAACACCCAAACCTGCAAACTTCTTCCTCACATATTCACACACACACACACTGTCGCTTAAAGCAGCTGCACACTTGAAATGTAGACATATTTTATGTAACGTTGCATGTTTAAAAAAAAAAATCGCCCAGATAATATTCTCGCACCTCACGAAAATCCATAGAAGCCACACCCTTGCTCCTCCGTGCCTCGCTTTCAGCCAGCTCCCCACATTGTGTCAGTGACTCTGACGTTATTTACATAAATGATAAACACGGCGGATGGCTGGATTGGCAGCGTAATCCACTTGCAGTGTCATTAGGGAGGAAAAGAGAGAAAGGCTATTACGGCTCTTGCTTCATCAGTGCGTCTCTCTTAGGCCATTTATGGAGGTAATGGAAACCTCTCTCATTAAGGTGCCGCTCACTGTGGCGCTGAGAAACATCTCCACTCGGTAATTGATCTTGTTGGTCTTTAGTGCTGGAAAGTGGCCCTGAAGCACCGCCCGCTTGCTGCATTCATTTTTCAGCAGTCAGAGCCGCCCTGCCCGCCCGCTCTCGTCCAGTCACCTTCACTTCTGCTGCTGAGCACCTGCGTGTGGTCTGCACCTTTTGCTCTTTGTGTATCTGTTAGGGAGAAACACAGCCGTGTTTGTATTGAAGGAATGGTTCTGTCATTATTTACTTGCCCTCGTGTTGGTCCTTTTGTGTGTGACACAAAAAGGTAAATGTTCAAGAAAATTTAAATGGCTCTTTTTCATCCAACCAAAGTCATTATTCACTCATTTCACTGATCGTTTTACCCTCCAGTGAGCCGTTAATTGCTGCGACTGAATCGAGTCAGTTAGTTGAACTCAAAGAAGAAGAAAAAAACGGATCACTGAATGAATCATTCTTTTGAATGGCCTCTTTTCAGTAAACCGGTTGATCTGGTTCACAGATTGGACTGATTCATTCATGAATCAGAGTTCAACTCACTAATTTAATGATTGGGTTTTAGCAGTTCTTGAGTTAAGGAACAAATCATAATTTTTTTCTGTGCCTTACACAATACACAAAGCTTCTTTTGGGGGGGTGTTTCTTTATTTTTGAGCATAACAGCCTTGGTAAGAATGAACTGCTTTTGTATGGAAAAGATTAGATTCCATTAGATTCTTAAAAATATTATTTTGTCTCAAAAAAGAAAGTATGTCATGAGATAAGATGTCATGTCTCTGTCTGGAGATTATAAAAACAATACCCAATCAGAAAGCGAGCTGACAGAAGACTCACCTCCAGCTCGCGCTGTAATATGTAAAGTCCATGTTCACACAGAGTCTCCACAACTTCATCTAAACATTTTTCTGTAAAAAGCAGTACATACTAAGTGCCATTTCTTCTTGACAGTCACCCGCCATATTTGTTTACTTTAAAGTCACGCTTTATGCGGCGAGAAATTTTGTGAGGCTTGCTGTGTTTACATGCGGGATTCTGTTGTTTGTGAATGAGATCTGTTAATTCCTCTTATCCTCATGTTTGTGGTCTCTCACATTTTGAAAATCTTTTAGTGTGGCCCCAGCTTAAAGTATACATACAGCATTTTCTCAATGTTTTAAAATGAATTGCATGCCATTTTCCAGTCATCCAGCTTTTATTAATATGATATTCGATTATCGATCTAGCATACTGCATTGTGCAATACGTGTCTCATACCCTGAGCGAACTCACAGAGTACCGTTAACATAACTTTCACACACTCAAATGTATTTTTAGCATTATTGTTTTGACAAAGTAAAACGGCATCGCATTACTCCACAATTTTAATTAGTCAAATAAAGAGACTTTTTATGAGTAGTAATTTAGTATTAGTGGCTGTTTCATTAGAATGAATTAAAATAATGTGAATTTAAAGTGACCAAACATAACTGTAACAAAGTTCAGGGAAGGTGGCGGACGTTAAACATAACTTAACAACAAAACTAAAGGACCGGCAGCGTCCCAACGCAAAAAGCAACGTAAAACATCCCAGGCTCTCAGCTGCATCCTGGTTCATTCCACAGTAACTTTAAAAATGTTAATACTTTAGCTCACCCTTGAACATGATCAGATCACACCATCGGATTGCTTTCCGTCGGCTGTGGAGGTGAAGATGACATCTCGTATGATTTCACGGCATCATCAAGCTACGCCTCTATTAAATTTGAATAAGCGACCTTTTGCGCTGAAATTTACATACTGTGCTTTTAAACATCTTGAAGTAAAAAGCAATTGGATTTGCACCTCATTGTTGGACCTGGATCATCCAATGTAGACTCGCAAATTATCACCTTTTGTTGAGAAAACATTGAAAACACTGTCTTCAGTTGCATTTTTTTATAGTAAATAAGTGTGCGCACAATGAGAAGTGTTATACAGAAGTGCTTTATTGAGTTGTCTATGTATCCATATAAGTGTGCTCTTTATTATCTCTGGCTTGTCTCAGTGGGTGATGTGTTTATGTATAAGTGTCTGCAGCTGTTTTGGTGTGTGTGTCAGGCTCTTGGGGGCCACTGGGAGTTGTGACATGTGTGGTGTAATAATAGATGAGTTTTTGTGATCCAAACAGCCTGCTCTGCTCTGCAACTCACTGTAGCTGGGCCTGAGGTCTGGACTTGCATCATCACTGGGATCCGCTGCGCTGTCAAGAGCACACAAGGGATTCGGCTCTGTCCGTCAACCATGAAAATAGAGCATTTCATTCCCTATATTTTTTTTGTTTTGTTTAAAAGCAATTCTAGCACAACTAGCAACTGCATTTCTTAGTAGTCTGACAGTAGTCCAGCTGATTTTTCAAAGTAGTGTTTTTCTAGTAACAGACTTCTTTTTTTGTTTTTTTACAAATGGGTTGAAATGTCAAATTGTTTCATTGTAAACAACAGGAAATAGAGGGAATAATCACATGTATACTCACCTAAACGATTATCTTCATCACATTGGAAAGTCTGGTTTGTTCTAGTGAATCGGTTCATCCGAAACAATCTCATATGCAGCTGTGGAAAAAGTCTGATTCATTCTAGTGAATCATTTTGCTCTTAAACCATGCTCTCGCTTATGTAGTGTTTGAAAGTTTGATTCATTCCAGTGAATTGATTCATTTGGATGTAAATTCATTTGGATGTATAACTGGGAATAAGAGAAAAATGTTGGTTGGGGTCTTGGTTCTATCCATAAGTTGTTGATTCGACGGAGGCATATTGGCTTAATGCGAACTTGCACTCGATTGTAAGAAAGGGGTGGAGTTTAACTGGACTAAAATGATTCATGAATTGATCGTTCACAAGACTACTGTTTTTTGGGGTTTTATTTTTAAATAAAACCACTGTAGTTTTATAGTGTGAAAGTGCCTTTCCCAAATCTTGATTGATCCTAATTTAATTTTATAATGTGTGACCTAGCACACAAAATCGAGTTGCAATGTTGTCTTTAAGGTAGCGTTAGTGGGCTTTTTTTTGCTGATTGTTGAAATAAGCTTAATTGTAAGTGTTTTAGAGTGTTCTATAGAACGTTTAATTTTTTCTAGTGCTCTGTTCTTCCCCTGTGGCAACATGCTTCCATTTAGACCCTGAAATGAATTATATTTACTGTTTGAAGGAAGGGATGTTATTGTTCATCTCAGACAAGCAGCGGTTGGGTTTGAACACACTCAGTCAGACCACTGTAATGTGTCTGACCTTTTGTTCCCATTGACGGATGAGGTATTGGCTCAAAGGAAAATGTGATATTTCCAGCGTTCCCTTTGACAGGCATACAAATGAACGAATCAAACAGCGTGATTCCACTTAGATGGATCAGTATTCTGGCATTGTGAGATCATCAAGCTTCATGTAGAATATGAAAATTCTGCTTTAAAGATTTCTTGGGAGAATTTGTTTTTTCTTTTTTTGTTCTTCTCCATGTGAGTGTAGGGTGAACTATCGCTTTAGTTATTCCATATAATAGCTTAATGTGCTTTATATTGTCAGTTGAGAGGCTGCTGCTATCATCATCAGTCACTCTACCCTTGATTAGACCTCCGACATCCCCCTTGAGTGTTATTCATAAAGACCCGCGCGTGAATGAGCACATAGCTCTAGGATACGGCCGAATTCCTGTACTACATTTCAGAGTATGTTCTGAATTTGATTTCAAGTATTGAAGAAGTATGCGCTGTAGTATGCAGGTGTGTTGTTAATACACCCAGTAGGGTCAGTAGGATTTTTTTTAAAGCAATTAATATTTTAACAAGGATGAATTGAATTTACAGTAAATACATTTATATTGTTACAAAAATATATATATATTTCCAATCAATACATTCCTTTGATCTTTATGTTAATCCAAGGATTCTTAAAGTATCATGGTTTCCACAAAAATATTTTGTAGCACAACTGTTTTCAACATTGATGATGATGATGATGATGATGATGATGCTGATAATAAGAATATTCTTGAGTACCAAATCAGCATATTAGAGTAAGTTCTAAAGGATCATGTGACACTGAAGACTGGGGTACTAAAAATGTAGCTTTGCCATCAGGAATAAATTACTTTTTAAAATGTATTCAAATATAATATAGTTAATTATCTTAAATTGTATTAATATTTCACAATATTGCTGTTTTTACTGGTACTGGTTTTAATCTTACCGACCTCATACTTTTGAACAGTAGTATGCTGACAGTTTTTCACCTTTTTTTGTCTTTTCAAATATGATGGTTTGCGAGCTAAGGATCCATCATATTTGAAAACTGTCCACTGGTTTCACACTTCAGTAAATGCAGTATGTCATCCAGGTATTGTTCAACCACTATATTATTATCAACACTGAGTTATGTAGATCATCATTTTCGAGCACTGCTATTTGAACACTGAAGTATGGATATTCGTAGACTAGTTCTGTTTTTTCTGACCGTGTTTTGGTTTATATCTAGCCTTTGTGTATCTGACTGTTATCCCCCCAAAAAGGCTAAAGACAGTTTGGAGTACTTGCCCAGTCACTCATTCCAATCTGCTTTAAAGAAGCTTATACTGGCTTTGCTGAATGGCTTCCCGAATGGGCAGATTTGCAGGGAACTGAACAATCTACAAGCAAATGAATGATTTCAAGAAAAGCCTTCTTTCTAAGAACCAATATATGAGATGCTGTGTGACGTATCTTGATCAGGTTACTAATGCAGGAAAATGAATCGTTAATCAAGACACTGGGGAAGTGTGCTCAGCATGAAGCAAATTACCTGGATTAGCATAGCAAAACGCTGCATAATGTACCTTTACCACGATGTGGAGTCTCAGTGAGAGAGAGATGCCTCTGTTAATTACAGTAGCGGTAAACAGAATGTGAATGTGACGGGGCTAAATGGAGCTGAGAGAATGGAGAAGCTAAAATGGAGTCCGATTTTTATATTCCCGTCATGTTTGTTTTGAATTTGCTGCTTGAATCTCTGACATTTGACTCGGTATGCATGATGTCTAAATGGATGCGATACGTACTTTTTGAAAAGTAAAAGAAGTCATCAAGATAACAGAGGATCAAATGGTTCTCTAACTTTTCAGGCCAAGAACCACCTTTGATCAAATCAGAACATCTAAATACCACCAATTTTCCTTGTCATCTTTTCTCAGCTTTGAACAAATTGAAATCTTTCTGAGTGCAAATTTAAGGACCGCGGGCCACAGTCAAAATACATTTTTTTTGTTTTTTTTTTGTTCAATATTAATATTTCTGTATTTATAGTGATACTTCACCCAAAAGTTTTACTCTTTAAAACAAAAATACCATTTACTTGCACTCATGTTGTTCCATCTTTATTTGACGGTTTCTTCAGTGGGACACAAAAGGTATATTTTTTGAAGAATATCTTTCTTGCTTTTTTTTTTTTTCTCTCCATACAATCAAAGTCAGTGAATACTTAGGACTGTCAAACTACACTATGACAACAGAGAAACAAAAACAATATCATAAATGTAGTTTATATGGGTGTTTTTCCAAGTCTTCTTAATCCATATGATGGAGGATTTAGAATGCTGTTTGTCCATTTATCTGATGGATGTGCTTTTCTGAAAGATGTTTTGGTTAAAGCATAATTTGAAGGAAATTTAAAAGAGCATTGATTTGTAGATCTTCATTTTACATTATGGACTGTCCTACAAATATAGGGTTTGATGTTTATAAATGCACGTCCTTACAAACATCTATCATTGCAACCACAGTTTCCATTAAATTACCATGTGGTAAAAATGTGGTAACTTGCTATTAGCCGCATTCGTTCTGTCGTTCAAAAAAAGAAATGTAAACAAAATGACAGAAGGATTCTGAAATGGTTGTTTTATTGTTTGCAGGATATTTCATATTATTTTAGTTATAAATAACTGGAGTTATTATGGTATTTATTACATATGATTACCATGGTAGTTTTTTTGTGTGATTATGTGTGGGTAATGCGTGTGATATTATTGTGCAGCTCCTTTCAGAGCAATGGTCTTTTCACACTGTTGACAGATATAGGTCACTTAAACATGAATGTGAGTTACTAAGACCAAAACAAAAAGACATGATATGTGAACTCGGACCTTGACAGATATTTTAAAGTAATATATGATTACATTTTAAGCATTTATCTTTTTAGCTTACAATTTCATCTCCTGAATATTTTCGACACGTCTTCCTGATTTTTTTTGTGTGTGTTGAAAATCATATTTGTGTTTAATAGTACAGTAGTTGAGAATGTTAAAACAGTTCTCTTAACAAAAAAGCAAGGTTCTTTCTGTTAGATGTTTGCTTGTCTTTGACTGGTTACTGCAAGAGCCACCTAGGATCTGAATGGGCCTTTTTCTGACTGGCATGAACATCTGGCCTTGGTATTGTATGCATTTCTGAACAGTTATGCTTTTATTGCAACCAGTACTAATTCACTTGAAGTCTGTGCGTAGATTTGAACCAAATGATTTTTACGGGGAGAGGACTGCATCAAGTGTGTTATATCCTCACCACTTAGCATTAATAATGACTGTTTTCAAACAAGTTTCCTGAACACCCATCTGTCTTTTATTGGTTGATGAACAGATAGTTCTGCTCCCAAAGTCACCTGATTGGCTGAGCCAGCGTTGCTGTTTTGGTCTGGTAGGGATTCAGAATCAAACAAACAGAGCAATGTTTGATAGTGCGCACGGGATTCATCCTGCAAATGTCTTGCTTAGTTGTCTCTGCATATTAAGCTGGGAAAAAGTATTTTAACACTGGAAAAAAAAAACCACTCTTCAGCTTTAAGTGAAGTGTAAAAAAGCTAGTTTAATGACACATTTTTATTAAACTTATCAGATAGATTTTTTTGATGACATTTGGTGTTTTAAATGGATCTCTAAACCTAAGTAAATGAAATGTTTTAATCAGATAATCCCTGAATATCTGACATTCTACAGCTCTAAATGCTATTACAGTGAGCTGCAGAAGTGGCTACACAACAGAAGGACTGCAGTGTTTGCTTTCTGTTATATCCTCAGGACATTTTAGAAATGACCAATTAGAGGGAACCGTGCCCAAATTGTTTCAATTGTTGACATTTACTCTGGAGCTCCAGTTGATGATATCACTGATTTGGGAGCGAGGTGTAACGCTTGACCTGTTTGTTTTTGGGTGGGAATAGTTTTCCTCAGCTAATTTCCCTCTGATAAGTATCTGACAACCCATAGTGTGGCACATTATCTCCGGCTGAGGAAAATGGTTTCTTCAGAGTGTGAATTGATTTTGCTGGATGCCCATGTGATGCGGCACTTAAAAATGCTCCAGTTTTTATTTTATTTTTTATTTAAACCAATTTTTTTGCGTTCTCTATTTGCATGTAAATGATCAATTATTGCTTTTAGCAGGGTTCTGCCACCCGACTCTTGTCTGTAGTGAGGAACTGTACTGTTTCACCTTAACAAATGATGTTTGCACTCCCACCCCCCACTTCCATTCGTAATTATCAACTGTTTGCACTGCTGGCTAGATTGATTTTTCTTTCTTTCTTTCTGCATGTCATGACTCAACATTTATTAGTCTGTTTAAATTGAATTGAGGGTGTGTTATGTGAAAACGACTGGTTCTTTCAGAATTATGCCTGGGTTTTCGAATGTGGAGAGTTCCGTGCATGCAGGAGCATGTTTAGAGGATGGAGAAGGGTCATGGTTTTGAAGAGTTGAAGCAGATCAGTGAAATTGTGCAGGGTTGACAGACATGCACACTAGAGCACAGAATCTTTAAAAAAAAGTATAAAAGGGAAAAAGTATAGGGATATCATATCTAAATTAAAAATCGGAATAATTTCAAAATTATATAATATTTTAATATATGTATACATATACACACGTGCATGTATACATATTTAATTATTTGATAAATCCATATAATACTGGGCCAAAATTGTATTGTTTTAAGCCATATATTACAAAGTAATAGATAATTGTATGGTTAACTGAATTTTATTCAATGCATTTGTTTTTTCCTCATTGCTGTCCATGACTTTGTCAGAACAGGCATGCAAGCAGTTGAGAGACATTTTGTCCAGTGTTTGTGAAAAGGACTTGTTTCTAGCACTTCATAAAGAGTTATCACAGAGGATCGACACATTTTAAAAGCATACAGAGGTATGCTCTGTATCAGTAACAGTATTGACACTTCCAATAATCTCTCATTTTGAAACGCATGCTATTACTCTGGAATATTTTAAGGGTTATTTGAAACCTCATTGAGAAACAGTTGATACTCAATATGAGGTCGATTTGCCTTAGCTCTGTTCTTTCTTCCTAGATCTGCACATGAAACTTGATTGCAGATATGCACCAAATTTTCCACTACATTTATTTTCTCATGAATGTTTGCATATTTCAGTGATTGCCTTCTAGTGGATTCAAATATGCAGAAATGGCAATCTTCCTCTTCTGGAATGAAGCATGTACTCATTTCACAGTCTCTAATTGCTTTTCTGTAAAATGGTCAATTGTTCCACTTGCGCAAAGACTAAAGTAGATGGTAAAGTGGAATCCTTGCTCTGATCATTCATATCGGTATATGATGCAAGTTCACTCACACAGGTAAAACAGAATTACTTAAGTTTATTGAAATGACTACCTGAATTTGATCACAGACCTATCCTAAAGTCGTTGCTTTGCTGTCAGGGTGTTGTGTGGGTGGTTGCCATGGTGTTGCTTTGTTTGCTGATGTGCTCTGAGTGGTTTTTAACATGTTTCTGTGTCGTTGCTAGGGTCTGTTGGGGGTTTGGTAGGTGGTTGCTTATAGAGTGCTGCAGTGATTGTAGTTTGTTGTAGGCCGAAACCCGATTAAGTTTTTAGCACTTCATCATCCCAAAGTCAATGGGTTTTTGGTAAATGCCTGAAATAAGGTCTGTGGTTGGTTAACAACTTCAAGATACTTTGACGCTTTGTTCTCTGGCATAAAATACAAAACAAAATACCTTTACATTTTTAAAGCTGTTACTTGTCTTGATAAAGTTGGTTGCTAGCAAGTGGCTAAATACTACAGGTTTTGTTCAGGACATTAAACATCATCACACCAATCAGGTAAACTCATCTACTCAGTAGTCTGCTTTTCATTGTGTTTATAATCACACGCTTGCAAACTATTCTAACTCAAACTTTCAGGGAAAATGTTTGGTAACACTTTAGTTTAGGGTCCAATTTTCACTATTAAAGGAGAACTCCAGCGCAAAATGAACCTTTGGTCTAATTACACATTGTTACCTAGTCAACCGTTATCTGAGATTTGTTTTCATGATTATCGAATGTAAATAGTTTTATCTCTAAAAACAGTTTAGCCTATAACGCTAGTATAACACTAGTAAATAGGGCATAGAGTAATGACAAATAAAAATTGCTTGTTAATACCACTAACAAGGCTCAAAATAGCCCCACACTAACACGGTAGCATAATAAGGGTCCCTACCTTCAAACCGAAGAATTGAGAACTTTGTCAGTGTCCAGACAGTTTAATAAGAAGATATTTTATACATACAGTCAGCTTCGCGAATACAGGCAGAAGCCATCTTTGAAAAACAGTCTCTACCAGTCGATCTACGAACGCCGATCCAAGTGCTCCTTTAACTAGTTGCTTATTAGCATGCATATTATTAAGATATTGGCTGTTTATTAGTACTTATAAAGCAAGCACTTATTAATGCCTTATTCTGCATGACCATATTCTACATCTCTAATCCTACCCAATACCTAAATGTTGTAGTTAATGAAGATAATTGGACCCTAATCTAAAGTGTGAAAAATGTTTTTTTAAATTACGACTGAAAGAGTTGTCAGAAATCATGTGCCAAGGTGTAGCCTAGTTCATTTAGATTTTTACTTCTCCCGATTGTATTTAGGCATCAAGATTCAAAAAGTTTGTGTTCGTTTGTGAAGATAATCATGATGAACGAAACATGTAGGCCTAAGAATTCAACTTTTGTTTGATACAGCGCTTATTTTCTGCAATAATCCAAAAGCCAGTAATAAAATCCTATTGGCTTTTTGTTGAGGGAACAAAGGTGATGCTAAATTTCCTGCTGGTCTACAAAACTCTATTGGCTCAAGTGAAAGAGCCCACTCAAAAGTCTTTACGATATTCTGGTCTCTAATTATGACTCAAACGCTTCTTCAGCGTACGTTTGGGATTTTTAGTTAGTCTGATAATTTAGAAATGTCTAAATAATGAACATATCAAGTGGTGATGTGGATCCATTTTGGTTAATATGAGGTCCAAAAAACTGCTTGGAAGCAGCTGCTTAGAAACTTGGCTCTTCTCAGTATGTCTTAACTTTTGCAATCTGACCAGCACAACAGAGACTCGGTGTTCCTGTGTTCGCTCCATCGCGGACATTGCTGCACATCGCCATTTGCTGATCCTGTTCTCAGCAGCTTAGGACGTATGTGTATCATGCTCAGAGAGATGTGGTGGTCGGCCATCCAATCCAGTTAGCAGCTATCCGAGCCGGGTACGATGAGAGGGCCCAGTCATTATCACTTGCACATTCATGCCACACATTACCGTCTGACCTTCACATAGCTGTCACTCAAAAAGCGGCCTCAGTACCCTGTCACATGCCAAGAAACCAAAGATTCTCCACCCCTATCACTTATACAAGGTTAATAGCCGCTTAATTGGCTTACCTGGCAACGTGCAATCACTTGTGAGGTCGGTAAATTAGATTTGGTGCTGACACATACCACTCTACATGTTTATGGTGCTCTGCTCTCACAATTACACAAAGCATTGGTGTCCGTTTTTACCCTGTTTCTCTACGTCCTTACCTCTCAGCGAACTGTGAAGGAGCTCACCCAGCCGTTCAGGAAACGTATCATTTTAAATTGTGGTAACTGCTATATGTAATGAATTTTGAATTAGGAGTAACAAAGCGGCTCTATGATAACCTTTCGGAAGGACGCAGTTTGTGAGCAGGGGGAAGCGGGTTATAGCAGGAGTCTACTCCCAGACAACCCAGGGTGGCTGCGTTTGATGTCACTCTTGCTGAAAACTCCCCAGCGCAACACAAACAAAACATGCCGTACCAGACCTGTGCGGATACATCAGTAGAGCGGGAAATGTCATATCGTCAGGGGTGTGCGTGTGAAGTGAATTACTCTGGTTTGGTGAGTGTCCCTGGGAGGATACTCTAATTTCAAGCTGAAGGTGTAACATGTCTTTTATTTCTTCCCAGGTGCAGTGGACCCTAGTTTGGACGGGAGCTCGCAGAGGGACCTTCCCCACGGACTATATGAAGGGACGGGAGGGGAGGGGGAGGGGGGGCTGCTGACATTACTCCCAGCTTGAAGAACACACAGGTTGGCATGCCTTTTAAATCTGACATGTTGTTTTTACAATGTCTTGAAGTTTATTGTTGTATACTTTTAGTGGCTGTAAATTTAGTTGTTCTTTCAGTACAGATCATTTAATGGCTTGCATTTTGTACCTTTTTGCATTTTTACTTGAAGGCAGTGTTGTTTACTGTGTACCCCTGTGTTGTTACCTGTGTACTCAAATACCCCTTCTTTGACACCAAACCTGACATGTGTTCCTTTTTACTCTGGCGTTAAGTGGAAAAATCATGAGATTTACTTGCGATGTAATTATTATTTATTAATTTGCATAAATGTATTTTAAGTCACAATTGTTGCTTTATGTTGGAGCTTTGACAGAGGATAGGCACAAGGACAACCGCACTACTTTCTGTGCCACAGCTCTGATTTCTGCATTTTATGTACGTCGTTCTACATATCAGCATCGTAAAAAGAACTGACTCCTGGTTGACACGTATATTGGCGCAAAAAATGTTTAGGGAAATTCTCAAGCGGTCACTGCGAATGTATGTAAATATGACTCCCATTGTCTCAAAAAGCATGACAAATCACCAAACAGTAACAGCATTTGAAGCGGCTTAGAGCAAAGTACGTAACATCTGGATAACGTTCGACCTTTGTACACTGTCCTCTGTACCGGCAGCGGGTCATTCCCGTCTTCTGGCATAAGCTGAGAGATGTTTACATATCCTGTACGATTATGCCTTTTCATGAGAGCGTGGTGAGCATCGGGAACATGCTGGGTTGATTTGGCCAAATTGGAAGCCTGTGAGTAATATTCGGCAGAACAGACCCGTGCTGGATGGACGTCTGGTAGTGTTTATGCGCAGGGTAGCTGCATCTGCACACAGAATGCCTCGTACCCTCAGGCCTCCAGCACCTGCATAATGGAACAACAGAGAAGAAAGAGAGGGGAAAGAGATCAAATGACAAGGGCTTGGGTTTCTCACTTCAAATGTTTCTTATTTTTTGACTTGCACCAGGAAAATTATTCCACGACCTCAGAGAGTTGCGCGTCGATATGATGGAGTGGCCTTGTCGCCATTTCGTAAACATTTGTCTTATTGCGTGTTTGGCTGCTCACCCCAAAAGCCACTCTTGGAAATTCATGGAGGAAAAACACATTTCTGTGAAACGATCGCAGGGTGCCTTACACAATGATTTAATATAGCTTTGTTTTGTTTTCCTTTCTCGCAGCTTTTTAGTCAGGGATTAAGAATTGGGGCAGGCGGGGGCAAGGAGGGAAATAAATAAATAAATAAATAAAGGTGGTGGTTAATCTCGCTTAGTGCAGTGTGAACGCTGAGCAGTGCTGTGGCCTGACAAACATCTGCCTCGCACACAGCCGAGCGGGATCAGCTAAAGCGATTAGCGCACTCACGTCAGCCTGTGGAGACGGGTGCTTGTTACAAAAGCCAGAACACCAGCCTTTCCTCCCACACTCCACCTGGAACACTGACACTGCAGCGCAAGGACCGGCTCTCAAACCGCTAACTTTTCTAATACGCATGTGCTCCTCTTTCTTTTTACTCTCTCTCAGAACAAAGCAACATGTAGCTCAGAGGATTGAACAATCTGTCGGGGTACTAAAGCAGATGCTTATCACAGCCAGAGTTGTATCTGAAACTTCTTAATTAGCATATATGTAATGAAATATGCTATTCATTAAGGTGTAATTGTAATTTTACACTTGCCTTGTACCGAGACGGGGGCCTCGGTGTGATAACGGCTGACCTTTCCGTTGCTGTGTGTAAAGGGAGACTGTATCCTGCACATGCTTTTACAGTTAACCTCATTAAAGCAAAGGAGGGGCGATACTTCCTGAAAGGGGTCTCGACAGCTTTCTTTTGCTTTTTCTCTTTTTCACTTAATTTCTTTCTTTCCCAGTAAAATATCTGAACTGTTTTAAAACAAGATAAAGATATTTATGATATTGAGACTTTTTCTCTCTTCTCTTCTCTTCTCTTCTCTTCTCTTCTCTTCTCTTCTCTTCTCTTCTCTTCTCTTCTCTTCTCTTCTCTTCTCTTCTCTTCTCTTCTCTTCTCTTCTCTTCTCTTCTCTTCTCTTCTCTTCTCTTCTCTTCTCTTCTCTTCTCATAAACTGTTCTTCTTTAATACTCTTTGCCTTTCCTTTCCATTTCCCTCTCTTCCTTTTTTCTTCTCCCTTTAATCTTGACATCCAAGTTCTAGTGTCCCCAGCTGTGGCGAAGGCAGTGATGCTCTGTGTGAGGTTGTCTTGGTATTCCACCCTCATTTTTCAACAATATTGTGAATGGCCTCTTATATTGTGTGGCTCCTCAAACAAGGCTAAGTGTCTCCTTGGTGATTTACTTTTTTGACAACAATTGATGTATTTATATATTTTAGAGTTTAATTTAAAGCAATAGTGAGTATTTTTTGTTTTCTCAGTTTTATACATTGCTCTGTTTTAGCAACCTGAATCTGCCCCCAAACTTACAATACTGGTTGAGCCAATTTTGCAAGTTTGAGTTTAAGCTGTCCTTTTGACTGACTAGTGTTTGTTTTCCATCATTGTTTTGGGGTTGAAATGACACATTTTAGCTGTCAATTGTAGCTATCTCTTTTTCATCTAGACTTGAAGATGTTTTGCATTCAGAAGATATTTGTCTTCATTGTCTCCCATACCACATGATAGAAGCACAGTAAGAAATGACTTTGACGGTGAAGTTTTCTCTGGGCATGTGTACAAGCCACATGGTGTGTTTGATAAAGAAAAAGGATGTCAGCACTCGCAGGATTAGCTCACACCACAGGAATTAACATCCCAGCTCCTGTAGCACCCAGGATTTCACTTCTCTTTGATATCTAGCCTGCGCATACGGGAGGAAAACGCATCTGAGAGGAGGAATACTCCCGATTCTATGTTTCTCTTTTCGATCTGTGGGAAGGTAGTCTTTACCTTTGTAAATTACTGTTTTCTCTGTTGATAATAGCGCAGCCTCAGCCAGAAGTAGCAGTGCTCTAAAACTGTATTTTTTTTCAGGCTAAAATCTAATCTACTGATACATTTAGTATTTAATCTACAGTAAAGCTATCAATTTAAAATGTAGTTCGCTACTCTACAAGTTACTAAGAAAAAGTAACCACAGGGGGCAACATCTTTAAATATAATTCAGAAGTTTGGGGTTGGTAAGAAATATGATTATTATTTTATATTCCTCTTATGCTCACCAAAGCTACTGAATATTTACTGAATACAGTCTAAACAGTAATATTGTGAAATATTTTTACAATAAAAAAAAAAAGCGTTTTCTTTATTAATATGGTTTAAAATGTAATTTATTCCTGTGACGACAAAGCTGAATTTTCAGCATCATTACTCCAGTCTTCAGTGTCACAGAAATAATTATAATATACTGATTTTGTTCTCAAGAAAAAAGTCCTAACATTTATAAATGTTGAAAACAGCCTGCCATTTTTTTTTTATTTTTTTTTTTTAAAGGATTTTTTGATGAATAGAAAGTTCAACAGACCCTGACTTGTGAATGTTTGATTTAGTGCTACAGTTTGTTTGGCTGTAGAGCTGTGTGCCTAATATACACCAACCAGAATGTTTTTATCACAAAAAGGTACGAAACAAAGCTACTGCTGCTACGATACATCAGCCTCACTCTCAGTCAAGTAATACAGCTTTGCCAAGAATTGCCTATACACTGGCACTTTGTTGTTGTTAATGGAGGTTTGCCATCAAGTTACTTTACTTTTTTTCCCCATTGTTGGCTCAGATTAAGTTCAACACCCCTTTTGAATGGAAGGTGTTGAAACAAGCTGAAATATCCCTTCTACCCATGCCAGAAGTGCATTCATGAAGAGCACTGACTGTGCAATGCGGGACAGATGTGGGGATTCCTCTGGAAATATGTCTTTTGTGTGGAAGGGAAATGAAAGCTTAGGCAGGGATGTTCTTCATCTCACTTCTGGAGGTGAAGAGGCTGAGGATTGTGCATCTGTGTTGCGTTTATTCCGATGACAGCTAGCATCCTGATAGGGCTCAGAGTTTGACACTATGCCGAAACTGATACACTGTTTCAGTGTAGCATACATTGGAGCGGGTCAGTAGTCTTGTAACCTATTGATTTTAAAGACTTAGAAACAGCTCACTGGAAAGATAGTTTTTGTGTATTTTTTTGGAACTTGAAAGTTTCATCGTGATTTAGGTGGAAAAGAACGATTAGTGCATTATTAATCAGTTCTCTTTTTATGTTCCACTGTGGACATTAAACCCCAATTGTTTCACACATATGTTGTCGTAGCAGTGAGATATAAACTTTTCCTTTGTCAGCCACTCACCAGTAAAACCTAACATTTGAATCATTGCTGCCCTTGACAGGAAGCTATATGATTACAAAAGATGTTTTCTGTTGCCCTGCCAGGCCATGCAGCCATGATGAATGAGTGTAATATACAGTGCATCAAGAGTGGACACATGCATTAATGGCTCTCAATAATTTGAGCAATACATTTCAAATGCTACTTGCACTCAGGGGCTGATTGTTTCTGAATTATTTAATCTTGTTGAGTTGTCTCCCGCCCGTTCGTGTCAGTAAACAGGAAAACAATGTGCTCATTTGAATAATATCACAAATTGTGTAGTTCCTGGCAGTCCCGGGCTGTGCAGTGTGAAGAGTGCCAGCCCTCGGGGTCTGAGTGAACAAAAACAAATCACTGCATTGCTTACACAATTACAAACCTGCGTACTATTCATCTGCACAGGATATGCGAATTACTTATCTGAATGCGTCTCCAGATATTATCACTAGCACACAGTGTTGCACAGATTGAGATGTGTGAGATATAGGCTCTTGAAGCAAATCAGTGTGCAAATGCATAAGAGGAATCTGGCTGGTTATTTTAATATAAAGATTGTCAAAGATTAGCTTCATATTATATATTGTCAAATTATAATATTACAGTATAAAATCTGTAATTAACCTTTTTTGTTTTTTCCTTTTCAAGAAGATTCACAAAAGAGCTATTGGTTTGAACAAGACTTGGTTCTGTTGTACTTTGTGCGTGTACTGTATTCACGTATTGGAGCTGTAATCAGTGTAGCATTTCTCAATTTAATTAATTTATAATCAGAAATATTCAACAATCTACAATTTGAAGTGATCTTTTGATTTGTTTTCCTTCAGACAGCTAAAAAAAGCTAATCTGGCTCTTAAACGTTTCATTTTTGGAGCCGGTGGCTTCGTAGTAGTTGTTTTGGTTGTGGAGCCCTGGAAGAGCTTGAGAGCTATTGGGGTGGAGACTGAACTCAAACAAAGCCTTGAGTTATCAGAACATACTGTCTCATCCAGCTGCACTGATTATATGAATTCCTCTCATTTATTTGCTGGTGATTTAGGGCGTTCACAATGTTGGTGTTGCTCTTTGGCAAGACTATCTGAAGTTGATTTACGGATACAGTCTGTTGGATAGAAAATCTGAGGCCATTATGATTCTGCCCAGACCAACATTAAAAAGTGTATTTATTGCACTTCCAGTTTTTATGTGTGATCCGAAGCAGACGGCTTGCCCCAGATTGGATGCTCTCATTTGACAAACCTCCATTTTGCTTGAATCTGACAGCAGTCATCTCAATGCATTATATCCAGCGTACGCATACGGCTCCTCCAATCATATATTTTCATTCTCTCCTTCCAACTCTGTGATCTTTATAGACTCCATAAAGAATGACAGATGTTTCTTGGTTTCCCCCACCCCAGACTCCCCAGGTTGGGTCTCGGTGACACCTTTTGTTCAAGACCCCCAGAAGGACCTGCAGAGGTGGGGCGATGTACAGAGCTGCCGTAACAAAGCAATTAAAGAGCTGCGGTGATGGGGACATTTTATAGTATCAGAAGGATGTCTACGAGGAAGGAGGAATGTGGTAAGCATTTTAAAGCAGCAAGCCATTCAAGATCTGAATGAAAATGCTCCCATCTCTAGCGAGACCTCCTGTAGCCCCACACCTTCCAGAGGAGGAGAGCCTGAAAGACATCCAGTCTGAGTTTAAGGCCTGTGAGAGGGAGGGAAGGGGCCTCTGGTATGTGTTTAATTAGCAGAGGGTCTAGCTAACTGACTATTAAACTCCTGATTACAGTGTGAAATTTCACTTAAATTAAGGAGTTCAAGAACTCTTGGAAATTGAAATAATGGCAGGAATAGGACAATTGTTCAAGTAGGTTGCTTACTGGATCTTGGCTCTATATTTATACATTTTATATTATGTTATTAGATTAAAAAAATGTTGTATATTAACATTGTATATTTTTATATTTAATACTAATTAATAACTAATTATTATTATTTATAAAAAATATCTATTGATTTGGGACCTGTTCTACTTTTAAGCACATTTTACCTACAAATTCATTTCTGTAATGTGAAAACGGAATAACATTTTTTAATTAGTAAAATATTTATACTTAATTGTAGTGTTTTATGTTATGCCTTCTTAATTTAGTAAGGAAAATTCTCAATGCATTATGTTAATGCGAATTTGGGGGGAATATTTGCCTAATTATCATACAATCACTTTATGGTCCTAAAAATAGGCTTAATTTTCTTTTTGGGGTGAAACATGACTTGGATACTTTTTTTGTAAGATTGATATGACCGTTTGGCGTTTTGAAGCAAAGTTTAAACACGTTACGTTTAGCTATAAAGGTTATATGTCACAAGCTATCTGTTGACGTTCTCAGATATTTCACACATGCACAAGCACAGTTTCAACTGTTTTGAGAGGCAAATAGCTGCATGGCTGCGTGAGATGCAGAAGATTGTTGTACCGTCCAGACCCAGATACCAGAGAGTGAGTTATTCCCTGCACCGTGACCTGATTAATTGAGAACGTCTGAGGTTGTCTGTGGGCTGTGTTCAGGCTCCAGTCGCCGCCCTAACCTCATCCATCTCAAATGCTTGTGTCTAAAGGTTGGCCTCCGAACGCTGACCCCTCGCCTCAGCCGCAGACAAAAAGTCAGTGTGCTTAAGTTGATTGAATGAGAGAGAGCAAGAGAGTGAGTGCGGGATCAAGAGAGAAAGATAGCGCAGAGCGAGTGAGAGACAAAAAGAGGCAACATTTAGACAGCTGCACGCGTAGCGGCATGTATCCATGTCTGTCAAAGCAAGATATTTCTGTCTCCTTAGTGTGGCCCGCAGGCTGCCAAGCAGGCCATCTCGATGTCATCACCGTCACCCTGCTGTCATTGGCTAAAAAGGCCTGGCTGCGTGCGTGCCTGAAGAACAGCATGTGCTGGAGTTAAGGGCTCTGCTAGCCCAGGCCTAATTGGAGTGCGTCAGTCAGGCAGCTTGACTCATCGAAAATTACTGGGAGCAGTGCGCTTAATAGGAAAGCAGAGAGGAATGACAATAAGGTCATGATACCACCACATCCAATGGCAACGATCACATTCCAGGCCTGCAGTGGTTATATTTTGTGAGCACCCCATGATAACAGTGTATGCGATAATAGGCGGTCACATGACGTTCCGAATGAGCCCTGTCTTATAGATACAGCCACGGGTCCAAAAATAACACTTGTGCCAAATGAAAGTAAAAATTGGCTTTGGTGAGGACTAGGGTTGTAACGGTAAATGTGTTTGTCCTGAATCGTCACGGTTCAGATGACAAAAACAGTCAGTCACAGGTGATCCACACTCCAATCCAGAAGGGGGCGCCCGCGGTAATGCAGCGCTGTTTACTAACCGCCACAACAGGAAAAAGGCAGAAGAGGAAGAGACGATCTATGCACCGACCCCAAAAAAAGAGTTCAGATGGGACGCAAGAGGTTGCTAGTAGCCTATACGCTGAGTTTTGATGACGCGCTTCACAAAAGGAAACCGGGACGGCAGAAAGCAGCATCCTATTGGTTTTTGCTTATTTTACAAAAGCACAATGTGTTTTTTTTGTGTTTTTTTTGTGAGTGTACACAAATAAAAATAGACCCTTCACATGTTTGAATGAATACCATGAATGACAGAATATTTTAAGTTGTGTCCGCTGTTTCTTTTTCATTATTCTATTTATTTTGTGTTTTTATAACACAAGAGATGCTTTTTCAGTTTAGCTGATTGTGGCCAAATACCTGTTGTTTTTTTGTTAAAAAATGCAAGAATGCATTCTGTTTACTGCTTAATACACTAAAGGAGGCTGTACTGTACCAGCTACCTCAGGGAGGACTGAATGCCGCTAGCTGGAACAAACTGTAATTTGCACTACTGTCTGTTTAATATAAATGAAAAGGAACCTAGCATTGGGGATTTGTTGCATTTTCCTGTTGTACTGAATTCGTATCGAATCGTGACCCAAAAAACGAACTGTGACTTCCGTGTACCGTTACACCCCTAGTGAGTACATACAGTCACTCGCCAGTTGGGCGGATACTTTATTAGGAGCTGCAACAAATATGTGGTAAATTTATTTGTAAGAAGAGTCTGACCCTCGCTAATTTAAGTGGCGTGAGCCAATCGAATCATAGATTGTGACATGTACGTCTTTAACATCATATATTTATCTACTATGTCTACTAAGTTTATTTCTCAAACTCTTCACATTAAGGGATCATGATTGGCATCAAATGATCCCATCATTTAAGCCATCAAATGATGATGATGATGATAACAATAATAATAATGTTTTTTATTTATTATATTTAATAATTAATGTTTATAAATGTTTATATATGCGTTTCTGTTTAAGTTTTCATTTAATAATAATAATATTATGATTATTATACTTTTGGTTTTTATGTATAGACCTATTTATATATTTTTTTATATTTATATTGTATTCTTTTGACAATGAGATTTAGCTTTTATATTTATAAAATACATTTTTACAGAAATTGAAACATTGTTCTATAGATTGCGTCATAACCTCATGGCACACATACTTTCGTGGTGAAACGTGAGGTGGGTGTTTATGTTCTTTAGGTTAATATGGTTATCTGTGGAGGAAACCTGGCCCTGCTGGCTCTGTTCTGATGAGCTGACTTCACTCCGCAGCTGCAGAAATGTTCTCTCTCACTGAGCTGCAGGGACATGCCAGTATTTTCATTCCTAACTTCAGGCATTTCCGAGCTCTAACAAAGAAAGTGTGAGGTGATGAAACTAGGGTGGAAGCTGTTTTCCAAAAGCACAAAAATTATTTTTCTGGGGGAGCAGTAGATGGCGAATTCCACAGAAGCTCTATTAAGGTTGGTTCAGAAACATTTCATGCTGTTTCTTTTTATAGTAAGATCCTTTTCTTGAAGACATGTCTTTTTTCTTACATATTTATTTGAGTTTTTTCCTGACACAAATATTCCACCAAGTACTGGAGACCTGGACTAACTGTCACACAGGGAACATGCTAAAAAGTGCGACAACACTAGTCTGAATGCCACATCAGCACATCTATTCCCTCCCCTCCATTTAACACTCCATTGCGTTACTGTATTTTATTTTAAACTGGCGGTATTGGAAAATTACAAGCTACTGTTTAAATCACCATCTTGTTTTAATCCTTTTGGAAACGGCTTCCCTCCTGTGTAATGCTGGTGATTCCTGAACTGGAATCCCACTCATTTTTGTCGAGTTACACTCAATCTTCTCCCGTTGACCATTGGAAAGGCTCCTGCTGGGGATTGACAGGGAGAGTCTTTGACAGGCGGATACCAATAAACAGGGAATTGCCCTTCCAGAGAAAATAGCTTGGTAATTGTTGGGTACGTTCAAGCTCGGCCGCAAAGAAAAGGCTGGAGTGAGCCTGTGCATTTTTCTGCCCTGCGTCAGGGTTGTAGATGTGTCAGCAAGTCCCTCGCTCTTGTGCGCATGGCTGTGGTTGTCTGCTCAACTTGGCCCGGTGCTGGAGGCCCAGCTGAATGCTTAGTGGTTGGCAGGCTTGGCCGCTTGCCTGTATAACTGGAGTTTGAATGAAAGGGGCCTTGTGAACTTTTGGGCTACTGTGGCATTTTCCAGCTGCCGAGTGAAGTAATTAAAAATCTTCAGCTATATTGCATGATACGTGCAGTTAAAACGTGCTCGGTTTGCTGGAAACACATTGTGATACTAGTTATTTGATGTTGTAGAAATTCTTTTTAAGTTTCTGTATTAATCTTGATCTTTACCCCTTTCTCTATACTCGAATTTGTTCATGGTTCTCTCTTGGTTTCACGTGCACACATTTGCACTTTGCATCGCTGAATCTTTGACTCAGTCAGTCTGATGCCAGTTATGCTTTTTAAATGTTTGATGCATTTTTTTTTTTACACTTGTTTCCTTTGTCTCTGCTTTCGGATTCAGAGAAAGAAAAAACCCCTAATCTACAGTATATTATTCTAGGATTTAAACCTGTATTTATAAGGACATAGAAGGATATTCTAAATTCATTTTTCCAGATTTGATAAAATCATGAATCAAAAAAACATTTACATTCGCATTATTTTCAAATGTATTCAATATAATTATTATTTTAATGAACATTTTAATTATTATATTAAATATTATTATTATTATTATTATTTGTTATTATTATTATTATTATTAGAAGCTCTTATATATAGAGCAAATATTTTTATTTTAAAAGTATAAATATAAAAGTGTATAAACTATAAGAATTCTACTGTAGTTCTAATATTATTAAAAATGAATATTAATATTATATTTTATATATATATATATATATATATATATATTTATGATTATTATTATTTAGTTTTTATATCTATTTATATACGTAATCTAAAGCATTATCATGCAATGAATTCGTTTTTCTTATCCTAAAACTCTAAAACATTTCCATCTACAAAATGTCCTTTTTTTGTGCAAACAAACTCTGATATCTGTTATTCTGTCTATAATAAAACCTAAATCTGGAATCTGGAACATGGAAAAACATGTGACTTTTACCCTGTACACTAAAATGATCTTTTTCTTCCCCACTGATGACCCTGTTAGAGTTTATCTTGCCTTCCACAGTTACTGAGTAAATTAGAGCTGCAGAAAACATGGTGACAGATGTCTTACATCACTCTCATCTGATTGGCTGTGAGTTTTTTATTGTCTGTGTGTTGTCTCATTATCCACTGCCCCTGGAAAAGAGCCTAATAAGGCAGACAACAGTCTGCAGTCTCTATTGAACTGTACAGAGAAAAATAAAGGTCTGCACCACATGTAAAGACACCTGCTTGCTAATTTCTATGTTCGCGGAATGCTTGTGTTGTGTTTTTTTTTGGGGAGTCAGAGAAAATCTATGCTTTGATTTTGATGCAGGAAACCAATTGGGGAAAAAAGATGTCCCTCCAGCGGGTTGAGCCCTAAATGAATTATTCAGATCTACATGTTGTGTGTTTTGCCGGCCCATTCTGCTTAATGGCATCTTTTATGGCATGCATCAGAGACGACTCCAGATGTAAGACATCCTCGGCATTTCAGCTTTCTGCATTGCCTCACTGTGTGGCCGAGAAACAAAGCTTAAAATTCTGGAATTCATTTCACTTTTAGCCTCCCCTTAATAAACGATTCGCGAATCAATGGCTGCTTTTGTCATGTAATTTGTTTCCATGCTCAGTTTTGTGATAATGTTTTGCAAGCAAGGCTCTTTGGATCAATATGAGATTGAGGGGGAAACACAAGCCTGGCTTCTATTTTTCTCTTCAAATATTTGGAAAATGATGCAGTTGGTGCATTATCTCATCCAGAACAGTTTAGCTTGATAATGGAATGCTAGTTTTTGTTCAGATAAGAACAACAGAAGTGCATTTGAACATGCAAATGAAAGACGATTCATATTCAAATTTAATACACATCATTAAGAATAATCAGTGCAAGAACGTGCATGTAAACAGAAGTTTAAGTTGATGTAAATTTTTTTAAACTAAGCTTTTTATCTTCTAAAGGTCATAAACTGTTTAAGCCAAACAGATTTTAAATGTGCACACAACACCGGAACAAAACTCGCAATCCAAAATCTGACGCAAACGTGGTTTTCTTGCATTGTTGGTTTTTATAATGAGCTGATTTTTGAATCATCAGCGCTTTGTTTTACATGTAACAGCACTCATCTGCGGTGTGCAACACCTTTGTGTGTTTGTGTGTGTTGTGCCTGGTCTTTCCTCAGCTGCACCTGCACTAATTGTAAGTGTGCAGCTGTGATGTGAGAGCCGTACTCCAGCTGGGAGAGCTTGTTGAGCTGCCACACAAACCCGGCGAGCTAAACACCCCAGTAAGTCCCTCCTTGACTCAGCTAATGAGTGTGGAGCGCAGACAATACACCCCAATCCAACAGCCCATCTGAGCGCCACTGCAGTTCCAGAACCGGAGGAGGTCGGCCATAGACGACTCTCAGTTTGTGCTCCGTGACCGTGAAAGTGTGGATAATCAAGCCTTTGCTGTCTCGGCCTCCTGTATCCCGACTGTGTCTTTCCTTTATTGTTAGTATCAGTCCATCTCAAGGGTTTCTCTCACGCTGAGTGACTCCAGATCAGTCATCCAGCCTGAAGGTCATATTTTCCTAATAAGTAAATGATACTCTGTGTCACAAAGGTTTCATGTTTATGCAGGGCTCAAAAATAAGGATTTTTTGGAATTTATTATTTATTATTTAGTTTCAGAAAGACATGCAAGGTTTCTTTATATAAAAGTAAGAATTCATTATTAATACTTATATAATATATAATACTTATATAATTATATATCAATTATAAAAATATTATATAAATATTTTAAATTAAAAAATATTTTTTTTCAAATTAATTTTTTTTTTAATTTTTTTTTATTATGTATTATTTTTAGATATTTTACTGAATGTTTCAGCAGAAGTGGGTTTCGATTAACCTAATTGTACCAATTAAAATGGCAGTAGCCCATTGAAAACCGGAGCAGTCCTTAAGGAATAACCTGTAACATCCTCGTGTCTAAACCTTATTTCAGTAAGTCCTTGGGCATCTTGTCCGGAATAACACTGGTGGATGTTCTCAGAGTAGGATGTTAACGTGCATTTCACATTTTGTCTGTTCTCTAATGCTTAATGCAAGAACTGTAGAGCATTTTGTTAATTAAAAGGATATGTCCAATTTAATTAGGCTCAAACATAAGAAAATAAATGAGAGGGTCACAGCAGCCAACCAAATTTGAGTGTAATTTAATGGCATACTGTGTGGAAATTATTATTATTATCATCATCATTCTGGTATCCGTAATGAATTGACACAATTACAATATTCTGGTAGAATATCAAAAGTGGTGTGTGGGTATTATAAATACAGTCGTGATAAACAAGTCCATTAATAGTCAAAGCATGATCCCATTAGGATATCAGTAGTTTTGCGTTCCCAAAGCCGACTTGAAATATTCATATGAAATTACAGCTATAGGGGTCCGTAGGGGGTGATAGCAGAAATTCAAGCAATAAACACACCTAATAGCACTCCAGCCGCATGCGGAGGGCCGAGAATCAGACAGATTGTCACTTTTTTTCCCTTTAGATTATAAGCCCATTCATTCAGGCTCAGTGACAGTTGCATGACAGGATATGGATGGTGGAACCATAGAAACTGATGAGAAAGATAAAGACAAAGTTTTATATGAACAGATTATTGCTGCCTTCAAGTCATGTCAGAATTATCGTATTTACGAGAAGAGAATGTGCCGTAAGTGCCAGTGGGAAGTCCTGTATTTTCTTTGTCCATTGTAGATGTTCTAAATCCATAACCATGGTGGAAATTATGCTTATTGGTCGTAATTCAGATGGAATTGAGAATGTTGACTGTACAACTATTTGCAATTCTTTATTTTAAAAAAAGCATCCAGGTTTCCAAACAGAATAGTTATAGCTAATAGTTGTAAAATGACTTCAGACTTCAGTCTCTTTGTGTTTATTCTGTAGTAGATAATAACTTGTGTTGTGGTCTAGAGAGGATATACATGTTTATATTGTTGTTACTGAAACCACACCCCCTGCACAGTAAGGGATCGTATACAGTCAGTCTGTTTTTATTGCAGTGCATACCCTGACAGAAAACATATTCCACTGTTTAATGTTGGTGGTGGGGGAGTGGTGGTTGTGACATCATGATTTCTTAAGGATATTTAAGTGTAACTTCGCCGATTATCAACTCTCTTGTAAATGACTGTTACTGACTGAACGGCAGTTTCTTTCAGTTGTCCCTCTCCCTTTGGGCTAAAACACCGTGTTTGTGGTCATAATGTTGACTACAAACAGGGAGGTTTTTCTGATAGTCTGTAGTGGTGTTCTCTCCGGATATCCAATTCTTTGCAGCTTTTTAGCCACTGCCTACAATGTGCTGAACACTGGAAAAACGAAAATATCTTGCTCCCGCTAAACGTTTGCTCTTTTAATTCTTGCTGTTTGTGAAAATATGAACAGTTGTTGTTCGGTACCGTTACTATAACGGATAGATTGCCTCCTATACTAACTGCTAAATGCCACATATCATAATGGTACATGATCCCATGTGCAGAATAAGCCTAACCGTGTGCTTCCTTTATTTAGCAGTGTGACATTATCAAGCAGGGAAGGTACAGAACAGGGGATTATGAATACTGAGAAGAACATGTGTAACAATGCACATCATTTACTTAGGCAAAGGATTAATATAATGTGCTTTATTATAATTTTTTTTGTAAATTCCAGATCACTTCTATGATTGATGAAGATATGTGAGTGAATTTGCCAAACACTGAACAAAGAAATCTACTGCATCCTCCGGTAAGCGCTTTGACTGATGATCCTTCACTGCTCATTTCTGCTAATGATTGTTCATGTAATCGCAGATTTGCACACACATGTGCCGCTCGCATGGTGTTATCTTCAAAACAACTTTTACCAAATTAACTCGAATGGCATAATTGGTGCTAAAAACGGGAAAGCATTCACGCTGTCGTGTCAGACGCTCATATTTCTTGAGCGCAGTCAAACGACGAATTTATTTAGTGTTTTTGAGCGGCAACAGAACGTTCTGTATAACATGAGTCATAATTAGCAGCGGGGCCTCTCAAATCACTCGATGCTTTGTTGTTCCCCCTTACAACGTCAGTGTCAGTTTTTTTTTTTAATGTGATTATTAAAGGCAGGCACAATTACTGAGATGTGAGATTCTTTTTGGGGGGGGGGGGGCATGAAGCATTTCATCCTGAGCCTGTAATACACACTCGCTGCTTTCTGCCTGGTCTTGTGTACTGGTGAGACGTGGAACAGCTCGAAGGTGAAAATGTGTTGTTTTTTTGGGTAGAATCTACATTATGCTAATGTGTCTGGGATGGGGGTGGAGCCATAAAGACCAGAATGCCAGGAGAAGAGGGAGAGGGAAGAAGCCTGTAAATTATGGATGCAAACTGCCATTTCTGCCAGGGCAAAGAAAAGAGAGGCGCTAGGAGAAACCACAAGTCATGCATATCAGATTATCCTTCCTTTACCCCTCCTTCTCCCTCACTTTTACTAAATTTTCTTATCATGCTTCTTGAGCAAACTTGCACACACAATCTGGGCTGTGTATCTCCAGTCACATGAGGGCCAGAGGTGCTGAGTAGCTGGAATGCTTGGCCTGGTATTTCCTGATGCTCACACACACACACACACACACACACACACACACACACACACACACACACACACACACACACATGTCTGGTTCGCTATCTTTGTGGGGACTCTCCATAGGCGTAATGGTTTTTATACAGTACAAACTATATATTCTATCCCCTTACACTGCCCCTGTCCCTAAACCCCATCACAGGAGACATTCTGCATTTTTACATTTTCAAAAAACATTTCTTAGTGTGATTTATACGCTGTTCTCCTCATGGGGACCGCTGGCTGGTCCCCACAATGTAGGTGATTTCAGGTTTTACTATACTTGTGGGGACATTTGGTCCCCACAATGTAATATAAACACGAGCACACACACACACATACACACACACACACACACACACAAACACACATACTCGCATAAACACAGGGCAGGCTATACTATATTTTTGGATGGGTTTTTGTTTGACTTGGTGACAAAGTGAGTGTCAGAATGATGAAACACTGATTTCCTTTTAGTTTTCTTAGCTTTGTAGAGGATCTTACAAAGTCACCATATGGTTTATAAGCTGATTTTAGAGATTTTTTTACATTTTTATTTAATGCATTCACTGCTGTTCAAGTTTTAGATCAGAATGATTTTGGTTTTGTCATTTTTGAAAGAAGTCTCTTATTCTGATCAAGGCTGCATTTATTTGATCAAAAATATAGTAAAAAATAATATTGTGAAATATTACAATTTAAAATAACTGTTTTCTGTTTTAAAATATAATTCAATCCTGTTGTTGCAAAACAATTTTTTTAACAGCCATTACTCAAGTCTCAGTGTCACATGATCCTTGAATCCTGATCTGAAATAATTTTAATATGCTGATTTACTTACTATTTATTATTAATTTTTCTTATTATTATCAACGTTGTGCTTCTTGTGACATTGTGATGAAGAGCATTTATTGAAATGCAAAACTTACGTAACTTTATAAATGTCTTTACTGTCACTTTTGATCAATTTAATGCATCCTCTCTGAAAATAATATATATCTTTCAAAAATCCTGACCCCAAACTTTTCTATATTTTATATATATATATATATATATATATATATATATATATATATATATATATATATATATATATATATATATATATATATATTAATATATATATATATTAATATATTTTTTTTTTAATAAATAAATAAATTATGTTTAAGTAGATAAGTAATTTAAGTAGATAAAGGCGCTTTATTTGTTTTATTTACAGAAATATTGTATGGAACCTTGCCATCTGCTCTGGCATGTGATGTGACAAGCAATTATTTTGTTGAACTGAAATATGAATCATTTAGTTTAACAATTGTACACAATTTTCACCAAAAAAAAAAATCTGTATATAAAATAATTCCATGGCAAATTATTATAATGCATTATAAAAATCACAAGGTACAATATTTAATACTTTAAGATAAAAAGATTAAATTCTTTAAAATGTTCTTAAAAAATGTCTATTCTCAACCTTTATTCCTGTTATTCAGTGATTCATTCTATTCTGTTTTGTTCCCACCTTCACAAAACGGGGGAATTTCCGATAGTGGTGTGTTTCAGCGAGATCAGGTCAGAAGTGGGTGGACCTCTGTGAAAGTATGAGTTTGTGGGGGAATAATAGAGCCATTCTTCAGCTCTATGGAAGCCGCTGTACAGTGGTGTGTGGTGGACCTGCCAGAGTCACTGGGGTCTCCTTAAAATAGCTCCAACCCTCGAATGTCAGAAGCAAAGCTGAGACTGCGCACCGAACATTAGCCATTTGACCAAGAGCCTCAAAAACATCTTCATTGAAGTCCTTGAGATTTTTGCTGTAGAAGACAGGAAAACATCCAGTCGTAATAAGCGAATCATGTTTTGATTTTGATCTAATATTAAAACGTGGCAGCCTTTTGACGTTTGTGCAGGAATAAATTTCCGTATCATACCACAAACCCACAAATCTATGTGCATGCATGGCAGGCGGATCCAGAGAGCTAGCTGGTTGTCCGTCAGGATGTTTGTTTAATAATGATTCAAAAGGTCATTTAGTTGGACTATGCGGTCAGGATTATTTTAGTTATAATCAGAATGATTTCATACTAAGTCACATGTTTGACATGGGTTCATGATTTCTGTGATTAATTTGACTGCTGCTTGCACTACATAGCTGAAAGCTCAGAGAAAACAGAAAAAGGGCTTTTAACTCAGCCCGGTCTGCCAATGAGTGACATCAGTAAGCAACTCTAACACTTCAAATATATCAAGTACTTTTTATTTATTCTGGAGACCACACATCTGAAATAACTATAATCAGTGCAATTTATGCTAATTCTCTAATATTGATTATTGATGCTACTCGATTTTGATTCTCAACAGGTGGAATAAATTAATTTAGGCATGAATTCGCACAACCAATGTGCATTGTTTCACCTCTGCATTATTCACCCACCGCAATCGAGATTTACCAGGGAATACAAATTCGATTACTGTGAAATACAAAAGAGGATTTATTTTGCTCATTAATTGAATGAAACTTTTTGTTACACAGAAGAAAGTAAGTTGTAGAGGTATGGAACGACGATGATGAGAAAATGATGGCAGAATTTTCACTTTTGGATGAACTATCTTTTTAAAACGAGATGAATTGACTTCAGAATTAATGTTACATAACATTTTAAGTGAAAGTTAGATAAATACTCATTAAGAATAGGATTTTGTTGCATTGTAGATTGCACATTGTTCACTTAAGCTAGTGCTGTTTGCCAAGCAGATTTAATGTTGCGCCATTAGTACTCACACAAAGCAGGCAGTAAACTCCGTTTTATTTACATTTTCTACTCATTGTGAGTAGTAAATTCATTATATGATTATTAAATGATGCAGAGCATTGGAACTGTCTATATTTCATATGTGTAGACAAACCTAATTTTATTTTAAAGAACTGTTTAAGGTATCTGGATTACAATGAAGGAGTGATAGTCCCGTTAAAGTATGTCAGATTGCTGTAATTTGTTGGGTCACCTAGAACCACGTGCAAGATGGGGAATCCTGAAATGCAACTTGCCTTCATTACACATTTTTTGGTGTGCTTTGCCATTACCCGATTTACCGAAGTAGGATAACATTAAAAAAATATATAGCCTAGTCTCTGATTTGTGCCTAACACGCTGGCAAAGTTAATGATGTGACAGTGGTATGACCATGTTAATGGTAAAATAAAGTCTACTGTACAAACAGATGAATTCCTGGTAGGGCCACCAGTGTTACGGGCAACCTTGTGTGCTTCATCCTTTGCTCGGGTGAGCATAATCAATGGCCGAATGGTTCATAAATAACATACTTGATTTCTCTGGCTTAATGCTTGGCCATTGCAAGGTCCTGCCACGGCACTGCCTGTGTACTTTTAACCTTGCTTGTACAGACAGATGAGCACTAGAATCGACCATCCAAAGGGGATTGAAGAGAGCTGAGACAAATAACATTAGAGGGCAGAAGCAGAACATAGGAGGCTGCGTTTTCTGGATACAGACACACGGGTAACCACACATTCTGACCGATCTCATTTCCAATAAATCATAATTTGAGAGATGTTGAGGAAGCTGCTTTGAAACTATAGCTTAGAAAGCTACTCATAATTTAACACAGTTAAGCCACACTTTAAGTAAATAGCTACGTTTGAAGCTATTTAAGGCAGTCATTACATTTTAAATAGCACAAAACAATGATGTCTCAATTAGTGTGACAACTTGAATGGATACATTCACAAATCAATTAATAAAACTAGAAAAATGCTGAAAAATATTTTTTTAATATAGTGATTAAATACTTTTATCTGAATATTGAGCTAATTAACAGACATAAAATGTTGCTCAGCTACTCAAATGAATCAGTGAGTCTTTTTAGGAACCAGCTCATTTACAACAAATTTTTCCGTCTGTTTGCTTGTTTTGTCATGCTACACAGCTAATTGTTGGATAAAGTAGCTTGATGCTGCAAAAATTGTTTTAAACACAAGAAGCTACTGTCAAGATACTGAAAAATGAAGGTAGTAGTGTCGCTACCTTTTGTCATGTCTTAACACTGAACTGTCACTTTAACTGACCCTTAGACAGTAAGACATGTAATGGGCTCTTTACGTTATTTACAGCCCAGTTACAGTCCAAACTGTAAATATTCATGTTCTTGGAGCAGGCCGAGACATGATCTCATTCGCTTCTGCCAGGGCATCGCGTGTAGGCACAGGCTCCGCAGATGTAAATCGCGGTTTACTTCATTACATCATTAGCTGGGTTTCCTTGGGCCCTGGAGAAATGAGGTGAAACACGCTGGTTACTGTGTGCCCTCTGTGCCCTATCGAGCTGCAGAAACCCGCCAGTGAAGCTTATTTCCTCCCTCTATTTGCAGAGGATATTCTGTGGAGATCCTGTTGAATTTCTTGGACAAATTGAACTTCTGTGCACATCTAAATTATGGAACAGTTGCCAATTTAAAAAGCCTTTTCTTGCGTTTATCATATCATTGCACCTTTATTTGCCTCTTCAGTGATTTCCGGGTGATTGGATTTCAACACAGATGAAAGATGGCAGATATCATTGAAAGGTTTTTTCAAAACCGCTCTGCACAATAGCGCTCCAAGGTAAAGTGTTAAAAGAGAAGCTCTTGTTTATGAAAGGGGTGTGTAGAGCTTTAGTGCAGGTGCAGAAATAGATCATCCTTACAGTATAATGTCTTTGTTGTGGACTCCTTCCTACTAACAGGTTTGCTCTGACGAGTTTGTTTTAGGAATTAGATAAATATTGAAAAGTCTGCTGTAAAAGTAAAGGAATCAATAATTAAAAACATGTTTTTGTTTTGAACAACTTTCAATTATGGATGAAGTATTCAACTTGAGGATCCAAGTCATGATAATGGATAATGACGAAACGGCATTATGTGCGCCATTCAACGTTACAAAGAATACTTCATGCACCATGGAATCCACTATGGTAATCCTGGGATTCTTATTTTTAATTTGCCGAGTCAGCTCCATTCCGAAATGTATAAAATGTATTCGTGATTGTATTGGATCAGTAAAGATATCATACAAATTAAATGGTCATGTGTTATTTATCGTTGTAAAGGTCTCGATTAGAAGAATACACGCATGTTGATATGCAAGATGCATAAATAGTTGAAATAGAAGCAGCCAACCTGAGGCACATTTTTGAAAACGTTGAGAGCAAATAGTTTGTTCCATATTATTGGCTGCAATTTCACTATTGGTATCAAGAATAATTTCATTATACACTCACCGGCCACTTTATTAGGTACACCTGTCCAACTGCTCGTTAACACTTAATTTCTAAGCAGCCAATCACATGGCGGCAACTCAGTGCATTTAGGCATGTAGACATGGTCAAGACAATCTCCTGCAGTTCAAACCGAGCATCAGTATGGGGAAGAAAGGTGATTTGAGTGACTTTGAACGTGGCATGATTGTTGGTGCCAGAAGGGCTGGTCTGAGTATTTCAGAAACTGCTAATCTACTGGGATTTTCACGCACAACCATCTCTAGGGTTTACAGAGAATGGTCCGAAAAAGAAAAAACATCCAGTGAGCGGCAGTTCTGTGGGCGGAAATGCCTTGTTGATGCCAGAGGTCAGAGGAGAATGGCCAGACTGGTTCGAGCTGATAGAAGGGCAACAGTGACTCAAATAACCACCCGTTACAACCAAGGTGGGCAGAAGAGCATCTCTGAACGCACAGTACGTCGAACTTTGAGGCAGATGGGCTACAGCAGCAGAAGACCACACCGGGTGCCACTCCTTTCAGCTAAGAACAGGAAACTGAGGCTACAATTTGCACAAGCTCATCGAAATTGGACAATAGAAGATTGGAAAAACGTTGCCTGGTCTGATGAGTCTCGATTTCTGCTGCGACATTCGGATGGTAGGGTCAGAATTTGGCGTCTACAACATGAAAGCATGGATCCATCCTGCCTTGTATCAACGGTTCAGGCTGGTGGTGGTGGTGTCATGGTGTGGGGAATATTTTCTTGGCACTCTTTGGGCCCCTTGGTACCAATTGAGCATCGTTGCAACGCCACAGCCTACCTGAGTATTGTTGCTGACCATGTCCATCCCTTTATGACCACAATGTACCCAACTTCTGATGGCTACTTTCAGCAGGATAATGCGCCATGTCATAAAGCTGGAATCATCTCAGACTGGTTTCTTGAACATGACAATGAGTTCGCTGTACTCAAATGGCCTCCACAGTCACCAGATCTCAATCCAATAGAGCATCTTTGGGATGTGGTGGAACGGGAGATTCGCATCATGGATGTGCAGCCGACAAATCTGCTGCAACTGTGTGATGCCATCATGTCAATATGGACCAAACTCCCTGAGGAATGCTTCCAGCACCTTGTTGAATCTATGCCACAAAGAATTGAGGCAGTTCTGAAGGCAAAAGGGGGTCCAACCCGTTACTAGCATGGGGTACCTAATAAAGTGGCCGGTGAGTGTATATATTACATGTTGTGCACCTCCAGAACATGAAAACAACAAATGGATGAAAGAAAGACTCACAGAATCCCAGCAGTGTGTATGTGTGTTTGAAGTACACACAACATTCAAAAGCCTCTCATTAGGAGCACAGGAAGCTTGTCAGTGTGCCAGTTAAGTGTTGGTGTGAGTAGGACCAGTGCGGCCTCTTGTACTCACTCGATTACGCACCTAATCAAATCACCTGCTTGTTTATACGCTCGGTAGTCCTGCATCAGAAAAGCAGCCACGCTTCATTCATACCGCCCGTTTTCCTCAGAGGACCTCCAAACAATATCCATAACAAGCCCAGCGGTCTGTGCTTTCCTCCCAAAGGCCGGCTGCTGGATTTTGGATTTCTCTTTCTTGGTGGACTCTAAATCCTCATGCACTGTAACATGTTCAAACTGTTTTCCGCATGCTTTAGGAATCTTCTCATGTTCTGAAGCAGCGATTGATTTGTTTAGAGCTGGTGGCATCATAATCACCCCACAAGTGGAGGGAGCTGAGTTACATTTTCCGCTCTGTTATACTTGCGTTATTGGAGTGTGGCTTTCCTGAATGCGCTGGCTGAGAGTTTGTGGATATTGCGTTACAACAATATTGTCTCTGTATGCGCTTAGTTATTCGCCGAGAGACAGACTACAAATGGCCGGGTTGCTGCTTGTTTAAATGCTCCCAAGCATGGCTAATGCCTGGATTATCTCCTAGAGAAATGATTTAGTGAAAATAATGGCTTCACAATGGCCCCACTGCAGCAGATATACCCACCAACCCAATAACCAGTCCTTTGAGAGACTCTATTGATTGTGGCAATAATATGAATTTTTAAAAAAAATTATTCCAAAGCCATCTTGTGCTGAGCCCACCTGATGCTGAATCCGAAAAAAGAAAAGAAGTAGCAAACATGGAAACGTGGGTTTGGAAAACATGTTTCCTGTGAGAAGTGCAGAGATCATCAGAAATATTGGCATAACTTCACCCGGCTCATTGTCTCCGGTCGGAGCCCTCCACCCCCCGCTCTGTGTTTATGCCGAGACACTGTGCCTGCCTTAGGACCAGATATGACATCATTTGGACACAGCTGCGGGCCGCACACGAGGCGTGGAGAGGGAACAATTGACCAGGGGGGACGCAGGAAGAGCCGACTGACCTGATTGCTCAGCTGGCCGAGCAACTGGGAAGGAAGGCCCAAGGCGTAGTCGTGGATGTGAGGAGGGGTGATGGTGGTGGACAGTGCCCTAGTCACCCTCCCCTCCCCCTGGATGCATCCGCATCCTCATTCGCATTTGCCCTGCCCTCTGCTGTTCTCCTGCCTGCCTGCCTCTCTGAGCCAAAGCAGATTTGTACATGAAAAATGATCTACAATCTCTGTGGCTGTATCAGCTTCCAGATATAGACGTTCCTGATAGGCCAAATCCCCTTTAAAGAGGGCTTTATCCCGCTCACTGAAAAGCCATGGAGAACAGCACATTCTTTTATCTCTGCACCTCAGTATGTTCTAAATATGCACCATGTTTTGAGCTGTGACACCAATCTGTCCCGATCGGCTTGTGTTCGGTTAACATGGTAGGCAGGAAAGGTTATTTGTATAAATGTTAGCGCAATCTGCATTGCATTGATAGTTTTTAATTATTAGACGCACAGCTGCTGCCTGAATATGAATCAGATGGACGTTTCATCTATGTATAGATAGACAGCTGGAAAGGGCACAATGCATATGACCTACCACATGTTCATTTCCATATAGAAAGAAAGAAGACTCCAGTTTACAATAACTTTGATATGAGAAACAATCCTCTGGAGAATATAGAGTATGTTATTTTATAATTGAATTTTGATATTATTAGTGTTATTCGTATTAATTGTAATACAATTAGTTGATTAGTAAAAATCTCTTTTTTCTGTCATAATTTTGGCTTTTAAGGTTACATCTTTCCAATACCCTTTGGAGCCTGCTTAACCTACTGAAAAAAGAAGAAAAAAGAAAACTGTCATTATGTCACGCTGTTCTATACCTGTATGCATTTAAAGAAGATATTTTGAAGAATGTTAAATGGAAACTGTTTTTGTCCATACAATGACAGTCAATGGGGTCCAAAACAACCCTGAACCTCATGGACATTTTTCACAATCTCTTCCACAGAAGAAGACAAATTAATACGGGTTTAGAATGACATGAGAGTGAGTAAATGAGGGTTTGTTTAAATTTTGGGTGAACTATCCCTTTAAAGACCCCCAGGGATACGTATACCCAAGGCTGGGGATTGCTGGACTAGGGAAGTTGTGTTCCAACTTCCAACCAATGTAAACCTACGTTTTATTTGTGGACAGGGAATAAAAGCCTGTAAATAGATGACAAACCAGAGCACATAAATACAGCAAGGGACAATCGGGTGTATTTGTGCGTGTATGTTTGCGTCTGGGTTAGAGATTGCGATAGCCCTTTCCTTCTTAAGAGATATGTTTTCAGTGCAAGGAGCCGATTCCCGTGTGGCGGGTGATCCTTTTTAATGACAGGGATTCATCTGTTAGCGTCCCTCAGGCCCCACGCAGCACTGTGTGACGCGGCTCCCAGCAGCGCCCACAGAAAATGGGCGGCAGCCTCAGGAGAGCGCACCTCCTCAGCCCCTCAAGATGCCGTGTGGGAGTTTAATTACTCCTGCGGCCACAAACCGCAGCTTACGCGCTCTCATTACTACAAATGCCTTCATTCTCTGCTGTTTTTAATCATTTTTAGGCAAAAATATCACACCGGAGATGCCTGTGCCAAAGTGAAAATAAACAAGAGCAGAAAGCAAGAGATTGGTCTTGTGAGGGAGGAGGGGAGGGGTTGGGGAGGTTGTGTGTCTGTGTGTGAATAGGGGGTCGAAGTGAGGCTGCTAGCCTTCAGGGAGGAGATGGGGCTTAGAGACAGGACTTTGGATTAGTAACTCAACAAAAAGGACTAAACATCTATTCAGTCAGGTCCTTCTGGTCTTTAGGGCCTATTCCTGCTGCTTTAATGAACTTATTTGGACACAGTTCATCCACCACTGCTTAAAAGAGTCCAGCTACAATTTGTCTCCTCATATTTGTTTTAGACTTTAAAGTGTCACCACTTGGAGTAGCCCAATATTTAAAGTGTTATCCAGGATCATTTGAGATGTTCCAAGAGGATCATGTGCTTCAAGTGAACTGCAGGTTCCCAGCTTCCATTGGTCAATAGTTATGTTCCAATTTACAAATTTAATTTGAATATTGAAATGTTTTAGCGAATAAAGTAGAGTTTACATGTTAGTTAGCAATCGGCATCAGATTTTTAGCAAATTACCTGCCACATACACGTCACATACACTTTTTTTGATGATTCCATTTGTATATTATGTACGGTTTCTTATTAAATGAAATTAGAATTTTTTTATATATAGAAAATAATTGTTTTTGTCCATATAATGTAAATCCAAACGACACAACTTCTGTGTTCATCCATCCTTTTTTTGGTGAAATTTGAACATTTGCATTAAAATACAAAATGGATGGAATCTGGCTAATGTCATACACTTGCTTATTTAATTAGTGACCTAGAAATAGGGCATAATCTGACATATTAGCATTGCTTTTACACACAAAAAAAGAATGCTTTAGGCTTTTTTATTTTGTTTTTGGAGGTTAGAATTAGATTTTCATTAGATTTCCATCAAAATTTGATTATAGTGTGTGTGTGTGTGTGTGTGTGTTCATTCGTTCGTTCGTTCGTTCCCATTATGAATTATCAGTCCACATGCACCCTTCATTCCCATACTGTTTGAGCTGTTAAATGTGTGCCAACACTGCACTGATGTTTGTTAGTTAAATGTACTCCCTGTGAGGTAATGAGTGGCAACCCAATATGTGCATCATTCTCCTTTTAATTAGCATCAGTCCACTAGCTTTTGTCTAATGAGGTCATGTCAATATTGAGTCTTATACTTCCCTTCCAGAGAGCAGACACACTGCCCTCTTCACTAGTTTGGTTTTAGCGAACTGGCCAATGATCTTGTTTTGTGTATTTCTCCATTTCTTCACTGCCAATCTGTTAAAAGCTTTCTAAAAGGGTCTATGTCATCTGTTCTACATAAACAATCACCCTTCTGATGGTTACACTTGCAATTGGATCTGTCTGAAAGAGTCTTCCTTCCCTCTTCTCTGTCTCTCGCTTTCTCAGCCTGCTTGTCTCTGAGAGAGTGTGAGACATTACTGGCTCTAACCCGGCTCTCAGGGGCCTGCTCTGGGTGGCTGCCGTCTGCATCAAGGGGAATTTCTGCAGACACTGTGCAGGCTCTCAGATCATTACCAGCCTCCTTCACTGAGCCTTTGTTCCCCCGTTCGCCTGCTCTGGCGGTGAGCTGACACGCTGCGTTCTGTCGACGTGAAAACCAACCACCAAACAGCGCGTCTCCTGACGTAGCGCCATGCAGAGGACAAGCTGACTGCCACTCCTCCGCTTGTCTGTCCCTCCTCCCCCCACTGTGTCATCTTAAATCTGTTCATCTGTTAACAAAGCATCAGACAGCTTATTATGAAGGTGTGAAAAGCAGAGAAAATCACTCCACATTCCTGCATTGAGACACTGTGTCAAAAAGCCAGTTTCAGTGAAAGCATATAAATGGTAGTGCAGATCTTTTGTGACACACTTTTGCATGCATTATACTACAGTTTTTTTATTTATTAATCAGTGTGTATGTGTGTGTGTATATTTGTGCATAAAATAACTTTTTAAATAATATTTTAATAGAATTATTTTTACTTATAGGTATTAATACAATAAACACTTTATAAATCATGCATTTTGCATGCATTGCACTGTTTTTTAATTGGTGTGTGTGTGTGTGAGTATATATATGTATATATAATTTTTTATTTTTTATATATTTTTTTAATATAATAAAAACATTGTGTATATTTGTGTGTTATATATATATATATATATATATATATATATATATAAAGCTTGCATGTGTCTTTCCTGGGATGCGCACCCTGGCCAGTTGTCTTCTGCATCCTAGCTGATCAGCAACACGGGAGCTTAAGTTTCAACCTGTGCCGTGGCCCTGTGTGCTGGGCCCCTGCCAGGGTTCAGAGGTCACACTTGTGAGGCATGTGTGTGGAAGGGGGGACTCAGTTTGGGGCCCCAGCCTCACACAATATGTCCATCAGCAAATCTCTTTGTTTTCTCCCCTCTTAACCGCTCAAGACCCCACTCTGTATCCAAGGAAATGTTGCCAGGGGAGATGAGCCCCGGGTAGCGGTGCGAGAACCTAGGGTTATGTGCGGATGCTCTGTTTGCCTTGATAAATGCGTGGTGTCCAAGGCATGCCTGATTATTTTGCTCCTGCTTCTTTCTTTTTTTTTTTTTCTCAGGTCCTTTTGCCTTTGCTGCTCCTGGGGGACCCATGCATTCTGTGTACATGTGTGTGCGAGCTAGTGTGCATGTGTGAGTGCTTCCATATGTCTAGACAAGAGTGGAATCCCAGGGGCCCCACACGTTTAGACTCAGGATATTAAATGACCTAATGGCCATGTTATTTGTGTAGGATTCATTTAGAGAATCTGGCGAGGAGCATTAAATCATAATGAAGAGGGTATGAATTTTGATCGAAGGCGGAGGGCTGCTTTGGGAGCAAGTCCAGGTAAAGCTTCGGCTAAAACCGCTGCGTGAAACCCTCATTGAAAGCTCCAGGCTGTGACCGAATCACACAGACAAGTTTCAACAGCCAGACATAGACACGACACGACCAGAGCTTGAGAGGTGCACGCTCAGACCTCTCCTACAGTAAGAAAAATGATTAACACCTAAACAAGACAGGGCAGACGTCTTCACTCGCTCTGTTATAAGAATCAAATCCCTTTAAGAGCCCCAAATAAAACACTTTTGCTGGTCTTGTATAAACTTGGATGATTAGTTTTGTCATTACATTTAGATTCAACAGTATGTTTGGGGATTGCAGCATCAGGTTATATCTGAAACCTCATCAAGCTGAAGTCTGAGCCTCATTAAGATAAGAGAGAGACTGCTTTTCAGACACTTTATGTAATGACTGCCTTTGATGTTCTGGGCAGGCTAGGACAACAGTCCTCCAGTCGACTTCTGAAGAATTCAGTCATAAGTATGCTTACCTTTGCCCTGCATACATTTTTTCCTTCATGACACCATTAGAAAGGCAGGTTTTAGAAGTTGTTATTTGTTTGAAGTTTGAATCTTTATATACTACTGGTCAGAAGTTTGGGGTGTGCAAGATCTTTTTTTATGTATTTATTTTTTCCAAAAGAAGTCTCTTCTGATCACTAAGGTTGTTGTTGTATTTGATCAAAAATACTAGCCTGGGTCCCCCCAAGCTGCCTTGCGCGGAGCACGATTTTACTCAAGCTGCTAGGCAGCCTGGAATCCATGGACCAGATTTTCGCCTCAGCGAGGGGACTGGGGAGGGAGCAGCAAGACGATGACGACGTCTATGCGACACACCGAAACAGTTTACATCTATGGATCCAACATGGCAGCAGACGCGAAGTTACCTTTCGATGCAGCCTTAGATGTTCCTAGAACGCAATTTAAATTTTAGTTTCCTCGTCTAATTTCTGTCGCTTTACATGCGTCATCTGGTATAATTGAAACGATTGGCTATGCGCTACGTACAGGCGCATTTGATAGACATTCTTAGCACCTAATAAACGGCTCTGGGCATTCGTAAACCACGCCTCAAATACGAGAAAATTAACATGTGGTTCCCAGACCCACGTCTCAATTAGACGAGGTCTGACGTTAGCCAGGCTACAAAAATACAGTAAAAACAGTGAAATATTATTACAGTTTTTACTGTATTTTTACTGTTACTTTAATTTTACTGTTTACTGTTAACTATCTATTTGAATATAATTTAAAATTTAATTTATTTCTGTGATGACAACTGCATTTTCAGCATCATTACTTCAGTCTTCAGTGTCACATGATCCCTCAAAACATTCTAATATACTGATTTGCTGTTCAAGAACAATTTCTTATTATCAGTGTTAAAAAAAGTTCAAAACATTGTACATTATATTGTAACAATGGAAAAGTCTTTGTCACTTTTGATAAATTTTGTGCATACATAATATACATTATAGTATAATATATTATAATGTATAGTATACATTCTTTAGAAAAAAAAAAAGTAAACATGGATGAAAATGGACACAAAATGTTTTATATATACATCTATGCACACTTTTAATTTTATGCTCTACTGCTCATTTTAGCATACAAATGTTTAAACAGATTTTTGGCTACTGCATTTTTATGATACCTACATGATGCTTTGTCATATCCTGGTTAGTTTGCAAAGACATCTATAAGTAAGCCAATTGTTGACCATGCCGACTTCTGGCTCAACCGATGGCATGAGTTTTGGATGGAACTTCCTGTTTGGCTGAACAATGGAGGACTGAGGGAATGTTCAAGAAACATGGTTTCGAAGCAGTCATTATTTATTCTGGTTGGTGCCGCTAGTGTCACAGAAATTACACACTGCAGCTTTAAGCCTATTAAAGTTAGTTTACAGGCCCCGAGATACCAATAATTATACATAAATGTATAACACTTATATTTAGCTCTTACTTGGGCCTATAAAATTCATCATTCCTGTATTATAAGACTTTTTAAACAGTTTATCTAGGTTAAGCAGTAATGCGCTGCTCAGTTTTGCGAGTCTCAGTGGCGTGAGGCCTCTCCCTCACCGAACGTTCCTCAGCTAACAGGAACTCTCTGATTTCCTGAACTCCCCTCACCGTTTTACTCCTGTGCTAAAGACACACACAGACACAGATACAGACACACACACACACCCTCAAGTGTCACCATATCCTGAGGCCATAGTTAGTAACTGTAGAAGTGCCAACAATATGAACCCATGTGTCCGCCGTTAACATCCATGTGCTGACACAAACTAACCAGTAGCAACACATGTTTCCACCGACAAGAAATGTATCTGTCTACGTTGTATTCGAAAATGCAACACAATCACAACCAATCAGAATGTATTTGATGTGGAAAGGGAGTTTAGACCAAAGGGATTTCACTGTAGGTGGAGCTAGAACATGGTGTAGAACTCTCTGTTCACTTTAAGCTTCATAATTGATCCCTGAGTTGAGGTTGATGTTTCATTCATCAAATGAACATCTATGTAATCGATGTCTGTTAAAAGTCCAAGGCACTGATTAAGGGTGCAGAGAACAGATTAGTGATACATGTTTCTGTCCAGGTGTTGGACAGAGGAGCGTGATTTCATGAGGTTGTGATCTGTTGATGTACATGTTAGAGGTCCCCAGATTATTGCTGGTTAAAAAGACAGAGTGAATGAGAGAGAGCGCGAGCTCTTTGTAGACCCCTGCTCCAGGCTCATTGACCCTCCGTGTTCTGACCAGTAGATGTGGGATTCTCAGCTCATGCTCTATTGATCCACGTGAGCCCACTCCACTCACATCCATTCCACACACACATTCACTCGCTTGGAAAAAAGAAGGAAAAAAATAGAGACGGCACACTTCGGTCCGAGAACATGCCTGCCCTGTTCACAAGGATATATGCACTAAACATCTTTTTTTAAAAACTTTTAAATTAATTGATTTATTTTTTCTTGCCCCATTTTGTGTGTGTGTATGTATATATATATATATATATATATATATATATATATATATATATATAATTTCTCTTTCTTTTTTTTTTTTTTGCCACTGGGGTAAGAAAAATACTTAATATTTATTCTCTGAAAACAAGTCAATGCATTTTGCTTCTCAGGTAAATCTTGTTAGAGAGAAATTTGGATGTTCTTTGAAAAACAAGATCACTACTCACTGAGAAAATGATTTTTTTTGGTCTCCATCTCCATGCATGGATTTGTTGAAATATGTATTTTTATTCATGGATATTGCATTGGGGCATCATTCATCTAATTTATACATGATTATGTGTTGGACTGGGCGATATATAAAAGTATTCACAATATGCAATATGTATATTTCAGATGTTTTTTTCTGTCGATTTGCTGGCAATAAACACTGAATGTGTTTGTGAATGTGAAGTTTCAGCCGTGCCCAAAATTTGGGTTGAAGCAAAAACACATTGTTTTAATGTGTGTATCTTTAAATGCAAATGAGCTGTTGTTTCCCATCCCCTTTCCAGAAGAGGGCTGTGCCTTTACAGCTTGTGCCTCGGATACTCCGGCAACAACAAAGCAGGAGAAACAGCATGGGGCTGTTTCAACAGAACATGGTTTTGCATTCCACACTTTTCTTTTATTTTCTATGTAAACATTCACTAGATGGACATTGCGTGTTTTTCTCCCATTCGGGGGCCATCACACACAACGCGTCTTTGCTTTTAAAAACATGTCAAGAGTCAAGACATGTTTTTTAAAAGTTTCTAAAAAACTTTTAACATGATAGCTGCGTTTTTAGAATGCCGTTTTTTGTGCGAAACGCAAGCTCAGTAAAACACGTCCGTCTAGGAACGTTTTTCCCACTTTTCTAATTTTCATTTGCTTTTCTCTGTTTAGATTATCACGTAGTTTAGACATTCTTGTGTTTCCACTAGCTGTCCTAGCGAGGAGATAAACATGGCGGACCTTGTACAGCTCAATGGATGATCTAAGCTAACAGGGCAGATTCTGTCACCAGTCTTGGGAGGGGCCTGTTACATTGACATTTTATGATTTATGGGGAATATAAAAAAAAAAAGTGGATGGATGTTTACCATTTTAGGGTGGTTGTGTACACACACTGTTGACACACATTTATGTTCAAACACCATGTAAAAGTGACTTTTACATAATTGGTCCCATTTAAGGTTTTTATTTGGCCATTCATTTTACTAAATGTACTTTAGTTGTACTAATAAGTTTTTATTTTTTTACTAAATCTAATAATAAATCTAATTTTACAAAAAAAATTTTTTTTACTAGATTTACTGTATTTTGCATTACATTTTCAATGACTGTTTGGTTTAAATGTGTTATTTTTTTATTTACTTACATATAGTCTTAGTAACATTTCGTAAATAACAAATCTAATAAGAATGCTGAACATAAACGTTTTAACTGCATCGCCCAGCCCCATGTTGCACACTGTATTTTTGTGTCTGTTTGTGCTCGCAAGTGTAAGTGTTTGCCTCTGCATGTGTGTGTGGTCGCACTTAAACAGAGTTGAGGGTGGGGAGAGAGGCAATAAGGGAAGAATGATTACCAGACAGGCCTCATGCTCGTTGCAGATATGCAGGCCTAGCAGTATTTTGCCTCTGCACAGTGTCAAGCATATTGATCAGCCTCTTGTAATAGAGAGAGGGCAGTGTGCAAAATCAATGTTCAATTTTTCCCCTCTCTCGCTCTCTTTCTCTGTCTTTTTCTCTCTCTGTGTGTCAAACTACCTTTCTAACTTGCACGGAAGCTGATTCACATCTCTAACTATTTATTCTGCGACACTTATGAGTGCTAGGATGGCGTAATAGGGATTTGAATGTCATCATTGTTCCATTTTTATGACCTTTCTGCTTAAAGACTTGAGAATGGAAAGAAAAACACAATGTAATATGCATTTGTCCAGTGATAATGTTCAGTCTGCATGATGTTAAAGGGTGGAAATGAGGTGTCTGTGTAAAAGCAAGTGCTAAAGATCTGCTAGTTAATAGAGATAATTTCCTCAAAAATTAGTGGTCATAATTTCCTCACCCTCATGTCATTCCAAACCTGTGTGACTTCATGTCCACACAAAAGTATTTCTGTACATAGTACAATTAAAGTCAATCGGGTCCAATTTAGCTTGGAGCCCAATGTTCTCCAAAATAGTGTTCAACAGAAGAAAATAAGTCATAAAGGTTTGGAATTACATCAGGGTCAGTATAAGATGACGGAGTTCTTTTTTTGGGTAAACTATCACTTTAAATAGGCTGTCCAGTTTAGTCCAGTCCGAGGATAAAATCAGGCATCTTTTTCTGTTATGCAAGTGTTCCCATTTGTTCTCTTTCCCCCTCTCGCTCAGTGTTTGATACAGATTATAAAAAAGATAAGTCTGGCGTTACTGTCCCAGTCTGTCTACCATCAGAAAATAGAATTCATTTAGGTAATCCAGATGGTTTTCCTCAGTTTGTGTGTCTGGTATTTGGCCGGCAGTCAACAGCTTTTAGCAGCTCAGGGTGAGCTTTTGTGTTTGCAGAGAGTGCCGAAGACCTCGACAGAGCCACTGCTCATGCGTTCACGGCATCATCGCTGACAGTGAACAAACGCACACCTGCTGCTGATCAGTAGCTATTGTTTAATGTCACGAAAAATTCTCCTCTGATCCTTTTAGCGCAACTTCAGTGTCTTTATTCTGATGCTACTGAGAGAATTGATTGATTTGTTCTGTAAACCAATTAATGCAGCTAAATGCACCTGTATATTATATTGTTGTTGAGGCCTGGCTGTCGATATCTATTTGTCGAATTCAACGATTAGATTCACGAGAGAGCTTATTAGAATATGGCGGATGTAAAATACTTGATCTTGAGAACACGTTTTCTCTAATTGATGCTGGTTAATCTATATTCTCCTTTCTGTCATTTGTGCCTCATTTCTCAGTCTCTGGATTGTTTGTTGCACGCATGTAAATGATCTGGCGTGGGTCGCCGTGTGACCTTATGGCAGTGCAGACCCCATGACATCAGACAGCGCTGTTCGTCGCGAGGCTCCAGCATCTTAATGAGCGTTCACTGTGCCAGACTTGGCCAGGCTAGGCCTCTCTCTGGTTTGGTTTGGACGCCGGCCTGTGCTCCTCCAGAAACCACCCTGCCTCACTCGCAGCCCCACCACAGACGCATGCGATCCACCCAGTGGGACAATCTTTCCCCACTGTTTCAGTAGAACGACACACAATCGCACTCAGAGACGTGATCCCTCTGTGAGCAGATGCCCTATCTGGAACGCTTTGGGCCCTGGTGGTGGATTGGGCTCAGCCAGAGCAGGTTGGGTTGGGTTAGGGCCGTCGGGCTGGGGCTGGCCGTGTTGGATGGGCAATGATGAATGGGGCTCACCTGGTGGTCTCTGTGAGGGCTGGCAGGCTGCGCTGTGGGGGTCTCCCACCAGCCTGTCCCAGGCAGCGTGTGGCAGGAGGCAGCAGCCAGGGCCACATTAATCAAACCCTCCACCTGCCTCTTTTTCACTGTCTCCCTCGCTCTGTCTCCCTGCTCGTCTCTTTACACATTCTCCTTCAGACTCGTCGTGCAGAACAATGAGTCTTTGAACAGAGCCAGAGCAAGGCCAGTCTGTCTGACAGTGGCCATTTTACAGCTAAACCTTGGACTCTTTTTTTTTACGTTCATGTACTAGGTGTTTAATGCTATTACGGCAAGGCAAAAGTTCTTCTCCGCTGTCAATCCTGGGTTTATGTATAAAAGCTAAAATAGACTAAGGGTACTTTAGCACTTAATATTGGTAGGCCTTTGCCCTGCTCTGAAGTCTTAACAGCTTTGGCTTTCTAATGCTAGAGTTAGTGACACCTCCTTTTGAGGTCACTGAACACATAATTGGGTGCTTAGTGGGCCCCGGTGCTTAGCCTGGATCCATTTCAGTGATTTGATCAAAATATTAAAACTAATGAAAAATATTTCTTTACATAATATATATAAACAGTAAATTATACTCTATTTTACATAAAAAGGTTTTATATATAACATACACATATATATATATACAGTAATATTTACATATACTTTACACATTTACAAAATATATTTTACATTTACAGAAAAATATTTAAATACAAATACATACAAAAGATTACTTGTATATATTTTCATTTATATAATTTATATGGAATACAATATTCTGTAAAAAAAAAAAAAAAAAATCTACAAAATTATGTAGTGACAAAGCAGCGCTGGCTTGAAGCCATTTGTTTGTTTTACAGCAGTAAATATCGAAAGAAATTCAAAAGCCAACATGAAAAGCTCAATCGTTATGAAAAAAAAAACATAAGCAGCGACTCATCCTAAATGATTATTTACTGCATGTGAAATTGACCGTTGTTTCCCTTGTGATGTGTTTGGGGGGATCAGATGAGCACTCGGGCCTCATTAAATATACATGCTGTGTATTGAGCTGAGCAAGCCAATTAACCGGGTTTTCTTTCGATCACTAATAATTGCTTGCTGTTTGCAATATCACCAGACTCCACCTCTCTGTTGCTTTTTTGAGACTTTATTACTTGGCTACATTCACACAGCAGCAAAATTCAGTTTTCAGTCCTGTTTTAGAGCTCTTAATACAGTTACATTCCCACATTGTGTGACCAAACTGACTCAATTAATTTGATTCAATCTGTTCCTGTAAACTATTACATGAATGGGACAATTTTAGAGTCACACTTGTTAGTAAATGAGATTTTCACTTCCAAAAACTGACTGTGTGAAAGTATCCTTTGTAATGTGATCACTAAATAACGTTTCTAGTCCGTAGCCTACCTCGTAACTACAGGAATTTCACGTTCCTTCTTTCAAAAGGCAGCATCCCAAACAGACGTTGATCTGGAATGCAAGCTGCCTCGTTCTGCTGGTGGCAGCCTGACTTCATTATCACACTCTCGTCTGTGCGCGCATGTTTTAGAGCAGGTTCGTAGATGAAGGCTGAGATGATACAAAGTGATCTGTGTAGAAGCAGCCTCCGCACATCAGCGTCGACCGCGCGTGCGTGTCATCTCTATCGTGAGGTTTGCAACATGGGTTTCAGACATCAGTGGAGCAGCACTGGCTCTTTGATGCTAAACTGCGTCATCAAAGCTGAATAAATAGTGTTTACAGATACTGCCTCACTCTTCCAGGATCAAACAGCCCTGCGTTAACCATGTACAATCAAACATGAAGTATCAGATGGTGTTCGGTAGCGATGACGACATCTGCTAGCGAGGTTCAGTGCGGTGATATTGGTTTGTTTACTGCAGTAGCATTTCACGTCGCTAAACGAGGGCAGTTTTCAAATAAGAGTCTTTTTTTCTTTGTTTCTTTTTAGCAGAAGCCGTTTTGAAGTAGTGCTTGCTGGTTAATCGTCTTATCTCCATGTAATTAAGGGCTGGAGTGGCCTTCCGTGCATTTCTATTTCAATCATGCCAGAGATACCGTGAGAAACAAACAGAGACGGGCCATACGCGACTCAATTACTGCACGCTAGAGGAGATCTAAAACTCTATCACAGCACATTTTATGGATAAACTGTTGCTGCTGCCTCATAAATCCTGTCTAATGCACAACTCAAATCTATTACTGCAATTGAACACTTACATTTAAAAGTATAAATATATAGTATAAAAATCTATCACTGTTGTTGTGTGAGTGTGTAGACGTCTACAGATTTGACAACACGCTTGATTTTGATTTGGGCTCGGAAAGCTGGCTTTCCTCTCAGGAAGTGTTGTTCCTCTCCTTTTTCTATAAACAGTGGAAAAGGGACTTGAAGAATATGTCCCAGACTCACTATTTCCACTGTAAACACTGTGCTGTTTCCATCCACAGAAGTGGCTTTCGGCTGGGTCTGCCCAAGGCCCTTTTCTGGGGAAGGATTTTCCAGGGAAGAACTTTGTTTGTATTTTATAGCAGCATTGCTAACTGCTATCCCTACAAGGGTGTGTATGTTTATGCAAACTGTTGCGTAGAGTTAATGTGTCCTCAGAAGCGTCTGGCACTGAGAACCTGTTCTTGTTCAGAACTGGATTTATTCTATTTTTAATACTGCAACCGACTGAATTTGTTGACCTAATTTTGAGCAAATGAACCATTCTTTTTAATGAACCAGTCAAAAATCAGTCTCAAACTTGTTTTGAATCATTCTAATGGCTCACTCACTGACTAAATCGATTAAATGGTTCTTAACTGAAACAAATCATTACTTTAATCAAGTCAGACTCAAAATAAACCAATAACTGTGTTGTATGTACTTAAAGTTGTACACAGTAATTGTTTTTAATTTAAAGTTGTAATGTAGCAGAAGTTACAATAGATAGTCCATGTTGTGACATACATCTAGTCACATACATCCGAGTGAAACGGATTATTGAAAGAAAAATGTAGAGCGGGGTCTTGGTTCTGTCCATTATTTGTTGATTGGATGGTGGCAGATCTAGATCCCGTCCCCTCTCTCTCTCTTCCTCCTCACTTCCTTTCTAGCTACTGTCCTAACCTAATAAAAGGCAAAATGCCCCAAAAAATAAATAAATAAGTGTTCGCTGTTGCAATTGGATAATTGTGTTGTTTCTTAGTGTAACTTTTTGAAGCATTGCATTGTTTTGCATTTTTGTCATTATTCATTATTACAAATATGATATTATTATCATCGTAATGCATTTTTATCAAAATACCTTTTTTAAGGTAAATTTGTGACTCTTTCTAACCATATTTCATTTACTGAAAAATCTTGATATTTCTCCTATCATTGTAGCTGCAATAGCTGTCTTCCTCTTTTGTTCCCTTCAAACTGACTTGATCTTTCACTCTCTCAGCAAGTAATTAAACAGTTGTGTTAAGTGAAGAAAAAAAATAACGAGTATCGTACACCAGCTATCTGGCCGATAGTAAAGGTAAACCTGTGTTTGAGGCCGGGAGAGCCATTTTTATTGCATCGTATCAGCCATGAAAGAGGTGCTAAGATGGACACTCTGTATCACCGCCGCGCCAAAAACTAATCTAAATGGAAAACACATTGTCTTCATTATTTTGCAAGTGCTGAAAGAACATTGTTGCCATAGTAACTGGCAGGGGAGGCCGAGGGCTGCTTCAGGGCCAGTGAATGGAGTACAGGAGAGCCCTCCCTAGCTGACTACAGAAATGGCCAGTTAGTGAGTGTAAAAGTGCTGCTCACTCATGTAATTAATTTCAAGGAGGATTGGTGTGCGGGGGGGGGCGGGATGCAAGGTAACAGATTTAACATGGATACTTAGGAGCCGCGAGTCAAATGGCAGCCCCGGAGCATGAGAGAAGGACAGTATGCGGGTGTGCGGTGGGGGTAGATGAGGGAGTGTGTTTGATTAACAGCAGCGATGATGACATGCTGTTTTGCAAACATGCGGCTGAAATTGCTCGCATCCATAAAGCTGTGGCTGCCAGGCATAGCTTGAGTTTTTCTCTGGAGGATTTTTAACGAATGCCAAGAAAGCTGTTGTTTTTTTCACGAGGTGGTACCAGACATTGCGCACACACTGACACACACGCACCGGGAAAAAAAAGGCTGAAGAGCTTTATTAAAAATCATATGAGGAAAAATAGCATCAGTTCATATCACTAATGCCATGAAATCCAGACCAAATCCATTCTGTGCTCGTATTTATCTAGTCACATATTTTGAATACCAAAAGGATGTTCTTTTCAAGCTGTTGGCTGTGATTCTGGGAATCCAAATGATAAAGGTCTTGCCAAATGGGCGGGGCTTAACAGTTTATTTTAGCATGAACATTTGTGTCAATCAGCTCACAGCTTGGTTCATTTAAAGTCAGCATGAAACGGAAGTTTTGATAGATGTTTCTTCCCTGACGTTACGTATACCTGTGTGACGTGCAACAACATCACAAAAGAGAAAAAATGTAAGGCAGGACTTGATTTTGTTCATCAGGAATTGATTGGATTGTTGGATGGTTGTGGTTTGCTAATGCTGTGAACTCATGTGAGTGATGGATTGTCCTGCCTCGCGCCTGTGAACACGTCATCAGAGAAGAGAGGAGATGTGATTGTAAAGAGGACGGGAAGTTATTTTGATTAAAGGTTAAGAGGGCACATAAATAAAAATGCATGTGCATGGATGAATAGTTTATTCCATGGAAAATTAGATTTATACATTTTGTTTAAATGGCTCTGTATAACAATTATGAACCTCTCTAGTTGGTTACAGTAGGTGTTGGTTAATGATCTCCTGGTCATCTAATGAGAAAGAGCTAACCGAGGTGGGTCGGGTGCTCTTCTACAAGAGGGAGGACAGTGGCCTGACCGCTAATGGCAGTGGCGCTTGTGTGTGGAGGCTGTTTGTCATGGCAATTCATGTCAGGGTGTAATTGGTTTACCTGGCCGTGTGTGTTGTGAGGCTTGTCTGCATAGCTAAAAACAAATTACCCACCACTGACCTTTCAGCTACACCGACCACATGGCCACACAGAGGCAAACGGGTAGGGAGGAAGTAGAAAAGATGGGGAGAGTGTGTCGGAAACAGAGTTTGAGTGCCATGATTGCGCTATTTCTTGGCTCGCCGCTGTTTGAAGGAGAGTGTTTGAATGAAGGATGCCTTTGGGGATATTTATTTGAGCCGGTTCACAGCATGCAAGGTTTTAAAAGGAACAGCAGAGCATACGTCCCTCGCAGACTCGGCCATCCCATGCTTTATTTGCCCGTGCCTAGATGAAAACGACCGCTGGTTTTGAAAAGCAGCGGCTGTGCAATGCAGCTTTGCTTGCACCACTTATCTGTCAAGAGCAGTAAAGGGGGGATAGAAGGATGCCGTAATTCCCTACTTCCTGCATAAAGGATACAATATCCATTTTAGTGACAGAGTAGATGGGCCTCAATTTAAATCTTAATCCACGGGGGCTGAGTCGCAGTCGACCGGATTGATTCTAGCCTACTGCGTGTGCGACTGCGTGCTCCAGGCGACACTGCACAAGTTGATTTTCTTTGTGAAAGTCTGACACTTTGCCGCCACCCTCCGCGTGCTTGTTTCTGTCTTCGCTGGCATGTACAGATGACAAAAGCACTCTAGCCCTGTTTTGTTCATGTATTTCTCCCTTGCCAGAAGCCACTTCCACATGAGGACTGGAGATTCATTTCTTAATTGAAGAAAAAGAGGCCTGTTGTTGGAACTAATTTTTAATGTATTTAGCAGTGTTAATAGTTAGCAGTAGAGAGAATAAATATATACAGTGTATATATATATATATATTTATATAAAAATTAGTTGATGATGCAGATGAGGTGAGGGTGGTTGATCTATGTTGCTGATCAACTATGCTTTTTTTCCCCAACAGGCCTGGCCACTACTTAAACACAGCCTAGCCAGAAGAGTATGCCCTAATTGTGAGTTTGATGTCAATCAATTTCAAATCGATCATATTAGCTGTGCAATCTGAGTGCTTTCCAAACAGCAAAACCTCTTTTCTAACCTGCTGTACAGTTCTGTAGCCCCCAGACAAAGCATTTATAAACAGGTGTAGCAGCTATGAGCTATAAACGCTGTGCCATTGATCAGTCTCTTTAATTAGAGAGTGAGATCATTAAAACACTGTATTTTCACCCAGCTAGGTTCATCACCATATATTATTTTTTTAACCAATACCGAGTTGCAGAGTTACACCCTATTGACAAGTTCTGTTCCTGAATTTATTTATTTTTTGTGCCTCTAATAGATTTCTTTTCAGTTAATTGGAGTTTCACACTAATTAGATTTGTCTTATAAAGCATAAGAAAACTCTAGCACAGCAGGAGCTGCTGAGCAGGAGGTCGGATGAGATTTTTGAAAAATGTTAGTCTCGGTTGTGAACAGTATGCAAAGCGTGTGGCTGTATTTGAATCACTTTGTGAATTTTGTTTTGGTTTTTTTTTGTCATCCGTTATCTTTCTGTATAAATCAGGGCAACATCTTTTACATGATGTGTTTTTTTTGTGATCAGTTTTCATTTGGATGCAAATTAACTAACATAAGTGATATAAAACCAATCAAATTAGGGTTAATTCACCCACACATTTTTAATTCTGTCATTAGTTACTCACCCTCATGTCGTTCCAAACCTGCAAGTCATTCGTTCATCTTTGGAACACAAATGATGATCTTTTTAATGCAACCTGAGTGCTTTCTGTCCCTCCATTGACAGTCTACGCAACTACCACTTTTAAGCTCCAGAAAGGTAGTAAAGGCATCATAAAAGTAATTAATGGAAAAAAAAATCATTTTGGGTGAACTAACGCTTTAGTAGTTATTTTCTGACAAAAAAAAAAAAAACCTTTTTCTTTACCTTTTAATGATGCATAAAACTTATCAAAAGTGACAGTAAATACATTTATAATGTTACAAAAGATTTCTATTTCTATTTAAATGCTGTTATTTTCTATTGATTAAAGAATGCTGAAAAAATCTTTAATGTTTCCGCAAAAATATTAAGCAGCACAACATTGTTTTCAACATTGATCATAACAATAGTCTCATTTTTATATCTGAGGCTAAGTTTATACATTAATGAAACATAAGTAAGTAATTATCACCCTTCCCTGTAGCTATTGGCATTCGACATTTGTAAAAAATAGTATTGTTTTTGGATCTTCTGACATAGGAGAGAGAGCTCCTGTCCCTCAGTGAGTGAGTGATAGAGCTCAGAGTCCAGCGGTAGACTACAGTTGCTGATGTTTCAGCACTTTTAGGGCAGGCCTGAAACAGAAAGCCGTGGAATTTCTCAGCTTACCTATTCAGCAGTAGGATCCCTGAGGTGTCCAGCAACAGCCAAGCTGGTCTGCTGCCTGCAGGGCTCGGTTTACACCGGCCTGTCAGCTCTACTCCTCACTCATGGTCCACAAACCCAATGTTTTGTTCTGCTGAGCTCTCAGACAGAGCCAGAGCTCTCTTCCCCCAGCCTGAAATACAGCCATACACTTTTACCAACAGTGCTGGAACATAAATTACTTGTTCTAAAAAGCCTGGCCTGGAATTCCTCCTCTCTGCTGTCACCCTAAATTAGAAATCTCAGAATTTATAGATCCTTATGAAAGACTGCATTTTCTTTCAATGGTACCACAGAAATAATACATTGGTGTAGTAAACTTCTAAAGTTTTCATATTACAGCCAAGTCTTAAGTTCTCTCTTTTTAAAGAAGTAAATTGATATGTAAACGTATGCAATCTTTGTAGACAAGCATTCACCTCACACGACTTCTGAATCCATGTGAAGGCGTCTTTTATGCTCTGAGAGATGCTCAGTAGCTTCCTTGCCTTGATGTGCATTAGGGGCTATTTTTAGATGGGAACAGCACATAAGATTCACAATCATGTGTCTCACTGTGACCTGATTTCTGAAGACCTGACCATCCTCTCGTAACCAAAGCCTGGAGTAATGGTAATGAAAATATACAGAAACAAATATAAAACTACAGTGTATTTCGATATATGGTCCTCAAAAACAATGAGTTTATTAAGAAAAATTTAACGGGAAATTAATAATTCAAGTAATGTTGGTGATTTTTGCCTATTATTTTATAATTACAATTTTAATAAATGTTTTTAATAACAATTAGAAGACAAAACACACCAGCACTGAACTAATCAACTGATAGACTGTTCAAAAGTTTGAGGTCTGTAAGATCTTCAGTGTCAAGTGATCCTTCACAAATCTTTCTAATAATGCTGATTTGATGCTCAAGAAACATTTCGTATTATTATCAATGTTGAAAAACAGTTTAATGTTAAAACTGCTTAATATTTTTATTCATTTTTTGAGACATCAAGGTTCTTTGATTAATACAAAGCTTAAAAAAAAGTACAGTTGTATTTACCGTCATCTTTATTCTTTACTTTGATCAATTTAATGTATTCTTTCTATATAGAAGTCATTTCTAAAATGACTCCAAACTTTAGAATGTAGTCTAAATTAAATTGAGTGTGACAATTTATTCGAATAACATTGTGATTTAATTTGTGATTTACCGGTCAAGTTATTTCGTGTGAAATAAGAGCAAAACAGCATTTTGGCAAACTTATGGACTACTATTTCCGAGCATTGATGTACATTCATCTAAAACTGTAGCAAGTTGTTTTGAGTTAGTTGGTGGTTTCCCCTCATTTGGTTTGTTAGTTGGTCCACAATTATTGTTTTACTGACGTAGTCCACTACCTGAAAGGTTTAAGACCCACTGTTTTATATTCATCATATAATGCAAAGGAACGTAACAGAAGCTGTCCTACTTGAGCGGGTTTACGGCTCCTGCCACTTTAACCGCCTGTGAGTCTGAGATGGACGCACTTCCTGGTTTATTTACACAGGGCTGGCCTGGCAGTTGGCGAACTCTGACAAATGAGAGAATCTCAGGATGAGCCAGAGGAGGGTGAGAGAAAATTGTTTGGAATGCTGGACATGCTTTTGCTCAGCCTCACAAAGATGCACACACCAACAGCCATGATTGGCAATCGTGGGCAGTTTGTTGATAAGAGCGAAGGGTTAAATCGTGATTTACGCACACGGTGATTTGTTGCCGTCTGGAGTTGGACGGGCCGAGCGCCACTCAGACTCACGGAGCTCTTATCTGAGATAGCTGGAGTTTTTCTCAGCTCTGGTCTTGCCCTGCGCAGTGAATCAGAGCTGAAGTGAGCAGACACCGAGGAATGAGAGCAGAAGGGAGAGTGAGTTCACAAATCGCCCTAGAAACACCGTCTCTGTTTCCCCCAACGTATTCATGGCATGATGGGATTGTCCTGGGGTATCTGGTGACACATACCTGCCATTGTAGAGACCCCTGGCACCGTACTGCTGTTCAATATTTATAGACGCCAAACGCTCTCAAATATCAAATGGTTAAACAGCTGCAGACAATTTAAAAACTGGCTGCCTGTTTTGGGAAGTGCACAAGCCGCAGGGATAGTTGCCGGTGAAAAAGAGTTTATTTTCTTCATCACTCTCTCTATATTGGGTAATTAATTGACTTGAAAGAGTGATGTCGTAATTGTTTCTGTGTAGTGAGGTTCAGGGTGTCTAAATGAACACTGTGGCAAGAAGGTTTAGTGATTAAATCACACTGAAACGCAATATAAAAATCAAAACTGACCCCAGATTAATAGAAAAAGGTTATTTTGTGTTGGCATCATGCGGTGAGCTGATGAAAAATGGCTGTCACATCCCTAACCTGGCGTCAGCAGCTCCCTCGTGAGAACTTCCCCTCAGGTGAGAAATTAAAGTGGATATTATCTGTGCAGCGGCCCAGCAGCAGCTCAGTATGAGCCCAGGATCCATTTTGCTGCCTTCACACAGGAAACGCTGGGTTGACATTATTTTCAGGGCAGCCACACTCGCCCTCTGTTAGTGATGTGCTTTTCATTCACCTACTCAAGGGCAAGGTCAAACCGACTGAGGTCGTTACGCTTCTACAGAGGTGTAAAGGAATCGGGAAGAAATACAGTGCATGAAGAATCAGTGTTAAACATTTTCAGATGTGAGCGTTCATGATAATATGAGTGGCTATAGAGATAATATCGGTTAGTTCCATTTTCTCCATTCTTGGAGAAAAGTATACTGTACACAATATGTCCTGGATTATGCAACAGTTAGGTCTAGTCCTCAATTTTGATTGACTGAGCAATGTTCCAAGCATAGTCATATAGGTATACGTAAGTGTTAATGTTGCTGATATCTATTGTGTTAATGTAATTATTAAAATTATACAATTATTACATTACATTAATAGATATCAGCAATATCTAGCTAAGTATATGCTATGTTGCACATACTTTTAACATCTTTTGAATAAAAATATTAACCATTGACAAAACTAAAAATTATGGGAAAAAAGTACTAAATATTAAACATTGGGTGTATGTATGTATATATATATACATACATACAATTTTTTGTTTTTATTTGTTTGATGTTAGTATAGTGTCTATATATATATATATTTGGCATTTATGTGGCATAACATATTTTATGTGAAAATATAATATATTAATATTATTATTTGTTATTGACATATCTAAACATGTTATATTTATATAACGTTATATATGTTATAACACGTTTAATACGTTTTTATTTGTTTGAAGTTAATATAGTGTATAGTGTGCATTTTGGCATTTATATGGCATTTTACATAGCTTTAGTATTTATTTTCACATGAGAGAAAATATATTCATATTATTTGTCATTGGCATATCTAAACGTTACAGCAAAAAAGTACTAACTTATATAAGTACAATTACATAGTCTATAATTTATAAATTATAGCAAAAATAGACATTTATAAAATGTCAAGTTACATCATATCAACTAAATATCAAATAAATTTGAAAATTAAATATTCACAAATTTCAAGTAACTAGGCTATGTAATTTTTTTTATAACTTATGTGCATATTGCATAAAGTTGTTTGGTTAACTGTTGCATTTATGTTTATATAATTTGTTTTAATCAAATAAATAGATTGTATTGGCTAGCATCACAAGTATATCAGCATTATATTGAGCCGCCTTAATGGTTGACCACTATAGTTAGTTCAGGGCAGTTTGTGATGGGGGTGGTCTGTCTGTACACATGCCCTCCCCTCTCTGATCAGCTCACAGATGGGCCACAACAACCTTCTGTTCCAGATCTGAGCTCCGAACAAATAATGAGAGAGAGCGAGAGACAGGTATAGAAAGAGGAACAGAAAAGACAAATTAAAGCTAGCAGGAAGGATGGGGACGGTGATATCGTGGAGGATGAGGTGAGGAGAGAGGTGAAGGGACAGAAAAACAGACTCGAGTCAGTAGCTAAGTGCCTTGTGACCAGAAAGAAACAGAAAGCCTCAGGCAGATGTAAAGAGTAAAGAAGAAAAGGAGGGGGTGGCAGAAAGGGAGGGGGGAAAGCGGAAAGGGGGAGTCAGTTTGAGAGTAAGAGGAAGGTAGAGTGAGTGAAAGAAATAAATAGAGAGCGTGAGAGGAAGAGAGAGAGGGAGGGAGGGAGGGAGGGAGGCGGTGGGGGAAGATGGTGTGCCGGTGCGGCCGTGTTGATTGGCTTGTATGAAAACACATGACTGCAGTGGGGAGCCTCTTGCTCAGGGTGAGTGGCTCTGCTTCAGACCAAACCACATTAGATGAAATGAATCCATTCCCCAGCCTGTTAAAGGAGCGCGCTGCCCGGGTTCTGGAGAGAGAGGGAGAGAGAGAGAGAGAGAGAGAGAGAGAGAGAGAGGGAGGAGGGGCGGATTGAGTGGCAGGAGAGAATGGGGGAGAAAGGGAGGGAAAAAGGAGAGATGGGGGGCAGGAGGAGGCCAGCACACACACACACACACACACACACACACATATGGTGCTAGAGACTGCTCGGGAGATTACGGCACATTTTAGGTCAGGACAATAGAGAGCAGCGGAGAGCCTTTACGCTGCCTTTCTGGACTCACATAACAAATGCTGCCTTGTGCTGTCTGCAGGGGCCACTGTCAGGCTCGCTCCTCGCCACACACGCCGAAAACAGCTTCAGTGCGCTTATGTGCTTGCTTAGCTTTCACTATTTGCATATTTCACACAGTTCCGTCTTCATAGAAGCTGTTTGAATTGGTCGACTGGCAAAACAATTATGTGAAAGTTTGAGTTTGTGTACTTTTGAATACACGGTGGGCCTAAAAATGTTGTTACACTTAAAAATATATATATTAAGATTATTGCTTTAGAAAACAAAATATCATTTTATTTTTAAGGCAAGCAACACAAGCACACTTTTCTTTTTTAGAAAGTATGTATTTATTCAGCAAGAATAAATTAAATAGACATTTATAATGTTACAAAAGATTTCTATTTCAAATAAATGCTGTTTTGTTCATCAAAGAATCCTGAAAATCCCAAATGGTTTAGATGCACAACATTGATGATAATAAGAAATGTTTCTTGAACACCAAATCAACAGAAATAATTTCTGAAGGATCATGTGGCACTGGATTAAAACTGGAGTAATGATGCTGAAAATTCAGATTTGCCATCAGAGGAATAAATTACATTTTAAAATATATTCAAATGGAACAGTTACTTGAATTGTAACAAATTGTTCACAATATTACTGTTTTTACTGTATTTTTGATCAAATAAATGCAGCCTTGGTGAGCATTAGCGACTTCTTTCGAAAACAAAATGACACACTGACTGACCCCAAACATTAATGTAAGTGTGCAAATACTTTTTGGCAGCACTATTTGTGGCTCAAAGTTAGTTTGTGGTGATAGATTCAAGCAAACGCAGGTGCCCTCGCCGTGGACCCATGCCTCTCTGTTACTCAGCTACGGCGGTCACACCAACAGGTGCGGAGACACTTCCCTCTGTCTCTTCTCTGCAGGCGGTCTGGTCTGATCTTTAGTAGGACTGCGCTCTGATCAGCCAAGCTGAAAGCAAACAGGTCCTGCTAGTCTCATTTATTGCTGCCCACAGACCATGCACTTGACCGGCGCACTGTGCACAAGACCTGGCTGAAACCACCAGTTCACAAATGAAGATGAGTTTTATAAACTGTTTTGATGAACTAATCACTGGATTAATTTGACAGGTCACTGGAATCAAATGGGAAATATTCAAAAATCAAAAAGTTGTGTTTGAGATTCTTAGAAAAAAGTAAACTTGGTTAGCAGAAGTATTCCATATTCTGTGGAACATAAGATATTTAAAAACGAACTTTCTTTGCTTACCAATATTTTTCAAAATATATTTTGTTTTATAACAGAAGAAAGAAACTTGAAAAATGGCAGAGATTTTATTTTTGGTTGAACTGTCCCTATTAATGGCATGTAAAATTAAGATCAGTTATGATTGTTCAGTTTACCTGTCACTCAGACTGATCTTTCCTGCCTATGTGGGCAGCACTTGGCCAGAATAAGATTGTAAAGACATTATGGTGATTGAGTTTTTTTTGGTTATGTAGAACTATTGTTCTGCGTGCATTAAAGTGGTTAATAAAGGGTTTACACCACGTGAATGAGTCAGGTTGCTTTGAGAAGATCTCTTGGTCGGATCAGAGCGTGAGCTGTAATTATGATCCGTCTTTTAAGCTTGGCCTTTTTCTTGAATTAAGATCCAGGCTGGTATCAGTCTCTCAATCCCTGTCCTTAACCCAAGAGAGTGACTGATGGTATTTATAGAGAGCTAACTTTTGAAAAAGGGAGTCAAGCGTGAGTGGAAATGCAAAAATCACTCATGCGGCGCGTGTCTGATTATGAAGAGATAATTTCCCCTGCACAAAATAAGTTCTCTGTCTCTCTCGCTCTCAGCCCTCTTTCTGACCCCACCTTTCTGAAGATTAAAAACAACGTGTTTTTTGTACTTCACTTCCTTGCTTTTGTTTTTGTTCTGACAGTGAGAATTTTGTCTAGTCTCGTTCATCTGATATGATTTATCCTACTGTTTTTAGAGATTTAGGTTCTCTACACTGCTGTTTTACTACTTAATACCTGGATATCAGCACCTCATCTCAGTTTTATATGGTTTGACAGTGTGAATTTCACAAAATATTGTGATTTTTGTGAGGTTTTTTATTCTGTTTTTAATGCTGTTTTTTTAATTACATGTTATTTTTTTATATTAATTTGTAATATTTAATAATGCACTCATTCTTTTGTTCATCATTTAAGTATAAAGTGTTCAAGTAGTCCTTTGTGTGTGTGGGTTTGTTATTATTATTATTATTATTATTATTATATATTAAAGGATATGTGATTAGAGTGAAATATTGTGAAATGCTACCATCATGGCCAAGTATCTGACTTTAAACTTTCTGTTTGGAGAGAGTCCATGGCTAGCTTGAAGCTTCTGCTTCTCTTTGAATAATGAGAACAAGAGTTTGTTTTCATTGAGGTAGTTGGTGTGTTATATAACTGGTGTTTTTCCAGCCTTCATTGCCTGAGGGGTGAGAGAGTGACAGAGAGAGAGAGAGAGAGAGAGAGAGGGGATGCGTGATCAAGCTGTGTGGAGTTTTGGACTCTAGGCTCTGCTTTATGGCTCTCTGACGTCATAGATCATGATGTTCAGCAGCGCACTGTAATGATGTTTTCATGTCATCATCACCCTCTTGAAGCCCGTAGCTTAGAGTTTGCACACCAAACAAAAGCTGTCTCACGAAAGAGGAGGAGGAGGAGAGTGAGAGCATTCTTCCTCTCACTGCTCGTGGCTGGAGGTGAGAGTGACAGCGGGGTAAGGAGGGAAATAGTTAATCAATAGCCACAAGGTCAGACAGGCGAGCCTCTGGTTTGAGCGGTCCCTGTTAGTGGGTTGGAGCAGAGGATTTGTAGCGCTTGTAAAGGCTTAAAGGAACACTCAGCAGTTATTTGTGGTGGTGCTGATGGTCAGGGTGGCAGGGCTGCAGTGTGTGTGTGTGTGTGTGTGTGTGTGTGTGTGTGAGAGAGAGAGACACCTGCTGGCCTTTGATAGTCACTGCAGACACACAGACCCAAATTCTGTCAGAGCATTTTTAGCTTTACATTACATTACATTACAGAGCAAATTAGCATCACATTTACTCTTTGTCAAAAGAGTACTCCCTATATCCAGAGCAATTCACATTGCATTCAAGGGACAAAAACAACAAAACAATAAAAAATCATATCCATATTTAATTATATTTATTTTTTTTAAGTTTGGGTGAGTAAGATTTTTTTCAATGCTTTAATTCAGAAAGGATGCTTTGAAATGATCAAAATATTATTATAATATATAAAATGTAGATTAACACTACTACTACTAATATAATAATAATAATAGTAATAATTATTATTATTATTACTATTATTATTATGTAATATAATATAATTATATATCTATATCATAGCATTATCTACTAGCCTATTTAGATAAATGCAAATATGATAATACAAATTTCAAATAAATGCAGCCCTTAGTGACATTATTTAAAAAAAATCTTACAGACCCCAACCTTTTGAACGGTAGTGAACTCTAACAAAATGTAGTGTTTATGCTTTGAAAAAAAATTGCAGTCTTATTGTTCCAAGAGAACACCATTTTTCTTCTCAGGAGAGTTTTTTTTTTTTTTTTAACTACTGGTAAACAAAATACTGATTATTCATTATTAATATTATTATTCTGAAGTGATTGCAGCCAGGTGCTCATTTGCTGGTGATTTAGGCTAAAATTGGAGCATGTTGTGCTGTTGTATGAATCTGACATTGTGGGTTCAGCACACTTCTATTATGCAGGTACTAGTCATGCAGTCTCATCCGTGACTTACATGCTTATACATTTCATGTGGGCTTAAGAAAGCACTCTTAATACCTGTCCCGAGTCAACATCACTTCCTGAAATGCACTGACTGCTTTAACATATATAGGGCACTATCTAACCCTCCTGAGAGCGGGAGACTCTCCCCGTCCTGTCACGCACAGAGCCGAGATATTTGAAGAGCGCTTTATCAGACCGCTGCAGTGGGTGGTGGGGGAATTTTGCTGTCTGCCTGTTTTTTTCTCTCCTTCACATTAGTGCCTTGGAATTTTAAGAGTGATGGCAGTAAAGTGGTCAGATGAGAGATGAAGTCCCAACATTCCCGTTCCTCACCAATTAATCCTTCCGCGTGTCGGCGTGGTGAGTTACAGCGCTGGCCACGGGACCTCGTGTTTATTTGCCAGCGAACGCAACTGTAAATCAGCCCGCCGCGGCTAAATTGATAACCTTGCATGTAAGGCCTGATACCTTTAGCAGCGTGTAATGATGGGGTTCAGGCATTTGTAGAGGTCTGATTGGAGTGTACGCACACTTCCGTTCAGCACACATACTCACACTTCTTCTGCTCCATCCTTACTGAGTTGTGCTGTTACTGGCAATTTATGAGGATCACGGTTGCGCTTTACCTGTGAGAAACTGAGAGGTGTGTCAAAGTTACAACGTCAACAAGAAAGATGGATGGGACGGCTCCTCCTCAGCCACTTCTGAAATGTCATCTGAACACTCAGTGTCTTTCAGGGCCTTGTTCAGCGTGTGAGGAGATCACAGATTTGCGCTGAAGTGCTTTCCCGTTTTTCTCTCAGCCTGACACTCCTCTCTTTGTCTGTCCATTTTTCAGAGAGAAGAACTTTAATGGCTTCCAGGTAGAGAGAAAGAGGCAGCAGTCAAGATGAACTCGATTCCTTCGATGGACAGGCACATACAGCAGACCAATGACAGGCTGCTGTGCATCAAACAGGTGAGGAGAAAAGAACCACAGTGACACAATGACTGTCTGTCTGTCTGTTCATTGTTCCACAGTCTGTCAAATGGGGATCCGTAGTTCTTCATGTGCATGCATGGCTCATATCAGGTTGCTGAATATTGTTGTAGTCTGAACTCTGTTGTCCTCTTCTATTTTCCAAGCATCTCCTATCAGCTTCTTGTGTACACAAACACACTCATCACATCACACACATATGCAGACATGCCATCGACTTCTATTCTATCTACTTTTAAATTAAGATAATTGCACACTTCATTCAAAAGATTTAATTTAAGAAATTAATACTTTTTTCAGCTAGAATGCATTGGTGAAAATTGGTGAAAGTAAAGACATTTATAATGTTACAAAATATTTCTATTTAAAAAAAAAAAAATACTGTTCTTTTGATTTATATGTCAAATAATCCTGAAAAAAAATATATCAGGGGTTTCACAAAAATATTAAGCAGCACAACTGTTTTCAACATTAATAACAAGAAATGTTTCTTGAGAACCAAATCAGCATAATCTGACTTTGACTTTCAAAGACTTTGCTATCACAGGAATCAATTATATTTTAAGGAAAAAAGTTATTTGATGTAATTGTAGGAATATTTCACAATATTACTGCTATTACTTTATTTTTGATCAAATAAATGCAGCCTTGGTGAGTGTGAGACTTACTTCACAAGCATAAAAAACTTACCAACTTTTGACCGGTAGTGTATAATGATGACCACAGATTAACCCAAAGCTTAACCCTACACCTAAATTAATACTTTTTTGCATTTTCTCCTAATGATTTGTCTGATCAACTCATTTCTGAGGACAAATTATGTCTGTATCTATGTATGTATGTAGTTATGTACTAACACACCACAGACGCATGTTTTTTTTTATCAGGGTTATATATTATATTTTCTAAACCTATCAGTAAGAATCTGTACACATAAAAGCAAAGGTTTGAATAATTTAAGAGCACTTTCGTTTGTGAAAACCTCTTCAAATGTGCTCGTTTCACTATATTAGTGAGGACATTTGAAAAAACTATAGTCAAACACACACACACACACACACACACACACACACACACACACACACACACACACACACACACACACACACACACACACACACACACACACACACACACACACACACACACACACAGAGTAGATATGACCCAAGACCATATCTTATGTTTCTAGACTTTGATAATTGCAGTGTGCTGTGTAGGTGTGACATTATGCTTTTCTTGACAGATTCACGGAAATATGTGACATGCCAACTTGTACATTACAGACAGAATTTTTCATGTCGACAGTTTTTTCTGCTAGGCTTTGTTGTCTCTGCGTATTAGGCAAGTCTTAGCGTTAATAAGATCATGTCTACAGCATGTAAGAATCCATTGAATTTCTGAGCCTATTTAATTGGTTACAAATGATACTGTTATCTCCTTTTTGCATAGCAGATTGAGCCTGATTAAAACTAAAGACAAAACACTATCGATTGCTGCTCATTAATCATATTGATATGGGACATTTATAGCGGTGAGAGTTGTCGGATTTGCCACCAGGACTGTTGTCCGTCCCAGTGATCTCAATTTAAGCAAAAACAGTGTTTGTATTTGGAAGTATACTTTTTTTTGCACCAGCATCAGTATAATATAGCCTAAGCCTACTGTAGTTTTAGACTGTTTTTCTGACCCTTAGGTCGTGTGTCCACAAAAGCGTTTTTTCCAAATGCCAGTTTGTTTTTCCAATTGTTTTCAATGGGAGTGACACATTTTTAAAACGGCAGCAGCTGAGGAGCAGCTCTGCATTTTTTACTGGTTGCCGAGAGTTCAAGAATGTTCAACTTTGGGTAAAACGCAGCGCTTATCACTGTCACTTTTTACCCAGCCGTCCAATCACAGTGGAGTTGGGGAGGGACAAATAGCACACGACTAACCGTCACATTCTGCTTGTAAAACGATAATAAATGACAGCAACAAGCACATCTCTGCATCCAAAACTAGTGCAAGAGCAAGAAAGTTATATTGTTGACATTTTTATATTCAGAAACAAACTATTTGCGAAATCAGATATCTCAAAAATATCTCAATATCAGATATCACTCTCAAGTGCTTGCAAAAAGGTGTTGGAAGAGCTGGCTACAACGCTTTAGTGGACACACGCCTACTGTCTTTTTGCTACTGTACCTTTAAGACTTCCATATGTAACTTACCTCTACATCTATTTGTAAATGCCAATATGTTGACAATTAGTAAATGTTCCAATGTTTGTAACGTCCATATCTCAAAAGCCTGATACTCTTTCAATCTAATAGGGGTGTTTCCTTTCCTCTCTGTCCCGTTTCCCTCCTTTCATCATTCTGTCATCCTGTCACTCAATCATACGCCTGCCTGTCATACAGTCTATTCTTCCCTCAACTTTACTCGGTCATGAGATTGGACATAATGTTTTACACTTCTGTCATTATAACCAACTAACACCCACTTGAAGGCATCAGCATGTTGTGATTGTAATGTCGATCAAATGGACCATTTTCTCTCTTGACTTTGACTTTTTTTCTATTCTCATACAACCAGTCTCTCAAACTGCCATCTGAGTTTCATTTACGGAGCCCTTCCTACAGAATTCCTTCTGTTTTCTCATTGCGGGCTTCCTCACCAGCAGTTAAAGCCCGCACACTGAGCAGTCAGCAGCCAATAGCTGTCAATCACACAAAATGAGATCCTCTTCTGTCTGAGAGGAGCAGACTGACATCACAATCAACTCGAGGAGAACTGTTGTATTCAACTGAATCACACACTCACCCAAAATAAATTTTTCCTACAAATTTGTTATTCATTTTAGCTACATATTAAACAGTACTCTCTCTCTCTCTCTCTCTCTCTCTCTCTCTCCATATATATATAAACATTGAATACAATGGAATATGTGAATAGTGACCCCATTTTCTCCGTTTTCTTTTCCTTATTTGTACAGCTTCAAGTTTATTCTGCTAACTAACTAAAACTGAAACTCTTATCATTCACATTGTTTACCTTTGAATGCATGATGAACTTTTGGATGATTAGAACAATTCTCTTGGCTCATTCTCCATCAAGAACATGAGGAGGAATTTAATGATTAGAAATAATAAGTGAAACATGCCACAGCGACTCAGTTTAATTAGAGTCTTTCTTTTCTTCTTAAACAAGAAGAAATTATCATTCACATGGAACATGAATACAAATTTGCTGAGGAGTATTCTGATGCTGGAGGAGGCAGTTATTCATGGTCCATGTCCCGTGTAGGACTGATGAAATGAACTCGTGCTCAGGGATTTCCTCTGACAGATTAGTTGATGAGAGCAATTGCCCCTTAAGATTTCAAGATCCTGACCTTTTCTCTGAGTGAAGTCTTGAATGTGGTTGAAATATTTCTTTCCATAAAACGCAGAGAGATTAAGTTTTGTAAGAAATTAAGTTTTTTTTTTTTTACTTAATTTAGTCAATAAAATGTAGTAAATTTAGAGTCATATTCTGTACATCTTATTATATATACATATTATAATATGTTAGTCTGATTTTCTTGGTCCAGAAACAGGAATTTAGTTTAAAAAAAATACATATAAGGGGAATGTTTATTTATTTATTTATATATACATATTTATGTGTATTTATTTTCTTTTGCAAAACTAGGAAATCTGGATTAAAGAGTAATTTCATAGAAATTCTATTATGATTAAATATTTTACTCAAGTGTTTATAGGGAAAAATAGAACAGAAATGTATGATTTTTTTGTTGTTATCAGATGTTATTAGTTTTTTTTAATTTTATTTTTACTTTTCCAGTGCTTACATCACAGTGATGTGTTTTTGAATCTCAGTTACTATAACTGGACTGGGAAAACAGCAAGAAAATTCTTCCATTATACAGCCACTTTATATTTATATACAGTGATTTGCAGTATAAATGATCAGATTTGTAGATGTCCAGACCAGGTCAAGCAACATGACTTAATGCCTCTGGAGTGACTGTTCACAACACACAGAGCTGCCCTGAGGTGGAGAGGTCCTGTTTGGACACCGTGTGCTTGGCAGGGGAAAGGTGGAGTGCTGAGATTTGGCCACGGTTACGTTAACACCTGTGTTGCGATCATGCCAAAAACTCTTCATTGCTGACACACTGCTCTGAGTGCCCACCATCACAACAGCGAGCTTTTCATCCCCTCCTCTCTTTCCTGATAATCGTGCGGTTGGACCCAGACATCAAAATGTTCGCTTAAACAAAGAATTGCCTTCCTCAAAATTGAGGGTTTTTTTGCAACGAGAGGGGGAACGTTCGCTACCCGCATATCCCTTATGCTGTGCAGGATTTACTCAGCAGGGTTCTGCGGCAGTAGACATTGGCTCTTTGTCAGATGAGCTCTTTGTCAACACACACACACACCAAAGCCTCTCATTCAAATGGCGACCTCTGCCGCCCTTGGAAGACAATGACGCTTCCTTCGCTGCAAGCCGGGGAAGAGGAGGTGTCCGTCCGAGTATAATGGTCTTCAAAGTGCGCAGTCTCCTCCTCAGAGCGGCCAAACATTGCCGGAGCATTAAATGTGCAAAGGCTCTGAAGAGGTTGTACAGATTGCTCGTTTGTTTAAATTTCTTGTCATGTCTTGTGCGCCACCAGTCACTGGAGAGTTTGGGTGGGGGAGGGCAGTCCTGAGGGGAGGATAAACAACCTCAGCGCTCAATAAATAAAAAAAAATCGTAGGGAAAGGAGAATAAGCCTTTTCTCATTCAATTCTGCCACAAAGCCCCCCCTCTTGTGCTCGCCTTATTGGCCGGGCTGCTTGACTATGGCTTTCAGAGGTGCAGATCTATTACATCTTAGTGGACAAAAGATGATGAAGAGTCTGGATTAGGACGTACTGCGGTGTGTGAGGAGGCCTTGAAGCACACTGAGCTCTTTGTCAGCAGAGTGGATCTGTCCCAGAATGCACAGCTGCGTTCAGACCAGGAGGCCTTGGGTTACTGGCTAGGTTCTTGCAGGGCTGTGCAGATGCACCAAGTCAAAGGGCAGGGGGAGCTGGAGCACTTGGCTGACTGAAATATATACAGGGGTACACATAACTGGTGCGCATGCGTGGTAAAAACAAATGATGTGAACCTTGAAGCACTTGAGTACCAACAGTTTTGGGGACAGGGACGTTTACTTACAGGAGTAGGATTTTTCTCCATCTCTGGTAAGATGGCAATCATGATGATGTGTGTTCATTAATTATTAGGGGTGCAACGGATCACAGTCGATCAGTGATCCGTACGGACCAGGCCCCACGGTTCGGCACGCATGTGATTCGCTGATTAACTGCTAAGTTTAACCATCATAAAGTGAAGGTTTATCATTTGGACATGTTTTGTCTTGCCAGTTTACATATCCAAACGTTTTTTAAACGCGGAAGAAGAGGCGAAAATCGTGATCGCGCGCTGTTATTTGTTATCGTGCGCACGCAGAGAGAGAAAGAGAGAGAAGCGTTTCAGACAGTGCTCAAACACCAAATTGATTCCTCTTTCGTGTTTACTTGCGCTTGAACACATACACACAAAATTGTCAAAATACCGATCTCGGCAAGTATTCTCTTGGTTATGTCGTAAGTTGAGAAAGACGGTGAACAGTTGAGAAAGAAAACCGGATTTGTGTCAGTAAATTCCGTGCATTCGGTCTTACAGTGACAGCAGCCTAGTATTCCTGTTGTTGTCTGTGTCATTAATGTTAATTAAAAAAAACATCATCATCTACCATGTTCGAGAGAAAAGAAGATAGTGAGGAGAGCAGTCAGGAGGAAAGTGATGACGACAGCTTCTCCAGGTGTTCCCTTGAGAACCAGACCAAAAAAGTTACGTGCATCCCTGAAAATATACTACATTTAAAATTTGAAGCTCATCATTTTATTAAAAGAAAATCAAAGTTATAATTAACCCAAACATGACAATTCTGTCATAATTTACTCACAGAATTTATCTCTGTATCATTTTTTCTTCTGTGGAGCACAAAATATTTTGAAAATGTTTGGTTACTATTGACTTTTATTGTACAGGTTTAGATTGACATGAGGATTCCATTTAAGGGAAAAGGATTTTTGTAATGCTTTTCTAAATCATCATTTTGTGGAAATATTTGTGTAGGTGGATGAACGTACCGATGCTCATCCTTGAATCCCTGCATGTGTAGTTTTCTCTGTGTAAACAGAATATTATGATATTTAATTACTAACGTGTGTCGTATTGAAGTTTTATGGTTAAAAACTTCAATACATTAACCATTCACTATTTGATTTCTTCTCTTCAAACAGCACTTACAGAATCCGGCCAATTTTCAGACGGCGGCCACAGAGCTGCTGGACTGGTGCGGAGACCCACGAGCCTTCCAGCGGCCCTTTGAGCAAAGCCTTATGGGATGCTTGACGGTAAGCCAGCAGCTGCTCAAGTCTTGTCCTCATGTCAGGGGCCAGTGACGAAGGTTAAAGCAACAGTCACGCTTCACGTGTCCCTCTGCCCACCCACTCATCTCTCTCTGTTTCTTTTCTTCCCTCCTTTAACCTCTGCTTTTTATATATATACATATATATATATATATATATATACTGTATGTTCTGCACCACCAAACAGAATTAAATTTGAGATTTTATATATATAAAATCTCAAATTTAATTCTGTTTGGTGGTGCAGAACATACAGTAGGTTGAAAAGTAGTCCCCTGTCCCACATTCTCCATGACAGTCATTGATTATGGCACACTGCCAGTGTTTAGCACCTTCAGTCTGATTCAGGCCTCCAGTCCAGGTGCTTTTCACGGGCAGACAGACATTTTACATTGATTTCCACTGGATTTATTTCAGTCCCACTCTGTGATCTGAATTCCTCAGACAATGATTTAGGGAGGCTCTCGGAATATGTTTGATCTAGCTAGACTTACATCAGGTATCTTTCCTGAGATTATTAATTTATTTTATTTTTTTAAATAGCTGCCATTATATATCCTAGATCACTGGTTCTCAACCAGGGGGCCTGGGGCCACAGCAATCTTTTAGGGGCCCATGGTCTTAAAATTATTTAAATTAAATTACTTAAAGGTGCATTGCGCAACTTTTCATGTTAAAAAATACCTGTTTTTCTATCCTATACATGCTTAAAGAACTGCCTGATGGGCTGCTCACTGAGATTGCCTCTATAATCCTGTACAGTAAAATATATAAGAGGGATTCGGGCTCGAATTTGAGACTGGGCGTGACGTAATGCGCGTTCACGCTCACCAGGCTATGTCTCGCAGGTTTGTGTATAAGCCGCCATTCTCCGCATCAGCGAAGACAACTCGTGCGTCAAAGGTAGAAGATGGATTCAAAGAGCTTGTAGTCCATTCCAAACCCCAACACAAACTCCACGTAAAGTAAAGAAAAGAAAAATGTTGTCTAGTGCCACCACTCTGGTTGCAGTTTCGCTTGTCGCCAGAGGGGGCGTAGTTCTGCAAAAACTCAGAGACTTGCGTTTTGCACCTTTAATTACTTAATTAAAATGTAATCTAAAAAAAAAAATCACTCTGATGTTGGATGACAAAATAACATGATACTATTCATACTACACTAGACGGTGCAAAGTGCGTCATTTGGGACACAAATCTAGATTAATCTTGAGCTAATGGTTAGAGCCTTTGTAACTAAATTACAACTTTTTGCCATCAACAATGTATTTAATATTCCATTAAATTAATGATTGAACCCCTTTAAAGCTTTTTTCAATTTTAATGAATGAATGTGCACTACCCATCAAAAGTTTGGTAATAATAATAAATGTTTGCTTTCTGAAGGATCATGTGACACTAAAGACTGGAGTAATGATGCTGAAAATTCAGCTTTACCATCACAGGAATAAATTACAGTCTTAAAATATATTAAAATAGAAAACAATTATTTAAAATTGTAATATTATTTCCACAATATTTGTTTTACTGTATTTTCAATCAAATAAGTGCAGCCTCGGTGAGCATAAGAGACTTCTTTCAAAAACGTATAAAAAATCGTAGTTACTCCAAACTTTCGACTAGTAGTGTACATGCGGTTTTATTTCACAGCTCAGGACAGTCACTTGTTTGGCATTTTCATGAGATCACTTTTTGATCAGTCACATGGCATTAGCACTCAAAACAAGCTGGCTGCATCATAAACTTCCAGGCCTTTCTGCGCCAGCTGGGTTACTGCCATTGAAATGAATGAGGATGTTAATGGACAGCTTTCTCCAGGTATTCCAGACCTCCATGCTGTTGACTCTGACAGCCTGAGTTTGGTTCAGCCTCCCTCTCTTTAGTTAGTCACGTGTGCACATGACAATGTCCCCAGACACCGTCTTCACACCACACACGCTCACTCCGAAAGGATGTGCAGTATATGTTTGCGCTCTGTATATTGTAATTAATTTGTCTGATGCGATGCGGTCCCTCAGAGAGCAGCGGAGAAGTTCTTCTCCCCAGGTGAGGATGGTGGAGAAATGAAAGAACTGGGGAGATAAGAATGTTGGCTGACAGATGTGGACATGTCTTACATATTTCCCCTCAGGCAGCAGGTAGCTCTCTGCTCTCCGCAGACCTACATATGGAGCGTTTCTTCCATTGTCTCTCAGCTGCACAATATCAGCACTCAGCCAAATGATAAATGACATCTCCAAACTGTCAGTAGCTTTAGCGATGACAACTATCTCTGCTGTTCCACTCTCTTTTCTTGTCAACCCCTGCATATCTGCGCAGTGCTCGCTCTGAAAAGAAATAAACAGCCATTTTTGTGTGTGTGTGTGTGTGTGTGTGTGTGTGTGTGTGTATTATATTGCGGGTCACAGTTTGTGTGCACTAGGCTCTTTAGCAAAACTGTAACCCAGGACATTTGCATGGCTCAGTGATTCAAATTTTTTTTTTTCTGTTGAATTACTTAATGTTTTAGGCCTGCATTCTGAGAAGAGAGATTATGTGGAAAAGGCTTATGAGAGGATGCATTTCTAAACGGCAGTGGAATCTATACCAGCCCTCATGGCAGAACGCCTGGCTGCTGCGTTTGGCAAGTGCAGCTGCAGAAAGGAAATTAAAGTTTGGCAAGAGTGCAGCGCCGCTGCCTGTCCAAAAATCCCGAAAAACTGGAGGACAAAAACGTCTCTTGGTTTTCAGTCTCATAGATGCCGTCCTAGAATCCCATTAAGCCGTTATTTGACCATTAAATCACAAATAGCGATCTGTCAGCGCAGGTTTGATTTGTCGTTTTTGTTGCACCACCTTGGAAGCAGATGTATGACAATTCATGATTAAGAAGAGTCACGTTTGCACCCGTTGTGGAACATAAATTGCACGTCAAGCGCTGAGTGTTAAGAATTGAGAAGGTTAGTAAGTGGATAAATGCAGCGCACAGCTGCAGCACTGTGATACATGAGTCATTAAAGATCATGTGCTGCCTCATTCAGATTTTACAGCAGATATTACAAAAGGTTGAAGGCCTCTCATTCTATATTGGTTGTGTCATTCTTGATGGATAGAATAATAGAGTGTCACGGGAGACAAAGTGAAATTCTTCAAATTGAATGTTATTCAGAGCAATATCTAAATCCATAACTTAACTGAAAATAGGCACCCTGTAACCAGGGTTTGGTTTTGTTTTGTTTTGTTTTGAGTCCCATTGTCAGTCTGAAGTATTTAAGTGTCTCTGCTGTATCATTTTAAAGGAATAGTTTACCAAAAATAATTTACTACTTTCCCTTTGGCTCCAAACCATAATTTTATTTTTGGCAGAATGTTCACACTTTAAAAAAATTTTTTTTAAAGAAAGTAAATGGTGACTGGGGCAGTAATGCTCAAAAAAAAAAAATGTGTTCATGGCATCAATCATATTCATATTCAAACTTTAATGTGTTTGTTTTTGCCATTACCGGTATTCATGATTTTACTCCCCACTAGCTTTCACCATGGCGATGGAGGTTATTATTGGTTGGTGTTCAACTTCATATAGGGCAGTACGGAAATGGTAATGAGTAATAATTGTATTTTCACTCTGTCTGACCCAGGGCCCTTAGAATAGTCCTAATACACTATTAAAAAAAATGGTGTATTATTTGAGAGGACTTGGAATAAACAGTCATCATATGGACTACTTTTTTGGTGGATATTTGTCATTTCTGAAGCTTGATCACCATTCACATTTATTGTATGGAATAGAGTAGGTTTGACATTCTGTCTAACTTCTCTTTTTGTGTTTTATGGTAGAAGGTAAGGTTTGGTACAATGTGAGGGTGAGTAAATTCCATTTTTGGGTGAACAGTCCCTTTAAGAGAGTCCACAGTTAAAGCCTTGGTTTTGTATTCTGTGTGGTAACATTGTCACCTACCACCACCTATCTTACATGTGGCTTTAGAGAGTTTTATTTACACGCTTTTGAATTGTTCCGCGAAAGATCACGAGATGCTTTGAAAGAAGCTGGAGTTGCGAGTTCAAGGGGCCAAGTGCGGGCTGTGGTCTCTGCGGATCAGGGTATTCAGAGAACAAACAGAGACGTCTGCGCACCAGTCGCACAGATCTCTGGGGAAAACTCATCAATCGTGCCCTGCAAATATCAACAGTCTTAACACTAGTCTGCATCAGTGGAGGTGGCTGTTTTATCTTTGAATACATTATTCATGCACATATATAAATATTTGATATGATTGCACTAAAAAAGGGAAATTGCTCTTTTATGAGTAGTTTTTGGAGAGATATTTGGTGTACATGGAAGTGGGGGGTGGTAGCTGGGTGATGCGAGTATACCGCTGGTTCTCGTGTCTCTCATGGGAGTCTGGGGTAGAATTTCAAGGAAGCTTAATTGCACATAGCTCATGTAGACTATTGAAAAATTCAATAGCCTTAATGCTAAAGACTGTGTTTAGAACATTTCAGCTTGATTTTCCTTCAGACTTTAAGCGGAGAACTATGTGTTTGCACCTCTCTACAAATAATGGGCGCACACATGCAGATGAACCCACATGAGTTCTCAAAGAACCGTTTTAACGCTCATGTGGTCTCTTTTCACAGGTCGTGAGCCGCGTGGCAGCGCAGCAGGGTTTCGACTTGGACCTCGGCTATCGGCTCCTGGCTGTGTGTGCGGCAAACCGCGACAAGTTCACTCCAAAGTCAGCAGGTGAGACCCTCTTCTCTCATGCACCGTTTCTTCTCACTCATCATTGCTAATAAAACCCAGAGACACTCTGCCTGTAATGAATCCACATTCTTCATTTAGCGATGTGACAGGAAATCTTTTAATTGCGGCATTATGCAATCACAGCGCACGGCCATGCATTAGCATCCTTTCACTTTCCTTTGTCCAACACTCACCCATCTCCTCAAGACGTCACACGAGGCGATTTAACTTCCAGAGGTTGTCTTTTCCTGACGATTTTACACGTGGAGCTCTCGGCTTGCCAGAACCGCCCCCGAATAATTCACTGATAAGCTGCAAGAGTTCACTTTCCAACAATCATCCATCAGCAGAGCAGCAACGCTTTGTAATCAGCTCTGTTTGAAATCCTGACCTTCTCAGCCAAAGCTGAGTGTCCTGTTCTTGTACATTTGTCAAAGTGAATTGCGGACGGGCATCAGCCAAACAGAGATAGATGGCCGGCAAATGCTGAGGTTGAGGTGTGTGAGTGTACTTTATTTGAGAAAGGCCTGACACGGCTCGCTGTTCAGAATGAAGATAAACGGTCCATTTGAACCATGGTTACTGTAGGACACTTTGGGCCTTCAAAACAAATGTTTCTGGATGTTTGTTTTTCCTGTTCCTCCTTTTAGATAACTGCACAATTATTGTATTAATCAATATTTTTGTCTTATTTTTTCCTGGAAAACAGTGGGGGTTTTTTTATTTAAAAAAAACTTTTTTTCTTTTATTTTTTATTACTATTACATTATTTATTAACATTTTGAATTGGCTTTTATTCTTATATTTCTGGTTTTAATTTTAATTTAATTTTAAGTTTTATTAATTTTATGTTTTTTAATCTAATATTTTATTTTATTTCAATTAACAAAAATGAAAACTTTAAATAGTTTTAGTTAACAATAACAGCATGCTGGACAACTTGTTTAAACTGAATTTAATTAATTTTTTTATTATATTATTAATTTATATTTATTTATTTTACTTTTTAATTTATTTACTCTCAGGTTATCTTGCCTTAATGATGTGTGGACATTTGTACTTGAAAACAAGACAGAAATACTGATTAAGAAATGTATTTTTGCAGTGAACAGCTGTGATTGTGGCAGTATTTCTTTTAATAACACTCATGTGGCATGTTGTGTGATGGCTGAAATATTTATCATTTACAGTGATATCTCAGATATTTCAATTCATGCAGAGATTGTATAGTTGCATTCGGAGCAGCTGGTGATAAAGAAATGGCTGTAAGCAGATATGACTCAGACTTCCTCTCAGTGCATCATGGGGGCATCCATCTTACCTCTATCATAAGGGCGTCTACCGCCCCAGACACGCAGACGACAGTGGCAGAGCTCAGAATCATAAACCCACTCTCCGTCCCTCTCGTTTTCTGTCCTCCTTGATGCCACATACTCTTTCTCTCTTTATCGCTCTACATCCTTTACGCAAAACACACACAGAAAGAGCGAAGGGGAAAAAAAGAGAAAAGAGATATGCACGTCGGGTCAGGGATTTGTCGAGAAAGTGCAGCCCCAGCGAAAACCCAGTGACAGGCAGGATGGCGACAGAGGGGCGGCCACCCGACACCACACACCGGAGTTCAGTGTGTCTGGCGCGCTCAATGCCTGAGAGAAGCGAGACACTCCCACATTACACGATCAATGCACATCAGGCGGCCGTGGAGAGGCAGTCACCGGCTGCAAGATGAATCCGTCATGTTTCGCTGTCTCTGTGATATACAATGCAGCTGACACTTGCCTGTGAGGATGGCCAAAAGTCATCCACTTGCACTCAGAATTACACTTTTATTTGCCTCTCGTAAAAGAATGTTAAGTACCTGTAATGGATAAATGCCAGAAGATGTCTTGTAAGATAAATGTAATTCATATATATATGCTTTGAGTTCTTTTTAATGTTACATTTAAAAAGTTATAGTGCTTTAAAATGGTCGATTGGATTCCTTTGTTTTTCGATTATGTGATTTTTGGCAAATCAAACACACTTGAACCTCATTAGATGCTTGTAGTGTATTTTTTTTTCTTTTTTTTTATTGACAAAGGTAATGAGAACACATTTATAATCACTGCAAAACAAATCTTAATCGGCATATTGGTTTTTCTTGCCAGTAAAAATATTAATTTACTTGAAAAGCAAAATTGTGTAAGATAAGAAACGTATAATATATTTTAAATTACATATTAATAAATATGAATATTTATGTTAATAAATATGAATTCAATATGTACAGAAAGTTACAAAATATAATAGTATATAAATTGTAAATTAATCAAATTAAATATATTTATTAAATCATGGGGTCAATTTTGTAAGAAATTATAATATACTCTTATATATAGGATAATAGTGTAATCATAGTATATAATATATAATATAGTATAATATAAATATATATTATACTGTTATATATTTTATATACACAATTATATAGAATTATACACAATTGTTTAATTATTATTATTATTATTTATTATTATTACTACGCCATTGAAAATTTGTTTCTTGTTTGAAGTGTAAACCTCATTGAATTTTGAGAATTAATGCATAAGACTCTTTATAGCTTATGCAGTTTTGTAGTAAAGTAAGTTTATCTTGTTGTAAAGATGTTTACTCTTAATGTATTTATACTGGAAACCAATACAAACATACTAATTGAGAAATGATTGCAAATGCAATGCACTGACAAAAGACAGATATAATCAGTGCAAAGTGATGAAAGCATGTTTTACACCATCTGATCTTCAGGAATGTGTCAGAGATGTGGTGCTTGTGTGTGAATGAAGTGTAGTCTGTCAGTGCGTGCTGGTTTGTGAGTGCTGACCTGACCTCTCTGCGGGATTATCTGGCCGTATTAATCTGTGATTATGGGAATTATCTGTCCACGGTGTGTTTGCTTCTGTTTTTGTGTGTGCGCTCTTATTTAGTCTGATCTTCTCTGCTTACATGCTACTGACAGACTTTTTTAACCAGGCTTTGTTTGGCACCCCACTGCCAGTCCAATAAGATAATTTAGTCTAAAATCTCCCTCTTTAGGGCACACAGTTGTGTCTGTACCAAGAAATGCTAAATACCTTGTCTGAGACGCTTTTATTGAGCATATGTTAATTATACACAGCATCACAATTGCTTTTGATAGTATTTCAACGGTGCTGTCAGTCACAACAGCCTCTCGCTTAGATCAAAATCTAGTTCTTCCCTTTATATGTTTCATGCTGATATTTAATCGAGAACAGGTTAGTTGAGAGACTGACAGCTAATGTGTTTGTCTATTAGGACATGTTTCCGACTCACATACCCCTATTCAGAAAGTCTGCTATTATTTAAACACTTTACTGAAAAAAAAAAAGTCAACTTCTTATCACGTTGTGCCTGAACACGGAAGCAGAGATAGTGTACCATTGTTCAGAGTGAGATGTTGCGACAAGATAATTGCAAGGTGTGTCTTAATTTAAGTGTTTTGAAAGTCTGTTATCGAGCAGATTTGGCACAACGTGCAGAAGAAGAATTTAACAGTTTGCATCACTTATAACAAGGCAAAAGTACTGTATAATATGCTGTTCTTTTAAGTTCTTTCCATTCATCAGAATCCAGAAAAAAGTATAACGCTTTCCACAAAAATATTGCGCAGCACAACTGTTTTCAAGATTCACGATAATAATAAGAAATGTCTCTTTAGCATCAAATCAGCATATTATATGATAGGATCATGTGACTCCAAATACTGGAGTAATGGCTCCTGAAAATTGTAGTTTTGTCATCACAGGAATAAATTACATTTTAAAATCATCAGTTATTTTAAATTGTAATACATTTTCACAAAATTACCAATTTGACTGTACTTTTGATCAAATAAATGCAGCCTTGGTGAGTATTGAAAAACATTGAAAGGCTTACAGGCTCCAAACTGTTTAACAGTTTTTTAGTAGTGTTTTTTTTTTTTCTTTTCTTTTTTTTCGTTCATACAAGTTTAGTCACATAGTTTTGTGACTAAAATGAGTTGACACGTTTATGCACTTGACAATCTTATTGAGTGATTTTTAATCACATTTTAGTAACAGACCTTACACCATATTCAAGTTTTTGGCCCTATGTATTGTTTTTTTATTTTTTATTTAGAGATATAGTTGTCTGATGTATAGCTATATATCAAAGTAAAGCTGACACATGTCTCTTCTCTGAGTAGCGGATGGGTGAAAATATTATATTGGCCACTGTGGGGTGAAACGAATCTCTCAATGCAATGGTGAGGAATGTTCCTGCTCTACATAGGAAGTCTGTCAGCAGCTTGTAAATCAGCCCAGCTGGAAGGCACGTCAGGAGAGCAACCAATCCGCCATGTCGAGGGTGACGGATCGCTTTCCAGCACCCAGCCGTAATTCACATGTCATGTACACACATGGTTTACAGAGAAGACGCGAGCGCAAATACACACGAAACTCAAGCCCTGGACCTCCCCGTTGGTTGCATATACCGCAAACCCTGCCTACCTCTGTCTGCATACAGTTCTCACTTTACACTTAAAGGTGCCCTATAATGTGAAATTGAATTTATGTTGGCATAGTTAAATAACAAGAGTTCAGTACATGGACATGACATACAGTGAGTTTCAAACACCATTGTTTTCTCCTTCTTATTTAAATCTCGTTTTTAAAAAACACCCCTGAAAAACAGGCGAATCTCCACATAATACCGACTGTGACGCAACAGTCGGGGATCACGCCTCCAAAGATTTGCATATCCCAGCCCTCAATGACAAGCACTGCACAGCCGAGTCATCATCGGAACAAGCGAGGATCAGAGAGAAAATGGCAGATCATGGAATAAATGCTATGTTCCAGGCTGTGCAGGGGATGTGAGGTATTTTCATACCCTTCCCACAGAAAATAAATGTCAACAGGCGTGGACGCGTGGTTGATGTTTATATTAATCGGATACCGCAACAGTTTAATTCGAAGTTGTTAGTTTGCTCTGCCCATTTCACCACGGACTTATTTTCGAACCTGGGACAATATCAAGCTTCTCTCAGCGTCTCAAACTGAAGAAGGGGGTAATTCCAACTATATTCCCGCAACCGGTAAGTAGTGATTTTATTAAAGATAATTTACACTGTGTTAGATCCAGCGCAAGATCCTAGTACAGTAATAGCAAACTCCAAGTAACGAGCATACATAACTAACGTTAAATAGGCTAATTCTCAGTGAAAAAAGTATACAGAAAGCGGTCAAAGAACAATCCACACAGCGCGAGTTTATCTCTCTTGCCAAACTCGTTATGAAATCAATGACGCTGTTACACTGCACAACGAAGCTCTCATAGAAGTAGGCTATGTCATCGTTTGCATTGGTGAAAGCATTAGAGAGAGAAACTGCGTTGTCTCGCGATCAACAGACTGTCATCTGCTTGCTCAATGCTCATCACAGCAACATTTTATGTGATGGAAATAGATTTAAATACTTTAAAAACATCTCACGATTCGTTAATCTCGATAGCTGTAATAGTTAAAACGTATATAACAGCTGTAATAAAAGTATTCGAGAGAGTTTCACATGTCATATTTCATATGCAAGCATGTCAGCCAATCACAGCAGTGGCCGGTTCTCACAGCAGACACGCCCCTTCAAACAGAGTGTTCAAATCAGAGACTAAAATCAGGCTAGGAAAAATGCCTTTTATTTTTAAATTATGACTATTTTTGATCTAAAAAACATACTAACATTATAAGGGCAACCCAGGAAACATTATAAAATAATAAAAAAAAACATTCTAGGGCACCTTTAAGACATTCACTGTCTTTGAGTTTGCAACATCAAAAGGATACATCCTTAGTGGGTCACAGTTGCCTTTATATGTGCGCTTTTATTCAAGGTCCAGAATTAACATTTGCCAGCAACAAATGTGAATCAATGTTGGCTTTGGCTAAGTAAAATAGTTATTTGTCAGTTGAATGGTAACATTAAAGATTTAAAAAGCATTATATAATAAAAAAATATATATATTAAAAAAAAACATTAAAATGGTAGCAACAAACTCAACATTGTTCTAATTTTTCTTTTTTCTTTTACCTTATACAGTATGTGTGTGTATATATGTATATATATATATATATATATATATATATATATATATATATATATATATATATATATATATGGTTTAGTATTATGGTTTTATTTTGGCAGTTAAGAAATACTTATGATCAGTGAAAAAGTCTACCATTGTGAGACAAAGTTAATTTTGGACTCTGCTTAAATAAATTTTTCAATTTATTCTTTTCTTTCCTTCTGATGTAATCACTCCGCAACAGTTCAGTTACTTCTAGATGCTCCAGATCTCCTAGATTTTTGTTTCTTACAGAAACAATCAGATTTTTTCATTGTAGCTCATAATCTGCAGCGATAATGCTGTATTATAGTGGATTTTTATATTAAAAAAATCTAGGTATTTATCATAAGATTGCTCATTTGTAAAGTACTTAAGTTCACGGCTAGATAATTGCTGGGGTGATGTGTTTGTGTTGGTGGAGGGTTATGACTCACTGCTTTGCAGTAAAAGTTAAGGAAGCTTGAGTTCCTGTTTGAGCCAGCTTTAGCTCTTCACCTCCTTTTTCATGTAGCCCGTAGCCTTGACATCTCTCATTTTCTCTGAGTTATTTCATCTCCTTGTAGCTTGATATTGAAGGTATCTGTCACACGCAGCACTTCAATGCCGGCCGTGGAGAGTGTGCGCGTTGAGGTCTTGATGCTTTGTGCTACATTGTAAGTCTTTAGTATATTGGAGCTTTTAATGAATTATTGCTAATGTAATGTCAGTGGAATTTATTACAGTGCTTTTTTTGCAGCGTCAAGAAAAATCCTGCGGTTGATACAGCATTTTTATTAGCAGATTAGGCGACACTAATTCAAGAACTGAAGAATAGCTATGTATTAATTCATTAATGGACGCACACTATTGACAGCCTGGGGAAGTGCTGGATCTCTTTCTGATATTCAACACTTTTAGATGTGTGTAATTAACAGTGTTAGCAAGTGTCAAGTTAGGCACTTAGCGTTAAAAGCTAACAGTTTCCATTAATTTCACCCTCACATGACACTCAAGAGGGCCGCCCACCAGCCCCGGGCTTAATTAGTGTGTACGGTCTGATGGATTTATACATTGGTGTCATGTGATTAGCTCTCTAGTGGACGGGATTCACCCGCTTTGATAGCAGTAATCGTGAGGCCGCGAACACAGCTTTAACTGAATTGATCCGAGCATGTTGTTTGTTCTCAGTCTTTCTCTGGATGATTTGGTCACGGGCCAAGATACAGCCCATCTGCTGTGATAGGCCCCGCCCCCCCTCTTTGCAAGTTTGAAATGTGAGCTGCTCATGCTTTCCCCCCTTCCGCCCTCTGGCAAAGTGGCTGTCGTATTGCATGGGTGTGTGTGTGTGTGTGAGTATGCGCATGCATGCGTGGGTGTGTGTGTGAATGTGTGGCTTCCATCAGTTCCAAATGAGCGAGGGTTTTAGGCATGTGGACGTCACTTACAACACAATAAATCTGAGGTGAGAGGACATTTGCTGCTTTTTCTTCCTCTGTCTCCTTTCTTTTTTCCCTCCCCCCCACGTCTCTCTCTCTCTCCTCTCTCTCTCTCTCTCTTTCTCTCTCTCTCTCTTTCTCTCTCTCTCTCTTTCTCTCTCTCTCTTTCTCTCTCTCTCTCTCTCTCTTTCTCTCTCTCTCTTGCTTTTTTTTTAACCCTTTTGAAACACAACGGTGCTTCCTGTTCATTTTGTGGTTTTGCACTGCAGACAGTTTACAGGCTGTCATTGTGTGTGTGTGTGTGTGTGTGTGTCTGAAGTTTTCGAAGAGCTTAACCTGATTCCCCGTGGGCTACGTCTTGGAGCAGAGGAGCCAGGTATAGCAGGAGCCCATTAGCACAGAACTCCATCTGTGATTGGCTTTGCACTGGAAACCCAGAGACCGCCGCTGAATAATTGATGTGCATTGTGCAGTCGCTGGACAGGCGAAGAGAGGGAAAACAGAGAGAGAGCCCCAGACAATCAGACCGAGATAGACAGAAAGCTCGTAGATTTCTCACGGGTTTGTCTTTGCCTGCTGGTAAAATCCCATTTTTTCTGTGCAATGAGAAGACTGCGATGAGAGCCTGATCCCGGCCATTGGTAAGTCACGTGACGAGCGGAGTGCATGTGGATGAGTTGAAGGCAGGTGTACTGTATGTATGCGCAGGAATTAACTCGTAAAGAGTCCTGCTCCTGATCGAGTCGTAACAACTGACTGCGTTTGACCTAGTTCCCTCTCTCCTACATAAATGCTCACGCATAGAGGGTCAGAGTGGGCTTGATTATCTCCAGGAGGAGAGCTGACCTACTTGAGGCACAGTGTTTTTGTCAGTCTTTTGGCGTTTTAATGTGAGCCTGGCGACAGCTTGGCTCCAGCCAGTTACATGGAGCAGCTCTTGCTCTTCACCGGCTACTGTAGGTGGCGAGTGCATGTTGTAAATCATCGGATGAGAGAAAAGTCCTTTGCATGGCATTCGAGGTTCTGTTCTATGGGCCGTAGGGGTCGATTTGAAAGGGGAATGAACGTGGGAATTTCTGAAAGTGGGGGGATGTGTGCTTGCTGTGCCCCTGCTGTTTGTATATTTAGAAAGCTGGCTTCATCTCTTGTGTGTCTAGAGCACTGTCTGCGTCTAGGCACAATCCCTAGATATTTATAGTAAGTAGTTGTTTCTTGTAACTGCTACAGGGCGGCAGTTAAAGCGTCGTAAGGATAATATACTGCTGGAGCAAAGTCTACAGGTTCCTGTGAAGTTTTGTTAAAGCTCTCGGCCTCTGAGTGCATGCTGATGGGGAAATAAACAGCAGTTTGCTGTAATGAGGATCCTGCTGTTCATGTGTGAAACTTCCTCCTCACTGGTGAGGAGCTTTTAATAGCTCGCTGCTCTTTGCCCATGTGTCGTTTGTGTTTGGTGGAATTGCTTTATTTAAACATGCAGATGTTGTGCTAATGTTTTGGGATAGGCTACAAATGAAAATACAAGTTAAAATGTATTAAATAGATATAGAATACTAAGTGTTTTATTAATGGGTCAAGTGTAAATAGCAAAAAGGTATTCAATTGTTTAAAAGTACCAGTAAAGACAAGATTGCTGTTTCAAAAACAACTTTCTATTCATCAAAGAAACCTGGGAAAGTATGATATTTCCACAATAATATTATGCAGACAACTGTTTTCACCATTGATAAGTTTCTTGAGCACCAAATCAGCCTATTAGAATGATCTCTGAAGGATCATGTGACACTGAAGACTGAAAATTCAGCTTTGCCATCACAGGAAGAAATTACATTGAAAATATATTTAAATAAAAATGTTATAAAAAAAAAAATACACAAAAAGAATGTGAATAAGGATATAAACTTAACAGCTAAGATTGCTGCACATAGGATTGTCATCATCTAAATCATCACAACAACAGTTTTAACCATCTGCACCTGAATTGTCTTGTCACAAGGACCTGTTTTAAAGTACAACCGAAAATTTCCATTAGTAATATAGTGTAGTCAGAGCCTATAGGAAAAAATTGAGACGGTTGAGTAGCGAAATGCTTGTAATATGACTAATTTGATATTTAGATGTGTTAGTCATATGAAGCATCGTCAAGATTTATACATATTTATCATAGCTGTAATTAAAATGATGTGTCAGATATTCTGTGGTGTATTTTTAACATATTTAGATTTGTAGATATTGGAATGTCATGTTAGGGTTTTAGAATCAAATTCAAAAGAATCAAATGCAGTTTGTTAATACTTAAAACATGTATCAACCTAATCATTTATTAGTGATGATATTATTGTGATGGACCAAAAATGCGTATAAAATTCTTTTGAGTTGCTCAGCTTGAAAATTCTGACAAATGTGCAAGCACCTGGAATATTTCAGCGAATGCATTGATTTTAGATAATTTCTTCCTCTAAGATGAGAAGTCAGTATATCGCACAGCATACCAAAACAGAACCAGGGTCCCGTTAAGTCCCATCAATTCAACCAGGACATCAGCTCACCCATTGATGATGTCAACTCTGCTTACTAATACTATCTTGTCTTAATATTGCTTTGCCCCCTTGAGTAAAATGTTGAATTTGAACCCTACAGAAACCACCACCTGCAGGAGATGTCAGAGTGACACAGGTACTCTTCTGTGTTCTAGCATTGTTTGGCTTGTTAAACACATCTAGTGGAGAGCTCTCTCTCTCTCTCTCTCTCTCTCTCTCTCTCGCTCTCTCTCTCTCTCTCTTCATCGTCACCCTGGGCATTCATTCTGTTTTCTTTTTTTACTCATTTGTACGCAGTCACAGGAGATGAATCACGGTGACGCAGACGCTTTTGATGTGCTTCCTTTGTTGCGGGGTGTGTGTGTGTATGTGGGGGGTCATCGGCTTCTGACTGAGCATCCATACCTGTTTCACAGACGCATGGGCTGCACTGTCATCTCAGATTATCCCCGGATTTTCTCCCGTCATGTATTGCGCAGGCACTGTAGGATTCCAGCCCAGGTTTCCAGCTTTTTTTCCAGACTGTGCAGCTCATTGAACAGGAATGACGTCCCATTTTGTGGTGTCTTATGTTCAAAACACAGCCTTCATCCATATGTCACTCACTTCTAGGGCTGCCCTGTGTCGTGTGCCGGTCTCTCTGTCAGCTCTTCCCTGTTTCATCGCAGTTATTCATTTCCATTTTAGCCAAATCTTAGCGACAATGCACTGTGCCGTGTGCTTCAAAATCCTTTCCAATTCAAAAGTTTCGATTCTCAAACACACAGCAGAAAGTCAGCAAGCACGCATTGTGCGGAAGTTACTGCACTGTAGGAAGCGCATTACATCTGTCACTAACAGAAACAGACACCGACATGTGATCGTTTATTTATGTATTCAAATGAGAAATATCAGTTTCATCTGTTTGAGCAGCTCTTTTGTGGTTGTGTTTGTGTAAATCTGTGTGTGTGTTGTGCTGGAGAGAGTCCAGAGTGGTTACGTCATATATACGGTTGTGAGTGGTAGTCACTTTGTGCCCTGTTAGCCTCAGTTAGGGGTTAATAAGTCCTACTTGTGTGTGTGTGTGTGTGTGTGTGTGTGTGTGTAGACTGCACACACTCTGGCCTTAATTAATATGTGAGCCTGTCGTACGTGAGGACCTGCCCTGTGTCATTAGTTAATAGCAGTGCGCTGCATGAGCACATGCCTGCTGTACTGCCGGCCATTGAGCACTAAGGGAAGACAGTTTTATAGACCTCACCAAGCCACAATCACATCAGCAGTGCATTTTTACTGTTAGAACGTCCCTCTTAGCAGGCCCAGACAGCATCCGCTGGCATTTTGCAATTTTTTTGGCACTGGGGGGAAATTTTTTGAATTTTGTTGAATTGATTTTTTTGTAAACATGGTAAAACGCGTTTAGCAGAGCTGACAGTACTATGCTCTTTTTGATAGCTGGAAGCATAAGCAAATAAGCCAAACATGTAATTAGCAAGGAATGTGTAGAACTTTGTAAATGATGGCTGTTCTTTTGGATGGTGGAATTCTGTCTAAATTTGGCAGTTAAGTGTAGATATGGCTAAAATAGTCAATTAAACAAGGTTAAACTCTTAAAATAATTACTTGGCTTTAAGAATTTTGGCTCTGGCATGCAGCCTCCTTGTTATACACCTTGCATTTTTCTTGTCTCTTCTTGTGTACCCATAACAAGTGTACCCATAACAAGTGTGCATTTCTCTGGCTTGTGTGTGGCGGTATTACACAAATCTCTCTATGAAGACTGTTGGGAAGTTCTCCTTTAAGCTGCTTACACTCACTGGGAAAGACGTGCATTTACAGATTGAAGTATTTAGGATGGATGAATTGAGGAGGAATTTGTACAAATTTGGCTGAGGGACCCAGTATTTTCAAATAAACTGGTTATATGTGACTTAAGCTGTACAATTCATAATCGTGTTCTTTTTTTGTTTTGTTGCATAAAAGACTAAATTATTGCATAACTGATAGTTTGTCATTCTAGTTATTAGTAAAAATATCTCTTAACTTTCTCTATAGTGTTCTCTAATGGACAGTATTTGCTGTTGGGTTTCTGTTTTATTGCTTTTATAGGTCAGGTAAGGGGATATGATGGTCTCAGTGAGGTGATGAAGGGCAGACACAGTATTGTCATGTGGAAGGCAGGGTTGCTTATTTTCATTGAGTGGTCCAGGAAGGTCAGTCGGCATGTCTGCCAATTCACTGTGGCATCAGTCTGATACTCCCACAGATTGAGGGAGAGGGTGAAAGATAATGTCTCTGAGGACGTTTGAAAATATGGTTTGTGTGATGTATTCCAGCCACATTTACTTTCTAGACGTACTCATTGGGTTTGAAATCTTCTCACTTTCCAAAGCTACACTAGTTAAATATCCAATGCATTCTCTGAATAAGAAGTGGGCAAGACATAGATTGTGTAATTCTTTTAGTGAGGTTTGGCCTTTGGCAGGATATCAGATATTTAACTTCACCAAATATTAGCTCAGTTCCATGTCCTATTGAGTTGCCTACCTAGCATTTTGGAGCAAATCTTATTCTGCCTTCTAAGATACCTAATTTTCTGTATGCATCCTTTATGGAAAAGATGATCATTAAATGAATTTCCACAAGCTCAGTGGAAAAACTCCAACAAGGTGAACGAGAGTAATAATTATATTCCATTCAAGATTGAAGTTTATCTATAAAATCGTGTGTAAAATTGGGGGCGGGGGATACATTATTAGACAGTATTGTGTGTACAGTGCATGTTTTTGCACATTAGATTTTAGCTTAGCATCATGCTGATGCAAAACAACAAGCTAAAACTTTGTGCAGAGTGCTATTTGTATAGATGTGCTGCCTATGAGTGCCCAAATCAGTCACTTATGAGGTTCCATTTCTATTAGGATGCTGCCTGTGTAGGTAGTAGGACAGCATGGCAGCTCACTAGGTTTTTGGAACATACCCTTTGATTTAAACATTAAAGTTTCTGCTTGATTTTGTCCATTTTGACACAACTTCCCTGTTCTAACCTCCATTTACTGACATCCAATTTTTATTAGCTACATCTGAATAAAAAAGCTAATAATTTAAGAACTTAAAACTGGGCGAGAAATGAGTTTGGATTCTGGCAGAGATGAAGCAGCCAACCTTAGAAGGAACTATGGGCAAACATTCTTGGGGCAGCCTCAGAGGTGATTTGTGTTACCGGGGGTGACCTGGCTTCCCTACACACCGGATCATTTGGGGATTTACCCTGGTCAGTTATTCAAAGCCCACTAAACCTGCTTGAAGAGCCTCTTCTCTAGACAATGAGCAGACAGGGAGGAGGGTGGGTTTGTGTAGTGTCTGTCTCTCTCCTCTGTTTTGCCAGAAGTCTGTAGAGTCACAGGCTGTTGTCCTCTCAGTAAGATGGTTTCTGCTGCAGTCTGGCACCTTTATGAACGGCATAACATGGCTAGTATGAGTCACAGATCTTACATTTCTAGCAAATGTGGCTGTCTGCTCACTTGGAGTGCTGTCTTTTTAAAAGAGTGACACAATTATATAGCTATTACAATTATTATTGGTTGTACTTAGGATGTTGGGATTTTAAAGAGACTTTTTGGGAGGGATTTTAACTCTCTCTCTATCTCTCTCTCTCTGTATATATATTCTATATATGTACTGTATATGTATATATATAGAACCGCCCACCTTTTCTTCAGAAAATGTATTTATATTAACATTTAATATGTAATATGATTTTGAAACAAGTGTTTTATGATGACACAATGTGACACTGTAACCCATTCATTTGTAAACACTGTTAATCTCTTTGTTCTCACTCTGAAATGACTTTTTACACAGTGTTTAACAACAGTTGTTGCAGCTGCCGTGTTGTGGTGATAAATGGCACACAAAGTATGCAAAGTCTCAGACTGTATTAGATTCTGGCTGGTGTAAGCAAACCTCAGTTTTACTGTCTGGCATGGCTTTCTGAGAGCTGTGCTCTGTTGGTACTCATCTCTTCCTGCTGGGATCACTGCCTGGTGCTCACCGCCGTGAGCCAGCCCTGCCACCATAATGCCCGCTGACATAGGCTCAACACACAGCCATGCCACCGAAATGGCCATTGCCACAGACCTGTCAAAGAGTTACAGTAGCATACTGCCAACTTAACACTCAACACAACCCTTTCTGGAGCAGGTGTCTGGCAATTGCGAGCAGGTCTAAATGAGGGAAGGGAGACAGATGAAAGGAAAATGGAGACTGAGAGAGGTGTTTTAATACAGGGAATGAAATAGAAATGTGATTAATGGTGATTTACTGAGTAGGGATGCATATCATTTGTTAAGCCCCTTTCACACAGAGATTCCGGAAAATACACGGATAAAGTGACCCGGGATTTGACCCGGGTTTGTTTGATTTTGCTTCATTCACACTGCCAGTGATTTGCCGGAATCAGAGAGCGCGTTCACACACAACCCGTGTATGTTCCGGAAAGACGCGTGACGTTGGATGTGACGTGTAAGGTACGCGTCGAAAAGCGGCAGCTGATCAGGCACTAACGCATCACGTACCGTTCCACAAAGCTGGCGAACGATCTCAGCTTCTTCGCGGATTGCAAGGAGCTCTCGGGTCTCTACTTCAGTCCAGTTTGCAGACATTTTTTCGTTCTTTCTTGTATCGATGACGAACACAAACTTTCTTCTAGAGTAACTGAGTTGCACGATAACTACGTCATTGCAAAGGCTTGTGCATCATCACTACGACACACCCCTTATACGGCATTGGTTCTGGCTTTTGTTCACACAGCGCGCGTTCCGGGTCTGAACACGGCAATGTTACTAGGTCCCCGACCCGGCATCGATCCCGGCATCAATCCCGGGTCGTGTTTGCGTTCACACAGAAGGCACTCTGGCAATTTGCCGGCAATTTGCCGGGTTCAAAGTGCTGTGTGAAAGGGGCTTTAGAGAAACTTTTTGGTGCTCACTGCTGTTATTTGTTATTGTTGAAATGATAGTGGGATGCATGATTTAAGGACGGCATGACTGTGTTTCACAAAAAAACTTCATATAAATAATTGATTAATGAAAAAATAAAAGTATAAATAAACAATACATAATCATACTAAAATGTATAATCACCACTTTAACTGTAAAAATTTGACTGAAGATCCTCTGTTTTTCTGCATGTGCACTTGCGCAGTTTTCTACTTGCACAACAGGAACTTCACGCGGATGCAAATGAAATGTCGTTAGTCTCTGAATTTGTCCAGTTGTTTGTTTTGTTGTGCTGCCAGTGTTTCAATATACAACGTATATAGCATGTACGCTCAATATTGTTTTTGTTTTTTTTCTTACTGGAGCATTTTAATGAGTATATGAGCTCAATATTGGATCAAAATCAGTGCATCCCTTCTTATGAGAGAGATCCCGATACAGTAAATACTGTGGATTAATGACAACACAGCGCTGTGGGTAGCAGTGGAGGTGATGATGTTTGCAGGGGAAACCTTGTAGCTGTATTCAGCCAGGTGAGAGGGAAATTGTACGCTGCCGGAAGGTGCCTTGTTGATTAGGTTGTTTTTCGATGAGTTTACTGGATGAATTGCAGGCAGGAGAGCTCAAGTCTTTGTTACGTGTGGGAGGCATGCTAGGCGGGGAACATCAGTTGAAAATTGGCAGGCGGCGTCTGGCTGTAACCTGTCATATGAGCTCTAAGTTGGTCTTTTGTGAGAAAATAGCAGTTGCCAGCATGCAGAGGTAGTGATTTAGCTGGCCGATAAGCTCTCTGTAATGGCAGGGTAGAATAATTCTCATTGAAGTAGGTGGGTGATTCCAGCCTCCTGCTCCAATCCTGCTGGGATGGCTTTCACGCCTGTCGCAGAGAGGTGAGAAGCGTTCTCTTTGAAACAGACCCCTTTGATATATTTACACAAACGCGTTTTTCTCACTGTAATTGTGTGTTTGAACTTGGAAGGGAAAGTGCGTCAGGTGCCGCTGGGATATTGAATAACTTAAAACAGTTTCTTGGAAGTACTCCAGTTAGGATTCAGTAATGCATTAAGGGTCCTTGAATTGTATTCTAAAATGGTTATTAATGCATGCATTAAATGACTTATGTCACACTAATGCAAATGGGAACTGTCATTTACTCAATTACTTCGATCCTCATGTTGTTCCAAACCTGTTTGACTTTGTCTTTCTTAGATCACAAAGGGAAATGTTAAGCTGGATATTCACACTTTTCATTTACAAACAATAAAAGTGAATAGCAACCAAACAAAAGCACCATAAATCATAAAAGAATGTCTTTACATTACAGTCACTATTTCCCTCCACCTTAACTCCCAAATCTCATTTGTTTTAAATATGTACATTCTACTAAACCAGTGTTTCTAAACTGCTGAGGCACGACTCAAAAGGGGGTTGCAAGGCCTTTTTTGAGTGGGTTTCTAAATATTTTTCTGAAGTGATCATTTTAATTTGAAAGACTTGCGTGAAAGCTGTTGACTCTTCTGTCAGACGCAGATTAAGTAAAATGTGCCTGAGATATATGCATTGCCTGATTCAGTATCTTCTGTCAGATGAGATGTTGTCAGTCTGTGTGTTGGTGTCATTATTCCAACATTATTTTCGTTACTAACTTGTTAGTAATAACATTACTAACTTGTTATTAAATAAAGTCTCTTACCTCAGAAAAAACGAACTCTACAGTACTGTTAGACTTTATAGTGTGTTCGTAGCGCATGCGCTCTTCAATTGCGTGTGCAAATTGTGTGTGTGTGTGTTAACCATTTTTGAAAAATATATTAGCATGGATCAAATTTCTAAAAATTTGGGTCACAGCTTAATGACCATGGGAAATTTTGGGTCCCATGGCCAAACCAGTTGAGAAGCACTGCACTAAACAACTCCTTTTTGTTTTGTTTCGTAGAATAAATACATTCATACAGGTTTGGAATGACATGAGGGCAAGTAAATTATTTTTAGTTGAACTATCCCTAAAGTGCAATCTGTGGTAAATAAGACTGAGGAGTGTGTGTTGTAGTGTTCTTCATGAGCTTGTGTGTCCGTTTACATTCCCCCAGCAATAAAGGCGCTGGAGACAGCTGAGCAGTCTTCATAGTCATTACTGGCTGATCGATTTAGAGAGGAAAGAGCCAAGACAGACGTCTGTCTCTGTACCAGACTCAGAGAGAGAGAGAGAGAGAGAGATTCTGGACTCTTGACACCACCCTCTCTGTTCAAATAGCCGTAGCAGTTTTTTTTTACTCATCTACTGTCTGTGAAGTAGATTTAGAGAAGAAAGAGGGGTATTGTTCCATGTATGAACTCGTCTTAGGGGAAAGAGAATATTTTATAAGGTCCCTTGCAGAATCTGTTTGATGGCGAAGGAAGACTAGAGGTGCAGCACCACTGAAACAGTTCCTGGCTTTTGTTCTTGTTCTGTCGGTGTGTGATTCAGGTTTTTTTTAGAGAATATTTTTTCCCTACTTGTTCTCTATGTGCAGCTCTGAGTCATTCTATGAAACGGGCACCTTTTTCGTGTTGGAATGGTGATTTTATTTAAAGTACATTGTATGATTTTAAATATTCTTTCAGACAAAGAACATCTTCAAGTGCTAATAATTGCATTGTACCACCTCAAGTTAAAATATTATTTTGAGATATTCTGAACTTGTGAGTTGTGACATTGGGAATGTGATGAGGTGGAACATTTTCAAATGAAAAAAACTTCTCCCTGCATATCCTCCTCATAATATTTACAAAAATATACAAAATAATTACATGAAATATTGTTTTAATACAATACATTTGTAGTTCATTTCTTAACAAATATGCTTACATTTATAAAACACTTCATTGCAGTTGTTTGTGTTTAGTGCACTTGATCAGATGTTGTGGACTCAAATGGTACTCTTGTCATGGAATGACTCAGCTAGTAGAGAATATCTATCTAAATAGTGTCAGTTGGAAAGTATGAGGACCGTTTGTATGAAGAGCACTTAAATGCAGTGTGTTTCAGCCGTATGCGGCATGTAGAATCGGTTAAACTAGAATCTGGCTACGTGCCAGCTGCTGCCATCCCGAAACCGACTCCATCACCATGGTGAGAGGCTTGTTTTGTTAGCCCTCTCAGGAGTAAAGTGCTGCCAGGACACATCACAGGCATGATTCACCAACCTCAGCACTGATTCTCATCTCCCATTTCTCGCTCTTTCTCTCCCTGCCTTCGTCATCCTCCCTTCACGAGAGTGGAAGACAGGTCTTCTGTAGTAGGATCACTGCTTAATGTGCACTGCAGATGAAAAGCATATGATCCTATGAGAAGCACACTGACAAGCTATTATAGAGGATCCCAAGCATGCTTGTACCTGTACTGTGATTGTAGTGTCCTCTAGTGGTAAAGACATGAACTGATTAAGACACTTTTGGCACCATTATAACCATTGCTTATACCGGGGGTTAGACATTTTGAACAATCCCCCTTACCTTAAAAATATGTCAATTTGAACATTAGCGATACTTAAATTGTGCTACTCGTTAAGTACAGATGTGCATGTGATAAGGCTGATCACTTAGAAAAGTAATATGATTTACACTAAAAACTGGTGAAAAATTCCATAGACTTAGGAACCAGATGAGCTTATTCGACTTGGATCACCAAGAACACTCAAGCTACTTCAATGCAACAGACTGAAAAGCCAGTCAGAACTATTCAGAGGCCAAGTATCGAACTTAGCTGCAGTGTGTACATGGCCAGAAACCACATAGCAACACCATGGCATCATGGCGATGAGTTTTGCTCCTCCTAAATAGCAATCTGAAGATAAAATAAGGAAGATCGCTGTTGAGCTAAAAGGTGATTTGTCTCTCTGCCAAAGATCTTTTCTGATCTCTCTATCTCTTTGTTTGTCTCTTTTTCTCCAGCACTCCTGTCGTCCTGGTGCGAGGAGCTGGGACGGCTGCTTTTGTTACGACATCAGAAGAATCGTCAGAGTGAACCACAGGGCAAAGTACCCTTGCAGCCGCCCATGAACTCTATGAAGCCCTCGCTCTCACATGGGTCAGTACCAGACAAAACTCTGCTCTACAGATAACCCACTGCTCACTGATGCTGTTATAAGCACTGTTAAAAACTCTCAGTAGTCTCACCCCTTCTGCTTTCCCAGAATTTGCTCTTGAAATTAAGTTCTAGTGCACTCATCCAGCAAAGAATTGTTTGTTTTTATGTGGCATGTGATCTTGAAGACTAGGCTTTTCCAAGAAGCCATTGACCAAGCTTTCAATAACAGCCATGTAAACATGATGACACCACCACAAAGCTGTGCTGATGAAATTTGTTATCGTAACATTCCAAACAAAGACAGATAAAACATGATAACGTAACTTTACTCTCTAGGTACGTCAGCTAGAGTTTGAACGATTGCCATAGAAAACGTTACCGTGCTGGAGAGGGTGTGAGGCTGAGGAAATTCACTAGCTAAGTGATGTTTTATAGAACATTTTGTGCTCTAGGGCTGGCGATTGGCCTCTCTCGCAAACATTACAGCTTGATTTTCATGGAAAAACAAATGTTCTGTAGTCAGGAGGGAGCGTTTTCTCTATCAGGCTGTGTCGGAGTCAACTCTTTCTCAATGGGTCTTTGATGCCACTGATCTCACATTACTGTTTGAACACTGTTTTGTAGTGATGGGTCCTTTCCATATGACAGCGTTCCCTGGCAACAAAACACTAACCAGGCCCCGGGCTCGCTGTCAGTGGTTACAACGGTGTGGGGAGTTACCAATACGTCACAAAGTCAGGTAAGTCACACTCACACACATAGTCTCACTGTATGAAAACAGTAACATTGATAGCGATAACATTGATCTTTTTAACCAATGTTGCTTTTGATCTAGGTATTGGGTAACCCCATGGCCAATACCAACAATCCCATGAACCCTGGAGGTAATACACTAGGGTCAGGTATGTCAGCCAACAACCCAGGGATCAACTCACCTCAGTTCCCTGGCCAACAACAACAGTTTTCAGCCAAAGCAGGATCCAACCAGGCCTACATGCAGCAAAGCATGTATGGTCGTCCAGGGCACCCGGGAGGAGGCGGCTTTGGTGCAAGGTAATGTTTCAAGATGTTTCAAGCTTTAGAGAGTTCCAGACAGGATGATGGGAAGTTGTTTGACAGAGTTGCTTTGCATCACTCTGGGAGATTCAATAAGCTATAGAAGTCTCCCATTAGTGATACTTGACGCACGGTTTTTAAGCTAAGTCAACACTCAGTTCAAGGATGTTTTTCTCGAAAAGGGATGATATCACCTTCTTGTTGTGCCAAGTGCAAATCCAGGAAAGATTTATGTGGCTTTCCAACCAGTTTTATTCTGATAAATAGACATTTTTGTCTCTGTCGGTTGTGATTTAGACGTTTATGTGATGTGTATTCCTTCTTTCGTTCAGTTACCCGGGCGGGCCGAATGCGGCAGGTGGTATAGGCATGCCCCCTCATACACGACCACCTTCTGACTTCACCCAACCTGCTGCTGCTGCCGCCGCCGCTGCTGTCGCTGCCGCTGCCGCCACAGCAACAGCCACTGCCACAGCAACCGTAGCTGCCCTGCAAGAGACCAACAAAGACATGAACCAGTACAACCAGGTTGGTCTCTCTCTGGTTTTGGCTCCTTACCCTTAACAAATCCACGTACTCATCTGAAATTCCGCTGGCCTTCTCCACAGGTCTGCTCCTCTTTTCAGATGGGGCCAACGCAAGGGTACAACAGCCAGTTCATGAACCAGCCAGGGCCCCGCGGCCCCCCGTCCATGGCAGGAGGCATGAACCCAGCTGGTATGGGAGGTGGCATGAATAGCTCCAACATGAGCGGCCCGCCTATGGGAATGAACCAGCCCAGAGGCCCAGGGATGGTACCCTTTGGTGGCCACGGGCAAAGGATGCCCCAACAGGGTTACCCTGGACCCAGACCTCAGTCTATGCCCATGCAGGGCACTAAGAGGCCCTATCCAGGAGAGGCAAGACATTATTAGTTCAAATCGACTTTCAGCAGACATACTGTATTTGCTATTTGTGTTGGTGAACTAATTTTTTCTTTCCTTTTTTTTTACAGCCTAATTATGGTGGCCAGCAGTTTGGACCCAATGGCCAGTTTCCCAACCAGCAAGGGCAGTATCCTAACCCAAACGCTTCTAGACCTCTTGCGTCACCCAATTACCCTGGGCAGAGGATGCCAGGACAACAGAGCTCTGGCCAGTACCCCCCAACAGGGGTAGCCATGGGCCAATACTATAAGGTAAATTCATATTGGTTGGATTTTACAGTCTTAGTAGACACAATTTTCTTGAGTACATTTTTTAATTCAGCTGATTTTTTTTGAAAAAGCCACATTCAATATAAATTTGCCGTGAAAGAAAGTAGCAACAGACCTTTCTTCTGTATTGTTATGTATATCTGAGTGTAATGGATTATTGAAGAAAAAAAAAAAGAATGCAGTGCAGCAAATTGGTTCTTTGCATCCAGTTGTTGATTAGATTTTGAGATCTGGGCATTGCACTCAAAGTGATTATAAGTTTGCATTCGATTGTATAGATAAGATAGGGTGGAGTTTAACTGGATTTTTCATTTCATCCTGACTAGGTTTTATCGAAGATATACTTTAAAAATGTTATCTTGGATTAAATGTTAATGTCTTTTATTAGATTTTTGTCTGGTTTTTGTTCAAATTTATTTTTGCTAGTTAAGAGAAAAGAAATATAATATTAATAGCAGTTATCTTGCTTTCTTTTAATACTCTATGCTCTTTCCTATTTCAGCAAGAACCGTTTAATGGTCAGAACACCAATTTCTCTGGAGGTGGTTATGGGTATAATCAAGGAAATGGGGTAGGTAGTGAAACTATTGTGTGTTTTCTGTATGTTTTTACATACACAAATATCTGTAATCATTTTCCATTTGTACTATGTAATATATCTGCTCTATATTTAGCGATTGTATTCAGTAATCATATGTCTCTTTGGCTAAAGCCTCCTCGGCAGGTGGTGAACTATCCACATTCACCGGTTCCTGGGAACCCCACGCCACCCATGACTCCAGGAAGTAGTATCCCTCCATACTTGTCGCCTAATCAGGATGTCAAGCCCCCGTTTCCTCCAGACATGAAGCCAAGCTTGACGTCTCTTCCTCCGCCTCCAAGTGAGTCTCGCAAAGAAACCACACACACAACCGTTATATTGCATTGATCTCCGCTCTGTCTGTATTACAAGCTCGGTCACAGTCTATCAGAATAAACCCCTGAGAACCCTTTGATCCGCCACCTGCAGCTGAGTAGAGAAAAAGTCCTATTGCACATTTGTCTGAGATTCATGCATTTTTCACATCCACTCAGAGCTCATTCATAATAAATGTGCTTTGGTGGGAAAGGGTGAAACTAGGTGAAGAGAAATCCAAACTTGAAAGCATTGATACTCTAGTCTACATGGGAAGACTATGAATCCATCTTATCTCAATATTTGTTCCCATAGCCAACCCCAACGAGGAACTTCGCCTGACGTTCCCCGTGAGGGACGGAGTGGTCCTGGAGCCCTTCAGATTAGAGCACAACCTGGCCGTCAGTAACCACGTCTTCCATCTGCGCCCCTCCGTCCACCAGACACTCATGTGGAGGTACGTGATGTGTTCATGTTACTGCTCTTACCAGACAACTTTAAGCATATTTCTGTCTCCCTCATCACATCCTCATGTTGTTCCAAACCTGTATGATTTTTCTTTCTGCGTGGAACAAAGTAGGAGTTTATTAGATCGTTCACGCTGTTCTTTTCGATACAATACCGACTTAAATGTTGGTCTTTTGCTCAGAGCCATCGTATAACTTCAGAACATCCAATGCTGATTAAAAGTTTGGGGTTGGAAAGATTTTTTTAAATGTTTTAGAAAAGTCTCATGCTTACCAAGGCTGCATTCATTTGATCGCAAATCATTACAATTTTAATATATTTTAAAATATTTTTTATTCATGTGATGCAAAGCTGAATTTTTAGATGTCATTACTTCTGCTCCTTCAGAAATCATTCGAATATGCTGATGTGATGCTCGAGAAACATTTCTTATCAATGTTGCAAGCTCTTGTGCTGCTTAATATTTTTGTGGAAACTATGATATTAAACTATGATATTATATATATATTTTTTGTCATGTTTTGGAGTTTGACAGCTTCTGGTCACCATTCACTTTCATTAAATGGAATATAGTAGCGTTGGAACGTCATGAGAACATTTTGGGTGAGCTATTCCATTAACATTAGGACCTTCTCTGCATGTCCTTCAGATCTGATCTGGAGCTGCAGTTTAAGTGCTATCATCACGAGGACCGACAAATGAACACCAATTGGCCCGCATCCGTCCAAGTCAGCGTCAATGCCACCCCCCTCACTATTGAGAGGGGCGACAATAAGACATCCCACAAACCCCTGCACCTAAAGCATGTGTGTCAACCAGGAAGAAACACCATACAGATTACGGTCACAGCCTGCTGTTGTGTGAGTATTCCTCCGCTGCCCTTCAATAATGTATAGTCTGTCATTTAACGGCCATGTCGGAGAGCTGTTATACAGCATGTGATACGAAATCAGATAACACTGATTTGAAGCAGCTTCTGTTCTCTGCGTTCCCACTACATTTGCTGGTATCGGTTTTATGCTTCCCTGTCTGTAAGCTGAACAGTACAGATAGTGTATCATGTGAAGGATATTGTGAGGTGAAGATGCTTGCTATCGGGTTGTTACATGTTCGGGGTCTTGTTGCAGTCGCACTTGTTCGTGCTGCAGCTGGTCCACAGGCCGTCGGTGAGATCGGTCCTGCAGGGACTCCTGAAGAAGAGGCTCCTTCCTGCCGAACACTGCATTACCAAAAGTAAGTAGATGCTTCATTCTTTGGAATCCGCTGATGTCTGTCACTCTGTATTATCATCTTCATCAATCCCTAATCTTTGCAATGTCTCTTGTCTGTTTTCCTGCAGTTAAAAGAAACTTCAGTAGCGTAGCAGCGTCCTCTGGGAATGCCACACTAAATGGAGAGGATGGAGTAGAGCAGACAGCCATCAAAGTGTCCCTCAAGTGTCCAATCACATTCCGGCGGATCCAGCTCCCTGCTAGGGGACATGACTGTAAACATGTCCAGGTAGTGTGTCTCTTCATGTCCTAAGTCTTTTTTCAATAAAACAACATCGAGAAATCTAAGGATACATTTCCTGTATTCAAATGATGTAAGACTCCAAAGAATTTCTGTCAACCCTTTGACATTAAAGATTTACTTACTAGCCACATACACACTGTAAAGTTTCAGGAGTGGCAACCACATTTAAATGCAGGAGTAAGTCCCCTAAATTATCGTTCCGTGTGCGTGTACGGAACATGACTCACTCCCGAAACTGCAATGATTGACAACATAGCAACGTTCTGGCATTTCGAGGTTTGGTATCTGCTATTCAGACGAAATAGTGTTTTGCTTATGATTGGAAAGGCGTGCTCTTACAGTGTTGCCATTACATTTTAAGCATTTTTTTTGAGTTTTAGTTTAATTTTGGCTCATAAAGCGATCAAGTTTATGGAGTTATTAAAGTGAGCAGGTGCAGGTCGTGATATTTTGGTATTATTTTCAACAGAAAGCATTTGGATGTATTTAAGTTTATTGCTGACTTGTTCTTGTTTGCTGTTTTTATAGCAAGATCTGGCAACACTTTTATCTTATTTTATTTAGCAAAAAAACAGTTGATAACTTTTACTAAGGTTGTGTGAGAAAAACACAGACATGGCAGATTCGGACAGGATTTAAATCACAAAGTTCACCTGTGAAACACAAATTTCTTCAACATCGTATGAACAATCAACAATGTATGAAATTAAAAACAAAATGTATTTTGACTTTGGATGCATGCAGACCTATTATACGAGACCTAAACTGAGAATTAGAAACCTTTAAAATAGTATAATAGGGGCACTTTAAGTTAATGTTTTTTAAGTTCAATAATTTAACACATTCACACGGTTCTCTGATGTCAGTTAATGGTCACATGACATTTTTTTTTAGTAATAGGTTTGATTTTGATTTGTTTTCATTTACAAAATATGTTGGTTTTTTTATTATGAATTGATCAATATAAACTCACAAACCCCCTGTAGTTCCCTCATATTGAATGAAATTTATAATTACAAGTATTAAATTTGCGTAGGTAAAATAAAATGATTTAAAAGGAAAAGTATATATTTAATATCTTATGTTGTTTTCCTTCTCAGTTACATTTTTCTTGTTTTAAGGATGTTTAGGCATTTTTACTAAAAAACTGATAAAAATACTGACAATGATTTTTACAAATTCTTCCTTCCATATTTGTGTAAGTAAATGCGTGTTGGGATTTCCCACATTATCAATGCAAAACTAGTGGAAATTGTGTGAAGTCAAATGAAATACCCACAATCCCATGCCACTACGATTCAGGCTGAATAAAATTCTAGCTTTATATATATATAACTGTTATTTTACATTGATTGAATTTACATTTGAGGTAATTTTCTGTTGCAGTGCTTTGACTTAGAGTCCTATCTGCAGCTGAACTGTGAGAGAGGAACGTGGAGATGTCCTGTATGCAAGTACGTGGCAAATCACTACAGTAATTGCTTTAGGCAGCCAAATAAATGTGATACGCTGTTCTTCTTGGCTGCATTTTTTTATATGTTTCTGTCTGTCCCCAGTAAAACAGCATTATTGGAAGGGCTAGAAGTGGATCAGTACATGTGGGGAATTCTCAATGCGATTCAAAAGTAAGTTTATTAGTCACACATTGGGTCCCACAATTTTTCAGCGAAGTCCTATTAAATGCACTTGAGATACGATTGTTAAATAATAAACATCCTGTTATTCACGGTCATGTATGTTGTTCCATTCTTACAGTTCGGAGTTTGAAGAGGTCACCATCGACCCTACGTGTAGTTGGAGGCCGGTGGCCATAAAGTCAGACATTCACATAAAGGAGGACCCAGATGGGCCTCTGGCCAAGCGTTTTAAAACCATGAGTCCCAGTCAAATGATCATGCCTAATGTGATGGATATGATCGCCCAGCTGGGTCCCGGCCCTTCACCCTACACCCCCCTACATCCTCAGCATGGAGCAAACAATGGCGAATATGGGGGGCAAGGTAGAGGTCAGCATCCGATCAGACTCTCTGCTCTTTCCACTCTGTCCATCTCAGAAACTAGTCCTTAATGTTTTACAAGCTTCATTGTTTAGGTACGCTTCATTTTTTTCCTTCAGTCGTAACAGTCAGAAGAACTTACGCCTGCAAGCTTTTAACAGGCTGATTTGCCGTCCAAGCTGTCTAAATCTCTCTAACTCTGTGCTTCTGAGGTCATCGCTCCTTATTGCTGTTTCTCTGTTTTGTGCATCAGGCAATAGTTACCAGGGCCATGGAAACTTTGACTTCTCCCACAGTAACTCTGGTGGCGGAGCTCCCATGAATGACTTCATGCATGGACCCCAGCTCTCACATCCACCAGACGTGCCCAGCAGCCTCATGGCCCCTGACAAGCCTCTCGCCCACGGCATGCCCGACTCGGTAAATCACTTCAAGCAACAAGCACTGATGTTTGAGACATGGTTTTTAAACCTGGGGACAAAAGTTAAAGACTCCTGCACAAGTCTCTTTTAAAGTTTGATATTAGTCACACATCCAACGATACTAGAGTAAAAATGACACTTTAAAAAAATAAGTGGTTGATGCCTTCATTAAAAGGAGTAGAAGAATCAGGAATGGGCATCTACTTATTTTGAAGAATGTTTGTAACCAGACAGTTGTGGCACCATTGACTAACTTCCATAAAATATATATTTTTGTCCATGCTATGAAAGTCAATGTTGCCCCACAACTGTTTGGTTACCCATGCTCTTCAAAATATCTTCTTTTGTGTTCAGCAGAACAAAAACATGTATACAGGTTTGGAACAACAGTGAACTGTCCCTTTAACATGAGTCACATAAGTAGTGCAAACCTTCTTTAGCTTAAAACATACAAAAAATGTGCATGACACTAATTTTGGGATTAATCACAACAGTCTTGTTACACTGTGAGCAATGTACCTGTTATTAATGAATCTGCAGGTCTCGGTTTTTTGTGTTGATTTCAAACTTGAAGGAAAAAAGCCCCCCAAAATACCTAAATTAACCATTTCCTCTTAGTATTAAATGAAATATATAATTTGGTTTTGCACAGTTAAACACAGAATTTCAAAGTCTGCACCATCATTTGATAGTGTCAAACAGCACATGCATACTAGAAAGTTTCATCTAGTGTCTACGCTATTTCTCCCCAAAACTTACGAGGGTTAAAAATGTCTTTAAATAGTTCAACTTTTACCAAACATCTGAAAATGTCATTTAATTTAAGGTGTATGTGCTCTGGAATCATCTGCATGGCACTTGTCTTGCTCTCGATCTGTCTATGGCCGCCACTCAAGCTCTCAGTCTCATCGCTCCTCTTTCCTCCCTCTGCAGATGCCCCATCCTGTGAGCGCTGATCAATCCCATGCTTCCATGCAGCCAGGCATGCATGCGTCCCCCCACCCTAACAGCCAATCAGCTCAGCCATTGCATCACAGCGGCCCCCCATCCTCCCAGCCCCCACGCCAGCCCCCGCCCCCACAGCAGCCAGGCCAAAACAGTCACCCACATGCCGACATGACCTTCAACCCTGCCTCTGATGGGCAGGCAGGTGGCCAGGGACCTGCAGACATGCCCGAGCCTTCTCTGGATGTGAGTATACACACCAATGGTTGTTTATTTTACGCTTCTTTCATTTCTGCTACTAACATTACTCGCGCAATCATGTTATCATTAACGTCAGGTTTCCATCTCTTCCAAATGACAGTAGCTATGGCGTGAACGGTTCTAGTTGAACTTTAAAAGGTGGCCGCTGTTTTCGGTTGTGGCGCTCGGTGAATGGCGTCTGTCTAACTCTGCATAGCATTAAACATGCTGGTGACGTGTGATGTCTGCATAAGCAGGGCTGAACGCAATGATTGGACAAACATTTTATGGTCCTATGCCTTCCACAGAAAATATATATATACATATAAATACATGTAGACCACTTAACTTAGCGATTGCTATCAGGATGTGAAGAGACTTTCAACCAGCATAACAAAAAATGTTACTGGAACAAATCACCTACCCTGCCTTTAAGCTCAATCTACAGCATTTTGAGGCATAATGTTGATAACCGTGAAAATAAATTTCCACTTGTCTTTCCCTTTCTTTCAAAAATCTGGGTTACAGTGAAACACCAATAGATTAATGTTAAAAAATACTCACCGGTTTAATAGTATAGCTACGTAACATAAAAACGTGTTAACATGATTTAAATTGAAATGTAGTGTGAAAATCACTTACTAACCTTTTTCTGTGCAGTTATATATCTAATTTACAACTTATTTGTTTTGACAACTCAATGCCGTAAACCCCAAAATGGTATAAAACGATTTAAACAGCTTTACAGCTCAAATAATACACAACTTTTAACAGATATAATTTGTCCTAATGATCTGCAAATTGTCAGCTTATTTCTGCTTGTAAATCCTCACCTATTAACTTCCATTCTAAATGCCTCTGTATGAGGGATTAGGTTTTTTTTTTTTTGTTATACCAATGCTGTCGATTGAGCTTAACTTGTATTGAACCCAGTATATTTCCATGAAGGTTCTTTGAGATTGTTGCGTAAGATTGTAATGTAAATGTGTCTGTCTGTCTCCCTTCGCAGCTCCTGCCAGAACTGGCAAACCCAGACGAGCTGCTGTCATACTTAGACCCTCCGGACCTCCCAAGCAGCAGCAATGACGATCTGCTTTCCCTCTTTGAGAACAACTGACTTCCTTCAGTCAGCCTTTTGGAGAGGGCCTAATTTGTTTGGCTGTCAGGAATCGAGAGGCACCTGAAGACTGACTCTGTACTTTACAAACAGGAAACAGCCATCCTTTTGCCTCTTCCTCGTGTAAATATCTCACTCTTTTACAAGCAACCTTTTCCACACATATAAGGCAGCCATGTTGGTTGGCACTAAAGTGATATCTTTCAATACTAATGGAAATACATGTGCAGCTATAATCAGTTCATATGAATACGTCACACAGAACTATGTGTGTGCTCACTAGGAAAGTATTGTAGCATTTTTAATTCAGATTTTTTTCCTTTTGTGAAAAGAAGACCTGAATAGAAAAATAAATATATATATATACATACATATGTGTATGTGTGTGTGTGTGTGTATATATATATATAAATATATATATACACATATATGTATATATATATATATATATACATGTATATATGTATATATATATATATATATATATAAACATGTATGTATATATAGTTCTTCCTGTACCGGCCTCTGTGTGTCCGCAATCTCTTGAAGGTTTGTTCTTCCAAGCTATACCACCACGGCTTCCCAAATCCTCATCAGCTGGATGTCCACACTGATTTTTTTTGTCCATCTCCATTGAAAAAGCACAAGAGAATGCGTCAAACTGCACCTGGAAGCCTGTAAAGGAGACAACAAAAGGGAAGAAAGCTTATCTCGCAATCACCAGAATGATCTAACCCTCCCATCCCAGAGACTAACGATGGGAGTTTTGCAAAAGTCCTCCAAACTCTCACGCCACAGGACACGAGAATGTGTCCTGTTCTGGTACACCGCGCAGCTTTGCACCTCATTTTGTAATGTGATTCATATGTCCAGCACCTTCAGACATATGCATCATGTTCGAAACAAATGCTTGAGGGCATCACGGCATGCATTCTTTTCCTGCTCGAGACAGAATAGCAAACATTTCAGCACTGTACCATATCATTGTGCATCTTCCGACAGACTGTTCCTCCTCCCGCAATGTCCTGTGGATTTTCCACTCTAGCGGTCACAGTGCAAGAAGAAAGCAATTCACATTTCAAAGGGTAGTCAGTCTTGTGTCATCTGTCTTCTCTGTGAGTTCTGTTCATGCATGAGGCTTGGTCGTCGTTGGCCCTTGATGTTTGTACCCCTTTTCTGACAAACCTCATACAATGTTGAAACATTCACTGTTGCCAATCGCCCCTTATTTTAGTTTTTTTCTGTTCTGTTTTTATTCAGCCTTTTATTCATGAACTGTCATGTTAAAGTTTTATTTTATAATGCACAATATATTGTTCATATAATTTGTTTCTGTTGTTACAATTGTACAAAAATATGTACATTTATCACAAGATGTCCATGGAATACCAAAGTTATGCACCCTGATTTGAAAAGGTGGCCCAAACCTATTTTTGACAAGCCCGTTTTCAAATTGTTACCCATAGAATTTGATCTAATGTGTAATTTGTCCCACTTTTATCATTTTGTTTACATGTAAAATCATAGTTATTATACAACAAACAATGAAGAAAGTGTTTTTAGAATATGTTCTATATTTATAGATTTTACTTTTTAAATTCAATTATATAATTAAGCTATACATTATCTCAATACCCATAAATGCATTAGCCAGTGCATACAATTATTACAGCAACTGTACATTTCAGTAAAACTTTTGTAACAGCAGCTCAGTGAAGGCTAACAATGTCCATGTATACAAGGTGGATTTTTTAAATGAATTTTTTGTTTGTTTGTTTTTAAATTAAAACAGCCCACTCAAATAATTGTCAGTATTTATGATATTTGTAATAATGACATTTCCATGATACTGATGTTACTCAAAGACTGTTGAAGAAGGCTGGCATCTGAATACTGTTTGAGATGTGTTTTGTTGTTGAAACATCACCATTTGAAACATGTTTCCATTTTAAGTTATTTTTTTTATGAATTGCAATATTAGTTTTTAGTTTTTTGTTTTGTTTTGTTTCTGTTCTTCTTGGTGTAGAATTATGTAAAAAAGAAGAAAAAAAAGAAGAAAAAAAAAGCTGTTTGTCGTTGACAATTGAAATACTTAGAACTCCAACAGGAAAAGTGGGTTCAAGTTCTATAGCGTTTGTCTGTAGTTCACTTGTATATCCTTTTTCAAAGATGCACTGCCACATATTCGTTCCCACTTTGTAGACACAAATAGGCATAAACTGAACTTTAAGACTCCTAAAGTTGTCGGCTCTGAGCTGTCACATGCTATCGATGTACAGTCGTCGAAGAGACAGTGGGCGCTGAGGCACGAACAGAAGGGGTTGAACGAATTAGACTGTGTTCACTACTTGGCCACAGGTGAGGGTTCAGAGAGAGTCGAAGGAAAAAAGGGGGAAGGGGCACATTAGGGATGCATGTACATATGTAAATGATAAATAGAGACACGTTAACAGAAATGTATTCATTTTCCCCAGGGGAATGTGCATTGTGTATTTAGAATTTGTAAAGCTTGCATCCTCCCATCAGAATCTAAATTGGGTAAAATGAATCTGTGTTTGTTAGCGTCTGTGGAACCTCTAAGCATTTGTTCACTTTTTGTAAAATATTCATCCCACATGACTGAGGAATTTGGGGAGGGGATAAAAAGAGACACATTTGTTTTACATTTGTGTGATATTTAGCTTATGTGTATTGCTCCATTTCTTGTGTACTTAATAAGGTGCTAGAGAAGATAATGAAGAAAGTCCTGGGGAAATCATTTGGACAACAGGGAACATGGGTCCAGGAGCGGTTCCAAAAGATTGTAACCAAAATCCAGAGTTTGTAAAAATTTTGATATCATGATCAGGAAAATTCAAAACAAAAATGAGGTACAATCTCAAGTGATTGGCACCAAATGTTGCAGTTGTCTTTGCTTGTACATTCTGTTGTACAATCATTTCATATTCTAAACTGGTCAGAGGAAAAAAACAACAAAAAACTAATTGTGATTTTTAGTCTTGCAAAACTGTATGTAGTTAGATGCTGTGACATCCTAATATTTATCTAATAAATATGTATTCAGATGAAACAACCTTGCAGTGTTTCTGATGTTTCATTTGGTGTGCATTCATAGCTGTGAAAACTACAGGCTTTACAGTTACTGCAAGAAAACAACCACAAAGAACAAAGCAAGCAGAGTCTGTAACCACAGGGAGGAAAATGTTTCCTATGTTTCCTAGGCTTCTTCAGTGACTCCAGTCTTTTAAAGCAGGTTCACTAGAAAAGTTTTGTTCGGAGATAGTTATGCAGATTACACTTAGTTATCCCATTTGGAGTTGGAACAGGGGAGTTGTTCTTTGAATCATTCACTAAATCAATTATTTATAATAATAATAATAATAAATAAATAAATAAAACACCGGGGCCGTATCATGGTATAGTTGAACAAACTCAGGGTTACAGGATTAGTTTCAAGTGGCAGTCAAAATCAAACCAATCCAATCAGGCTTTGTTGGTACCATGATGCTGATCATCAACTTTCTCTGTCAACTCAGGCTTTAATCCTGAGATCCTTTATAGCTTTATCTATTGATTCTAAAGCTTATTTATGTTACTTTCATATATTTATTAAAGTTTGTTTATATAATAGGACTGTTTATATAATAATTGATCAAATAAAATTATACATGTGTAATGGATTCAAATGAAAATGCTGTCATTACTCACCCTCATGTCGTTACAAGATGTCGTTCATCATCGGAACACAAATCAAGATCTTTATGATGAAATTTGAGAGCTTTCTGGCCCTCCATTGACAGCTACGCAACTGACACATTGACTTCAAAGCGTTAATAAAGAGGTCATAAAACTAATCATGAATTGAGTGTCCATATTTTCTGAAGAGACTCAAATCGCTTATATGATCAACATATTTAATTTAGGCTTTTATTCAAATATAAACATTGATCAGCAAACATACAGTAGAAGTTCAACCAAACTGCTTGCCAAGAACAAGCCTCTTAAAGGGTTAGTTCACCCAAAAATGAAAATTATGTCAGTATTCACTCTCATGTTGTTCCAACCCCGTAAGACTTTCGATCATCTTCGGAACACGAATTAAGATATTTTTTATTAAATCTGAGAGCTGGATCACTCCTCCATAGGCTGCTAAGGGATTGAAACTTGCCGGCCCAGAAAAGTTATTAAAGACATTGGTAAAATAGTCTAAGTGACTACAGTGGCTCAATCTTAAGTTTATCAAGCGACGAGAATACTTTGTGTTCATTTTTGGGTGACCTATCCCTTTAAGACTTCATTCTCACACATCAAGCAAGCATGCAGCTTCCGCTTACAACTGATGTGTGAGTAGATGAATGTTTATATGAGAATAAAAGCCTAAATTCAATCTTTTCATCTTATAAAGTGATCGTGTCTCTTCAGAAAAATTGGACAAAACAGCTCAATTAATTCAATTCACTTTGAAGGCAAGGCTGGTAAACATTCAACAGGAGAGTTTAGAGAGCTTGGAAATCAGCGAGAACGATTTGTTCACTGAAAAGATTCATTCAAAATCAATGTTTCGTTAACGAGCAGTGCAATCCCAAAGTCGAATCATGCATTAAGCAAAGTAAACTAAAAAGATAGTGGTAGACATACAAAGAACTCTGTGCCAACGATATGATTATGACTTTTCTCGTAATTACAACGTGATTAGACTAGCGCAGAGAAAAGTAACATAACAATGTGAAAAGTTTACATCTGAATATTGATGACCCCAAAGAGCTTAAAAAGTAGGCTCAAAATGATACCAACTTCTGTCGACTCGTCAGACCACATGGTGTCGCTGTTGATTTTCACTTGACAATATTATGGCTCTCCTTGCTTTGACCATAGAAGAACATGTTACTGTCACATGACTGTGGCTAAACCTTGAACGCTGATTATTGCATCTATTCGTTGATGGGTTTACAACACCACAGCAAGAATGTTACAACTGAAAAATCGTTTGAAATATTGCTCTGTCGCAATCGCTGCAAACCGACTGGTTTCAGGGCCGATGAAGAACCCTATTGTGTTTATGGACATTGCAGCTGACGGCGAGTCCATTGGAAGAATTATTATTGAGGCAAGTCATGATTTATTAAAGCTGAATACACATAAAGCTATAGTTGTTTGTCATGTAACATAAATGCATGAAACGGAGACTGAGAAGTCGAAATAAATATAAAAGTTTATGATGCAATGAAAAGAGTGAGGGAAAATGAAATTAATATGTTACAGCAGTTGTTTCTATCCTTAATATGGCACATTTTAGAAATAATCGTGCACACTTTATTTTAAGATGTCCGTGTTACAGTGTAGAATTAACTACATATAGGGTTAGGGTTTATTTTAGGATTCGATGCATGTAATTATGCACAATTTATAGATAAACTACGTAACGTGAGGGACACGGTAAAATAGCGTTACCAATGATCTTATTAAATAAACATATTATCAATATATAATAATTGTTGTGTTAAATATTCTGAATGCCGGTTTTCATACTTTATTTGCAGCTATATGCTGACGCTGTACCCAAAACGGCTGGTAAGCAAACATGGTTTTCATAAAAATAATGATTTTAACTAATTCTTATTGGGCCCATCAAAAAATAGTACAAATGAAAATGTACAATAAAAAAAGACATAGAATGTACAATATAAACTATATACAATATATAATGTACAATACTTGATGATTTTACAAAAAAGAAGCAAAATTCCACAATTTTATATAATAGATCAGTTCTCATGGTTCTTGTCTTCCAGCAAACTTCCGGGCCCTCTGTACGGGAGAGCATGGCTTTGGATACAAGGGTTCAGATTTCCACAGAATCATCCCTGAGTTCATGTGTCAGGTAACTATTAGTGCTACTGATCATTTAGCATTGCTTTGTCTGTTTTTGATATATAGCCTATATCAATCTTAAAATGTCATATCTCTCTATGTGTTTTTTTATTGGTTATGAGTTATATGTTTTGATCCTAAGGCTATTTAATTATTGATGTTTTGCTGACAGGGTGGAGATTTCACAAATCATAATGGCACCGGTGGAAAGTCTATTTATGGAAAGAAATTTAGCGATGAGAATTTCAAGCTGAAGCACACTGGACCAGGTGATGTCACTACTGTACTGTCACAAAAATAGAGCGTTAAAGCTGATATTACACGTGCAATTGTACCCATGCATCTAATAATTTAGCATTATTCATTCAAATAATAATGTAGCATTTCTGTTGATTTTATTGGGGGAGGGGGGTGCTGAAGAATTAAAAAAAAGAATCGAATGTAAAATGTGTTTGCGGTAACATGTCTGAGGTTACTATAGTCACATTGGTAGCTGATCCCAGAATATTGAATAATGCAATGAAAACTTTATGAATGGAGGACAGTACAATTCTGTGGAGACCCAACATCTATTCAGCTAGACATGGCATCTAGTTCCTCTGGGATCTGATTCAGCACAATTTCATCATTATGAGCCTGTCAGAATGTGCAAAAAACTGCACGTGCACATCTGTTTAAAGCCACAAGGTGGTGGTAAGGATCCCTCAGTTGCAGAAACAGATTTTGTAATCTTCAAACAAATGACCTACTTTCTAAGCAGGTCAAAGCCAGCATATTGTAGTGCATTTTTGGTGCCAGGGGGATCCTACACCAGCACACCGTCTTGATGGATTAATTTGGGCAAAGAGTGTTGGGTTGTGTAATACATGACTGGATGTAATTGTAGTAGAGAGCCGTAGCTTACCCAACCCAGATGTTGTCTTTCATCCAGAACCCCCTGCTGCTTTTCAATCTTTTTTCTTTTCTTATTCCTTGGTTTTTATTGTGGAACTGTTGATTGTTAGATTTTCCCTGAATCTCTATATCATTAAATGATTTAAAGTGACAAATGTGCTTATTTAAAGCATGTACAGTAGTAGGTGGTCTGATTCTCTTTTCCTCTCTCTCTTTCTCATGTAGGTGTTCTGTCTATGGCAAACTCTGGGCCCAACACAAATGGATCCCAGTTTTTCATCTGCACTGCAAAAACAGAATGGTATGCTGGTGGAGAGGTGATTTAATAAAAAAAAATAATTTTTTTTATGGGATTGATGTTCCTGACGTTCTCTTTTAGGCTCGATGGCAAGCATGTTGTGTTCGGGCAGGTCAAAGGTGGTATGGACACAGTCTCTCTTATGGAGTCCTATGGCTTACATGATGGAGGAACTGTAAAAAAGATTGTCATTACAGACTGTGGAGAACTCAAGTAACCCGGGAAACATCTGTTCATTTTAATATGATCACACTTTTTCATGACTGAAACTGCTTATGCATTGGTTTTGAAAAGAAATTATATATATTTTTTTCTACATTTATGTTACCTACCTACTTATTGCCATTTTAATTTGTCAGTCTGTGGATTCATTAAGGTGTTTTATGCTTGCTAAGTAAGCAAAAGACTCAGTAAGTATGGTTAGTACTTGCCCCTAGACAAGAAATCTTGCTTATGGGTCAAATATCATGGGGCGTGAGCAAATTTATACTGTTAAAGCCATTTTATAAAGGCTATATGGAGATAGTTTATCTTCTAAAAGCTATGCCAGAGAAACCCCAAGAGGTATTTTAAGTAAATAAATGCACATGAAACTGGTTTTGACATATGGAATTTCTTCCAGGATATTTGCATCCTGTGGCCAAATTTTTTTTTTTTTTTTTTTTTTAATGACTCAAGGCTGTTTTCCAGACGAGGGCCGACTACAACTGTAGCAGTATATCTAGTTGCGTGGCATGCTTTTTAAATCTTCCCGAGAATGATCCCAAACCTTTTTTTAGACTCTATCCAGCGACAAGATTTCCTGTCCCCCTAAAGCAGGATATGACATCCTGTTTGGCTTCGAAACATCTCCACCTTCAATGTTAAACTTTCAGCAAGAATCTTCTGAACATGTTAATACAATAGTTGTGGAGACGCTTGGGAATACGAGTTTGTCAGATGTATTCCATTATAACTGCAGCCAGCTGACATCCACATACCCTGAAATGAAAATGAGCAGTTCATTTTAGACAGTGTGTAGGTGTAGCTTATCACAGTAATGCCTTATGAAAGTAAATTATGAACCTTTGTGGAGACCAGTGCTCTCTCCTAAATGAAACCATATGGGGTCTGAACTCGCAACTGATTTGTTTGACTTCTCCGATTGCACTGTTGCTATAGAGACATTCTCATTCCCGCTCTGTTTTAGTCTGCATTGTTGCAACAAACTTGATATAATTTTGGTCTCCACCCTCTAGTCAAGTTTAAGGGATTTGGAATGTGTATACCAATTACTTAAAGTTGGCTTCAAGAATAAAGTCAGCGCCATCGCCAAGTCCTAACCTTCACATACAGCGCTCATGTGTTTACAATCATCACAAGTAATTAGGTTGAGTGAAAAAAAAAAATACACATCTGTGTCTTCAAACCTGTGCTGTTGCAAATACCAGGCGAACGCTACACTTAAAGAAACGCCCCTCGATAAATGATTGTGATGTCAGAATGACAGCTGTTCCCCCACGGCTTTGGTTTTCCATTACACAAGCACCATTCCCAAGGACCATATCTAAATAATTAATCAGTCCATACTGCCTTTGCCGTAGAGAGTAGGTTATAACCCAAAAACAGGCTGTATGTATGTTTGGGCCAAACTGAAAAGACATATGTCACTGTGTGCTATTACAAGAGATGAAACAGAGTCATGATTCATTTAGTCAATGTTTTAATTGAATAAACTTCTAAAAGCACAGTCTTCAGTTTTTCTAACAAATAAGGCACATATCGGAATGCCGTTTCATGGACGCTGAGCTACAGATTTCATCTTGTCTCACATTCTAGTACATTCCATCATCAATGCTTTCTGTAGCTCGGTCCACTCCAATATGATGACAAATATATTACAGACATTACAAACATGAGTGTTAAATCAGTACATTCAGTAAATCTATTAATGGTACTGGAAATCCTAGGAGTAAATAGAGGCATTTATCAATGACTAACAATTAGATGTATTCTACAAAAGATTTCTTGGCAAGAATTAAACATGTATTAATATTAAATAAGAATACATTGCACAAATTATATTTCTTGAATCATTTAAAAACATGCACATGCAAACTTCAGCCCCACACTATTTTTAATTTTTTTTTCTCCATGTGAAGAAAAACATTTCGACATCATTCCTGGCAGTAACTGGAGACGGCTAACTAGAGCTCAGTTTCATACAGTATGGACCTGATTCACTAACACATTTCAACCATGTAAAAGGTTTGTACGTGCAATTCAGTGTTATGATCAATGACTCAGTTAGTCGCGTCTTTTTGCCACTGTTTTGCATCTATAAAAACACCTCAGTAAAAAGGCCCTACGACTTACAGTGTGCGAGTCAGTCTCCGTTATGTTAAAAACAGCTGTTTGTGGTGATGTTAAAGCGAGTGTTACAGGTTTCCTATAAATGCAAATCAAACCATTCATGCTATATAGCAGACACATAACAATTCAAAACAACGTTGAAGCACATGTATGCTCGTAACAGGTAAGGTTACTATATTCCAATAACATCTAGAATAACAAAACAAATAAAATGGCTTGTAAGGGCATAATAATTATGTACCAACCTTTGAATAATATTCTATGTAGTCATCAATATTTTCTTCATAGAGTAGCTTCTGTTGCATATTTTATACAAAAAAGAATTGAATTGTTAAAAAAGAACAAAATCCTTCCATAAATATTTCTGTAGGATATAACCAAAGATTATTGTAAAACATCAAAGAAAACCTCCCAGATCTTTTGCATCTCAGCAATTTGCCCTTTTTCACATACAAAGTTTTAATATTGCATCATAACATTTTGAAACAGGTAACTTGATAATGATGGCAATCGAATATATACATAAAACACATACTAGTATCTTTGTAAGGGAAAACGAACAAAAAAAAGAATCTATCAAATTGCTCCAAAATCTTCATTATCTATATTGTTTCCAAAATACACATACCTTTAATAGAAAATAACACGTTTATACTGAAAGTGAGCTATAAAAGTCAAGTATATGTATTTCAAGACAAAAACACATGCGCAAAAAAGCACTTTGTATAGTTTTAAATGCGTGGACACTATCAATACCACAAGCTCTGTCTTTCATTCATTATAACAGAAATCAATAGGGGAAGCTCGTTTACACAAATCAGCAAAACTCAGGGCTGTTATCTTTTTAGTCATGTATATAGTGCAATAGTGCAACTATTTTGCAATAGTAAAGCAAATTTAAATTAGGCCTTGATATAGTGGTGCATTCAGTCATCTGGTCAGGCATACAGAACTGACAATACATTGAATTGATCCCAAAACTGCAAGGAAATCATTATGTGGACTACCAGCTATGGGTGATCAGCAATGATTATGATGAATCCACAGTAATAGTTTATTTCACTGGTTGTTTTCATTACGGTGTTTATCATAAAGCAGAGTAACTCATTCCAGCCTAAATGAGGCCTGAAGTAAACCTTGGCGTGTAAGAATGTACGCACAGTGAAGCCATTAGCAACACCGGCAAAAACACAGTAACCATGAAATAAAGGGTCTCAGAAACAATGCTGACGTCCAAAGAAGAAAGTAGCGACTTACACAAACAGCCTTGCTTTTTATCTAACAATGATCTAATGATTTACTGCTTGGCAGTTTTTACTCCTTAAATTTCCCATCAGAAAATCACAAGTAGAATTAGCTGGTTTATATTTTCAGACATCTAATCGGCTTTTTAATTCCTCAGCATCATTCATGACATCCTCTAGCAAAAATCCAGATTTTTTTCAAAACCAAACTGTGTTAAGGCACTAGACATTCCCTTCAAAGAAGATTCATATTGATCTGAGTTTATTCTAATAAATGAAACAAACTAATATTCAACACAAAATATGTGGACTCCAAAGATAAGTAAACAATTATACACATTGTATTTACCATGTAAATGCGTTTAACTTCATATGTACATCTAGGGTTAACAACGCAACGTCAATTCTCACAATATCCATCTGCAACTTCCCACCGGAACACGTAAAGCTACATTTATTGTTCAATAATCCTGGGTCACACTCAAAATATGATTGATTAGTACATTGTGTGAGCCATAATAAGAGGTAACGGCACATAGATGAGATCTTGTACACACTTACTTCCATACAAATATTAACAAGCTCCTATCATAATTCTCTCAGTAATACGTCTCAGTCCAAAACATCTTCTGACCAATCAAATGTACCCAAAATTTTGTCTCATTACATCTCAAAAAAACTCTTCAGCATTACTTACTTTGTCCTTCTTTTCCCTTTACAACTAATATATATGTCCACTCAGATAGAAAATGCTTCCCAAAAATCACAGTTTAAACAGGGTGTAATTCATCAGTTATGTTTGCAGCTAATGTATAAACATATGGGGTTACGCATAAAAGACATTTCAAATTAAGGTTTTCATTCTGAAATATGATCAGAATGATTGTGTAAACAGCGGAATTTTTTTTCAATGAAACATGAGTGCAAGGGTCAAATTCAACATTCTCAAAAATAAAGGTTCTTTTTGCGTCGATGGTTCAATGAAGAACCTTTAACATCCATGGAACCTCTCTACGGCACAAACGCTTTTTCAGATTAATCAAATGTCCTTCACGGTGAGAAAAAAAAAGTTATTTTTAGAACTGTTCAATGAAAGGTTCTTCTATGGCATTGCTATGTAAACCCCCCTTTGGAACCTTTATTTTTAAGAGTGAAAGAATGAATAATTTGGAATTTTCAAAATGAATGAGCAGTGTTCATTTAAGACACATCTATTTCATCTGAGATGTGTCATCTAAACACACTCTATCCTGAGGCAGATATCTCAGCGAAAGAACAGGCGTTATGTTTTTGAATGCTTGCACATGGACTGAAAAGCTCACATTTTGACCCCTATATCCAAACACTTTATAAGACGTTTGAAGCAGTTCTCTGGCAACAAATGACGACATACATGGTCACATTTCAAAGGACCGTGATGATCAGCAAGTCGTGGCTTTGTTTCGACCACGCAATTTTGCGACAATGTAAAGGAACTGATGACTGCATAAGCTGCAATGGTTTTGCATAGTTGCCAACTCGATTCAAATGTTCTGGGTGCCTCCAAGGCTGCTTTTAGCCAACCTGACAACAATATCTCGCATTTGGCAATTCATAAATGTACGTGAAAGATATAAACTACCTAAACCGAAGCATTAGTTCTATTCTACAGTAGTTTCTAATGGCAAGAGGTGGGGTTAAACAATTATACCTGTCCAGATATAAACACAGATGAAATTTTCCCAGTTTAGTTAATTCAATTGCACTACGATACGATATACAAACATAAATAAATATGTGACACAAAAGCTAGGGATGGAAAATCCATTATCCCTCTGTTAATTCACAGTTAACATGATGTGCTATTGACCCAAAAACTCTGCAAAGGCACTCTGGGCCCTTGTTCGACTAACGCAACAAGCACCTTTAGTGCTCGGCACATCCTCATAGTTCACTTGGTAGGGAGAATGAAGGGAGAGTCTGTAAACACACAATCAGGGGACGCAATGGTGAGGTAATCCACTGCATCCCGTACGGATAGAAATACTGTTCCAAACATATTCAACTGTCCATTATACACAATAAATGCGTCGCATGCTGCTGATACACAAAGCCGTTACTAGCGTTAGAGATATTTACATTAATATTTTGGCACTTTTCACTTTTTCTGGAGCGCTTGGTAGGAGAAGTGTTGGGAAAGAGGGGAGACAATATCGGGATCCTCCTTATTGCACACGGCGGCAGTAGTAGCCCAGGACTTTGCACTTCTCGCACAGATGCTGCGGGTGCTCCTTACTCTGGTCGGAAACGTCCAGGCCATCGGGTTTCTCTAAAGGACGCTGAGAGGAGCAGAACATTTCAATCACACTTTGAACGCATGTGTATTTCTGTCCACGACATCAGTCAGGTTGAAACTGGAGATTTCTTTTAGCATTTGGCTAGACTCTTTGGAGATATGGTTTTGGAGACGAAGTATCAGGATCTCGAAAGGTCCAAGTCTAAAACCACAATGGACCAACCACAGGGGTGTGTCAGAAATTTGTTTAGGAACGTGATCAAGAGCCAATTCATCCTTGTTGTGTTTTTAATGCTTGCCAGCAGTACATGTTTTGTTATTAATATTTCTTTTAAATATATTTTTTTCCTCAATTATTTTGCGTAGATTATTATACAAGAAGACTCCCAAGTAATTTTTGATTCCTACAGGATTCCATCGCTCCGGACGACAACCAGGGAGGGAAGACTCTATAGTGAATCTTTGTCTTGGACGCGACGCAAAAGACACTGAGAACGTGTGCGAGCCAAATCTTTTTGGCTGTTGATCACAAATAATACTTCTGCAATTATTTGTTTTCCCACCCATTGCTTTTGGAAGATCGTTTTACAATTTTGTTATTCTTTCCTGTTCGTCTCAGTTGCGCTCCGTGAATTACGGAAAACCAGGTTACGACGGGCCATTGGGAGGAGACAGCACCGTGACCCAAGGGAGTGTTTGCTCGAGAGCCAAAGGCTTTTGTGAATGATAATGAGAGGAAATGTCTAATACCTCTGTGAATTAATAATTTGGCAACAGTGGCCTGATGCTCCTAATGGGCAGAAGGAATTCCTGCCAAAACCGAAAAAGCGCAGGAAGCTTGGGAGGACTTTATATAATACCTCTGTTCCATGTCTGCTCTCATACTGTAAAGATGTCAGCCGTGTTCCCTGTGCATGTCGTTAAGTATGAGAATGATAAAAGCAGGGATCTCCGGACGCCTGCTTCTTGAGCACATTCTGGCACAGGTCTAACTTTTTTATACAGCTGTGTGGCATTGGCACCAATAAGATACTTTCACTTAATCATCCATCGGGAATGACTGGAGATATAAAATACTTTACGGCGTACAATCTGGAGTATTGAGCGATTTCCTTACACCACGATATGGAAGAATGATTTCCATTGTGAAAGAACAATAAAAACTGATTTTTCATATGTTTGCTTGGGTTACTGGGAAAGAGGGCCAGCTGCAAACCCTTAAAGGCATTTTGATATATATTGCAGCGAGCTGCACTTCTCACACGCTTACTGCAGGAAACATGTTAAGTGGGTGAGATTGAAAAGCTAAAGAATTTGCCTGTCAGAAGGGAATTAGCCATAATACTCTGTCCTGTGGAAGAGCTGGCCATCTCAACAGCTGGTTCCTTCGGCACAACGACCGCTAATGCATTTGGATGCAGAACTACTTGTAGGGAAGGTAATTTCAATGAATGCTTCCCTACCGAGAGCTGCTAAAACATCCATTTGCATGCTTAGTTGCCTAGAACTGTGTAGTGACTCTTCAAAAGCAAGGTTAACCAGTGAGGCCGCCGAATGATGCTTTCTATTCTTGCCTTATTATGTATGCTGCAAAATAATTACCTTCATGTGGAAATATCCAAATTAATTGACTTTATTCAGGTCAAAAACATTATTCAACTTCAACAAATCAATCTAAATGCAGCTCCTTAAGGAAAGGACCCCTTCTTGAATTCAGGGGGTATTTGGGTTAGACAGATGTCTTGGGTTTGTGTCTCAGGTTTCAAGGGTACCTGCTGGGGCCCATCTATAATAACTTCTTGGAAGATTGCGCTCACACAGTTGACTGGCAGATTAGAAAAAGCTTGTAGCATGTAATATTTTAGTAATATAGTATCACTTATGAGCTGTTAAAAGACTAATACTGTACCTGTTTATGAGGATAAACATTGATATGGCATTTGATGCATTCTTGTCCCATGTTGGCCCAGGAGTTCCCACTCATCCACTTCCTCTTGCATTTAGGGCACTTGTATTCACCAAAACACCTCTTCTTGCCTTGGTATGGAGTCAGTCCTTCACCTTTGGGTCTTGCCTGAGAGAACATTTCAGAGACAAAGTTTGATTAACAAGTGTAGCTCGACTTTAGTGTAGCTTGTGAACAATTTGAAACTTTGTGGAAAATGCGTATAACCAAAATGTATGCAAATAAGTAAAGCACTGCGCATGATCTATGATGTTATGAGGACTAGAGAATATTCTTCTGTTCTTAAAACAGAAATGGTAGCTGGTGATCATTGTGCATTTTTATTGTATGGAAATAAGCAGCTCTGATATTTTTATTAAATTCTGGTTGATGCCAGTAAACCAATAATCATTTTCATGCTATAGCCAATACTTGCTAAAAAATTCTGTACTGTTTTGTTTCATTTAGAAATAACAGTGAATTTGGCCATCACAATATTATAATGTGTAGTATGAAAAAATGGATATTAATGGTGGGACAACAATCATGCTTAACTTAATTATCAAATATAAAATAAAAAAATTATTAGGGGGTACATTAAAAAAGATGAACATGAATGCTTGCATAACACGTTTAACAAACAAAATATTCTGAACTGTATGGCAAACATTACCAATAATAGCATAAAATAAACAACACAATATTGTGCAGAACTGCATATTCACATATTTCACAGTCTTAGCATGCAGTATTTTTTAAATAATAAACCAGAAATCCTGTAACTATTATGGAGAGCAAGAGAAATGACTAAAAATCTATAGGAGGGGCTGCTTTTCATTCTTATACAGGAGAAAATATTCTCATAAAGTCTTTATTATGGGAGTAGTTTCAACCAGTGAGTCAATGCTGACATCAATATCTAGGCCTCTACAACTGCAAAAGAAAAAGAAAAGTTTTTCCCTTGAGCATCACAAACATCTTTTTGGTCAAAGTTTGTCCAAACCAAGCACACTTAAAATGCTTAAACTGAAGTCGGTCAAACCCTGTCACAACTCATCCAATGCTGTGCTCCAAAAACACAGAAAAAAGCATCTAAACAAAACGTTGATACTTACAGAGAGCTGCTAACTTGAAATATGACACCAGTTTTTTACATCTTCCTAAACTGAAGTACATGCTCTGTGTGGTATGGCAGACTTCTGCTGGAGAGTTCAGACTCCAAACCACTACACAAATTTGAGAACTCTGTATATGGGGAATTCTAAAGATTTTAATTATGTAAGTGAATTCAAACCTCAACAAATAATTGTGGTGTGGTCTCAATATACTTTCTGGTCATTGTTACATACTCTCTGCTTCCTTTTTTAATCAACTCTCCCAAAAGAGAACAGAAAAGTGGCTATGGTATAGTCAGTGCATTATGAGCACATATGAGTGCCTGAGATTTTTTTTTGCTAAATTGCTGTGACACTAAACAGGATTTAGGATGTGCATCCATGCATCCAACAATCTGTAATCTCGCATAACAAATCAATGGATACCAGAGTGTTTATTCCACACTGTGAAAGGGATAGGCAGACCTAAAGCTGCTTTACTGGTGAGAGGATTTGGAAATGAAGTTCCAGGTCCCATATGAGTAAAAAAAAAAAGAGGTGATATCATTCATTAGCATCTGCTCCCATCCAAACAGAGCCAACTGGCCAACTGACACACTGCATGCAAAAGGCTCTCCTCCCCAACCTTACACCATGAGTCAACCACTGTCAACAGAACTGTCGACAACAGCTGGAAACCATGACGGTTGTGGCTGTTGTTTTGGCCATACTTTCAAACTTCACAGAAAGTCTGACGCAAGGCCACCCCTATGATGGTGGCAATCCCTATGCTATCGTAAGGCTGGTGGTCTGGTAAATGGGTGAGGTCCTAAATCGGAGAACAGGCAAAACAATCAGTGATATCTGGTGTCAGAACCACTGCTTTCCGTCAAACATTTAGTAATTAACTCAGCATGGAGTATGATCTTGGTGTCAAGGGTTGCCCCATGGCCTGAAACTCAGGTGTGAGCCAGATGACCTGTTTTTGAGAACAGTATTAGTTCATGAACAGTGGAGTTAAAACTTCATATCATATCTCTGTACATCAAAAGGAACCTAGGAAAAAGGCATGCATTTTGTCCATGCAGATAATTTATTTTTTTTTATTTATTTTTTTTATATACATTTAAAAAATATATATATATAGAGTGTATATATGTAGGGCTAGAAAATAAACCGGGGTCAATGCTAAACCAAAATTATACCACCATAAAGCAAACAGTGTATGGTTCGCCTCGACTCGCAACTAGAAACGACCGGACAGGCATTTACAGCATCTCTACGAGATAGATTTGATCAGCAGTCTTGAAGAATTCACAACTCTGTGAAAAAGGCTCTATATATCCAGCACTGCAGAGGTCCTGGACAAATGCCAGAAAACACACATGATATTCTGTTTACAGCAGTCTGACCTATTTTGGCTGTGTTTTTAATAGATTTTAGACCAACAGAGGTACACTGGCATTGTGAAGGAAACCTGGTGAATTTGACATTAAAGACATTCTGGAGCTCATGCAAATGGAATAAAATAAGAACAAACAAACAAATAAAGGATGTATTGTTAATATGATTGAAAGAAAAATGGGGACTTTTTTTTTTTCTTCCTTTAAATAAATCAGAGAAAATACACTATTTGTTGCTTATTTGAAATACATCAGTTTTGCTCTAACCACCGGATCTGAAATCCACAAACCCAAGAAGCCAAAATGTATTATCCTATTGTTTTAGCTCTGAGAATATTGCTCTCACAAAATAAGCAATTGCGCAAAATAAAAACATTCGATATTTTCCAAATGCAACAATCTCATAGGAAACAAGGCATTGGAGAATACACTCCACTTACAACCCCCACCAAGGAAATGACAAACTAATGCTGCTGACAGTAACAGCACAGTCTAAACAAAGCCTGACCAAAGCCTGTGTGTTGCAGATTTGTGTTTACACAGTTCTACCCAGTGCATTGCTCTAGAAGTAATTTGACCATTTTAACCCAACCCGAGCTTAATGGACACAGCAGGTTTGTGTAAATCAATCTGGCTATTTGTCCAATGAAAACAGAGCTTAAAGACTGGAAAGGTAATCGATAAGAGCTACACTGAATGAATAGCTGATGTTTGATATTTCTCTCCCATCCTGCCAAGTCAATGTTTACTTCAGAGGCAATGTGCATTAGCCTTAAAGGGGTTTTAAAGGAAGAGCCCTCACTATCCAGCTGTTCGAGGGAGTTATAAAGTTATTTTTTAGAGCAAAAGAGGACAAAAACACTCACTCGCCATAAACATGCAACACAAAATATTTACTGCCTGTCAACAGAGTAAGGTTAATCTGTTCCCAAAAACCCTTACATTGATAATCCTAGTGACCTTAAATAAATGTGGGGTCACCATCTGAGGCCTAAGCAGAACATTTCTGAGCTTGGTGAATGCTTGGGCCATTGAAGAGATTGAAGTATCCAGTGACTGTAAACGCTCAGGGAAGAGGGAGATCAGATCGAGCGTCTCCTCTCACCATCCCTCCAGCTGTGTTCCCAGTGGAGACTGAAAGGGGGGGGGGGGGGCTCTGGCTGTCCTAGCAGCAGAGCCAACCTCCCCGCAACAGGACAAATACCACAGCACGGCAGTCATCGCTCACAGCTGGAGACGTTCCTCCAATCAGGCCCTACAGGACTGAAGGGGGAAAGAAATCAGAAGCAGATGAGTTCCACACTGGTATAACATGAAAACCTCAAAAAGTCCCTTTCAGATCAGCCCTCTGTTTTCAATTAAGACTATATAGATTAACAAAAGGGTGCCAGAAAAGAAAAGTGAGATATAGTGATTCAGTGCTTAGAGAGAGATCGGGCCTAAAGGAGCGGGAAATGTTATGATGGATCCGTTCAGGGCGAGTTCAAAATAAGACCAGTATAGGCTACATTTGAAAATCAATCAAATGCATTTAAATGCAGTTTTAAAGCAAATTATTAGACATAAAGCTGCTCCTCCCCATCTAACAGGAAATGTTCTCAGAACTTTGGCTAACATTATGACAAGGTTCTTTCGACTAACGTTCCTTCCCATAATGTTTGCAAAATGGATTGATCCCTTACCATAATCAAGAAACTTTACTTTTTGAACGTTCAGAAACATTCAGAAATAACATTTTAATGGGAATGTTAGCAAAATGTTCTCTTTTGTCAACTGGGTCTGCTTGCTCCTACAACAATAATACTACAGTATAGTGCTTGGAATCAATCGAAAAACAAACTATAGTCATCTAACTATAATCCAAAAAATAAACTTCCTACAGAACATTTACATATCTTTAGAAATTGTCAATTGTCTTTTAAAAATTCAAGTATTACAATTATAAGTAACCTAAACATTCTCTGAAGAATATCTGTATAAAATCATTGCCAAAATAGTGCCTTTAGAGGGTGCTACAGGGGGTTTGTGCATGTTAGAATAATAATTGTAAAAAAAATGCAAGTACTAACATAAGTCTTGCCATATATTCAAGAAAGAACGAAGGATCTACAGTGGCCACAAATTTAAGCAAACTTTTTACCACATTTTAAACTTGTTTATATGTTATTTTTCAAAACGGAGGAATTTTTGGAAGGGTGACTGCAGTTTAAGAGAATTCTTGGAGGTAATCGAAAAAACCCACTTCTTTGGCCCAGGCTGCTGAAGTTTGGTTTTGCAAGGAAATGCATGTCAACTCTTGGGGCAGAGAATCAACAGGAGACTACAAACATCCAAACACATTTTTTTAGTCTTCACAAATGCGGGATAGAAAGGTTGTGCATAATGTTTTTGGCTATTCATGAAAACCGCAAAGTCTTGTATAGCTGGCCTTACACGAACACACAAACATTACAATTCAGCTTCCTTCTTGCAAATATCATCCAAAAATCTGTCTGATTTAAGTAAACAGGGACTTATTGAACTGAACACTAACGCAGAATATTGTCTTATATGCACACAAACACATGTAAAGTGCCCCTCAAATAATAATAAAAACAGTTTACTTTATATTATTTTATTTTTTTTTAACATTTTTTATTTTTAATATATATACATAGATTAAGGCCTGGATTAAGCCTTAGTTTATTTAGAACATTTGAGTAGCCTATATTTTATTAACATTCCTTAGAGAGAAAAAAAAAACATTACTGGTGTGCATCTCAAAACAAAAAAAAAAGGATATTTTAAGATATGTCCGTGCAAGTTTCTTTCAGTTAAAACAGCTCAAGCATGCATTTTAGTCTAGGACTAGGTGTAAGCCTTGTCTGTGAAACTGCCCAATATTATATAAAATTAAGACAAGCATTTTGAAACTTTGTGGTTGTCAAACATTAGTGGACCATGTCTATAATTAGTTAATGTGAACTGTGTTATTGTACGCCTGTGGTTATTCTGCGAGGCCACCTGTGTGAACTTGACCCTGACTTCATACATTCACTAAAAAAATCACCACAACATAATGTTAGGTTAAAAATTTAATTAAATGGTTAAAGTTAGCTTTTGGCCTAGCATCATTTTATTTACATTTTTATGTAGATGTTTAAATGTGACTTAAATGCCTATGCACATAAATAGGTGTCATCCCAGCGCTAAGTACATGTAAACAGACATGAATGTACCAACGCGTGTTACAGAGCTCTAAGCCATTAGCATCACAATGTATGAACGGATCAAGTGGAGCTCTGTCTGGCCTGGATGAGGAGATTCAGCCAAGGCCAAGACAGAGCCTGCAGATGGCCTTTCCCAGAGACCCACACACAAGAATGATAGTGTCGAGCTCATCAGCTGCGTCTGTGCGCGATTTCCGGAGTGCTCTGCAAACGACGGACTTGAGCAGCATTCCAGTCAGGTGCATGCTGGTGTTATTTATTAATCCCCACTAGGGCAGCTAAATGAAGCTAGTGTTTTCTTGGGTCTCTCTGAGTCCTTTTCTTGTGGGTGCAGCTGTCTCTTTTTACGCCCGAAATGCAAGAACAGAATCGCAGAGACTGACAAGAGGGAACAGGTGTGCTGTTAAATGATAAATCTGTCAGCTCACAATGCCTCAGTGTTAGGAAAAACAATCCAATCACGTAGAGTGACTGAATTTGGGGAGAAATTAGAAAGCAAGAAAAGTTGATGTTGACACTTTAGCTTTAGTTGCTGACCTGGGGTCAGCCTTGACGGGTTTCTTTTATTGATGATTAGTGTTGGAGAGTATAGAGTAGCTGACACTGGATCTGTGTTCATAATGTGAAAAGGAAGGAAGCTGCTAATCACCAAGAATAGTCATTAACACCTCTGCACCATAATGATGTCACTGGTAACACTTTACAATAATAAGGTTCAATTTGTTACAAATAGTTCATGCATTAGATGTCATGACCAAACAATGAACAATATTTTAACCTAATTTATCAATACATGATACCTAATGCAGTAACATTAAAGTAGCCATGAAAAGAAAATCCACCTAATCTCTTTTTTGATTGCATGTTATTGATCTTACTGTGAATAATTAATCTGTGCAGGTTTATTTTTTTTTACATTTTACCTTTACCTTTACATTTAATTAAAATAATCGATCTTCCAGTGAAACAGCAGAAAGTCCGCTTAAAGCCCAACCCTTTCTTACAATCAACACCAATCTCACATTTAAATCTGCCTTCATTCAATCGCATAGAATCAAGTCCCTGTCCAATATTTTTTTAATAACGGTTTCACACGTATGTATGTATTATAATAAGGAAGAAAATATCTGTAGCTACTTCCATTTCATTGCAACTTTAACAAATTGGACCTGTAACGCATTATCATGTCACAAAAACACAACATCAGACCTAGAGCAATACTGAAATTCAAACACATTTAGCAGAACAACCAGACGCTAACACTATTCTCTGAGGCAAATACCCCTGGACCTCACATATTCCTTGAAGCAACTATTTTGAATTGTGAAACCAACACATGTCCAGTGGTCACTAATAATCAGTTTGAAAATTCAGTGCAGGTTTTGGCCCTTTCACTTATTTCTAGGTTATTACGAAGCTAAGCAATGTTTTCCAAGTATTCCAGATAGCGCTGGACTGCTTCCTGGTTTTTTGGCGTAGGCCCCTGGAGTTTGGCTGCTCCCTCTGCCAGCATCTGGAATCCATCAGTATAAACAATGGAGGCCCCGGAGCTGGAGCCTCTTGCCCGGCTCCCATGGGACTGCACTCCGCATAGCACAGGAACACCAGTCCCACCAGATACAACGTGCTCAATTGCCCCACATCGAAGAAGAGGGGAAGAAAACTCAACTTTCTACTAATCTGTGTTTAGTTTGGCCAGGATACAGAAGAGATTGATTTGCTTATAGATACCCAAACGCACACAAACCAAACTTGGCCATTCCTGAGGGGACATTCTCTTCACTGCTCTGTTTACTCTGATAATTAGCTGCAAATCTTTTGATTAAGATTCCTATTGTTCAGTTCATTGTAAATGAGTCATACACGATTCACACTGTTCACACAAACACAACAATTCCTCTGCCAAACGTTCAGTGATGCAATCGTAGTGCTCAGTGTCCCTTGACCTCAATTTTGTAGACACATATGGTATAGATTACACTAAACAACAGACATTTGGCCAAAGTGAACAGCAATCTAACACTTGCTCTGAAATATATGGGTTTTACAGAATCCTTTCGGGCAGGGGTGTCAAACATATGGCCCACGGTCTGAATATACAGCCCGTGGAGAAGAGTAATCTAATTAAAAAAATTGAATCGTGCTGAAAACATTCCCAAACATTTATTATATTTGTATGAGAGATTTACAATATTTCACTTTTTACAGCAGGATGGATCAATTTGTTCATTTGTATTACAGCAACAGAACCTTTAAGTACATTCCAAAGCATTATATCGTACTTTTACACCACTAAATACCATAAAAACATAATGTTCCTCGTTAATCCAAACTGCAGAAACCAGCACCTGAGATGCGATAATGTCAGATTTATCCGATTCCAATGAACCTGCTGAATTGGATCAGAAATCACACTGAACGATTCATTTGTAAATCTGATCCAATTGCGGCTGTTCTTGAATCAACACCTCACTGATTCAATGATCCGGTCATTGAATGAGGCAAGTTCCAGGATATCGTCAGAGCTTGAATGTGTATGCAACTGATGGCGTGAAAAGTAAGTTACTAATGGCTAAATTTAGTTTTGATTATTGTAAATGAAATCATATTTAGGTCATGGCTGTAAGTTATTTTGGAAGTAAATCTGCTGTAAAAGGGTGAGCTGTTTATGCTCATGAATGTGATCATGTCCCGCATTGTGTGTCACCACAATTTTAGGTAAAATAACAGAATGAAAGTCCATGCATCTTCTCCGTTGCAGCAGTTTCAAATTATATTAACTTAAATTGATATTTTAGTGTATCGAAGTGTATAGTGTATTTAGCTTATTTGTAGATCAATACATAATGTCTGCACTAATATTTCTTAGAATATTATCTTAGTGCTGGCTAGAATAAATAAAACCATGGTTCATCGTTGTATCGTCTACTTTTAATTGTCATGATTCTGCCATCATGTTCTTGTTTTTCCTAGTTTTGTGGCAGGATCATGGCAGAACCATGTTTTCATGTGCAGCACATGGCCAGTTGTTTGGGCCATGTGCTTGCGTTGTCTCGTCACCTCACCCCGCCCCCTTGTTACCCTTGTTTAGGCATCATTAATTAATCTGTGTCACCTGTTATGTTATCATTAGTCTCCCTATTTTATCCCTGTGTTTTTGCTGTCCTGTGCCGGTTCATTGTTTGATGTTGTGACCTACTTTGTGTCAATCAGCCGTAAGTTACTTGTTGGAAGTCTGTTCAAAGAAGTGTTTGTTTGTTCCTGTCTTAGTTATTAGTCTGAATCTTAGTCTAGTCTATCCTGTCTTGTTTTGCCCCATCGTGGGTATTGTTTTCTGTTTTTGTCTTTAATAAACCCCGTTTGAGTTATCTGCTGTCTGCGATTGGGTTCATCCTACTATCCGCATAACATTAATATTTGGGTAATACTACATTAATACATTCAAATGCAAGTACTTTTGTACTTTCACTCAAGTAAAATTGAAAATAAGTACCTGAACTTTTACTGGAGTAATATTTGATTAGGGGATCGCTGTACTTTTACTCAAGTACTTCATCCACCACTGTATTTCTAGGCCTTCAATTCTGTTGTCATTCAGTTTCAGGTGAATTATTACAGAAGACATCTAGCACAGAGAATAAGTGGTTTTCTTTTCTTATTGTCAAAATTGTTTGTTTCATTCATATTCATTATTTATGAGTTGTTTATGTACAATACATGTTATCTAAAGGCCTCTGGTTTATGAAATTAACAAATTCCACATTGTGTTGTACCACTGATTAATTCATCTTGGAATTGTGAGTATGTATTGTGCAAGCACCTACATGGGTTCAGCAAGGTCGAACATCCGCCCGCATAAACTGACACTTAGTCCAATCTGGCCCGTGACCTAAAACGAGCTTTACACCCCTGCATTAGGGGTATAAAGTACAGTCTGCTAACTTGCTTGAACATGTTGAGATTGCTGGCAGTGGGAGTTGGCATTTCATAGATTCCAGACTAATATAGCTTGACCAAACCCATATATACTGACTAGTGTGAAAGAAACAGAGGATGCAGAGGTAGGCAACCCTCATACTTGGCCTCTAAACACTAAACTAAGTGTGAGAGAGTCTCTTTATTCTAAATTGAGCCGCAGAACATAGACCTATTTATTTGTACAGATGTATTTATAAACTCCAGTAAGTTAAGTACCACTGGCATTCGGTCAGTGAAAGATGTACTGATCTAGCTTGACACAAATATCATATATGCTTATGTACAAACATTATATATAGATGTATAGCCTAGGAGTTAGTTGCACAAAGACAGGCATTGCTTGGGCCCTGAATTTGTCATCTAGCAGCTGCTCCTTCCAAGCAAAGACTGCTGAGATAAGCATTCTTAATTTATACAGTGCTAAATATAAAAGCTACTATAGCCATACACAATCACTGCATTTCAAATATTTTGCACTGTGATTTAAAAAAAAAAGAGAGAGAGAAAGCATGAAATTGTTTATATTGGGTGATAAAAGACATGTCTATCATTTTATATAATAATTTATTTGATGTTTAATAAAGCATTTAATAACAATATTAACAATATTATAACAACAACAGTGTTAACAATAACACCAATATTAAATTAAATACCCAAGTAACATAATTCATAATTTAAACTGTTTATGGTTGCCAAGCACTAGTATTGTAGTCAAGACCAACTAAACCCAGACCAGCTAAAGTTGAGACCAGCACTCTTCAAATTCATCTGAAAGATCTACATTTACTGCCAAGGAAATATCTTATATTTTATTAAAAAAATATTCAACACAAAGTGTGCACATCTAACAGGCAAAAAGGATAAGTGGTGCATATATAAGTGCTTAGTGATGTGAGGGTTAATTGTCTGAAGAAGCTCGAAACGTGTGCACCACAACCTGTGGTGAGAACATGAAATACTTTTCTATTTTTGGAGCTGTGGTGTGCCAACTTTTCTTTCCTTTTTTATATTTCATTCAATAAATTAAATTAGAATAATAAGACAATATTATAGAGCTGTTACCAATCAAATAAAATCACTAACAACAAAATTCATCTTTGCAATGCATTGGCGAATTGATACAATTACAACTGCATACATATTGTTTAGATTAATGTTTTAAAAATAAATTAAACTTAATTATTATTATTATTAAACTTTTTAATATGAAACTAAAACCGTCAGTAGATGGAGGAAACTCTCTATATTAATGAGTGAGTCACAGAATCATTTAACTGATTCGTTCAAAGCAGCTGATTCAGTCAGTAACGAAACTGAACCGCTGCATGTTGCTTGTAAAAACGCACAACAGTTCTGCTGTGGATGTGTTTGGAACTATTTTCGTTGCCAAAATAGTTCAGAATTCTAAAATGTAAGTCACTTAATATAAACTTCTCATTTATTAAACGTTTGTATAAAATCAATATCACATTTGCAATCGTGCTCGTATTTGCGAAAATGGCTCTCTTGCTCTTGTGATATTGCTTAATTATAAGTTATAATATAAAAAACAAGATCTCATACTTAAGATTCATTTTTTGCTTGAATTTTTTGGGCATTTGTATTCCTTTTGGTAAAAAAATTGTTGACACAATTTCCCATTCATTTCTGGCCCACCACAACAGTGACAAAATAAATCAAATTAGAAATAAGTTATTGATTGCATTTGATGCAGAAAGATTTACATTCAATCACATCAATGATGTTGAGACAGAGGCAAGAACGAGTATGAATACGATATGAATGAGTACTACAACATTACCAAGCACCATAGCAAATTGGCATATAAATATTCAGTGAGAATTTATAGTCTGAACTTTCATTTACATATATAAATATGGTTTAAATAGCCATTACAAATAAGCTGCTGTGGCCATCAAAGCTGCTTTGCTACAATGACTCATTAAGTAGGTGTTTTACCAGACATCCAGAGGTCAATGCGGATCAGTCCGCCTCTGAAAGTGACACCCGCCTAAGTTAATGGACTATACAGGGTTTCTGAAAAGACTTCATGGGGCAACATCCTCAGAAAATGTGCAACATTTCCAAATAGCTTTAAAGCCATGAACAAAAAGTAATGATATTATAAACTTCTCCAAAACCAAAGGATTTTATTGCAAAAACAGTTCAATATCGCTGCCTCCACTGGAGGCTGAATAACATAACACTCAATAAATCATTTCTTATTTATAGGCAATAAAATTGCATTCTGTCACACAAATAAATTAACTAGTTATTAACATACCACAGTGTTTGCTATGTTCATCCCTGCCCCAGTTTCAGAAAGAAAACAAAGAGGATTTCCAAGAGACCTGACAGCCAAAATCGCACATGGATGTCATGAAGTGATATGTAACATAGCAACATAAATTACAACAATACTGGGTCAACGAGCACAATCGAATGGACACGATGCAGGAAATCTTTGCTTTCCTACAACATTACTCCGACAGACACTTTATTCAAGGTGGAAATGTAGCATTGACAATCCTGTGTCAAACTCAAGGAGGTCTATAATACCTGGAAAAAGCTATCCATTATGAATTTCCATTCATCTTAATGGCAGATTCTTGGCTGATGCAGAGAAGTAGGCAATTTAAAATCTGACTTCTTCGCTCATGAATAATCAGTCCCGAAAAAAAAACACTTTTTTTCATTCTCTAAGAGCCCTAAAAAAGACATTCCAGTGGTAATACACTGACTATAATGAAATAATAGAGCAATAAAGCAAACGCACACCTTTTAGGTGCAAGTTAAAGAAGAGAACTTTGAAGAGTATAACAACTTTAAGTATTTTTTATTATTTCTGACATTTCGGCAGACTTTGTCAAGGTTCAACTTCTTACAAAATCACCATAAATAGAACCAACAATGAAATAATTACAATTTAATTATTTTAATAATAATAATAATAATAATAATAGGAGTAGGTATGGCATCTAACTTGTTAACTGATGCTGATCGAGCTGAAGTAAATGTTAAAAAGGTAAAGGAGGATTAAATAAGAAAGTACTATTTCAAGTTCAAATAGTCTGATGGCAAAGCTGAAGGCACAAACATATCTACAAACCAGTGTTAGGCAATCATCTCGGCACTCTATTACAACTGGTGACAGGCAAATAGCTGGCAAACCACTGATATTTTTCAAGAGGGCTTATCAAACACAAGCGTTAGCCATCATGTGGGTAAACACTCTTAAGTGGGCCTGTTCTGTAGATCAAACCCTGAATCCAAAACCCAAGGGAGCCTAATCTTGAAATAACACTGAATTTCCCATTTAAATTTAGTCAGAACAACTGCGGGCTTTAATGAAGGCCTTCTCTCTGCGTCTGCTCTACTATCAGGCAAGATGTTCGCTGTGCCTGTTAGACAGGCAGTTTTGGCATTCCTCCTCTAATTGAGAGTCAGTGAGGCCACTAACCTCTGTTGCTTTCAAACTATGTTTGTGTGTTAAATCAGACATGATTTAATATTCTGGGACCTCTACACTGGTATCTCCTTATAATATATAGCAATAGACAAACTAGCTAGGAATGTATCTACACTAGGTCCAGCATTCAAAAGTTAGTTTTTAACATTTTTTAAATGTTTCTGAAAAAAGTATCTTATGCTGACCAAGGCTGCATTTATTTGATCAAAAATACAGTTAAAACAGTAATATTGGGGAAAAAATATTACTATTTAGGGGCTGTTTCCACGACACACTTTCCAACTATCTGTTTTGACCATTCATTTACACGAAACGACATTTTGGGTGCCTGAAAACGCAAACTTTTGAAAATGGGTTTCAAATTGCAAACTCCGTGTAAACAACAAAAACGTGAATTTCTATAACCGATAACGTCATGCACATGCGTATTACATGTTAAAAAGACTAAAGACTAATTTTTAGTAGGTTTCGCCGATCCATGTGAACGGGGATCGTTTCGACAATGGTGTCATCTGTACTCGGAAAACTCAAAAGAAAAGATTCTCCGTTTTAAGCATATCGTTGTCATGTAAACGTATACCCTTAAATGAACTGTTTTCCAGTTTAATATAATTCCTCTGCTGCAGAAATATTTCCATTGTTTTACCTAAGATTAAAAATCTAATTAATGAACCCAAGAAACAGTTTGGTTCAGAACCATATTTCTGCTATTTCCTGGAAATGAATACGATGTAAATAATCCAATTTATCTAGAAAACATTAATGTTGCCTGGACCTACAACAGCATAATTTCTCACATATTGCTGCTTCAAACCGACCTGCTATTGGTAATCGAGAAGAGATCGAGAGAGATGTAAACACTGTTCTGAGAGGGCCTGCACAGTAAGAGCTGTCAGTCTCTTCTCAAGTATCGTGAGCTTCATTCCAGATCATTTCTTCCTAGTTTTACAGGAAAATACATGTGTTGTTGGCTGTGTGCTGCAGCTGATGATCTAGTGTTTTAAATGATGCGCTTCCTTATCGCAGAGGGTTGTCAGTCAAGAGTGTAATCAAATTATAATTGACATTTTATGAACCAGAGATTATGGGAACTGCTTTTGCTGACTCTTGTTTGATGATGTGGAGTAAAAAAAAGACATCTCGCCAAACTTTGCTGTGCTTTTTTTGACAAGATATTGTGATGAAATACAGTCCACACAGAACGAACGCGGTTTAGCCAGAGGAAATGGTGTTGGTCACCCTGCCAAACAACTAATGAAATATCTGATAACGATTTCCCAATAAGGATAATGATTGCTATATGCTACACCGTCTCATTCAGTTTTGAAAACTGTCCTAGCAGAATACATTTCAAAAACATCATTCTCAAGATGAAACCGAATGGCTGTAATACAGGTACGGTAAGCCCTCATCCCATAAAACAAACCAGAGCATGTTTACTTATCTTAGCAAACTAATATGAATCATATCTGAAATCGCTTTGCCTGGATTACCCTTTAATACCTTTCAAAACATTATTTTAACTGTGTTATTAATAAAAACGGAATCTGGGCTAACAGGTTCAAATTGGTGTTGTACTTGAAAAGTGTACGGGTGGGGGTCTTATTTATGAATGAGCACATTGTGTTCTTCGGTTTCTCAGGAGGAGGTTTTCTCTTGGCACAATGTGTAGATAAATGTTTTCTATGTATTCGGTTTCACTGGAAAAATGCTATGGGTTCACATTAACACTCGCTGGCATTTGCAAAATATCTCTCGCAGATAATGCTGACGTTTCTATGAATCGATTCTGATCTGGTTGGGAATACTCTCTCTGTATTTCTCGCCATACATAAATTCTACAACTTAATACAGCGTGTGATCCTTGAAAACGGATGACACACGAGATGGGAATTGTGGACTGTATCTGATGGTGTCATAGCAACAGTTTTACACAAACTAAATCTGTTTCCACAGCCAATGACACAAGACCATCAACAGCCCTATTCCCGATAGGGACCGTGTCTTAAAAATGTCCATACAATATTTCTCAAAACTTTCACATTAAAAAGATCCTTGGTATCTGCATCAGTCAAAACCCCCATTCCCAAGGATCTCTGTGCCAGCCAGGCTAACCCTAAAGACTTGTACAGCTGCAAAATGGGATTAAGTTACCGTGGCAATGAATGACATGAGCAGGTTGATTGGCTTGTGTGTAAAAAGATCGAGGTAATGTATCTAAATGTTTCCATCTTATTTCAGAGCACATGGTTGACATAGTGAAGAGGACATATTGCACCACTGTTTTTTCATACGAGACACATTTTCTCTTCAGCTGAAAAGAATGTTTGTTTTTGAGGACTTTGGATGTGGCTGTGCACATGTGAGCCATTTTACAGTGTGGTTTGTTGCTGTATCATCATACTATCTGTTTATCTGACTACGCTACGATAACGGCGAGGGATTTATTGTGTAGTAAATATCCATGTAAACGCATGTCATCCCTCGGCTGAGCTCCTCTCGGCCGTGTCCAGAGGAGAGGGCTGTCTGTTATGTCTCCTGCCACAGAGATAAGCTCTATCTGTTTACATTTCAGCCTGTTTCACTGTCTTCTCTCAGATAGCCTTGCCAATTTCCCTCTCTCTCTCTCTCTCTCTCGCTCACACCGACACACACACACAGACGAGCATGAAAACTATATATACAATCTCTAGAAAGATGTACAGTATTTTGACACTTTTAGACACCTAGGCATGTATTACTTGCACTGCATTAAATATAATATCAAACCAAATGGCATCTGCAAACAAATGACTGTAGAGAAGAACCTTCTAGCTATTTTTTGCAATAAATTTTAATCGGTTGCAGTGATTTTTAGTGGATGTGTGAAATCAAGTTCACACAGGTGTCCTTACAAAAAATAAGAATAGTTCAAGTTCATTTCAAGTAAACTTTATAAGTAAAGTAAACTAGTAAACTATACTAATATCTAGGGGTGCTCCGATCAGGATTTTTGCACCCGATACCGATTGCTGATTTCTTGTCATGGTGATCGGCCGATACCGATCCCGATACCGATACTTAATATAAGACAAAGATAAATACAAACAAAATGGAGCAGTCTGATGCAGCCCACAAGGTTTAATTAAACATTGTCCAATAGTAAACTTTGGAGGACAAAATAAACATTTAAATACCTAAGTCTGATGTAACTTAAACCTTGTCTAATACAAGTCTGAGCAGGACAAAATTAATTAAAAATGAATAAATAATTTAAACTCCTAAAAGAACAAATTGGAGTAGTTTGATGCTACTCAATAGAATAGATGGGCATTTCAAGCAAAAATAATATTCGAAGATCTGGGTATTATTCATTATTATTCGAAAATCGCACCCCTCCCCCATACGCACGCACACATGCATATAGGCCACACACATGAGAAAAGCGGAGTGGTGTGACGTTTAAATATAACTTAAAAACATAAATTAGGCCTACGTTTCATTTTTATGTTTTATATAATGTTTTTTTTTTATTTAATCTATGTTGATTATATGAAAAGGGAACCGCATGAGATGTGTAAGATAGAATCATAAGATGCCCAATATATCGGAAAACATTTGGAATGGGTCAGACATGATTTTGACCACTTAATTAAGTTTTGTTTTGTAGAAAGCCATTCTTTAAAGTGAATTTCGTTTTGTAAAAATTGTATCTTAATTTCAATCAATGTTTCATCAACCAATTGCCTGGATTTAATAAATAAGAAGCGAAATATAGCAGACAATATAATCAGAACACGGAGGCGCCGGCGCGTGAACTGGAGCGCGTCTCATAAATGAACCGAAATTCAACTTGCCTCACAGAGCTGAGAAGGTATAGTTCAGGTTTGAAATGTCTACTTTAAAAAAAATAATAATCAAAATTAAAACGATTTAAATCGATAATAAATGGGCTACTCTCTGCTGATGGAGGCTAATCCGTATGAAGTGTGTATTTCTCTCTATAAGCGCGTTCACTACATGTGAAGATGGCGTCAACATCGCCAACTGTATCTATGCAGTTTAGTTTATTAATAAACAATTCAAATGTATCATGCTGCATAAACATTACTCTTGCCGGTTCTTTGTGGCAAGCTTTATGCATGCGCTTGATATGCGGAATATAGGCAATATAGCCTGATGACGCTCATTAAGGTTTAGTACCCTATTTTCTACCATATATATTTAAGTAATTAAATTAATGTAAATATGCGATTAGACTAATGGCTTAAATGAACCTCTACTAGTCGACTAGAAAAAAACTTTATTCGTGCACGGCCAGCCCAACTCATTTCACATATTTTCTAACCAGCATGTCACTGCAGGCGTTCGAGCGAGCGGCGCTGTGTGGACTGAGCGAGCGAAGCCTACTCTTCAGAAAGGCGCTCTCTCTGGAGGACAGTGCTCCTCCTCCACGTGAGATTCCTTTGAAACATACACAGGAAATAGCTAATTTTTTTCATTGTTTCTCGACACATCATAGTAATTCCACACCGGCGATGACATGACTGCCTCCTCACGTTTTGACGTCATCAAATTGTGATCGGTTTGTGAGATCGGCCAAGTTGATTGAGTACCGATCAAGTCATAAAATGTGATTATCGTCCGATACCGATCTCTGGCCAATCAATCGGAGCATCCCTACTAATATCAATGTAGCTACTACTAGTAGTACTTGTGAGTGTACTATTTCAATACTACTTGGGACTAAATTAGTTTAGGGTCGAATTCTCACTATTAACTATGACTTTTACCTCAATAAACTCCTATTTACAGCTTATTAATAGTTAGTAAGGTAGTTGTATAGGGTGACCACACGTCCCGCTTTGCGTTGTACCGCACAGCATTTTCACCCCTTGTCCCGCACGTCACATATTGATAAAATGTCCCGCATTTTCATCAGTCTGTTGGTTTTTAATTATCATATTAAGAAAACATGCATGCGTTCTTTTGCCTTTTTAAGAAAGCATTTTATTTATTCTTTTTGCGGCATAGTTTTTCACCTATATTTAACAGCACTTCGTCAGAAGTAGGCTACAAATACAAAATACACATGTAACGATGATTCGTTCCATGTGTTCACTGTCAGAAAACAAATTGATAATTTGGTAAATTAAAATTTTAATTTAACAGAATTGACCAACTTGTTGCCTGCCGTGGTTGTTTCACATCCTTCCTTAAAAAATATGAAAGTTTTTGGTTTAATATATAAGATATATTTCATGTTGTTTTATATTTTATTTGTTCATTATTTAATTATTTTGTTGGATTTTAGTTGGACTTGGTCAAAACTGTTTCAAAAATAGTTATCTGCATGATGCCTGCTGCCTTTGGGCTCAGTGATGTTGAATTTAAATGACATGTAAAATGAAGACATATTGGGCCCTATTTTAACGATCTGAAACGCAAGTGTCAAAGCGCAAAGTGCAAGTAACTTTGTGGGCGGATCCCGGCGCTGTTGCTATTTTCCCGGCGGGATAAATGCCTCTTGCGCCTGGCGCAAATCTAAAAGGGGTTGGTCTGAAGTAGCTTCATTATTCATAGGTGTGGTTTGGGCGTAACGTGAAATAAACCAATCAGAGCGTCATCTCACATTCCCTTTAAGAGCATGATGAACGAGGTGCGCTTGTTCCATGGCGCAATCCTATTATAACGCCGCATTTACCAGGAGCGTTTCAGAATCGGTTCACAGCCGAGGAGATCGATGTTCTCGTCAGGGCCGTAAAAGAAAGAGAAGTGACATTGGGGATGGGACAAACCCACCCAAATTAGCTTCGGTTATACATGCATATAATAATTTGTGTAAATATGTAGGCCTAAGCTTTATGCCTATTTTTCCCATCGTCATGGACACAACATATTGATACTGTGAAGCTGCTTTGATACAATCTGTATTGTGAAAAGCGCTATATAAATATACTTGACTTGACAACAATGATTTCCCTCGTGTTTTAATATTTTTCCTTTTAATAATGTATCATTTGCAAAAAGGAAAATGCATCTGTGTAGATGAGAGAATCATCTACAGTGTATGCGCGTTGTTCACACTCTGTATTATGACCAAGCACGCGCGCTTAAAAAAACATCTGAATGTACGCTCAACGCGCCACTGACTTTAGACTAGGTTTTTTCTGGTCAGTGGCGCAATTGTTTTCTGGAACTGCAAAATAGCACCAGGGATTGTTTGCGCCGGAACACGCCTCCTTTTTTGAGCTGAACCGCACAGGGAGCGCAAGTTCATTCTCTAGTTTGACGGCGCGCGTCTGTGGAGGGAAAAGCCCGCTTTGCGCGGGTGCAAAATAGGAATGATACATGCGTCAGTGTACAAAGTCATTTGCGCCGGGTGCAAGATAGGGCCCATTATGTTACATTGTGATGTAATGGTGTTTTCTGGAAGGGACTAAAGAACAAAAAAAGTATTTTTATCAGCTGAAAGGCAGAATACAAATGTTTTTATTAAGTTAGATAGACATTATATAACAGTTTCAGGTTATGTTTTAATGTTGATATGTCCCACACAAACTTAGTAATCGTCCCACATTTGTTTTTTTTTATGGTGGTCACCCTAATTGGGTAGGATTAATGGATGTAGAATGTGGTCATGCAGAATAAGGCATTAATATTTATAGCTTTTGTTTTTGTAGTTTTGTCTTGTAATGTTGTTTTGTTTTATGTTGTCTGTGTTGTAATATTGCTTATGTTTTTAGGACCCCCTTGAAAATGAGATGTTACATCTCAAGGGGCTATCCTTTCAATAAATTCAAATATATGTGTTTTATAAGTACTAATAAACATCCAATATCCTAGAAATGTGCATGCTAATAAGCAACTAGTTAATAGTGAGAACTGAACCCTAAAATAAGGTGTTACCTACTTTTATGTATACTTTAAGTGTAACTGTAATAAACTTTGAGTTCACAACTAGTTTTCAACTTTGTTTTTCATTGTACTGCAATACTACAAGTGATCTTACAGTATAGGTATAGTTTATTAAATACTTGTAGCACATTTTTTTGTTTATGAAAGTACACTTTGAGTTGAGTGAAAACTATGTAAGTATTTAATAGGCTACTCAATCAAAAGAGTAAACACAACTACAACCCAAGTACACTTAGAATAATTATACTTTTAACTATATCTCAATCAAAAGATTGAGTACAAGTATAGGCCAAATATACTTAGACCTTTGTGTCAGTATAAGTCAAGTATACTAAAGTATAACTTTAAGTATATTTCTGAGAAGTACATGAAAAGTAGACAAAGAGAACTTTTAAAAGAAGTATAATAATAGCACACTTGAACAAACTTTTTTTTTTTGTGAGGGGTCCCAGAATAGATATAGTTCATCACATTAACAAATATTCCATTTGGTGAGATATTTTGTCAGACAATGCAAATACATTTATATATGAAGTGTGCAAATATTTTTGGGGGGCCACTGGGGGACCAGGAACCAGACAGATAAAGCTTTTCAGAGAACGACTGGAGCAGAATAGAAGGAAGATCACAGGTCAGACTGTAAAAACATTCCCATACTGCCCTTCCCCCCCCACAGTCTTTCTCCCTCTCACACCCCCACTACTTCCCTGAGCCCTTCCAGCCGCCACAGTGACTCAACACAGGCCTTCCCGCTCGCTACAAGAGCCTCTTTTGTGCCGGGCTCAAGAACCAGTCCACCACAGAATGGGTTTAACTCATTCTTACAACATCAAGAAGTCATTTACTGCAATTAAACAAAATAAAAATAAAAAGTAAAAATAAACATTCAAACATATCTGTTTTACCACATATCTGAAAATAAGATGTGGATGCCTCCAAGATGATTTTTGTAATGCGTCAAGAAACGATCAGCCACTTAAATGATCAATGATTATAATAACACCCACCCACCCCCAACAACAACAACAACAAAAAATTTTTGTAAATTAAATACTGCATTAAATGTTCCCCTTGTCATGACCCTAAGCATGCATCCTGTGGTCTGTTGACTCTATACAGGAATTAACATATAACAGGACACCATCTTTGCAGTGTCTTTGCACCTACAGCTGAATAAATAGATGAAAGGAAGAAAAATCCACTCAGAATTTAGTATGCAAATAAATGCAAGAAAAAAGACCAATTCAAAAAGCAACCATTACAATGGCATCATAACACCATCATGAATGCTGACCATGCTAATGTAAGCTAATGGGAGATTTTTAAAACTGTAATCTAAAATTATAAATACAATTTATAATCCTCCAAGAAATGTGTTGTGAAGAAGCAGCAAAAGAAGAAGAAGGAAGAGGAAGAAGAAGAAGAGGAAGAAGTAATATTAATACAGTGGTGGTCATGCAAGCACAGTATTTTTTTTTTTTTTAAAGCAGATACATTTTGTTTATTGCTTGTAATGTGTTTCTTTGTTCCCCTTTATTACTTTATATTTACTTGTATGTTTTAGTTATTTTACTTAGTTTAATTGTTTTGATTTAATATTCATTTGTAATTATTTTAAAAAGTACTTAGGATTATATAATTATTTGAACAAAAATCCACAAATAAATTTGATATTTAGAGTTAATAAACTCATTAATTAATAAGAAAAAAATAGAAGATCAAGAATCTGAATCAGATCGGATCGTGAGGTGCCTAAATATTCCCACCCCAAACACAGCTGTTTTCCCTGATCCTCCATAATAACAAACAGACTCTTCTGCTAGTAGATGATCTGTCCAACAGGAGATTGCCTGTACTGTGATTAAAAAAAAAAAGATCTGTGGTCCCCTCTTGTGCTGTAGTCAGCATCCCACTGGGTGAACAATATGAGCTGACTTCCTGACCCCTTCGTCTGGGGATCCTAAAAACAAACAATGGGACTCTTAATTAACATCGGCCATTCCCAGCACTAGGCCCTTCCTGACGGTCCCGATTCAGACCTGAACACAAAGCTTGCTGTGTTATTCCTCTGACACCATCTACTGTGCTCGTGTGTCCTGCTTCTCAGTATGAACGCTGCCAGTTAGGCCTAAGTAATATTAATTTTAAACAGAAGAGAGAGAGAGAGAGAGAGAGACATCAACCCTTTCACATCCTGAGGTCAAAATATGAGCGATGGCATTCAGTCTGGAATCTAGTGACACTGGTGAGAGGGATGTATCAGTCAGGGTTATCTGTTTATGATACCAGATGAACACATGGTTGTACATGATCTGTTCTCTTAAGCTGGGCAGGATGTGTTTCCATGTTAGATAAGGACATTTCACTGAAGTTATTAGGTTGGTACAATTTAATCAAAGGAACTTGTAGATTGTTCATTGTCTTGTAACAACAAACAACCTCTTGGTAACAAAACCAATGACCTTGTGCAGGTTTATGGTGGCATTGTCTATGGTTTAAAAGCTGGTGGCACACAAGAGCGACTTTGAACAATAATTCAGAAGGTGACTTCCTGTGACTAACCATTGGAGAAATCCTAAATGCTCACTTCAAGTTAAAGGGATAGCTCACCCAAAATGACTTTCTTTCTTCTGCAGAACACAAAAGAATATATTTGAAGAATGCCATTAAAACAGTTTTAATTATAATTTACTTCCATTGTATAGGCAAAAAAATACTGAGGTATTTCTCAAAATATATTATTTTATGTTCCACAGAATAAAAAAAAAAGATTTACAGGTTTGGAATTACATCAGGATGAGTACATTTTTAATTTTAGTTTTTGGGTGGACTATGCCTTTAAGAAATCAGGCTGGTCTCAAAGAGAAAAAGCCCAGAGAACCAAATACAACTAAAAACAGTGGAAAATCTCCAAATCATAACCCTAAGCCCACAAATCAAAGTTGAACTTTTTTACCAGCAGATTGTATAACATTAGTGTTAACATCCACGGCTTATATTTGTTTTCTTTCATTATCTTTTGGTCTCACAAGACCAGACATGACCACAACCTCTCACTGAGAAATTATTGAAGGATTTAAATTTATGAAGGATTCTGGACAAATTAAAATTAATGAAAAGATAATTACGATGGATTTATTAAATAATTACACTCAAAACTCTAGTCCACATCAGTGAAAGGCTCAACATCTTAGTCACTTTATCCAAGCAATATACCCCATCTGCACAAAGCAGCAATCGCTGTGATTGTTTTGAGGGTCTTTTAGACTGTCGCCATTGTGCCCTTTAATTTGTTCTCATGAATCTCTCTGACAAAAGCCTGTAAAAAAAAAAAAAAAAAAACAGAACAACTCTGAAGCAGAACACCAGTCACATTTGTGGCTTTCTCATTTCTAAATATGACAACAGATCACAACTCTCACTTGAAGAGATGTTATCATTATCCGCCTCTGATTGTTGACATTGTTGACTGATTGTTGAACAGTCTCATGCAAAGGGACATCTACAGGGCAGAAAGAGGGAGGCGCTTTAATGTTGTATCAGCAAAAGTCAGAGGAAGAGTGCTATTCTCTGTGTACAGAACACAAAGCAGCTGGCAGGAAACCCGCTTTTCATATTCTTTTAACTTTGATTTCCGTTTTGAGGAAGTGTGCTAAGTGTGCTCTCCCTGGTGCTGGCGTTCATCAGCTGACTGTTTTCAATTCCTGACAAGGACTTCTCTAATCGTACCAGCAGTGAAACTGTTGCTTTATTAAGATATATATATATATATATATATATATATACACACACACACACATACAAATAAAAGAGGCACTCTGTTCCACACTCAATCCCAGCCTAACAGCCTATTACACTACTTATAAGTGCACTTACATTTATACCTATAATTTATAAATATACACTACTGTCTAAAAGTTTGGGGTCAGTAAGATTTTTTAGATGTATCTTATACTCAGCAAAGATTCATTTATTACATAAAAAATACATAAAAAAAAATAATAATATTGAAATATAACTATTTTCTATGTTACTATATTTTATAATCTAATGTATTCCTGTGATGACAAAGCTTCATTTTCAGCATCATTACTCTAGCCTCGAGGCCGCTGGCGTGATTACAGTGAGACGCACCGGTCTTGTATCTCTCACGGAGGAGCGGGAATTTTCTTAGCAATGTTAAAACGCACATCAACCGATCACTTGTTTAGCGTTCATGTAAACACTACATTCAGATTCAACAATCGGAATGAATTCAGTTAGATTGAAACAAAAGAAGGTGTGCATGTAAACAATGAATGGCGACTGCAGAAAGCAAAAACTGAATCCCGGACATTTTGGACGATCTCGAGGCCGGACATGTCCGGGAAAAAGAGGATGGTAACCCCTACTACTCAGCTTTCTCCACAGAACAAGAGCCTGCTAGCTTAGCTTCCAAAAAAAAGATGGCTGACACTATGTGAATATTCTGTGGCTGAGAGATCCCACCCTCTATGGGCGGGTTGAGAACATGCGGGACAGCCCCTACTACTGGCTGTAGTCTTTAGCCTCTGGCCAAAAAATCCTCAGATGACGCAAAATGACGATTTTTAAGTCATCTGAGGATTTTTTCCAGACAAAAAAATACATAAATCTCTCGTCTCAGTGGGATATAAGGGTGGAAAGCAGGGTAATTAGAAAATACTACAGGTTTACTACTAATACAAAGCTTAATGCTAAATCCTGAAGTATCCCTTTAATTGTGGAAACTGATACAAAAAGAAAGTCCAAATGAATAGCATTTATTTGAAATAGAAATATTTTGCAGCATTATAATTTAAATGCCTTTACCGTCCTTGCTGAAAAATAGTGTTACTTTAAACAGTAAAGTAATTAAATTTACTAACTTTAAAAGTAATTATATTAATAGTCAGTATCAAATCAGATGAATCATTGCAGTTCAAAATGGCTTTTACTATTGTAAATAATTATGTTGTACATAGAAACACATGTTTTGGACCATGCATGTGAGCGCTAACTATGCATTGCAACATCAGACTGGTTGTTTCCCAAGACAGCAGATTGACAGGCTGTGAGAAACACTGAGCAGCTGGTCTGGACAAACATGAATGCAAACAGAGTTCTGAAGCAACATCACACTCAAATTCATTTACTTAGTGCAGTTTGTGTACAATAACATACATTTCTGTAGAACAACTTTGGAGCTGGGTTTATTTATAATAAATGCGAGTAAACTTAGTCAATGTCAACTATACTTTCTTTTTTCAGCAGAAATATATGATCCCTGTCTGATGCAAACACAGAATCTAAATAACACATGTAGAAAATTCACACACTATAGTACTGGGACAAACTGTTTTTCAACAGTGCAGTAAAGAGATTTTTTTTTTAATGAAAGGCACTAAATTCCAAATAAAACTCTTACAAGTCTAATGTTAATGGTTTCAATAAATCTAAATACTTATTACTGACAGTCAGTTTAAGTTGGATTTCAAAACTGAAAAGACTTAAAAAGATTGACTGTAAAGTCATTTCATAATACAACATTTCCAGCAATGTTTGACGGCATGTTTTCGTTCAGAAGGGAATCGACTCAGATCATAATTCTCTCTTGATTTAAACAACTGCCTGAAATTTATCCTGAAAACAGATAAAGTTAATATATGAAGAGTTCAGATGCAAAAGCCTCTAAGTGCCATCTGAAATTTTCTTCTAGAATTATCATTTTTATCAAGCTCGTATATTTAAGTTCAGTAATTTCACTTAAATGACAGTGAAAATTACCTATTAATTTTCATTTAAGTGAAATTACTGACCTTAAATATACGAGGTTGATAAAAAGATCATTCTAGAAGAAAATTTCAGATGGCACTTAGAGGCTGTTGCATCTGAACTCCTCATATAGTGTACAACAAAATGCACACTTGAGTCAGAGGCCATATCTCTGACTAAGAGTCCTGTGATTTATGCCACGTCAATGAATACATGTGGCTTTTGAAACAATTATTAAAAGTTTTCGAGCACTCTCAGAGCAACAGAACTATGCACTATATATTACAAAGCATTTTAACTATACATATTCACACCTCATTACTTGGGCCTGACATAGTTTCTGATTGAAAATGAACTTGCTTATGTACGTGGTTATTTGCTTCTATCAAGAAGCAGGAAATGCAATTGTCATTTTGGCTCCCTATTAGAAGCATGTTTATGTAATTATCTCAGCAAGAGACTGAGGAGAAGGTGACTGTCTCCTAAGAGCTCAGTGATTGCCTCTTACATCAGAGTGTTTTCCTTTCACAGGCGGGAGCAGTTGTAATGGAAGTTTGTCTCAAACAAAGGTTTCTAGTCAAATGAAATTACACAACCCCAGGCTAATGTTTACAATTTCACTATCTTACATAATGATAACAGCAACAACAAATCATAAAAGCTTTATCGCTCTGACCAACGGCAGACAAACTGCTCTGTGAAATAAACATGCAAGTTCAAAAAGGTGTTCGCTTTGGTAGTAATGAAAGCTGTCAAACTGTAAAGTGCTAAGGTAGATTTCACTCATGCTGATGATAATGGACCCCATTTGTTCAAAATAGTCTCCAAAGTGTTGAATCTGCCACCTTTAATCAATAGACTTAAGTGGCCCGAAACACCGGAACAAAACTATGCAAAATAAGGACAACATAGGCTATGTGTTATGTTGTAAACAAGAAAGACGTGAATGAAAGTTGCATCGCAAACAGCTAATTTCCTGATTCGTTTAAAAAAAATGACTGGAACCATATAGTAAAAAGAACTATACTGTAACTAACTATACTGACCTGACTAAATACTGTATGTAAAAAGTGATCAGTTGATTTAACTTAAAAAAAGCGAGGAAACCAGTAAATAAACTTCATATGTAACTGAAAAAATTAAGTTGAATAGTCGTTCACATTTTTTAAAAATTAAATTACACACAAAGTTTATTTACTTAATAATTGAACTCACTTTTTTAAGTAACTGATAACTTTTTACACTGAAACTGTCTTTAAACTGTAAAGAGCTGCTCAAAAACAGAACATCAGGACACTGGAGAAAAACAAAACAGGCTATATATATACACAGACATTCCAGTGCCATGATTACGATTTGAACAAGAGTTGTATTATGTCAAAAGAATAATGAGAGTGCTGTATGAAACCAATGGCATTCATGTGTTTTTGATTAACATAAAAGAATCTACAATTTTCCCAAAGGATTTGAAGACGACAGACCCTAGCTGAGTATAATCTACTGTATCTGGCTCCTCCCTGAAATTCTTACAAATATACTATGCAGTGTAAATACTGTCAACAAAACTACTGAAAAAAATATTTATTAAAAAACAGTGCTTTTTATTTTATAAAAGATAATGAAGACAAGAGCAAAAAATGCACATCCTGAACAACTTCAATCTTCAATCAGTCTCGCGCATGACTCGCTGTTCTAAAAACGCAATGCTCAAGTTGAAAGTTTTATTTTTATTATAAATTGTATTTTCCCTATTCCACTGCCCGTGTCTCGCATTTTTCAGAGCAAAAATGCATTCTGTGTGAAAGAGCTCTAACACTGTATTTTTAAACACCAAAAATCTAGAAAGAATCCGATTGTTTCAAATAATCTACTACAGTAATGGTCAATAATGATTGCCCTGATACGGCTGCGTAAGCTGAAGCTGATCAGTGAATGAACACCGGTAAAGTGTTCGCACCCTCTAATGAGATTAATCACAAACATACACAACCATAAACTAAATATTATATTACATCAAATGTATAACAACAAACGCACAAGTCAACGTGAACTACACATGCTAGATTACATGCTAGTCAGAATGTGTAAGTCACGTTGTGATTACACCCTTTCCACAACAAGGCACTTAAAATGGACAATGAACAACTAAAACAAAGAATTTACAATATTAGAGTACTTTTTGTTATTTTAGCAGCTCAGGTTAAGCTGTTTTTGTTAAATGTGTGATACGTTTAAGTCAATATTTCAAAAGTTTTAATATATGCTTTCATTTAGCATTTTTCAGCAACTAAAATGTTCAATTTGATGTAAAACTGACTGAATCATCTTGTGATTTGCACAGCACCACTATCACAACACATCAAGCAGGGAAAATGTAAGTAGGAGACAGAAACATGATTGTTACCCTGTAGTAATTTATCATACAACAAAAGGCATTCTTTTCTGCACCCTGTACCATGTTTCGGCGATTTCCTAACAAGACTCACATTGATCGGTTCAGGGTGGGAGTCAGAATACTTACTGTGAATGACATCCACTGTCACTATGAGACTGTGACACAAAAAAGGGCATTGGCAATAGGGATGCATTACAGAGGACATGACTCACGAGCTGAGCTTACATGCAGGGACTCTTACGGTTTTGCAAGCCGCATTCCAGCGCACACATTTTCCATGAGGAAATCCCACTGCACCTCTGTATGCAGGGTAGATTGACCCTCATCGACTGAAACAATCAGATATTCGACTGGCATGGTATAAACAAGAATTGGGCCACGGCTTTTCGAGGTCACAGGAATTCTGGGTAACGAATTCCCAATTAGTCTAACCTGTTTACGTAACTCTGACTAGCTGGCCCTGGGCAGAGCAGAGTTGGTCAAACAGCTGCCTGCTCAGTGGTGTTCTTTTCTAACTAGTGCTCCCTGTGGAGCTCCGCTAGGACCAGAACCACTTCCCTTAGGTGACACATGTGAGTCTGAACCGCACACACCAGTAGACATAACCCACACGCTTCCTGCCCCCACGCTCTGCTACAACCGAGCCATGACATTCCCCAATTCCTATCTGGCCGGGATGGCTGTGTTTTGATACTCTGGCCCTGCTCTGACTGAGGAGCTTGGCCCACTATATCTCATCTGCTGGGAAACGAATGGAGACCTAGACAGTGCACTGGGAGAACGCACGAGAATGTGATTCTCAGCGCTGGCTTTAGATCACAGGTCCCGCTGTGCCCTGTGAAGTCAAATCCTCAGTGTTTGTGTTGGCAGGGAGTATGTAGTCCTCTGGACAGGACAAACCCTTAGTGGGGACCAGCTTACCCTGGAATTCATTTCCTTTGAGAAAAGATCAAATTCACCATGTTCATCATTTTCCAACTGTCCTTTCTGGCGTGAATCGTTGCATCTGGATGGGTAAATACGTGGATGCGCCATATGACAAATGGAAAGTAAATCACAGAAAGTGAGACTCCAGGGGGAGGTAAAATGCATTAGTGTTGATTTGAGTAGGTGTGGACACTATCGTGGGACTGGACTTTTCTTGTGTTTCCACTGACATTCACACAAGCAACTGAAATTTAAAACACGACAGTTCTGAAGGTGATTTACAGACCGGTCTCAGGCTAGTTTTATAGCCTAACATTTGTTCTTTTAGTATTTGTTTTCCTAAGCTGTACATTGCTTTAGAACAGGGATTTTTAAACTTTAAAAGCAGGGTTGTAGAAAATGTGAGAGGGAAAAAATATATTTCATATTTTTTATTATGTATTTTAGGGCTGTCAACGTTAAGTGTAACCCAGCTCTGGAACACCACACAATATAAATTAAATTGAATTGAAAACATCTATTTTATACATCTAGCATTACTCTAATAGTGTATAGAAAACATATCCACATAATAATTGTCAAAATTGTCAAGATAAAATTGGCTTTGGCTTCAGTACAGTAACAATATAAAGGCAATTATTTAATTTTGCAAACATCATGTTGGTAATCACCCTCTTCATTTTTTACACAGTATAAATAAGTCTGTTATATATGAAAATATTTGTATTTAATGTATAAAGTACATTGTATACGTATATTTTAGGGAGAGGAATCCTCATATTTTGTGGTCCTTAGTATTAGATGTTTGAAATAGCTAACTTATTGGCAATAACAATTATATAACACTCAACATAGCATTACCATGACTGCTATGTTTTCGTAAAAGAATCCACGATTACATCATAACACTGACAAAACTACGGTTCAATCTGTTATAAACCTAATTGCACATGAGCAACATTTTCCATCACCAGTCCGGGACAGCAAACACCCTTATAAAAACAAACATTAATGTATTTCAGTGCACAATGTTGACAATGTCAGAGGAAAAGTCTGTAAATTACCTGAGCCAAGCTCAAAGAGGTGGAGATATTTTATCATGATAAGACTTTTAGCAGTCTGCAGGGAACTCTCATCATCTTTCATATAGGGAGGTTTGCCACTTTCATCCCACATCTGGTCTGCATTACCATTCCATGCAGCTCTGACTTGAGTCTGGGGCTCAGGGCCTGAACAAGAACCTCACCCTGTCTCTGTGTCCAAGGACTATAAAACACTAATGGCTTGAAATTAAAGATGACACTGTCTCCTTCACAAACACTTGTATTTTATCTTTGTTTCTGGAACTTTTGCAAGTTTAACAATTTTTTATTCATGAAATCAGTTTGGAATGAAGAAAAGTAAAGATAAGACTAGGGGGGAAAAAAATCCAGTTCTCTGATATGCCTTCAAACAGTGCTCTACATTTAAAACTACTCATTCGTGTTTAAAAAGTGAAACTAAAATAGTTTTTTAAAGGAGCATGGATTTTTTTTTTTCTTGTCCTGAGGGTAAACATTGCTCTGAGAATGCTCTTGCAATAGTCGAAACAAGACAATTAAAGGTCAGGAAGTGGTTTCTCATGATTTCCCATAGATTTCCTAGTAAAACTGGATTTAAGCGGATTTAAATCATAAACTTGTCCGCTGTTTATTTTGAGGGCTAAACATTCTCACTCCGGCATCTCCAAATTTTGCAGTTTTTCTTGTCTCACTGAGTCCATACATACCACATTAACTTGAACACAAATGTGTTGCCTTGTAAACATATTCTCATGAATCTATACATAACCACTGCTTTATGAAGCTTTAAGTTACATTTCCAAGAACAACAAAGGCTAAGAAAAGTATCTGAAAATGATTGCACGCATCATTTCTTGCTGAACACATTTTATGTGTGATATCCCGGATTATAATTTTTTGTTGTTATCGACTGATGTCTCTGTTGGACGCGAGAAAGAAAATCAGATGATTTCCATATTTGAAAAAAGCATTGCTCAGTGCCCTTGTGTTACCTCTCAACGCTCAGTACACTAGCTCTCTGAATGAACTAGATACACATGACTAAAAAGACAGAGAGATGCCTGTTTGACAAGTAGGCCAATGAGGCAACATGTGTCTCTGGGTGCTTACCTGAGGGCAGTCTTTGATATAGTGTCCCTTGTTGAAGCAGAGATGGCACAGGTAGTTTGGTGGAGGTCTCTTGCTGGGCTTGCGTGGCTCAGATGACAGGGAGAGGTCGGAGAAGTGGTCCGTTAGAGAGTTCAGTCCATCCACTATGTTGTTAAGAGAGCCGTACGGGGACACGCTTTTGTATAAACCATTATTCAGGGCCTGCAGAACAGAACAGGACATCCACAATCCAAAAATGAGTTATCCCAATATAAACACTGAAGCAAAAAATTCAATTAACAATATACTTAAAGGGTAAGTTCACCCCCAAAAAATTTATTTAATAAAATTCTGTCATTAATTACTCACTCTCATATCGTTTCAAACCCGTACATCTTCGGGAACACAAATGAAGATTTTTTTATTGAAATCTGAGAGTTTTCTGTCCCTTATCAGCAACGCAACTACCACTTTCAAGCACCAGAAAGGTAGTAAAGACATCATTAAAGTAATCCATGTGACTCGAGTACTTTCTTTGTGCAAAAAAACATAACTTATAACTTAACTCATAACTTAAAAACATAATTTATTATTCAAAAAACATTCATCTCCAATGTGCATTCAACAATGTCAGCTCTCATGTCAACACAACAAGAATGCGTCGTGGTGCTGTCGTGAATAAACGTTGAAAATAATATTTAGTAAATAATGTAAAATATGTTTTTTTGCTCAAACAAAGCACTCATGTCGCTTAATAAAATTGAGGTTAAACCACTGGAGTCACATGGATTACTTTAATAATGTCTTTACTACCTTTATGGGGCTTGAAAATGTAGTTGCGTAGATTGTCAATGGAGGGACAGAAAGCTCTCTGATTTCATTAAAAAAATATTCAATTGTGTTCAGAAGGAACGATATGAGGATGAGTAATTTTGGGGTGAACTAACCCTTTAATAATATGCTGCTCTCAATTAAATCCATCCTATAGGCTAAAGCAAAAATCAAAATATGATTTTATAATCAAAAACAATGTCCTCAGTGATGTATAACTCTATTAGGCATATTAACTAATTAATGAGATTCCTAATTCAGAATCAGTTCCTAAATTGAGGGGGCATAATCCACTAAAGTCAGTGATAAGTACATCAGTCCAAGATTTGCAAATCAGATTGCTATATAACCACTGAGAGATAGTCAAACACACACTAATGAAACAAATGTTTGGATGGGAAGATGTTGCTTGAGTGATGTCTTCCTCTGGTTACGGTTTGGAAGGTTATGTTATTGTTGAAGTCTCATGTTGGACAGTCCTGAAACTTTATGCGGCAAGTCCAGATAACTGTCATCTAGTTCTCAGCAAGCCAGGACAATAAACAGTTTCTGCATATATCTCTCAGACTAGTCTCTTTTCATCAGGTAGAGCAACTCTGGATAAAACAAATATGCCTTATTAGATTTTTTTACATAGCTGTACATGTGGCAATAATTTTCCATTGTGGCCGGTCAAATCCATCGCATATAAATTTTTGGTGAGAAATCCATGAGAAACATGCAGGCCAATTCCTCCTAAATTTGTAACTTTATACTGAGCGTGTCTTGCAAAAAATTAGGAGTTACAAGAAATTGGAAATATTTAGACATGTTTATGTTCAAAATAAATTGGCCTATAAAAAGCTGTGTCATGACAAATAAGCATCCAGCTTCACTTTTATTTTGTCTGAGTTATGCTCAACAGACAGTAAACATCAACAAGAAATTCTGAAAAGGCAAATGAAATGTATGAAGTTCTCTGTAAACATTAAACTAAACTGCACAGCCATGTTTTAAATGTCAACAACCAATTTTAAACGTCATGAAAATACAATAATTACGATGGTCAGCAGTTACGTCTGAATGCATTCATATAATTATTATCGACTTTTATGTAATAATGAAACCGCAATACTGATTGTAGCTGTCAGAAAGGAATTTGGCTATGTCTCTCCTGAGGGATATGGCCCTCACTCACACACATTTACACCAGTGGAGGACATCTTTCCTCACCCCTTCACACAGCTGGAGAGACAGTCAGGGGGTCACTCCTAGCCTGTACTACTGCCATTCACACACACACTACTAGTTAACACTTTCTCAGAAAGGTTATGCAAACAAAAATAATGCAAAAATCTAGTTCCAACCTTCTTGCTTAGTTTAAAATATTTGAATAGACAGATTGATTTTCGGCCTCACATGGAAAAAATAACTCTGATAAAACAGAAATGTGTGTAATAAGGGGATTTTGAAAGCATTCTATGAACTCCACAAGTGAGAAAAATAAAAGAGAGAAAAAAAGAGGGGGAAGGGAGAGAAAGAACTGTTTTTATTAACTCTGATTACAAATGAAAGTTGTGCCCTTCCTCAAACTTTCCACTAAACATCAACACTTTCCCTTGTTTCCCTCAGCCACAACACTGTCATTACATCATTATAAAGAAAATGCGTTTACATGTTCAAGCTTCTGGAAGTAATTTTCTTACTAAGAAAAATAACCTGAAGAGTACAAAAAGATTCAACAGACTTGTCATAACCATTATATTTCACTTGAAAAGCATAACCTAATTTTAATGGTAATTGAAAACCACACCCATATTCCTGACTTACATATATAAATATATAAAAGTAAATAATTATCTATAAAAAATCCCAAACGTAGTTTTTTAAATTATAAATGTAAACACTTCCTAGTTCATAATTTTCCTTGAAATGTTCTTCTCATAATCTGCCACTTTTGATAATAGTCATTCAGAGAGGATCACTGATTATATTAACAACTCCTTTACGCTATAAAATAAAATACTGATTGAGTGTCATGTCTTCAGCAACTATAGCAACATCACAAACGAGCAACATCTTTCATATTCATGACCTCAATTTTTTTGCCCACATTTTTCGCCCCATAGAGATCAGCATTTATTAAACGGAGACTTCTGATTTTTTTAGTCTACTTGTTCAAATTAAGTAACAAATTAAATGCAAGTAGTCTTATGATCAAAAGATACTTTCATGGATGGCTGCCACATTTGGCTGTCCACGTGCCGTTACAAAACAATAAACTAAGTGTGCAAAGCTGCAAACTGGCACGGTTAGAGGGCTTTCAAATATTCAAGGACGCTTTTCACATAGTATTGCTAAATAAATAATGACATCTATTATAGCCTAATTTTATTAGCCCACAATATAATTGTTACAAGTTTCCCATGACAAAAACGAGATTAAGATAAAAAAAATATATGTAAATCACCCAAAGCATCAGTGTATTGTACAAATGTAACCAAGTTGGTACCAACTAGTCGCGCGCTACATTAGACATGCATCAACCGCGCTTTACATTATAAATCCTATTCCAGTCGACCGTTATTTCCATTAACTTAGGCTATTTCCAAAATAAATGAAATGTAGGAGGACAAAAAACAAGTTACCTCATTTCTCTGCAGCTGAAAGAAGTTGTTGAGATAGTTGGAGTTGAGAGAGGAGCTCAGGTCATTGGCAGGAGTTTTGCTGTAGTTCAGGTCCGGGTGGGAAGAGTTGGGCTCGGGTCGGAAGGCATCGAAAGCACTCGTCTGATGCGTGTCTTGTAAAGAAAGGTAAACCCAGTTAAGAAGCTGTGCAGGCTGGTACACTGAGGTACTGGTGTCTATAGCAGACAACAAGCTCATGTTGTTACTATAACTTTTACTCTTCCAATGTTGCTTTTGGAAAAGGCAAACTTGTTCAGAGTCTACAGTGAATGCGGCGTCCGGTTTTCCACACCCCAAAAAAAAACTCTCTTCTTCCAGCTCAGACCCTATTCCTTCGCTGGGATCCGTGTCCCAGGTTTATATTTACACAAAAGTCATCGCTCTGACATGACAGAATAAAAAGTTTTAGTCCGCTGTTCACGGCCCGTTATCTCGCTTTATTTGCACTGTACCAGTAAGGAACTCATTGAATATTCACATGGAGTCTGCGCGCGTCATTGTCTTAAACAGCCAATCAAAACCCGGTGTTTAACATATGGGCTTGTATATAGGGACAACCTGTTGATTACTGGCTACTTGCTAATTTGAACAGAATATTCATATTGATCACGGACCGTATTTAAAAATGCATCTTCTTACAAAAAAATTGCTTAGTTCGAGGTTTTCTTTAGCCTAAAATTGTTTTAAACCAGAGGATTTGTAAATATATACAATTCCTACAGCACTATTTCATAAGCATTTAAATAGGGCCGTTTAATGAAGTGTTTTACTCCTATAGCCTACTTAATATTAGGGGAAATAAAACCACTAAAACGCTTTAGAATATCCCCCTCCACAAAACAATTACCAGTTCACATGGAACAGGTTAGTGTTATGTGAAACTAAACACCTTAAGGAAGCCAATAGGCTGCTGTAAGCAAACGGTTTTGTTTATTTAACAACAGGGGTGAGATTCTTAAATGATGATGACCCACAAAGAGACCCAAAAGAAAATGTGTCTTAAAAACACCTGAAAAAAAAAAAGAAGATAAATCCAATATTAGTTTAACAATGAACATTTGTTTTGAATTTAATCAACCATATTGAAGCACAGAAGTATTATATAATTAATATAAGAAAGAAAGAAAGAAAGAAAATTTTTTGCTGGACTAGGGTTTTCAAAATAATCTAAAAGACTCACACAACAAGCTGATAATTTCAACATTTTATCAACTCACCTGAGGTATCTCTTGGTTACAATTGCTAACTGATTTTTGCTCCACCTTGTGGCGTTGTTAATATACTCGGCTTGTGCTTTTGCAGACACTTAAGATCACTTAATTCACTTAGCTGATCTAAAATTAACAGCTCCCCCACCCCCAGATAGCATATAGCATGCATAGCATTCATCAAACAGTAGCCTAATAGATGTTTAGTAAATAATTAAATGTTCAATCGAGTTTAATCCATAAAACTGTTCAATATAAATTAATTCAACATCGTATATATAAAAAGACAAATGTCAAATTTACATTGTGCAATTAAAGATAATAAATTAAAGATTAATTCATTTAAAGCTGCAGTCCGTTATTTTTGGCGCTCTAGCGGTTAATAAACAGAACTGCATGTATCTTGCGGTCTAAAATAGTCTGAATATAAACACTTATTATAAGTGTACCGAAGTGATTCAGGATAAGACAAAAACACGGTTTGGAATATGGATTCATGATGTACTCGCTTATTATATTACGGACTGCAGCTTTAATCAAATAGTTACAGAACCCATATTTACAGTAGGATACACATTGAATCTTTTAAACAATATTACTTCAAAAATCTTTGAGATATGTAACTTGTCAAAAATACACTCATTATCAATACAGATAGACATATTGAAACTGCTAACGCATACACTGGTAGCAAATCACTACTATGTGACTGTGATCTTTGCAGACAGGTTTACTGCATTCACAACAGTAGCTGCTCACTTTTCTGTCTCTTGCAGATCGACAGTAATAACATCTCTTTCTTCTTCTGTTCTGACAGCTCTGTTGTTGGATTTCAGAAGTGACAGCCGACAGTGATGTGGGTACCCCACACCTCCCCATGGCCTCAAGGATGTTCTTGGATAATCCATGGCTTTCTTCTCTGCGCCTATGAATCTGAGGCTCTACAAGCTCTTTCACCAGCTCTTTTATGAACATCCGCTGGGTGTTTTGACCACCTCCCATGAAGCTAGGGTGCTGAGCATTGAAAATGGAGTAGGAGTTTACAATGGCAATATTCAACATGTTATACCACAGCAGCATGGGCCATCTCTTCGTATGGCGCTTGCAGGCATAATTGTTGGCCATTTGCTGAACATTGTTGACTCCTCCTTTGGTGCGGTTGTAATGCTGAAAGACCTCTGGCTTGTTTTTAGCACCTGTTTCATTCAGTGCTTCGCTGGTGTGCAACGTACTTAAAATAATCTCTGCCTTTTTTCTTTTTGGTACATAGCTCACCATGGACACGTTGCCACAAAAACCAAACTCAGAGGTATGTAGGGCTCGTAACTTGGATGGCTTCATAATCGGTGGCACGTGTGGATTCTTATGGTGAAGGGTCCCAACCATGGTCAAGTTTTTCTCAAAAAGATTCTCTGCCAGAGTGATACTGGTGAAGAAGCCGTCCATTGTAATATTAAGACCTATCGTGGGAAACAAACATAAAAAGGCAACAGTTAGGTAACACAAAAACAATGATGGTCTGGCACAGTGTTTGAGGCTCAGGGCTGTTATCTAGAAGGCTGCTGGTTTGATCCCGACAAGAAGTAAGCTAGTATGAACTATGTGCTTTTGAGAAAGGCAGTTAATCTCTAAACGGTTTCAAAGATAGTGGCATTGGATCAAACCGCCTGCTAAATGGCTACTTGTACCACTGTTTCCCCCACTGCTGAATCTTAAGTGCATATACAGTATATAATATTTATATACTATAGAATATTTCTCTATTCTGTCACCTGATGGAGTTTTGGTTCCTTGCCACTGTTGCCTTTGTCGCCCTTGGGTTTTGTCTTGCTTAGTTTGGGACATTTATATATTTAAAAATATTATTGATCTGCCTGCATTGACACCATTATATGATAACTGAACTGAGCTGGATGATAACATCACGGTTTTCTCCAGAGTGGCTATATATATATATGAATGAACTAAATTAGTAACTTTTTTACAACAAAAATGAACCATCACTGAATTTACTTAAGCTGGACTATGATTTGCTGCTCAAGAAACATTTCTTTAAAAAAAAAAAGCGGTTGTGCTGCTTAATATTTGAGTGAAAACTGTGATTTAGATACAGAAATTGCAAAAGAACTGCATTTATTTAAAAAATGTCCACTATTTTTTCACTATTATGAATGTAATTTCTTTCCCTTTTGATCGATTTAATACATCCTTCCTGAATAAAATGTATAAATTAAAAAAAAACTTTTACTGAGCCTCATACTGGAAACACATTATTGCTTACAAATCACCAAAAAAAAAAAAACAATACCTTTTTTCTGAAGACCACTGGACAACCTCAGAACTGTGTTCTCTGCACGGTTCTCTTCAGTCTCTTCTCCTGGCTGCCTGCCTGTGTAGATGACAGCATCAATGGCGTAGGGAATCTCGGCATCGCACATCCAAAAGATTCGTATGCCATACTTGGCGGGGAGTTTTGGCAAGTGTTGCAGAAACTTGCATCTTCCCCTGAATGGCACGAGCTGCTCACCCACAGTGACACAATCGCTGGGGATGAACCTTTTCCTACAGTTGATTAGGAACATGTCCCACACATTTCGGAAGGCTGCCATGTGGTCTGATGCCTCTCTTAGCACTCTGGTTTTCTTATCATCAAATTGCAGGCATCCGTGAAGGTCTTCATATCTTCCAACAGACATGGTAGCTCTAAAAAGTGGGTTCTGTAACGGATCCATAAAAAGTTCCCGTACTGGGACATCACCGTTTTTCTCCAAACCGATGAGAAGGCTTAGACCAATAAAGGCATGTAGCTCTTCTTTAGTGACCTTTTGCCACACTTTGCCTTTTGTTGACGCTACTCTCTGTCCACCCAAGTTGGTGCATTGCAGGATTTCATCAATGATGTTTTCGCTTATGAAAAGTTCCCAGGCATCTTTAGGTGTCACCAGTAAAGACCCTAGTGCGGGCCCTTGACAGCTCTGTGAGAAGGTCCTAGTGTCACTTTGAGGAGGATACTTGCTCCAATAAGAGTCTCCTTTGCTCCATCGACTCAAGCGATCTTCACTCTCCTCATCACAGGATTCCTCAGATGAGAACTCAAAGTCTGTGAGGACAGTTTTCTGACCCTCTGTCACATCTAGGACACCGCTGCTTTCTGGGCCATCAGTGTCAGAGACCTCCGATTCTAAATCAATGGATTCATATTCTTCTGTTAGTGAAGCTGTAACCTCAGCCTTTCGGTGCACCATGGACAAAACTGTAAAAATATAAACACAAGCACAAACAGTTATATTGATATCATTAAATTTACAAGCAAATTAAACATATCAATGGCCATTATTGATGTGAATTAAGCTTTTAGCACAAACAGTATATAACTTACATGATTCCACCTTAAACACACACACAACTTTCTCTTTCCTCTTGCACAGTATAAACCAATCTGATCAAATACACTATACATATTACTTCACACTTAAAATTGTTTTTAGAAGATGCAACTTTTAATATAAAAAGACATAACCTTTTTGTAGTCAACATTTAGATATGAACAGTTCTATTGTCACTGGCTGCATATTGGGCCTTTGCTTAACAAAACTTAAAACTGAAATCAGGAGATCATAATGTGCAGCATTGGCCTCCCTCTGGTGGAGAAATGTTAAAATAATAGCTCACAACAACATGAAGATTCTTTCATTTACTCAAATTCAAGTAATTTCAAACCAGTATGATTTTCCTTCTTCTGCGGAACACGACATGAGACAATTTGAAGAATATTTCAACTGCGTTTCTTCATACAACGAAAGTCATCGGGGTCTAGAATTTACTTTCATTGTATGGGAGTCTTTTGGTTTCACAAAAATCATACAGTTTTGAAATAAAATTATGTCCAGTAAAAAAAAAAAAAAAAGTATATATATATATATACACTACTGTTCAAAAGTTTGAGGTCTGTAAACAAATGGTTTGTTAAATGAATACTTTTATTCAGTAAGTATGCATTAATTTGATCAAAAGTGACAGTGAAGACTTCGAATTTAAATAAATGCTGTTCTTTTGAACTTTCTATTCATTAAAGAATTCTGAAAAACAAAGTAACACTGTTTGCCTATACATTTTAAGCAGAACAAGAGTTGAACATTGATTTAATAATTAGAATGTTTTCTAAAGAATCATGTGACACTGAAGACATGATATATGATATTTTAAAATTGGAAAACAGGTTTATTTATTACTATTATATCACAAAATGAGTTTTTACTATTTTTGATCAAATAAATACAGCCTTATTGAGAATAAGAAATGCAAAGAAAACCATTAAAAAAATGTTTTACTGACCTCAAAATCTTAAGTGTACATAGAAATACAGAACATAGTAAAATTACATTTATTTGCAAACCATTACCATTCTATCAATACTTAATTCAAGGAAGGTTTGTTTTTACAGTGTTGATACTTTATATCATTGACAAATAAGGAGCTAATTCTATACTGATTTGCCACATTTGATTCTTTTGAACTAGCTGAAACATTTCTTCAAACACAAATTGTCAGAAAGAGAATTGAGACTTAGGTTAGTAATCCCCTAATTTTTAATGCAAGCTTGCAACAGAAAGGTCACAGAAACCTGCTTTTAAAACATTAAAGATATAATAAACAAGAGTATGGTCACTGGACAACTTCATTTTTAAAAAAAAAGAACATAATAAAAATCGGCTCAAATCCAATAAATTAATAAAATTTTAAACTTTACATAGAGGAAATCATCTTCCTTTGAGGAAGGAATAAAAAAAATGTAGACCCTTTGGTTGTTAACATATGCAGACACACATTATGGACCCTAGTCAAGATGGTCTTTCATATGCAACCTGTAACTGTACCCATATTTGTATGCTTTACCACACACAGAGCACTGGAAAGGTTTCTCCTTTGAGTGGGTCCGTTTATGTTTGTTAAGTATGTAAATGCGTTTAAAACCTTTCCCACACTCGGAGCACATATAAGGTCTCTCTCCAGTGTGATCTCTCTGGTGCACCCTTAAGTCATAGATGTCAAAAAACCTCTTCTCACACTGGTCACAAGGAAAAGGCCTGTCACCAGCATGTCTACGCAAGTGTATTTTCAAATAAGAGGGCTTGGCAAACTTCATTTCGCACTGATCACAAGTGTACGGCTTCTGTCGCCTGTGAATTTTCATGTGATCCGTGAGAAGATCTGACCGCTGGAATTCTTTCCCACAGGTTTCACAAATAAATTGGTCTTCTTTGTGCTGCTTAATGGATGTTCTGGCTTTACCTGATTTCTCTGGATGTTGTGTGGCATTTCCCTGCATTATTAAACATTTGATTCCTTCACTTGACACATCAGAATTCATTTTCTTACTCTGCTTAGTCGGACATCTTATTGTATGGCTTGATGCATTAGTTGCTTTTCTTTTTCCTTGCTTGACTGTATGTTTTTTTCTTTTGCGCGATGAACCGGTTCTTCTGTTTGGTTTATCTGGAGAAGTGTGTGAGTTTGTTGCGACTTCAAGCTCTTCATCCATCTCAACTGGAGGCATTAGGCCATCTGGTAAGACTTGTAGGGCATGGTCCAAAATCTCCTCCTTAACATGTCCAGGAGAATGAGGAAATGTTTCTAGTTCATTCACATCAAGCGATGAGTCATATTGATCAGGTTCCACTTTAACTTCTATTTCTGACTGAATGAAGTCTGTTGGCAATCCATTTTCACTTTTTAAGCATCCCCTCGTGAAGTGCTGTGAGATTGCTTCTGCAGATGGCAAACTTTGCTCCATTTCAACAAAGTCTTATACTTTTGATGAACAGATTTAAAGCTCTCATTCAGCTGCAGTAATTATTCTTGAGACTGGAGATGAATCCCTCCGATGGCTGAACCAGAACTATAACAAAAAAGGCAGATGTCAAGTAAGTTACCCTGTCGAACGATGAACTTGACGTTTTTTTTTTTTTTTTAATGAAGCCTACTCGAATGACAAAGCAATCTTAACATCACCAAGAAATTTCATACTTTTCTAAACTAAAATAACCAGAAAATGCACCCGTGGTAAATAAACATTTTGTGACCAAACGAAAAACAGACATTTTTTCTATTTAGTTTTGATCTGTTTAGGTAACAAATAAAAATAAATGTTTCAGTTGCAGGGGTATGGCAGTCCACTCACCGGTTATTGGCTTTCAGGAAAGTTACTTTTACTGTTGTCTTGCTGAAAGATAAGAAGCCATATTTCCATCGCTGAATCTTCTTCTTCGGTGGCTTTAGTAACGAGTTGAGAAGCAACTACATATGTGCATACCGCCATCTACAGCGCGGGTCTGAGAAGAACATTATATAAATTCTAAGAACGGATTTCCATAATTAAAGACCAGTTTTAAAATAATATTTTTCTTTGTTTTTCAAGCCAATGGTATGATATTTAACTTCAACAACAACAAAAAAAACTGGATACTGGATCCCAAAGCCCGTAGTTCGCTCTGGATTCTCCCCTGTTCGTGCACAAACGGCAAAAGAATGAGTTCCACAGCTACTGCTGATTTTTATTTGATCCTACTTTGCCTTACAGTGATTTGTATCTCATGGAAATACAGATATATGAATACATGGTGATATTTGTATTGCCCAAATATTTTAACTGAATATTAGGGCTACTAGTTAAGAAGTTTCCTTTATGTCCATCTCAAGAAGATTTTTGACTGTGATTGGAGACACACTTAGGGCCTATGTACTATATAGACTGGCTAATTGTTTAAAGGAATTAATTACTCACAATCCAAAGCAGACGTCGCTAAAATTTGACGATGCTGTCTATAGGCTATTTAACTTTAACACTGGAAAATAATTTTCATCTGACCACTGATAATCATGATTTCAGGGACAGCTTCTACCATGGTCCAGGCAACTGTCCTGTAATTATTAGATTTTCTGACGTATAGCCTACTGGCTATACCTTTTAATGCTTCAATACATTACAGTAAACTACAAATGGCATGATGAAATCAGAATAAAATCAGACAAACATTTTACAAAACATTTGAGATTGTTTTGAAAAATATAAACCCTGAAATAATCCAGATATGATCTGAAAAGTTTTGATGTTCTTACATTAGTATAAACATGACCATAGCACCATTTCTATGGGAAATTTAACCTGGTAAGCTTAGTTTGTTTTTAACCTTGTTGTTTTTTAACTTTAAAACACAAAACAAACACATGCTTTGTGAAGTATTAGAAAATTTGTTTAATATAAAAAATATTTTCAGATCACAAAAAACAATTAACATTTGTGCAAAATTCAAATTAAGAGAGAAATTCTTTGTAATTTTGACACACAAATCATCATTTGTTGAATGAGCTGACTGAATTTAACATGTCATAAAGTGCATTCATGATGCTTTAAGTAATTCAGTTACATGAATTACATTAAGATTTTCCTTCAATTCCCCTTTTCAAGGCACATAACCCCTCAATTTTAATGAAAAGGACTCATCAATCCTTCCAGCTATTCAGAATTGGAGTTTTCAAAGTTTAGATGAGAATGACCCAGAGGCAGAAGTGTAGTGAGATAGAAGACGTTCTGCTTCTCTCCAGCCACTTAGCAGCGCTCCATGCACTGTAGAGAAGAAAGACCTGTGTGTGGCTTCTCCTGCAAATAACACCTGCAAAGGCTGCAAAAAGAAAGTGTCATTCATGTTATAAGATATTATCAATTAAGTAATTTAAAGCAAATTTAAGAGTAAAGGAAAAAAATCTGCCTACAGCATATAACTCTGAACTACAGCTGCTTGGCTAAACATTGACAAACCTTAGAATTTGAGCCTTTCAGCGGCAAGGGTTCAGCTAGGTTATCTATGTCATATCCTGAGCAACCTTTGGCCACATAGCTGTAAGATCCACAGGAATAGGGTTCATGGAACCACTGAGTTCTTAAAAGCTTCCTTGGTGTAATAGTTGGATTTCCTGAAAAGTGTTATAAAAGACTTAAACTGGTTTTAGAGTTATTTTAATGCAGTTAAATGTCACAAATGTACTTATTTTCCTTTTTAAAATCTGTTCATTTTCAAGTATTACATTTTATTTTTACTTCAACATTTTGCATGTGGTCTCAGACTTTTGGACTCCATCAAACGATATCCTATTAACCTGTAAAAATGTGTTTACCAGTAAATAACCGAAGGAGCTGTGTGACACTGCGCAGCACTTCAAATTCAGAAAGAGTTTCCATGTACTCAGATTCCTGCCCTGCAATCCATCCACAGAGCACGTGTCCATATCTGCACAACACAACATCAGAAAATCATATTCATAATGATTTAAATGGCAGTATAGAAGCAAATTCCAAGATTATGTTTACCTCTCTGTGGGCTTCAGCACAGTGAACCCACTCAATTTTCTAATCCAGGACATCTTTACATCTGAAACAACATCAGCAAGATGGGTCTCGTCCTCCCATACGAGATAGATCAACTCACAGTCTTCATCCCAGAAAGGCTGCTCAAACTCAAGCAAGATCTTGTCATTGGTACCAAAGCCCATTCTCTGGATGGAATGCAATTTGTGCAGTGGAAGAGAAGGGCTTAAAAAAGTGTTCTGGTGCTTTTTCAGGTATCCTGTAATGGAACAGCACATCAGATGTGATATAGGCCTTGCAGAATGTAATAAGAATTTATAAACATTATGAGAATGATTTATTTTTATTCATAATAAAATGAAAATCATATAATATGAAGAACAAAGCTTTATAATAAAAAGACAATTATTTATATTAACCTATATTAAAACAATGTTTTCAAGTGACAATGAAAATAAGAGAACCAATAATCTGACTTTGTAAATCACACAAAAATAAGGGCAGTACTTTTTATTTGTTCTCAGTGGATTACTTTTAAAAGCAGCTTAGATTAAAACGAATAGATTATGCTATTTTAGTAGAATAAAAATGAGTGTTAGATGCAAATTGTTAGTTCACCCAAAAATCCCATAATTTACTCACCCTCAAGCCATACTAGGTGTATATGACAAAATATCCTGGCTCTTCCAAGCTTTATATTGCGAGTGAATGGTAACTTAGCGCACCATCAATCATAAAATCAATCCATTCAGCTCCAAGGGGTTAATAAAGGCCTTCTTCAAGTGAAGCAATATATTTTTGTAAGAAAAACATCCATATTTATAGCTTAATAAACTATAAATCACTGGCTTCCGGTAACAGCTGTACGCGAGTCGAGTTCCGGCGGAAGAGTGAACTCTGACCCGACGCATGACGTAGGATGCGTAAGCTTAGGCAGAGACTATGGCCCAGTCCCAAATGGCGCACTCAGGACTTGTGGACTTCCTCAGAGTCCACACTTCGGTGACGTCATGTAGTGCAGACCTATAGGGCCCTTAGCGCGAGTCCGCGAGGGCGCATTGAGAGGTATTTTTGGGACAGACTTGATCGTCACGCCAGAAACAGGAAGAAGGTCTGGTTGTTGTTGTTTTTACAATGAGTTTAAGAAAAATGTATAGGTTTCAATATTCATACTACGTTTATATGACTCAGTAAAGCCATGACATTCGGTTCTATTTATGTAATGAATCATAATGCGATCGTATTATTTAACGCGCTATTATTATGTTTGAGATATCAACCACTGGTCGATAATGTTTGTATAAACTGTAAGTAACAACTGGTAAAATGTACGCCTATGTCATAAAAACCATAATAACACTTAAATATTCTCTTCTCAGCCATGTTTACAGTCCGTGAGCGAAATCTCCTCCCATACGTTTTCTGATTGGCATTTCGCAAGGATTTCTGGGTAGTTAAAGTGCGTGAAAGTCCGCATGAAGTGCGCCATTTGGGACTGGGCCTATTTATATAGAGACATGTCACTTCCTTAATCCTCAATACAACTATATAGGGAAAACCAAGGGGGTAATCCATCCGCCGGAAACTGAAGCTTCCTCTGTTGGCTGCCATTGTAGCTGGCTATCACCTGCTGTTAGCATCCCATTGACTCCCATTCATTTTGGCGTCACTTTGACAGCGAATAACTTTACATCTGAGGCGTCCAAAGACTCCATTTGTCCATTATTTATTTCTAAAGAAACACGACAATGTATAAAAGGCTCCATTACTTTGTATCTTACGTTATGGCCCCATAGAAGCCGTTTTTGTAAAAATAGGCAAACGATTGCGTCATAACCAATCGACTCTCTGTCGCACAGTCGAGAAATTACCGTACAGACAGGAGGAGAAGCTCCCAGGCAATCAGGGGGACGTGGAGGCATAAGGTCTGATAAAGTAAAGGGAGAAGCCCATAGAGAGTCATAAAGGGTCTCCTGCTGCTAGTTCATGGACAGCTAATACTCACGCTCCCCGTCTCTGCGAGATTCGGAAGGGAATTATTCAGATTTCACTTGGCACAGCTACTAGACGACAGACAGGTTTGCTCACGTGACATCTACGCCGTCAAGCTCAGTTTGAGCCTGCGCAGTACGCTTGGCTATCAGGAAGTGAGTGCTCCTATTGGGCTTCAACTCTCTCCGTTAAAATCAACGGGGTCGCTGTGTCCATTTCTTTTACTGTCTATGGGGAAAATCCGTAACGCCAAAGATGGCGGTTGTATGCACATGCCCCGTCCCTCCTTCTGGAAAGCCAATTGTCTGCTTTTTAATAGTACAGCCGGTAAACATTTAAGCCTATCGTCTGGTTCCACTGACCCATGCGCACAGTTGAGGTTTACGACAGCGGAGACGATTTGGCGACAGCCCTGCTTGAACAGAGGGTGATAACTCTGGTGATAACAATGCGAAGGCACCGGACTACCAAGGTAACAGTTAGTTAAAGCATTTTATATCGACCACAAATATGTTACCTTACATTCTAAGTATTTGCTGTAGAGCATCATGTAAAAGACACAAAATATGTTGTGTTATCAAGGTACGGCATAGCTAGTTAGCCAGCTTGGCACAACACCGGTATTCTGGATAGAGACGTAAATGAAGTTGATGTCGTGAACCCTTGCGCATGCGTAGTAAAGTATAACCTGTGGGGGAAAAGGCGTTTTAAACCTTATTTTGGGGCAAAGTCATCAAACTTTTTCAGCGATTATTATCATATTTTACTGCTGTTTCTATACATGCCGTTTTTATGTCCCAGTGACCAGTGAAAGTGCAGTTCTGACTCTCTCCCCATTCATTTAGATAGGAGCCTGGTCTTGTTAGTCCGAAATAGCTGCCTGGAGGGCGATATTTTTTTCCCCAGGATGGTAGGGGAAGACTCATGAATATTCATTAGGGAACTCATCCCTGATTGGTAGTAACCCCAGTGACGGGTAGGTTTAGGGGTGGGGTTCAATCTTGGTCTTAACCCCAGTGACGGGTAGGTTAGGGGTAGGTCATCAGACCAATCAGGGATGAGTTCCCTAATGAATATTCATGAGTCTTCCCCTACCATCCTGGGGAAAAAAAATATCGCGCTCGGAGGCGTTGCCAAGATGGCAGCCGAGTGGCATGACTTGCCTAAAAGGACTTTGGCTTAGGTGAGAGTAGACGCCTCTCGCGGTTCAAACAAATAGGGCTGGGCAACAACTCAAGCTCCTCCGACATTTCTCTTTAAAAAAATCTTGTTTTAGACTTCTAATTCGTGACAGGTGCTTTGCTTTGCTCTATCCTCTGTGCTTCTGCGTTCGTCAATACGTCATGCGTCGGGTCAGAGGTCACTCTTCCGCCAGAACTAGATACGCGTACAGCCGTTACCGGAAGCCATTGGAAGAGCCAGGATTTTTTTTATATATATATATATATATATATATATATATATATATATATATATATGTGTGTGTGTGTGTGTAATTCAATTGTGTTTGGCTGTAAGAGGAAAGTCATATACACCTAGGATGGCTTGAGTGTGAGTAAATTATGGGATAATTTTGGGTGAACTAACCCTTTAACTATGCCAACAAGTCATGCTGAAGCTGAATGTACTGTACGTACCCAGTGGGACTGTGACAATTACATGGTCTGCTGCAAATGTCTCTCCATTAACACATTCAATCATAATGGGGAACAGCATTCCTTTAGTGTCTGGTCCATTCTCTGTGTAGTTCCAGTGAATGCACTTCACTGGCTTGTTGTACAAGACTATGTCATTGGGAAGTTCCTTCATCATGTGATCAATTAAACCTTCATAACCTCTAGGTGGAAAAAGAGTGCAGGAACACATTTAGAAAACCTTAAACGATTTTAGAAATAATTGTTGCAATTGGATAATTGATTCAAAAATGTACAAGAAAGGTTCTGAGACTCTGATCACTCACTCTGGGAAAGTGCAGTCCAGTCCTGGAAGCGTCTTATACATGCCAAAGCCTCCCAAGCCAACATCATCCATTGTGTGTGTTCCACTGACACAGCACTCCAGCTTGAGCAGTGTGTTTATCATGGCCATTCTTATAGCAGTGTTACTCTGGTCATCCTTCCACTCCTCCGGAGCCAGCCGCTCAGCCTCTGCCTTGACAAACTCCCCAACACTCGGCAGAGGTTCTCCACCACTGTCTTGGAACTGCTGGCTCCTTTCCAGTAAGTTCATGAAAAACTCTACCACTGGCCCCATTGTCTCAGGCCCCAGTTTCCGACCTGAACTGGTAAACCAGTTGGGAACAAACAATGGATGACCCCCAATGTCAATGGCCTGGTTTTCTTCAGACATTGATTCTTTGTCAAGGAGCTGGTAGTCACATGCCAAACGAAACACTGGGTTTTCCTTCGATGGGCCATGGATCCAGTTGGCGCCAATCTCTACAATGTTATCACCTTGCACAACAAAAGAAATAAATGTGATAAAATAAATGTGATCTGCATAGTGGAGTTTTTTCTCAGTGTACATTCAAGTCTTGGCAACAACCGGAGCGTCTTTTCAGCATAATATAACCAAACCAATCACAATATGAAACAGCACATGAAACAAGCACAAACATTAAAGGTAACGTTTTTTATTTTTTATTTGTGGCCATGAAATATTGTGGTTTAACTACAATAATATTAAATTGTGTCAATTTGTAACATTTACAGCACGTGTAACAACTTGCCCCAAACTGACATTTAGAGAAGAAAAAACATTTGTTTTCACAACACAGTTCAACCTTTCAGTTAAAATGTACTTTATTATATAATTGACCCTTAACTGTAATCATTTCCAGTATGGTTTTATTGGGTTTACTTATTAACGGCTATATGAAAAACTAGATTTAAAGGTCAACGTGCCCTATTTGCATAGACAACAGTTACATTTCAAGAAAAGATTTTTTTTTTTTTAACTTGTGCGTTAAACTCCTCCCGAACCCAGTGCTTCCATGTTTGTTGCAAAATACATAATTGCAGAATACTGCAGACTAAATATCGTAATAATTATACATCATAAGATTCTAAGTTTAATAAATAAAATACCCAGTTTCCTGTAACTTGTCAAGAAACACTGGGTTTTGAGTCATCCTAGGATGATGAAAAATTATAAAAAGCAAAATGTCCTTGCAGAAAAATACATAATTTTCTCAAATTTGAAAGCATAACTACTGTACATACCCAGTCTTCCCGTTCGTATTCTCCCACCGCTTCTTGCAGTCGCTTCTATGATGTGAACATTATGAAAACCGTGTTTTAGTAGTTTCTGAGCAGCACCAATTCCTGAGATGCCGCATCCAATTATAAATATTTGAGAATCACAAGCTGAACGTAGTGCCATTGAAACTGTGCACGACGATGCCTTTATGGAACAAACTGTTCGACGACGAGGGAATTACCCTTTGACGACGACTACAAAAACGGCCCACCCCCACTCACGTGAACCGTTCTTGACCCACGACGTCACCTAGAACAGAGCTATGGAAGCAGATTATTCTCAATTATAATTCACGCATGAAACCTCATTCACGTACACACAAAAATTATATTCACAAAAAGCAATTCACATGCGCAAAATAAAATTATATGTTCATAAATTACATTTCACAAATGCAAAACACAATTCGTAGATACAGCTGTGCACAAAAGCCTTTGAATGTTTAAAATGTACGAGTTTATCCTTGAATGTGAATGTGCAAATCGTCATTCACGTGTGTACTCGTGTGAATCGCCTTGGGGGTGTGTGTGTGTGTATTTTTGAGACTTTCCTTCTTCTTCTGATTAATGGCAGATCATATCTTTACGATATATACCACCACCTACTGGACTACTACACAGGAGTGTGTAAAAAGGACGTTGGCAAAAGATACATCAAATCATAAAAAAAAATTTTCTTCGAAATTCTTCTAGTTAAACCAGTATCATTAAGATATATAATTAACTATTTGCTTCTTTGTCCCTGCATTCCTTGCTCCTGTAAAATATTATGAATATCATTTCCTGCATCAGCGTCTTTCCATTTCTGTCTGAATTTTTCTAATTTCTTACATTTAAATAAAACATGGTTGACATCCTCCAATACTTTACATTCAGAGCATATGCCATTACTTTTACCTATTAAGGACAAAGTGGAATCAAGGCCTGTGTGGCCCAACCTCAATCTGGTTATCATACCTTCTTCATGCCTAAGACCCAATGAGGTGATTCTTTTCCCTCCAACACAGTTCTGGTTCCTATGATAATGTCTGGCATTATTCTCTAACTCCCATTCATCTTGCCACCTTAGTATAATCTGTGATTTAATTAAAGCTTTAGCATCTCCTTTACCCAATGGAATGTGAATGTGCACTTTGTCTAATTTCAGTGCTTTTTTAGCTAACTTATCAGCTATTTCATTGCCATCAATTCCATAATGTCCTGGAATCCAACAAAACTGTACCACTAATCCAAGGCTTATAAGATTTAAAAGAAGATGCTTTACTTCTAATACCAAATCTTCACGTATTGCATTATCTGTTATAAAACTTAGTAATACTGCCATAGAGTCAGTACATATAACAGATCTCAGAGATTTAGTCTCTTCAACCCACCTAAGGGCAGTAATTATTGCAGTCATCTCTATTGAATATACTGATAAATGGTCACTGACTCTATACCCATATCTTTTTCCAAATTCTGGAATATAAATTCCAATACAATGACCCTTGGATTCTTTAGAGCCATCTGTAAATATTTTCAAATATCCATAATATGAAGTATTTAAATAACTTAAGCAGGCTTCAGTAAAACTTTGCTTAGTGTGATGCTCACTTTTTCCCGCTAATAAATTTAAATTTACCTCTGGAACAGGAAGCAGCCGTAGGAACACAACTTAACGCTAATGCTGGGCCATACTTCAACTCTTTTAATCCATAATGATTTACTAAATTGTCAATATTCCAACCAAACCCACTGGACTTTTTACAATGTTCCCAAGTACTGACAGAGCTGGGTTGTTGAAACTTCCTTTTAACCTTACCCAATAAGTTAGAGATAATTTCTCATACCTTAAATTAATAGGGGTTTCCTTAGATTCAACTAATAAAGCACTTGTATGAGTTGTTTTAAAAGCACCAAGGGCAATCCTCAAAGCCTTAAATTGCATTCTTTCAATTTTCTTGAGGGATGTCTTACAAGCTGAGATATAGTATACAGCCATAATCAATAGTTGATCTTATCAATGTTTTATGTTCATCAGAGACAGCCTGTCAGCTCCCCAATTATGCCCAGTGACCATTCTCATAAGGTTAATTACCTTTTTACACTTTCTTTCAACATATTCAATGTGAAATTTCCAAGTAAGTTTGGCATCCAACCATGTTCCTAGGTACTTATATTTTTCACTTCTTTCAAGTTGCTGATTATAAAGCATAATTTTTATAAGTTTCAGGGACTTTTTTCCTAGTAAAATAAACAACCTGTGACTTCGAGATAGAAAATTTAAAACCCCAATCAATCCCCCACTGTTCAAGTACATGAATGTCCTTTTGAATCTTATCATTCACATATGAAATGTTACGTCCTCTTCTCCAAATGCAGCATCATCTGCATATAGTAGACCTTCGTTACTATCTCCCAGTTTTTCATATAACGTTATGTCATTAATCATTATGTTGAACAAGATAGGACTGAAGACTGATAACACTCCCCTGAGGAATTCCATTTTCAGCAGAGGTACAGTAGGTGTAGTTGATCGGTTCATTTCTGTGTTTACTGAAGTTAAAGAAGTTCGAGATCAGTTGAATCAATCATTTATTAACTGCTATTTAGTCCACATGTGAACATTTTATTTTTAGTATTGGTGGATTTTCATGTCCTGTCCACCACACATTCAACATAGATAATGTAGCCTATGTAATGACGTGCATAGGGGAGACATCTGTTCTGTTTGAAGCTGCATATATTATGTAGTTTTATCGTTTCAGATTTCCGAGACGGATGATGTATAAAGTTGCAGACAACCAGAACTGTGATCTTACAATTCCCTACTGTAATTCTTAAAACAGTCATGTTGCAAGCCATCCATGTTGACAGTTCGAGAGGTTGCTATGCATTATTAAATGTTCTTGTCTTGAACGCTATGTTGAATGCATATACAGGACATGAAAATCCATCAATACTAAAAATAAATGTTTATATTGTCGATTATAATAATAATATTGATTGTTAGTGCTATATTAATTAGGATTTGTTGTTGAAGTTTTCATTTACTTGCAACTTTTTAATTTACAGCACTTTTGAATATCAAAAGGTCTTAAACTTAAACAAAATCTCCTGAGAGTGTGCTTATGTCCCACTAGAGCACAAACCGTAGCCCTATTTCTACCATATCTGTCTCTTTTGAAGAACGTTCATGAATCGTGTTTTTTGTTTTTGTTTGCCAGAAGGGGGCAGTAAAATCTTAATTTTTATACCCGTAGAGTACAGCCAGAAATGTTCCTGCGCTGTACTCTAAAATAGAGAATATAAAAATACATTTCTGTTGTCAATACAAACCACATTATTAAATACAAATACATTTCAAATCATTATTTACAAATCATAACTAAAATATCATACTATAAAATTATGCTATGTGCCAGTATGTGGCATAGATCATCGGTTCCCAACAGGGGGGTCGCGGCCCACAAGGTGGCCTCAGCGAGCTCTGTGGAGAGTCGCGTCATATTTTGAAAAGTTTTGAGCAATGAGCATTAAATAAAAGTCCTTAACTCTTTTCTGTTCAAAATTTATATAATGAGCGAGTTCATCATGAATCCATCAATCCGTGTTTTTGTCTTATCCTGAACCATGGTACACGTACACCTATAATAAGTGTTTACATTGGGACTATTTTACACTGGTTCGGATCGCTGCCGCTGCGGTGTAGCCCAGTACCTGCGTGACTCGTCATAGACAAACACAGAGAAGTAGTTCCAGCTACAATGTTCTTCCGAAAGACGCGTTATTCTGTTAATAAACGCAAGTTTATTATCGCTCGCTAAAGCGCCAAAAAACGTTAAAAAATAAAGCCTCACATTGATAAAGCTTCACAAATAACTTATGCCTTATGTTTTTAAATTACAAAGGGCCTTTTGATGTTTTTGTTATTGTATTTTCAATATTATCATAGGCTATTAACATATCTGGTTATGGTAAACATACCGTTTGTTTGAAAACAACATATTTTGTCATCCTTGCTGCAAGCTTATAAGAGCGATAATATCATTAAATGTGAAGGGGGACCTAAAATATTTTCCTGGGAAAAAGGGGGTCTCAGACAAAAAAAGGTTGGGAACCTCTGGCATAGATGACTGACTGACTAGTGTATACAAATGCAGAGTTTATTTTTTCTCCTTGTGCTTCTTGTTCAGGAATTTGGAACCACCTTAAGTGATTTAAAGTTCCTTGTTTCACTGTGTAACATGGGCACTCCAGCCAGAAGCTACTGACTTCATGTGTTAGTCTCAATAGCATAAGCTTGTATAGCTTGTGGGAACTGGCTCAGTGCAAGGGTCACTCAAAGAACAATAAGAAATGCTCACTGTGAACGTAAGGGAAACAACACTTTTCTCAAGCAATAAAACAATGATTTGAGGTAATCAAATAAAACACCATGGGATTGTATTGTAATAGAAAAGGTTCATTAGCATCAATTTGAAATATAATGATAATGGCAAACTGACTTTTAATAGGCGAGTACAAAACTAATATGACACTGTATGTTAGCAAAACAGAGATGATACATGAGACCAAGTGAACAATTCCTTATATATTAATTTTATTTTAAAATGTATAAAAGGTAACATTATTACTGTACAAAGATGTCAGGCGTGTATATGTTATGTAACATAAAATGTCTTTTAAAATCATGGAGCATAAGTGCATCATGAAATAACATTCTAGGTCTTTTGTGACACCTGAGAATTATGGGTAAAATGACTTTCAGCTGTTAATTACTAGATACCAGTAGATTATCCGTTTCATATACTAGTTATTGTGCTGATGTCTTCACCTAAAACTATCTGTGGCTCACTGCTGTTGACTGTACAATAGAGAAGATGCCTGTGTTTTAAATCATCAGCACATTTTCTCACACATCATTTGCACTGTCAGAGATTCCATCCAATTTCTGTAATATCATTGACTTCAGTGCACTGTATCTGTAAAAAAAAACAAAATTACAACAAATATGAAAATGAATATATTGTTGTGTTGTTGAGGGAACAAAGAATTGTGTGCTTGCTTACTTTCTTGTCAGTTTTAAAATCTCTCTCTCCTCCTCCTCTTTCAGTTTCTTGATGAAACTGTCCAAAACAGGCATTTCAAATTTAATATACTGCGCAACCTGTAAGACAATGCATTAATGCATTAACCACTGAAATATAAGCAATGAATGTTCCCAATATTAAAGGGGTCATGACATGGTTTTTTGTTTTGTTTTATTATGTTCCCTTAGGTGCAATTATAGTATTACTATAGTTTTTTTTACAAAAAACTTAAAAAATGTAGTGATTTATGACCTTTTCCCACCCTGTTTCTCCCCCTCTGATTCAAACAGTCTGTTTTGGGGGCGTTTCCCCTTTAAGACTTCAGTGTTAACACCCACTGTTATGATTGGCTAACGTCAGTGCTGCTTATGCATAAATTATTAACAATAATCATTTTGTATCACATGTAGACTACACAATGCTCCACCACGTGAAACTTCGGTCTTCCAATCTTTTACCATTGTGTCAATTCTCAATTGATTTTGATTCATATGCGCGAGGGAGGGAGGGAGGGAGAGAGAGGGAGAGAGAGAGGGAGAGAGGGAGAGAGGGAGAGAGGGAGAGAGAGAGAGAGAGAGAGAGAGAGAGAGAGAGAGAGAGAGAGAGAGAGAGAGAGAGAGAGAGAGAGAGAGAGAGAGAGAGAGAGAGAGAGAGAGAGAGAGAGAGACATTTTGAAGGCGCGCACGCGGCCAGGGCTCGCTCGCTCTCTGCTCGTTCTTTCAGTAACATTCCCTGTCACACTCATCTCACTCACCATTCAAATAAGGCTTTGGCGCGCTGCATATGCTGCAAATAAACTGCATCCGACTGCTTTCCCTGATGTCTGGATCGTTCGGCAGCGTATTCAAACACTCAAACAGGAACAGCACATCTGCATGGCATAGCAATCTTCTTGTAAACAGACCCACTCGCTGCACGTCGAGTCGTCGATTGAACACATGTGGGCGCGAGCCGCACGACAACGATGCGAAATGAGGCGTAGTTGTCCTGCGCTGGAGGCGGTCATATGCAAACGACTGGTACGTCACTTCGCACCGTGACGTCACTTCTAACCATGGATCCAGAACGAGCTGTATTTAGAGCTTGATTAAATAAATGCTTCGTTTATAATGTTTATAGTCTTAAGCTATGAAACTTGCAGGAAGTTTTAATAGTACATACAGTAGATCTCTTATATACCAAAAGATCAAGGCAAATTTGGTTTCTCATGTCATGACCCCTTTAACAAAAACAGCACAGTAATCGCACATACACTACTGTTCAAAAGCGTGGGGTTGGTAAGATTTGTTTATGCTTTTGAAAGAAGTTTCTTATTCTCACCAAGTCTGCATGTATTTGATCAAAAATACATTAAAAACAGCAATGTTGTGAAATACTATAAAAATTTAAAATAGCTGTTTTCTATTTTAAAATGTAATTTATTCTGTGATTATTGATGACAAAGCTGAATTTTCAGCAGCCATTATTCCAGACTTCAGTGTCACATGATCCTTCAGAAATCATTATATTATGCTAAAAAATGCCTTACTATCAATGTTGTACTGATTAATATTTTTGTGGAAACCATGATTTAAAAAATCATGATTCTTTGATGAATATAAAGTTTGGAAGAACAGCATTTATTTGAAATAAAATATTTTGTAACATTTATGTTTTTAGTGTCATTTTTTTCTGACCTTACATTTTTGAACAGTAGTGTATAAATATGCAACAGACATATCTGTACCATTGTTATTCCACTTGGAAGGATCCTAAAATTAGACTTGATATCTGGAAGTGACATTATTGTTTACTGTATCTAAATTTGAACCACTCAATGTAAGTTTGCCAGGGGAATCACATTCTGAATGACCTATTGTGAACTTTGTACAAAATACTCACATCATATGTAATCTCTTCACCAAGGTCCTTTTCCATAATAAATATCCTGGCGATTTTTTCACATGGACCATGCAGTAGGCGAGATACCAAAGGGTATTCTGTGTCCTTCAGTTTTGTTCTCTCTGGGTGCAAAAGATGGGACGGGACATATAATCTGCACATCGTTGATGCTCGCAGAAACTAAACACTGTAAACTTAAGAATGACAAGCCTTACCCCCTGATGCATGAACTAGGTAGAGGACAAACTCATCTGCCTTACTTTCAACCTGTACAGAAGTATAGAACAGAGAAGTAAAAGAGTAGTAAAGATCTTCATATTCAGCTGAATTCTGGAAAACTTACCCGAAACTTATTAAGAAGCAAGTTAAGAACTTGCTGTGTTGTTAAAGTGCTGTTCACTCGTACATTAGTCACTGATCCATATGATGGAGTAAAGACTGATGTCTGTAAAGAAAGGAGATCAACTTCAGCAATAAATAATAAAATGTTCAATCGTTTATAAATGATGTGCTACAAGATTACTGTAAAATTTGGCAAATAAGGTTTGAAAAAACTTAGGCTACAATAAAATGAGCAACAATAAAGATGAATAAAGTTAATAAAATAAAATGCATTATATTATACTATACAATAAGTTATGAAAGGTAATATAGTTTGTGGATATAAATTGATCTATGCCATAAGACAATTGCACTTCTGTGTCATGTTTTAGCAGATACCTTTGTTCACAATAAAGCAAAAATAAATGATAGTGTACATTAATGATGTAAAAAAACCATTCTGTTCACATGGTCATGCACTATATGAATTTAAAATGAAAATAGTTGCAAAGCCAAAATGAGGTGTTTGTATGCTGTGCCGTTTAATTAGCATGAGGCAGTGGTTCCCAAACTGGGGTGCATACGCATACCCCTGAGGTGACAGAGGGAGTACGCAAAACAAAATGCTGAGTTTTATCTATTTAAAATCTATTTAAGATTTAAACTCTCTTCAATACAGAAACATACCCTATGTGAGTTCTTCATGTTGATCATATATCATATGAGCAAGAATGAAATTTTTCCCGAATATCCACACAATTACAAATGTGACATTGATTTTATACAACAGTTCAAAGAACAAAAAGGTAATATTAAGTGACATACATTTTAAACACAGTATTGTCGATATTGTTTGCTCTATTTTGCAACAAAATAATAGTTCCAATGAAAGCCACAGCAGAACTGTTGAGTGTCTGTAGTGAACGAATCTGCTTTGGAATCGGGAGAGTCAATTATTCAATGATTCACTCATTAATACAGTGACTTGCCGCCACCTACTGCCAGGTTTAGTTTATTATATAAAAGTATCACTTAGTTTTTACCATTATTTTATATAGGTGTGACTGCAGTCTAATGAAGAGAAGGGATACGCAGAAGGATGTTAAATGCCTCAGGGAGTTTGCCACTCTAAAAAGTTTGGGACTATAGAACTATAGAATTTTTATTTATTTATTTGTTTTTGTTTCAGAATGCATTCAATTTATCAGCCGTGGCTGTAAAGACATTTACATTGTTGAATTTATATATATATATATATATATATATATATATATATATATTATACATACATACAGTATGTGTGTGTGTGTGTGTACATCTCCACACCTGCAAAGGGACCAGGCCAACTTATTTGACCTTCGAGAACCATTTATGAGAGAGGCAGATGACAACAGATAATAAAATCACATGGTGCAGCCAAAGGGAAGGCCTGCACAGGAAAACTGCATCCATCTCACAACACTGACGTACAGCATAAACACTTAGACGACGGACACTTCCCTTAACAGTTGCTGCTGTGGCACTTTATGAGAGCACCAGGCCCCTTGCCAGGCACAAGGCATGTTATCTTTCAGTGAGCACTATTGTACTATTGTCCTGAGCTTGGAGCATGGAATACTTCCAAATCATCTCTGCCTTCTGTCTGAAAGGCTACCCTGGTGTTCTCGAAGTGAAAGCTTTATACATAATCACAGTTCGAGTTTAACTGTGCTTATTTAGAACACTTAAGTAAACTTACTTTGTGGTTGTAGAAATGGCCGTTGATGGAGAAGCGGTTTCTTTTTATTCTCTGTGAATCGGCAGAGTTGTGGATTTTAGATCTTCTTTGGATATTCACAAAGCTCGCATCACTTCTGGTTCTCAGCAGTTGAGGAATGTCCTCCTCAGCAACATCCACACCTGCAGCAGAACAGCAATCAGAAACGTTAGTATTAAGATTAGGCATTCAGAGATTAGATTAGTTCAGTATTAATCTATAACAACCTTCAAAATTAGAAAGAGCGTTTAAAGATTTTCCTACTTTTGTGTGGAGAGATCTGGATCTTTTTCATACTCACTGGGTACAGGTGTACCACTGATTTTGTTGTTGTTGGGCTCTGAAGAAAACTGGTATGAAAAACTCTGTTCACCATTTTCATTCCTGTAAACAACAAACATGATTAATTGAATGATATCATGATGAACAATAAGCTGTCAATGGATATGTTACAAATAAGGCTTCAAATGGAATGTCAATTATTCTGTTCTTTTTCAGCAGTTGTTGTAGCAAGACTGTATAATATTTTCTATTTATTTAAATGAAGTTCAAAAAATGTGTAACCACATTTTTGTTACCAATATTTGGAATAAACTTTAAACCTCTTATTTGTGTGATTTTATTTCCCAGCATTAAGCAAAATTGATTTTACATTAACATTTGATGTTAAGCTACTTTTCATATTAATTTTACTTTATATTGCACGATTTACATATCTAATAGTTTTCTCTATAGAAGTGTTTTGTCTTTTTGTATAATATTCAAGAAAAGTGTCAATAATTACGTGCTCAACCTTTTTGCTTCCAGAATTGAATCAAGGTCACCACAGCTTTGTATATAATACTTATGAGCTGATTAAACTTTCCATGATACAGATGAGTGTGTTGCACGTGAGCCCAATACTCTGAATTCCTCTGTCATTTCTCTAGTGCCAGAATGACCACAGGTCATCAACACCTCCCGAATTACAGCTATGATAGAAAGTGCATTAAAGTATTTATTGGATTTTAGGAAAAGTACAAAGCATTATCTATGATTAATTCTAAGCTGACCCGAGAAAGATAAAGGAGCAGCCAATTTAACCTATAAAAAAGCTTTACTCCCATAACTGGCCTTTGGATTGAGACGTCTACGATTGAAAGAAACAGATGGAGTTCCGCCCTCATGAAAGAAGGGAGACATCTGGGTGTGTTGTTCCACCCACCTGCTGGACTCTGAGCTCCCCGACCTCCACGCACCCGTGCAGGCATAGCGAAAGCGCTCGTTGTCATCATACATTTGGAGTCTGATTGGCCTCTTCAGGCCCCAGGAGATGTTGAGTAAACCCTCTATGATCAGCTCGCCCTCTTCCTGCAAGAAATAATAATAATCATCATTAACTCTTTTGTCAGATGGAGGAAATCCTGCTGGCCCATGTCTCAGCTCGGTTTCAAGTGTACGTGCTGAAGAGGCAGTTGCAAACAGCACAAATTCAATTGGAGACGGTGAAGTTATGGAAAGACCCCTTGGGAGGAGTACAAAACAGCACACGTACTAGATGTATCATTTTCGAGTGTGATTCTGAACAATGATGTACTTACAATTCAGTAATATTAACTATTAGTTCAGTGTTGAATGGAAAAAGTCACAATGCAGTAATACACATTTTATTGTAAAATATTATTACAATTTAAAATAAACTTTTTCTATTTCAATATACTGTATCAAACAAAGCTGAATTTTCAGGAGTCATTTCAATCTTCAGTGTCACATGATCCTTCAGAAAGCATTCTAATATGAGAATGCTCAAGAAACAATTATTATTGTTATTAACAGTTGAAAACTTTGGATTTCTTGAAAAAATAAATCACTCTCCTTTGAACGGCATCATCATGAGGTTGTGAGCTTTTCAGATTGGGAAGTGATGTCTGGCTTAGGAAAATGTACCTTTTCTTATTAGATGATTGATAGATAGAGACAGTAGATAGACTTCATGCAGTTCTTTTCAGGCAGAAACGTGCCCCTTAAGCACAGTCTTAATACTATCGAGACCTAAGTCAACAAAGTAGATAAGCCTCTTCCGTTCACATACAAAAAACAATATCGTCTGACTACTGCATGTGACAGAGCTAAATATACCACAGAGATTAAACTGTAAGATCCAGGATGGCTGTTTAAAATAGCTGGTTGTAACAGATGCATGTAACAGTGTCACAGCCTTATATTTATGTACGTTTACCAGGGTTTAACCGAATTTAATAGAGAAAGCATAATTTACATATAATAATTACATATAATAATTACAATAATTAATTCTCAATTGTTCCATCCAACCTCGACAGAGGATTATTGTGATTCTTTGACTCTTTAACTTTAATCATTCAACGCGGTCACAAAGCAAGACAGAGGTTAGAGCTGAGGCCCACCAGACTTTTCCCCACTGGATCTCTGAGGACTTGCTCTTCAACAAAAACCCTCGACCAAAATAATAATCTGTAATGGTGATGGCAGCTGTTGTAATTGTGAGTGAGAGTAGTCAAGTGTCATGTAGGTGGAGGGGCCAAGCGTCTCATTGTTACTGCAATGTAAACATTCAGGGCAGCTGCGGTCAGCTTCCTCTCTACTCTCCGCTCAGCACACACACACTTCCTGTCAGTCATGCGAGGTCAGAGCTTAGCTAAATTTAGCACCATAGGCCTTGGCTTATGGTCCTTAACTGCCGTGGCTGTATAAAAGGAGTTGAGCTGCCTCTAAACCAGAACAAACCAAACACAGACACAACCTCTCCACAACAATCACCACTCTGATGCTAGAACCTTGTCCTACAGGTAAATTTGAGATATCTGATCAATTGAATGATTTATGTTCATTAAAAATTCAACTAAACATTTCTTGAATGTCAAATCTCATTACAAATGCAGACTGCATTAAATAACTAACTGTTGCTCAACTCTCTCCAGGATGAAACCCAGAAGATTACTCCTGTCTGTGGCTCCTCTTCCGACAATAACGGAGTCGCACGAGGACCTCTCGCAGACCCTGGATGAATATGTGAACTCCATTAAAGAATTGGCCCAGCCTGCTTGCGGCCCTTTAAGGAAATCCAGGACTCAGAGGCGTAAACCCATGGGGAAGCACGCGGGCTCTTCCCGGGCTCTGCAACCCCGCAGCGTTTCCCGCGGCCTGGATGAGGTCACGCTGAGGTTCAGCAGCCAGACGGACTGTGGCACTAAAGATCCGCTGGACTGGTTGTTTGCACAGACGCACTTACAGTCACGCGGAGAGAGTTTGCGCAGGACTGACAGCGCACCTGCTGCTTTGTGGTTACTCTAATGCTAAAGCATAATGACATGCTGATGGGAGGATAACACTGAACGTTTGATGAACGGAATGGAAGATTGAACTGAACTTCTTAATTTATTGTCTGAACTGACTTTTTGAACAAAGGTGCTAATGTTTACACCCTGTCAAAGTCATGTTTTTCTACATTCTATGCTTTTTAAAATAAATTAAAAAAATTAATTGACTTCAAAAATGTTGATGTGTTCTTTACTATAATGTCTATCTATCTATCTATACTGTATATCTGTCTGTCTTTGTACGCTATCTATCTATATACAGGGTTCGTACACCTTTTCCAAGGTCAAATTCAAGCACTTTTCAAGCTCTTTCAAGGTCCTTTTTAAAGCTTTTTCCAGCAGCTCACACCACCGTAAATTACATACCAATACATAGTAAAAATTATTATTTAGCATATTTTCCACATTAAGAGAGATAATATGCAATAAACAGCCAAAATTGTGTTTTGTAATAGCAGATGGATCAGAAATTGAAGCAAAACACAGGTTTTATTTTTCAAAATGTTGTTGGAGGATTTGATCCAAATGACATGCAGTAGGGGTGGGCGCTATGACCAAAATTCTGTTTCACGGTATGACTAATTTTATTTCACGGTAACGATATATTTCACGATATAGTTATTTATATATGTAGTTATTCTCGAAAAATCGTCATAAAGGGCTTTGTATACTAAATAAACCCAAATACTTTAGAAATGAAAAGTTCTTCTCCTTGTTTGACTTTCTTTTATTTGGCAAATAATTTATTTGGTTAACTATTTTGATAGCTAAATATAGTGAACAAAACCCACTCATCAACTTTTAGAAGAACTTCCCCCAACTGACTGACATCTAAATATCTAAATATTTTATATTGAACTATTCTATTCATAATAAATTAGTTACCTTTTAATTTGGTAGGATAATATTAGCAATACTATTATGTTTAAATGTGTTCCCCTGTACATTTTTTGCCATGTCTGCTTATTATACTGCATTTTTAAGGGGCTTGTTTTGCTCTTTTTGTGATATCTGGCAACCCGTCACCTGGAGCTTTAATCAAGAGACGTTCAGTTGTGTCAAGTTCAGAAGTGACTAGAAGGAGAACAGCAATATGAAAACCGAACAGCAGCTACTGTTAATGTTGACTAAGTAGTTTAAATTATACACACCTTGTAACTGCGTCATTATTTTACCACAGCCGGTACACACTGACACACCGCGCTCCCTCTCAGTGTGTGCGCGCGCGCGTCTTTTGCATCAGTAAGATGCGATCGGTTCATTTGAGTGTCAAGTTCACGGATCGAATCAAATGAAGATTTTATCAGCTGGTTCAGAGGCCAATTGTTTGGAGTTAGAAATACATAATTCGCGCTGCATATTTAGTAATTTTGCCTCAGGTACCGAATCCGAGACTACCTGGAGGAGGTGCTCTGATTCGGCCGCGGTTCGCGTTGTGTGAAAGAATCACGGACTCGGGTGCGCACTTAGTAAAGTGACCTGACCTGCGCATGCGTTTTAGCTGATTATGATGTATTAAGTTAAATAAAACACATGTAAGGGATGATAGTGTTGATGATTTACCTTGGATACGAGCGAGAGTGCGAGCCTGCAGTGTATTCGCACACACAGACAGGCACGCGGACGCACCAGGATTCGATAGAATCAAGTTGAGTGTGAAACCAGGCCAACGCTGCGGGGGGCGCCTAGCATGGCATGCCAGACCTACATCACGATGTTAGGTCTGGGAACTCTCCGTTGACTGAGTTCAATACGAGGGGCGGGATAAACGGTTGTCTTTCAAATTCCCTCTGCACGCAACAGCGCTACAACCAACCAGAGCAATGAAGAAGTCGACGTCTTTTGTAACTTCCTTTTATTAAAATGACTCAAGTGCCGTTCTTTGTTCATGTTTCAAACATTATTTTTAACTTTAAATCCTCCAGAGTCGCGGTCAAAGCCGATTCAAAAGACATCTGTTCGCCAGCAGCAGGAGCCATTCTTTTTGTTTTCAAGTAGCAGTGAACCGTCGCAACTCTGCCGTCATTATGTTAAGCCCGCCCACCGACTCTATACACGACGTGATTGGCCTGACCAGAGTTTGTTTTTTCCAGCTAAAACGTCTATGGAGAGTTGCTAGACTACACTCGCTGCGAAATAATTTTTGCAGCCGCTAGGTGGAGTCTAGATTTCTAGGCTAGGGGGCGCCGGGAACAAGCGCGCTCGGGCCGCAGCAAACGATTTATTTCACCATTTAATAAACGAAATATTCAGTCAGATAGGCCTAGTATTTGTTGTGAAAGAAACCGTTACAATTTCAAGCACTTTCAAGCATTTTATCCAAAATTTAAGCACTTTTCAAACCTTGAAAACACAACATCAAAATTCAAGCATTTTCAAGGATTTCAAGCACCCGTACGGTACGAACCCTGTATATCTATCTATATATTGTATGTACGCTATTTATCGATCTATCTATGCTATCTATCTATCTATCTATCTATCTATCTATCTATCTATCTATCTATCTATCTATCTATCTATCTATCAGATAGATATAGATAGATAGATAGATAGATAGATAGATAGATAGATAGATAGATAGATAGATAGATAGGTGGGTGTGTTTAAAACTGATAAAGAAATATTAATATAACTATAGTCAAATTTGTGAGTATATAATACACATAGACCATATAATATATTGAGCACTTATGATGGTGAGACAAGGGAGAACAAAATGCATCAATAATAATAATAAATAGGCTATGTTATGGCAGTTCTAGCTTGTGAATACTTTCATCTGACAAAAAGCTTTATGTACGCCTTCATTTTCACAGATCAATAGATTCCCACAGTATTATCACTCAGCAAATTATGCAAATAAAACAAGGCATAAATCACAAAACTAAACACAAAATTTATTTGAGGTTAGAACCACGTATAGCCTACTGCAGTTTCAGGTCCGCAAGGCAAGTTTTTTAGATGTAAGTTATACAAGTTATGCAGCGTCCTCTGTTGGCAGCATTTAATTTTTAATTTTAATTCTGAACAGAACCAGCAGAGGGCGCTCAATGAACATTCAATGACACTGACCTGTAGCCTGCGTATCATGAATCATATTTGAATAGCTTTTTAGTGGCTTATATCCCATTTCCATCGCATCTCATTAAAAACTCGTTCAAAATAATTTGTCCAAATAAAAGTCCACGTCGACTGTGCAGAAAGGACAGAAATATAATTTATTTCTGATCAAAATTATTAAGTAGGCTAGCCTACTGTACATGTTATTTTATAGAAATTGCTCACAAAAGTGTAATTTTTATTCTTACACTTGATATAGTCAACTTTTAAAAGAGGAATAAATAAAAAATAAAATTAAAAGGAAATTCTTTCAAAGATGTGATGCACAACCCTGGCAAATAGTCAGTTCCAATGATTCGTTTTTCCGTAGTATTAGGCTAACATGTTTTTATGACTGGTGCACCCAGAATCCTGGAAGTTTCCAAAAAGGTCCCATTTTTTCCAAACCAATGTGGGTGGTCGCAGGGTTCTGCTGAGTCTAATCTCATAATGAAAGACTAAACAAACAGCCAGAAGCAATGTGAGTGGAATGTGATCTTGCAATAAAGTGTTTTTTTTTTTTTCAAATAACCTCTGTCTAGATGGAGCCGTTTTTTAACAGTAGGACAATTTCAATGGCAGTTATTCGGCTAGCTGTACTAACCTGACTGTCTGCAGGCAGGGGCGGCGTTTGCGTAATATGGCAGAGTATGGCAGTTGCCATACCCTGGCAGTCAGAGCTCAGATTAAACATGCCCCTTAAAGATTTTAGAAGGGCTTTAACCCCCCTAAATTTCCACCCAGCCCCCCTACAAATTTTTTATTAACTGTACACTAATTCGTGATCACCTCAGTCACCTTTAAAAATCATAATGAAACCGGCTCATCCAGTAGCCTATATCTCCGCAGGATCAGAACAAAAGTGGATGACAAGAACCAACGTGTGTGCATTTATTGATAGATCGTTATGATATGCATATGTGTAGTTCTTTGTTTGTCATAAATGCAATTTACATAATAAGATGCTGATTCAACACGGTTTCCCACTTTTTATAAAAATGTAAATTCGTACCCCGCACCTTTTCATAGGGCAAGTGTGTCTGTGTCTACGACAAGCTGATGTTTTTGCGGGTGTGTATCGAGATTTAAAATCCAAAGAGTCAGGGATAGTCTATCTACATACGTGACTTTCACGTTTCCATGGTAATCAGTCACTCGTGCATTAGCCTACGACTCGCCCATGCTCGCTCCCGCGCCAAATCTATCAGTTTCATAGAGTTCAAAACGGCAAAAAACTCTTCACTCCTCTTTCACGAAAAAGTCAAGCACTGTAAGTAAGTTGTCATATGCAGTATCCGAATTGTGTTGCACAATGATGAATAACTGCCTATTTCTCTTGTTGAATAATTAACAAGTTTTGTTGTAGCCTACTACATTGAAAATATTCACTACCCTCACAAACATGCACTATTTTCAATCTTTTTTTATTCATATTATCATGCTTAACTGATAACACAGCGATGATCAGATATCTAAATCAGAGAAACATTTCATATGTTTGGGCTGTTGGCGGGTGGATTATTTATTTTTAACAGTGGATTCGGGGACTCAAAATGCACCAGATTAATTAATTTATCTTTAAAATGTAAAAAAAATTCCCGGACCCCCCTAGAAGTACAGAGATCTACATACAAAAATACTGTGGGTAACACAGTAGGCTATATGATGGTCTACGAAAAATACTAATTTCATGATCAGGATTTTACCACCTCTGCCTCGTTTTAAGCCAGGAAAAACCCTGCATGTGCAATATAAAGTACTGAACATCTGCATTTCTTTCTTTATGCTTTATTGCTTTAAAAATAAATGGCATATTAAGCAAAAACTAGTCAACAGAAGTCTGAAGAAAAAACAAACTGGTATTACACTTGACATTCTGCCCCCTCACTTTTGAATGATGGCTACGCCCCTGTCGCTTGGTGTCGTTGTTCTACATGCCCAGACGGAATGCCATACTCTAGGTTTTTGCGAAACGCCGCCACTGAGAAGATGTAACGTGAAAGTTGTCAGAAATGGAAAAAGTTTTTAGTCCTCAAAAATAAATTGGGCACTGGTAAATCATCTTCATTATTATGTTGTATTTTGTCAGAATACACAGCTCATTTTGAATTACCTTATCAACGAATGTATAGTGCCAGGGCTGCTACCTTGAAGGTTGCTGGTTTAAGAAGTAAACTGAAGTAAATCAGTAGGACCAAGAGCATGCCAACTCCTGCTACATTATGGGGCTGTTTACACCTGACCACTTCATGCGTTTTCTCAGATCGGATAGCTATCCGATCGTAAAACGACCATGTGTAAATGCACTCCGAAACGCATTCGAGACGGATTTGAATCCGATCGCTCAAACCACTTCAGGAGGTGGTCTGGGCCGCATTCCAGATGAAACTGGACAAGTGTAAATGCATCTGGTTGTTGAAACCACATATGTACATTTTACTCCTCCCAAAAATACTAAAAAATAAACGTGTGCGAGCGTGTTAGGCCTATATGTCATGTTATAGTCAGTCAGATAAGACGATACTAGGCTACTGCAACACGCATTACCGCAGATGAGCATATTTTCATCAGCCAACGTGCGAACTATCGCAAATCAAAGTGAAAGTAAGTTGCAGACGCTTAACACACAATCATCTTCATTAAAAGTAAAGAAACAAATTGATCTTACCAGGGCTGTTGCCGCTCTCTCTTATTGCGGTCTTTGACTTTGAAATTTTAGCTGATGATCAATAAAATGAAGCTCGATATCTGTTGTTTTCGGTGACGTGCACTCCATTAAATCTGCATATAGCGCGGGAATTGAAGATCGGATTTATATCCATTTTGCAAAAACACATTTATGTGACCAGGTGTAAATGGAATCGTTTTGATAAATCAGATAGCTAAGAAAATGCATGAAGTGGCCAGGTGTAAACAGCCCCTTTAAAGGATTAGTTCACTTTTAAAATAACTTTTGCTGATAATTTACTCACCCCCATGTGTCATCCAAGATGTCCATGTCTTTCTTTCTTCAGTCGAAAAGAAATTAAGGTTTTTGATGAAAACATTCCAGGATTTTTCTCCATATGGACTTCAATGGAACCCAAACGGTTCAAGGTCCAAATGACAGTTTCAGTGAAAGTTTTTTTTAAAAGTGAACTAATCCTTTAATACTTACTATATGCTCCTGCAATCTATGTCATTTACTTATGTCCTTTCAGCACTCTCACTTTTCCTTTGAACCTTTATCTTAAATCTTTATCTTATGCAATCTGTCTTTCATCTCTCTCTATATATATACAGATTGCCTTCATATATCACCTGGTATATCAGTTTACCTCACAATACCTGTGACTCAGCATAACATTGAAATACACTCAAGGAGCAATTACTCAGTGGAATCAGTGCAATGCTAAGGAATGTGTTAACTACTGTCACTACACATGCATGTCATCACTTAGAGATCCCTTTGTCAGCTGTAAATCATTTCAATACAACAACATTTTCAACACTAATTATAAATATAGCTGCGAGCAGCAATTATCGGGGTTCAAGCTTTTAAGGCCTTTAAGCATTATGTGTAAAAGATATTGTTTTATTTAGCAAGCATGTATCCACTTTGATCATAGACGGAAAAGACCATTTACAGCCAATACAGGCAATTTACCATATAGGAAATATTTGTTTTTTAAAGCTTTTTAACTGTTATAGCACCATCTATTGCCCGATCTCCATTTAAGTTTGCAATCTTGTTTAGAATCATATGTCGTATTGTCCTATTTGTTCGGGTATTCATTTAGGATTTATTCATAAGTGGAAATATTTAATGAACAATTTGATTGACAGCAGTGGTTCTAGAGGCAATGTTGTTCAGTATGAGGAGATTACATCAAATTATATGAATATTGTGTTGATGTGTGAAATACCACGTGATTACTGAGGCGTAAAACTCCTTAGCGCTACCTTGTGGCCGATTTCTTTCAAAATTCTCACAGACCTCCAGGGCCATGATTCGAACATGCCCACCGACGTATGTTCTGATCGGCCTCCGTTAACATTGTCTAATAGGTGCTCAAATTTCATTGGCTGATGGCGGCCATGTTTTTTTAGATACACAAATGTCCTCATAGACAATAGGGATGTTCGCCGGAGTCAAATGTGACGTCACGATATGGGCGTGGCCGCGAACTGGTTGGCAGAAAGAGCCAAACTCAATGCAGAAGGCCTGTCAAGAGAATGAAGATGAAATTATCTAGTCGTGCATTGTGTACGTAATTTGATTTTTTGATCCAGCCACTTTTTATTTGACCCTTTTGTCTTGTTTCAGCCCCAAACCCCATCTCTGCAATACAAATTAATAAAGGCTGGTTTGGTTTCTAAAGTACTTCTTCCAGCCTCCATGTATTAATGTTCATGGGTAGCCTGAATGGGTTCTGTTCAGACCTTAACATTAAGTATTTTACTGTAAGGTGTCAACAAGATTCAACAAGACATTTTCACCTGGCTGTACCCAATGTTTAGATCTGTTTAGGTATTTATGCAAATTAGCACATACGTAATTAGATTATGCACCGTTTGTCTATGTTAACAACAAATGTTAATAATGTTAATAACTGTTAACAACAAATGTTAATAATGTTAATAACAAACAATTTCAAAAAAACTTGTAATACATTTTTTTGTTTGTCTTGATGTAATCAACTCAGTACTTATCATGGTGATATCTGTGTTTAAATGTGTACCCTATTCTAGACGCCTAATTGCAGAAATCCCACAGCTATCATCTTGATTCAAGCTGTTTAGGTACGCGGTAGAAGGTTACTCTTATCGAACCTGTTAACAGAGCCGATCACACAGCACGATACAACCATTTGTCTTCTGTGTTTGCGCTGCGCAGCAAGCCATTACTTTTCTTTTTGCCAACCAGAGCGCATCGTGACGTCACGGCGAAGATCCCTATTATTGGCACCTTGGACAAAGACAGTGCATGCCAATGTTCAAGTCAATCGGACTTACGATTGTGTGGTTATAGCCATTTACATGTTTTTTTCCTGTTATAGCGCCACCAAGTGTCCAATCGAATTTTTTCACGCTTGAGCCTATACACGTGTACCGAGTTTGGTGAAAATATCTAATTTTGTTCTTGAGTCATAGCCATTTTAGTAAAAGTATCTCTGCCCAAGTTGAACGTTTTGGCGCCCCTTAGCGTCCATAAATATAAATTTCGCTTTATTTGATCATTATTGATATTCAGACTCCAGAGAATCTTTCCGCACTGGTTTGATTCTGATTGGTCAATAAACCTAGAACTAGTTCGCAAAAGTAGGATTTGGACAAAATTCTAAGTGGCAGAAATTAAATGATATACGTTTGTCCGTCTTGAGCCACAAATTCCAATGATATAAGACACTTGAGTCTACGACAAACAGTCTTATGAGCGATTTCCAACTTTTAATTGCTGTAGCTTCCAACTATCAATTGCTGATATCATGTCAGTCTCTCCCCAAATTGAGTCCTACCATCTGACCAAGTTTAAAGTCTCTAGGCCTTATGGTTTGGTCTGCACGATAAGTTTTACGGCAGAAGAAAAATAATCAAAATCCTTACAATTACAAAAGTACAACAAAAAGTAACGGCAAGCTGAAGAAATATGTGAGTATTAGTCCTCATTCAGTCACATGAGGTTTTAAAATAAACAATTCACACAAAGACAAACAAAAGTCAACCAGAAACAAATAAGACACACACACACACACACACACACACACACACACACACACAAACACACACACACACACACACACACACACACACACACACACACACACACACACACACACACACACACTCTCTCTCTCTCTCTTAAGCACCAAATTTGATCTTCCAGCCTGGATTATGTACAAAATGTGGCATATTAATGGATACACTTCTTATTCCATTTATGGCATTTAAGTACAAAAGGTGTCCTATTATACGTATAACATGTTTTCACTCAGAGTAATGGAAAATCAGTTATTTTAGACACTATGTCTGTCAGAGCATTGGAAAATCTCTTTACTTTCAGTATCGTACTGAGGTTAAACTCGTTCTGAAAGACAAATAGCCTGGAGGGATTTCCCAGAGACTTGAACAGATCCAACGGATCATAATGTGACAGACTGTGTCCAACCCTCCTATTAAAAATACTTGTTAAGGTAACTTGTAGAGATAAAAATTATAAATAATTAGCTGTTTTTTTGTGTGTGTTTTTGCAATCTCGGTCGTTCACCGAAAGCAACTTATTTTGAGATGCCTTTGCTCTCAAAAGTGATGGGAAAAATGTTAGGCTATGAGAGAAGTCAGTTGTTTTCACTGGAAGGTCAGGTTATGACATTTTGATGACATTTTCTGAGGTTAAAAATCTTTTTTAAAAACAAAACAAAAGCAATGATGAATTGTTCACAATAATATCCATAACACGCATTTAGAAAATAGATTCAGTGAATTTCCATTTCATACTGGTTTAAATCATCATCTAGCACTAACCTAAAGGGTTAATAGATTACAGCGAAGGTTTTACCCAGTATTTTCAAAGAAATATTTAATAACATTAGATTCTCTACATTATAATGTTTTGTCTATATTTAATTGTAGCACACAAAATTTAAACAAATTACAATATTATAATATTAATATGGGCTATCTATATTATTCATATTTACAATAGGAAAATAATTGTGTTTTTTCACAGAATTACAGAAAAACGACCCCCTGGTAGCCTTAGAAACACTACGTTTATTATTATTAATATAAACTGAATGACTAAAATTATAATTATAAAAAAATAGAATGATAACACAATAATAATAATCATAGCCCATAATGCATGGTTGTAATGATGTTATATAGTTCAATTTAGGATAGGTTCTGCATAAAAATGCAGTCAATCATCTAGGCCCATTTTACTGGTGTATGTGTTTCAGTGGGTCTTAAGGATATGGATACATTTGCAGAGAGTGACAAACTGTACTGAGCACTCACTCCAATGTCCCACATACAAAATTCCATTCTGAGAAAATAGCCTTTTGTATCACACACTCTGATGCAACCCTTAGATTCGATCTGTTAATCACTAACCACCAGAACACAAAAGATTTGATCCAGATCCACATTAAGTTAGATACACTTTCAGTGATGTTACATACCTCACGAATGCGAAGCTGGAAGCTTTTTCCTTCGTGGTAGCAGTTGTACGTTTTTAAAAGGGACAAAATATCAGACCTGGAAAAGACATAAAGGTGTTACACAGAGGGCTTTAAGTTGGGAGGTGTGTTTTCTAATGTTCAGCGTGTATCAGACGGGGAACTCTTACTTTGCAATAACTTTCTCCCCATTCAGCCTCACATAGAAGATCTTGTCAGGATTCATGGTGGTGTTCCCTGGCTTAATAGAAAGACTTTCAGCTAGAGAAGAGCAAGACAGTGGGTGGGAAAGGTATGAAAAAGAGAGAAAGTTAATAATAGGCTAAAATTAGGGAGTGAGTGAATAAGGATATTGTTAAGTGACTCATCATGATCCAAAATGACCCATTAATGTCACCATGAATTGCACAAGTGCAGGAGGACCAAGTGAAAGTAAGCACAGGAATGAGGGGAAATCACATGGTCCTACAGTTCACACAATGTTTAAGCTTGCAGTAAGTCTTGCTTTGACATGTTTTCAGACTTTCTGAAAGGTCACAAAGTAATACTTTTTTAAAACTTTTTGCACTGGAAAGTTTAGAAAAATCTGTCAAACACGGCTGTTTTCTATATGAATAGAAATCAAAGTGATCGCATCTGACAATCTCCAAAAAGAAAGAACAAAAACACAACAAAACTAGCCTGTGTGGCTTTAATTATTCTCTGAAAATCGTATTCATTATTGCAGCTCTAATCTCATTTTCTATTTCAATATTCAAAACTGCCCCGCCACGACTGGTCACGTGACAAGTGTGATTTAGTAATAGTAACTGGCTTGACACATTGACTTGAATCTGGCATAGATGCAGATGAGATTCCACTTAAGGATAGGATAGGAATATTTTCTGTGAAAAATGATTTCAGTCTGTTCCACATATTAAACTATAATATGGCTTCAGAAGACTTTCAATACAGTGAAAAAATAACAGCATTTGGGTTTGGAATGACATTAGGGTGAGTCAGTAATGAAAGAATTGACATTTTGTGGGTGAACTGTTTTGTGATTATGTGCATGTGACCAGATTTCTAAAGATTCCTGCAGCAGTGGATTTTTGGAAATTCCTATCTTTCTCATTCATGTTAATATGGCTTGAAACTGGGAGTAGCGACAAGGCAGGAGAGGCAGCTGGGAAGTCCCTCAGAGAGAGTATAAAATGTCAGCATGTCATTCAGCAATTACACACAGAAACACTCTCATCATGACGCAGATAGCTTATGCTCTGCTGGCTTTCAACCTCAGTATCCTCCTCACAGGTGAGTGTATGCAAACTACAGTAGATTCCAAAACCCTCTAAAATATTAACTGAGCTGACAAATTTCTACTAGTTAAATCGGATTACATCTATGAAAAACTTGATGTTCAAAACGCATTTAATTATAAATGATGTTAATCACTCACATTCAAAAGTTTGGTTTTGGTAGAATTTGTCAAATTGTTTTTGAATTTATTTGATATAAGTTAAGTTAAATATATTCTTATACTTTAAATAACTTTCTACTTTCTATTTGAATATATTTTAAAATGTAATGTATTCCTGTGATGGCAAAGCCACTTCAGACACTTCAGTGTCACTTAATCCTTCACATTATCACAGTTGATTTTTTTTTCTGTTTAATATTTTTGTGAAAACCATGATTTTTTTCTTTTTTTTTTGATGAATAGAAAGAATATAAGAATATATAACATTTTATTTTAAATAGAAATATTTTGTATCAAAATAGTTGTTACAAAACTTGATAGCAAGTCTTGATTGTCACTTTTGATAAATGTAATGCTTCTTTTTTAATAAAATGTATTTATTATTATTTTATTTTATTTTACAGTCCAAATGGTAGAGAGTCAATCTGTTCCAAGGACCTGTCAGTGTCCACAGGTCAAAAGCAGAGTCCAGGGACCATTTTCAGATCTCAAAGTCACTCCAAAAGGACCTAACTGCTTACAGAATGAGATCATGTAAGTAGTCCACATATTTTACTTCAAAAGATTCAAAATGTATGAGCACCATCGGGTTTACATGTTCTGTTATTCTCTGTACTTTTCATTAGAGTCACACGGCAGAAGAACAATAATCATGTGTGTCTCAATCCCGAGGGACGCCAAGGAAAAAGACTTCTAAAATGTTGGCAAAGGTAAGAGAGTGTTATCATCGAATGAGTCTGTAAACTAAAGCACAGCACATCCAAACATCACTCACTATCTCCAAATATCATGGTGGTCTTCATGTTTTAATATGCTTGATCCATCTGTTTTTTTTTTCAGGATGCAAATGGATGGCAAGGACACTAAAAAATGCATACGCCGACAAAACCGAAAGCCGAGGCAAAGAAAGAGGATGCAGGCAAAATCCAAGAAGGCTACGTCTTAACCTCAAATTCTAAACAGATGGAGGCAGGAAACCTGAGATTATCAGAAGAAAATCCTGTTCAAAGCTTATGGCGCTGCTACTTTCATATGCACTTAACAAGCCAAGGACACGAGAAAAGGCTGAACTCAGAGGAGAGCACGTGTGTATGGACTGAGGCCAAAGGAATGGCATATAATGAAGGCATGTTACAACAGGGACAGCATCTAACCTTGACATGTTATCCAGGGATGAGCTGAGCCCTGCTATGCAAGTCATATCGGCCAAGACATATTTATGTTTATCATACATGTATTCAGTAATTATGTGATTAGAAATCACATGCATTTTTACAGTTTTACAGTTTAATATGAAATAAACGAATAAACATGAACTACTGAGAACTTCAATGCGTTTCTCTATTTTCTATTTTAGTTTGTTTACATAGGACTGAATTCTGCTATAAAATTCAACAATTAGACATCAAGTCATCCAAAAAAGAATTGAAAGCAATTTCTCTATTATGGTTTTTAAACATCCATTAATTGCTATAAATTCATTAAATAAATAAAAGTCATGGAAATGTCTCGGAAATTCATTAGTCATAAGGTGTGGGAACCCTTCAGTATGAACAATTCATCCTAAATGGATATAAAAAAAGCATGTGATTAAAACAACACAAAACCAGCCAAGGTAAGTACACAGGTGTTGAGAAATCACTTCTCTTGTCTTGAAGCATTTCCTTGAAATCATGTGACTCGGATCCTACTTAATATGGCAAAACAGGAAACACATAAAGGAGGGAAAGTGAGGGAGAAAAGCAGGACAGTTCTGTGCACACTCACTGCACATAAGAGAGACTTTCTTGTGAATGACGCAGCTTTAGTGAAATGGCTTTCAGGACTCTGCTAAGAAATATGAGCCTGCTGCTCCTGCTCTCAGTCTGCTTACACTTCATAACAGGTAGGCTTACTGTAACATTTAAAGACTTATCAGGACTGTTTACAGATTTCAATCAGATATTGGTCACGGGGTTGATGTGGGACACATGGCTTTATGTTTCTTGATCTGTCTTTAGAAAACAGGACTGCTGCAGTATCCCTTCGAGAAAAATGCGAGTGCATTGATGAGACTGGCTCAGTGCAATGGAGAAAAATCAAAGACTACACAATCATACCGAAAGATCCTCTCTGCAACAAGGTTCAAATCATGTGAGTAAACAATCATTCCCATGCAAATCGAGGGGGGATTTGAGTGTGTAATGCTCCATGAGATTTATGAATCAAGTGAAGCTTCCAAAAAACTTCAAATGATCTTTGATACATTGTGGGTAGAAAGTGTTCGTCTAAAACACTTTTGCGGAAATTATGTCAAAACTTGGTCATTCCAATCGAGTGAGTCACACCTTCCACAGATCATTTGCTGAAATCATTTATCGCCCTCATGTCACTGAAAACTCACATGACTTTTTTTAATGTAGAACACATAAAGTGTTATGTCAACGCAATTTAAAAAAAACTAAAAAACACTTGGTGATCACTGCCTGTCAAAATAAATGCAATTCAAAGTGAGCAAATTACCTCTCAAAAAATGCACTTACCTCCAAAATCTATAGTAATATTCAAATGCACTCTGTATACTGTAGAACTAAGTCTGTAATAATTAACATGAAATTATATCCCTGGAAGTTTAAAATCCAGTTCATTGTTAACAGTGTGTGAGTATATTACACAATATCTCATGCTGAGGCACATCGCGAGTTGATATAATTTATCTGATGGGAAGCCCAAAGCCAGGCTGTGGTAAGATAATAAATTGTGCATCATATTGGATTCGGTTAATTTGAATTTCGGGCATGAGGGGGCATGATGACAAATAATACCATTGAATTCTTTCTCAAGAAATTGGAAATATTATCTCTGTTGCAGCAAGATCTAGTGAATACAGATAGAGTGGGACAATTTTGGATAATTTCTTTTCTGGTATTTTGATGCCGAATGGCTTATCCGCTCACAAAATACTTATTTAAATAGCCATTCTACCTGTATTTGCCTTATGTCTAATGCTTAATTTTGATTTAGTAAAAACCATTACAATAATCTAAGCAATAACCAAACAATGATGAAATACATGTTTCGGTATATTTAATTTTAAAGTTCAACTGAAGTTTGTTTGGAAGGGTGGTGAGCAAATGACTCCGATCAATAATTATGTATTCTATAGCTTGAAGTGGTTTGCTCACATTTGACAACATAATGATCTCCTCCACAGACTTGAGCTGTCAGGTAAACGAGTTTGTCTAAATCCAGAGTCCAAGCAAGGGAAAAAACTGCAAAGATGCTGGAAAAGGTATGTGAACAACAGCTGCGCTCTCTAAGGACACTTTTACTATTATTTAGAATGAATCCACTCATTAAAATTTTTGAGAAAGTATAAATTAGACTGATTCAGAACTTAATTTAAACAATTTCAATAAAGTGAAAAACACTGCCACCATGTGGCAGAAGTAAATCCTAGCACTAGTAGTATTTACTTCTGCCACAGGGTGGCAGTACACTCAAATTCTCATTCTATAGATTCACTAGCTCCCCTCACTACATACATTCTACAAAATCTATATTTCCATATTAATAAATTAGCATTCAGTAATTTAAAAATGTTTTAAAGTAACATGATCTTTATAAAAAAATATAAAGTATATGCACTACAAGCCTTGCTTGCATTATACAGATTGCCGTTGCCAATGCTTTGGGATGGTTGAGTCAGAATAAACAGGTCTCTGGTGAATTTTAAGTGTTTACTTTGCCATTGATGGTGTGCATTGATTTAGGGTCGATGTTTTTTTTGTTTTTGTGCTAAGCTTTTCAGGCCTCCCTAATAATTATTAAACCCATTCACTGTTCTATTGTCCAGGATTAAATTCAACACATCGAAGAAGAAGGTCTGTCTGATGATGAAGAGGAAGAGGAATGGACCAAAAAGTCCCAAGAAGCATTAACTCAACAGTTCTTATCTTTTCTGTGTAGAAAGACTATCTGCCTGTACCCTACATCATTTACCATCATTTATCCTACTGTCCTTTATTTGCACAAATACATGAAATATGTGTTATGTATATGGAATTTGTATATATATATATATATATATTGTTTTTGTACTGCTAATTTCTAATAAAACATTTTTTTTAAAATGCATGGTATTTGTGTATTTCATGTGTTAGCCTGTATAATTGTTGTGTGCACATATCTGACATAATAAAAAAAAAAAAATTTTAAAAATACAAATGACACATAATCAGAAAGTTCCCCAGTTGACCTGTATTCACCAAACTAAAATACACAAAATGGCTACTTAGTTAAGGAAATAAATTTGAATATTCTATGAACTAACCCAACCTGTCTATGACCGTCCTCATCAATGATTAATTATGCCATTTTAGTCTCATGGCAAGAAAACGCCTTTCAATGAAAAAAAATTATTAGATATATATAATCTACTCTGTCCACCGGAAAGAATCACACTTTTAAAATGCATTAGGCTGATTTAAAAACAAGAGGTCCTGTCCTGTCATGAGATGCTCCCCAACTCCATAAAGAAATGACACCTTGAAGCCCCCAACCAATTACTGTAAAGCAGATGTGACTCTCAGCTCCAGGAATATATCAAGCATAGAGCCCTTAACCACTGCTGGATTTCTGCGTGACTATTTGTATTTTGCAGAAGTTGGACAGATTGGGAAGACACATGAAAAATGCTATATTTGATATGCTTCTATCGTTAAAAGGAAAAATACACATATTACAAAAATATCACAATGCTTATTCACATCTGGTGCAGATGTAGTCTGTACTCAAGTAGCCTAACCACTCAAGTTTATTTTGACTGCTGTATAAAGACACATACCTGAGAAGAGTTTTAGAAGAAGCCTAAGTAACTTAGCCTTCAAAAGTAGACAGCATAGGTACATAAAGCTCAGCTGCAGAATTATTCAGAAAACACCTCAAATAAATCCATTTCCATTAAAAATGCACTCTATCTTTTCAATTTCCTTGCAAATTGCCTCCTTACCATCTCATGAAACGTCGTTCCTTTGTAAGAGCCGACAGAGCCCAGCTGTTTTGTAAGACACAACGTACGTCTTATCTTCCACTTCACCCTGCAGCTTCCTCTGGGAATAGAATAATGCTACTCGTTGAGAAGACTGGCAGCTGTGTAAACCAATCCTTCACTCCGCTGATTACGGGAGCCAATCAGAGACGTCCGTGGGCGGGAGACTTTTGCGGTTGCCCTGGGAAACGCTGGGACCGTTCACACCATTATTAGCATGTCTGTAAGATAATTATCAGGAGTCTTGCGATAAACACGAGACAATTAAACTGCAAATGAAAGGGTGCTGTTTAAAATGCTTTCGGCCCACCGGTTATATTACAACTTAATTAATGTTTTTCCAATTTAAAGCTTTAGCTAAAATAAAATGTGTAACTTAACACGCGTATAAATGCAATAGATAGTTTCTTTCAGTCTCACAACTGGGGAACATGAGCTTCCTGTTTTTAGCTCAGTCTAGGAAAATATGACACTGAAAGGTCGGATAAAATATTTGAGGAAGTAGATGCTTTAAGCTGCCAAGAGACTTCATCCATGGGGGAGGACGGATTTGTTTTAAAATGGAAATAAAGTAACGGGATTGCCAAAAAAAGGAAACTTATTTCTGAATTTAGAAACATGTTTCAAATTGCAAACATAGAACCCTACTCAAATAGGATAACGTTAAGTTACTCAAAATATTTCAGTGAGTAAATGTGTAGCCCCACCCCCTTTTTTCATCTCTGCACTGAACCATGCAGGTAAGATCTTATGGATTTATGAACGAACCACTCGTTTTAAAATCTTCCCGGTTTACTGACATTAGTTTTGACGTCAGCTTCAAACATTAGGCTACAATGCTCATGGTCACCAGCTAATAGACATAAGAAATATATGTGGCTAACGCAAAAACAGAAGTCAAAACACAAAATTCTAAAGAAGGATGCACGCTTGTTTCTCTTGTGCGAATAAAGAGTAGCCTAAACTTAAGAGATAGAATTCTCAATTTTGGGCAAACTGTCACCATTTAGGCTAGGCTACTCACCCATATGTCTTTCTAAAGTATGACTTGTGTAAATAACAAAAGCAAGATTTACTGAAGAACTGTGTAACCAAACCATTTTGGTGACTATTGACTTCCTTTGAAAGAATAAAAAATACCTTATATTTTGTTCCACAGAAGAAGGAAAGACATGAGGGTGATTAAATGATGACATTTTTTTTTTTTAAATCAAAGTCTCAAATATAGAATAGACACTATAATACTAAATATAAAAAGGAAATTATGACTCTCTAGGCTATAAACTGGTAACATGTAAATTTTCCAGAGAAGTGCACATACAACTGCACTTCTGCTATTCATCTGTGTGGAGACAAATGGAATGTATTGATCAGGGTCCAAGTTCACTAAAGGGAACATAAATCATCCTAATAGTGACTTCACCCAAAACATCTATTTTGAAACAGCTTTGATAATACTAAGAGCTAAAATCTCTGTGAATTTAAATAACAGCTATATGCTATTTAAATGCCCCCTTTTAGTTGGCATATTTACATTAACATAATTAAACCACAAGGGCTTATGGGTATTTCCCATAGCTTTAATTTTGTATTTGATCATTTGTAGTTATTAAAGGGTTAGTTCACCCAAAAATGAAAATTATGTCATTAATGACTCACCCTCATGTCGTTCCAAGCCCGTAAGACCTCCGTTCATCTTCGGAACACAGTTTAAGATATTTTAGATTTAGTCAGAGAGCTTTCTGTCCCTCCATTGAAAATGTATGTACGGTATACTGTCCTTGTCCAGAAAGGTAAAGACATCATCAAAGTAGTCTATGTGACATCAGTGGGTTAGTTAGAATTTTTTGAAGCATCGAAAATACATTTTGGTCCCATAATTTTTATTTTTGGGTGAATTAACCCTTTAAGGGTGATTTTTAAGCCAAAGAAGATCAAGAAAGATTTATTATGGGTTTATTTGGGAGTGTAATTCTTGTCATTCTAAAGCATCATTGCCTGACCCATTGATGCTCATAGATTTTTCACTCCAATTCTTTTAAACAATTTCTGCTCTGCGAGTCTGCAACTAGCTAATATTGGCAGTAAAATGTTGAAGCTAATGTATTAGCACAGTTAGAAGCACAACACAAGTGCAATGAATTTATTGTTTAATGGAATATTTTTTCCATGAAGTACAAGAACAACACATGAATGCAGCATATCCTCAAGTATTCAGGACGTTGAAGACATCCATACAGGTTAATGGAGAGGTATTATGCCTGGGGGGTTGCTGTCCTGTCTTTAGACTGAAAACCCTCTTGTCTGTGTCAGTATAATTAATGGAATCTCTTATTTGTATTGACGTATGGAGACTGGGTGCAGGAGATCCAGGCTTAAGGTTACAGACTGGAATAAAAGGCAGCTCTTTGACTGACAGTGTTTAAATGTTGTTTAGGGATTTGTTGTAAGCATGTTTTATTTTAGATTAGTTTAGTTTATTTTTTTATCTGTACCAGGTATGATTTCCTCATGTGGGGTTGGTCAGGGTAAAATTGCAAGCACAATAAACCTTACAAGAATAGAAAATTGGCTACTTTGCCATAGACTGGAGTGAGACATCTCTCGAGCTGTCACAATCTTTTTTTGGTGCTCTGTGGCGTGACAAATCGTTTACTTGTTACAACATGAAATAAACATGAATGAACATCACAAGAAGTAGCCTAATGTTGAAAAATACAGTACAACTTACTGTAATCAGTGTTTCAGTTGTACCTTAGAAAAGTCATTCAATGCCCAAAAACTCGTAAGTCAGCAAGAACAATTAACTTAATAAATTGCACTAAATTGCATATTCATTGTATTTTTACTTAACCTGTTCTTGAATGTTTGAATAAATTGGTTTTATGACAGCCACAATTTAAATGTTAAATTGAAATAAGTAGAAACATAATTATATCATTATAAATGTATTATAACGTTAATATAAAAACTTCCTTGTGTGTAATTTATATGTAAATATTCTACAAATTAATTAATTTTAACCTTTCATACAATTATGTACTAACTGTGGTTCCCTGTACAGCATTAATTGAAAGATATTTTTCTCATATTCTAAGAAGAGATATTAGTATTAACTTTTCACATAGCATCTCATGCCTACACTGATTATCAGTTATCACTCACATTCACAGTGTAATCATTGGTGCTTTATCGGATGTGGTCTCCTCTGGCTCCACCTCGTGGTATTCTTCCATTTCAGTATCACTACATCTGAGACTCTCAATGAAGTGCACATTTCTTGTGTCTGTTTGTCTTTTCTTGCGCTGGGCATTCTTCACTGACTGAGCCCTGTCGTTGGGGCCATGCAGTCGGCTATTGCTAGGAAAAAAAGATGCTCTTTTGCCGGAGATGACATGGAAGAAAGAGACGTGTTCAGTGTCCCCCCTGTCTGGGACACAGACAGAAGACAGAGCCGGGTCACAATACGATGCACTGGACTCTTTAGGCAGATCTGCCTTTTTCTTTTTGCTCAATATGAAGTTAAAGAATCCAGTCACTACCAGCATAACTCCTGTAAAGTATAGGCAAAGTTTCTTAATTCATGTTAACCTGTAAGCTAGCGTGTTCCTAAACTTGGTCAGAATTAACTTTAAGCAGATATTTACATATTTAAATTGTTTTGATTTACAGTAATGCTTATCATTTGGTGAAATATATTATTATTTATATGTTTATTAAATAGTATAATAATATATTATTTATGTAATAAATTGAAAGCACCTGGTATTACAGCGTGCCATGCAAGCACTGGATGCAGGAAACACATCACAGACATCATTGTGTAGTATAGAAATTTCTGAAAACCTCCAACTTTGGCCATCTTCTTCCAAAGAATGAAAATCTTCCATGTGGGTGGACAACTGCAAGCAAGAAAAACAGATATGAGTAAATACATTGATTAAAATCACACAAGGAAGTACATGATTCATCTGATTGTACGTACGGAAGGCACATTGCCAACAGAGCGTCAATGAAATAGGCAACTTCAAAAAGCATGATCACCAGCGAGGAAAGCCTGTGAGAATACAAACAGGAGTAATGCAGTGGTTTATAAAAAGTTTTTGTTAGGAAGAAAGTAAGTTCAAACCAAAAACATACTTTAAAGTCCATGTGAAATCATGTTTACTCTATTAATGTTTTTGGGTGAACAATTTAAATGTAACTCCCACTTCTCACAACGCAATCAGTTCCTGGAGAATCAAAGCAAGTCCCACCTCACATGTTTCAGAATCCTGAATCTCACCTCAATAAGTAAAACGGACTATGAACATGGATTTATGTTAACTTTAATCACTTGTTCTTCTTCATGCTTTTTATCCAGAGATATTCATTACCATTCAGTAGATATTTGATCACACATTTTCAGGCTATTTATGATATTCTGGTGTTCATGCATGTGAACAACCGCTTAATCCCTATGGAAATATCTCCCTGTTGTTCATGCAGAACCTCTCTGGTCTGGCTGTGAGCCCAGAAAGATCAGATCATCTGGGACAAGAGGCCCATTTGTGTCCATCTGTGTAATTCTTAAGAGACGCTACTGTATTACCAGCTATAGTTAGAAATGGAATGACAGTGGCCTTCAAGGCAAGGCAAGGCAAGGCAAGTTTATTTATATAGCACATTTCATACACAGTGGTAATTCAAAGTGCTTTACATAGAAGAAATTTAAAATAATCAAAAGAAATATGAATAATTAAAACAGTTTAGAATAAAGAAATTAAAACAATCAACAGAAATAAGAATAAAAAGTTAAATAGAATACAGTTCAAACAGTCTGACACATACAGTGGCACAGTGCTCATTCAGTAAATGCATAGCTAAACAGATGTGTTTTCAGTCTGGATTTGAATGTGACTACTGTAGGAGCACATCTGATCTCGGCTGGCAGCTGGTTCCAGCTGCGGCTGGCATAGTAGCTAAAAGCGGACTCTCCTTGTTTAGAGTGAACCCTTGGTATTTCTAGCTGACGTGATCCTAATGATCTGAGTGATCCGTTGGGTTTATATTCAGTGAGCATATCTGCAATATATTGAGGTCCTAGGCCATTGAATGATTTATATACCAGTAATAATACTTTAAAATCAATCCTAAATGTAACTGGGAGCCAGTGTAAAGACCTGAGGACTGGTGTGATGTGTTCATATTTTCTTGTTCTTGTTTCTTGTTTCTTCAGTGACCATGTTCCTTATATGACTTTATGCGCCAGAGAAACAAGCATGCAGCCATCTAATTGTGTGTTTGAACTTCTGTTTTTATATGTCTTGGAGTATCGCAATAATATATTGTAAAAGGTAAACAAAAAATTAACTGTTGATACAAATGCTCAAATTTGGTATTACATTTGGTGTGGAAATAAATAGGCTTTGACTTGGTGCTAGTAGCCCAGTGCAATAGTGGCTCCAGAATAAAAATACTCATGATTCTGAAGCTGAAAACAGAATTATTTTAGACAAATATGCTTGCACTTGTCATTTCTCCGTGCCGGTGTGGATGCCGTGTCCGTGCCGATGTCATGTCCGTGCCAGTGTCCGTCTCCGCGCCGGTGTCCGTGTCCATGCCGGTGCCCGTGTCCATGCCGGTGCCCGTCTCCGTGCCGGTGTCTGTCTTCGTGCCAATGTCAGTGTCCATGCCAGTGTCCGTCTCCATGTCCGTGCCGGTGTCCGTTTCCATGCCTGTGTCCATGCCGGTGTCCATCTCCATGCCAGTGCCGGTGTCCGTCTCGTTGCTGGTGTCTGTCTCTGTGCCAGTGTCCATGTCCATGCCGGTGCCCATGTCCATGCCGGTGCCCGTGTCCGTGCCGGTGTCTGTCTCCGTGCCGGGTCTGTGCCAGTGCCTTTGTCCGTCTTTGTGCTGGTATCCGTGTCTGTAGCCGTGTCGGTGTTCACCCAAAAAAGAAAATTCTGTCCTTATTTACTCACTCTAATGTTGTTCCAAACCTGTATTAATCTCTTTCTTGTGCTGCACACAACATGTCTGTGTGTCCGTGTCTGTGCCAGTGTCTCCGTGCCGTTTCCGTGACTTTGTCAGTGTCCGTCTGTGTACCGGTGTTCGTCTCTGTGACAGTGCTGGTGTCCGTGCCCATGCCGGTACCCGTACCGGTGCCCGTGCTGGTCCCCGTATCCGTGCCAGTGCCGGTGTCCGTCTCCATGACAGTGTCCGTCTCCGTGCCAGTGTCCGCGCCGTTGCCTGTGTCGGTGTTCACCAAAAATGTTTAATTCTGTCCTTATTTACTCACTCTAATGTTGTTCCAAACCTTTATTCATTTCTTTCTTGTGCTGAACACAATATGAACCGTGTCCGTGCCGGTGTCCTTGTCCGTGCCTGTGCCGGTGTCCGTGTCGGTGTCCGTGTCTGTGCCGGTGTCCATGCCGGCCAGTGGCGTTTTTTTTGTTTTTTTACTGGTGCGTGTCATATGCGTGTGCCGGACTTAAAGTAGCCTAATAGTAAACAAGCTGCAACTGTCCTTAAAGGGATAGTTCACCCAAAAATTTAAATCCTGTCCTTATTTGCATGCTCTAATGTTGTTCCAAACCTGTATTCATTTTTATTTCTTGGCTGAACACAAAATAAGATATTTTGAAGAATGTGGCTAACCAAACAGTTGCTGGTCCCCAGACCTTATTCAGAGCAGCGCCATCTTTGATTTTTAACAGAAATGAAAGCGAGGCTGTGAGGGATAGACCTCCATCTCTTCAGTGGGTTGTACTGCTATTAAATGTGTTTGTGGATTGTTCTGCTGACGAAACCATGCAAAAATATGTTTCTGAGAAAGTCCAGTAGACCAAATAATCCAGACAATATGATCCGTTTAAAATTATAAGTGATCTAGGAGCTTTATACAGCTTTTTACATCGGATCCCATTGAAAACACAGTAAGTCTATCCCTCACAGCCTCACTTTCATGCCTGTCATGGCGCTGGTCTGAATAAGGTCTATTGACTTCCATAGTAGGACAATATACAGTGAAGAAAATAAGTATTTGAACACCCTGCTATTTTGCAAGTTCTCCCACTTAGAAATCATGGAGGGGTCTGAAATTGTCATCGTAGGTGCATGTCTACTGTGAGAGACATAATCTAAAAAAAAAAATCCAGAAATCACAATGTATGATTTTTTAACTATTTATTTGTAAGATACAGCTGCAAATAAGTATTTGAACATCTGTCTATCAGCTAGAATTCTGACCTTCAAAGACCTGTTAGTCTGCCTTTAAAATGTCCACCTCCACTCCATTTATTATCCTAAATTAGATGCACCTGTTTGAGGTCGTTAGCTGCATAAAGACACCTGTCCACCCCATACAATCAGTAAGAATCCAATTCTAACATGGCCAATACCAAAGAGCTGTCCAAAGACACTAGAGACAAAATTGTACACCTCCACAAGGCTGGAAAGGGCTACGGGGAAATTGCCAAGCAGCTTGGTGAAAAAAGGTCCACTGTTGGAGCAATCATTAGAAAATGGAAGAAGCTAAACATGACTGTCAACCTCCCTCGGACTGGGGCTCCATGCAAGATCTCGCCTCGTGGGGTCTCAATGATCGAAATCAGCCCAGAACTACACGGGAGGAGCTGGTCAATGACCTGAAAAGAGCTGGGACCACCATTTCCAAGGTTACTGTTGGTAATACACTAAGACGTCATGGTTTGAAATCTTGCATGGCACGGAAGGTTCCCCTGCTTAAACCAGCACATGTCAAGGCCCGTCTTAAGTTTGCCACTGACCATTTGGATGATCCAGAGGAGTCATGGGAGAAAGTCATGTGGTCAGATGAGACCAAAATAGAACTTTTTGGTCATAATTCCACTAACCGTGTTTGGAGGAAGAAGAATGATGAGTACCATCCCAAGAACACCATCCCTACTGTGAAGCATGGGGTTGGTAGCATCATGCTTTGGGGGTGTTTTTCTGCACATGGGACAGGGCGACTGCACTGTATTAAGGAGAGGATGACCGGGGCCATGTATTGCAAGATTTTGGGGAACAACCTCCTTCCCTCAGTTAGAGCATTGAAGATGGGTCGAGGCTGGGTCTTCCAACATGACAATGACCCGAAGCACACAGCCAGGATAACCAAGGAATGGCTCTGTAAGAAGCATATCAAGGTTCTGGCGTGGCCTAGCCAGTCTCCAGACCTAAACCCAATAGAGAATCTTTGGAGGGAGCTCAAACTCCGTGTTTCTCAGCGACAGCCCAGAAACCTGACTGATCTAGAGAAGATCTGTGTGGAGGAGTGGGCCAAAATCCCTCCTGCAGTGTGTGCAAACCTGGTGAAAAACTACAGGAAACGTTTGACCTCTGTAATTGCAAACAAAGGCTACTGTCAGTGTTGTGCCTGAACGCGTTCATTGAACGATAGTTCATGAACTCGTTCATATTTTAGGCGATCGTGAACTGAACGTACTGTATTAATGCCTGATGAACGTTACTGTGAACTCGTTCATTCTGGTGTCTGTGAACGAACGCTCTCTCAGTTTAACTTCGTTCAATTGGGTGCCATATTTCTATAAAGCCTTCCAGGCAAAACCCGGCTAAAACACACCATAAACAGGCCTTAATATGTAACGGAAAAAAACACCCAATCTGGCAACACCAGCCACCAGTGTTGCACGGCCGCATGCGTCATCAAAACAAAAAGCAGCATGTAGTCGACAAAGCAGCGAGGACTGGATGCGTCGTATTGTAACGCCGGGATAGCTCACAGCCGAAGCCACTAGGCCAGACAAACTCACCGAGGCGATTGCCATATCACAACAGATCGCGCTTTATTTCCCCAATCAAACTTGGGGAAACTGTTTGTCCCACGCTCCGTCCACAGCGTTACCAAACAAAACATAAACAGATCAAATAAAATGAGCACCATTACCCGCATACATCGAGGCGCACTGTACAATACCATACAGAGTGTGTAGACAGTTTAACAGGGCGCGCGCGCAGCTCTTAAAGGGGCCACACCTTCTATCCACTCGTTATAGAGTATGATAATTTAAACGAGTTTTATGACAAGGTCGGTGAGGATGGGAAAAATCGTACATTTCTGAGCAAACTTTGCCCGCCGATAAAATAATTGCTGTCTGTTGTTGTGGGCTGTGGCAATAATAAAAAAAAATAGCTCGCAACAAATTTATGGAAAAAAAAAATAACTATGAACTAGTTCATTTTTTGAATTGTGAACTATGAACTGAACTAGTTCATTTTAAAATGTGTGAACTGAACTTTGAACTAGTTCATGTAGAAAGTGAACTTTCCCAACACTGGCTACTGTACCAAATATTAACATTGATTTTCTCAGATGTTCAAATACTTATTTGCAGCTGTATCTTACAAATAAATAGTTAAAAAAATCATACATTGTGATTTCTGGATTTTATTTTTTAGATTATGTCTCTCACAGTGGACATGCACCTACGATGACAATTTCAGACCCCTCCATGATTTCTAAGTGGGAGAACTTGCAAAATAGCAGGGTGTTCAAATACTTATTTTCTTCACTGTATACTATTGAAGTTACAGGAAGACGTGTCTCAGAGAACTTTCATATGAATAACAATGTGCTATACCTTCCACAGCAGCTTATTATACTCACAGGAGGTAGACGGCCAAGCTGTTGAACTCCCCCTGTCTCTGAGTCTCTACACCCACTGCACAAAGCACTGACAACACACACACACACACACACACACACACACACACACACACACACACACACACACACACACAACTCACATTAAACTTAACCTGCAGAAATCATAATCAATAAACTGCTATTTTTTGCCTCAAAAACTCCTAATTTACTGCTTATTAATAGTTAGTACGGCAGTTGTTGAAGTTGTTAAGTTTAGATATAGGGGAGGATTAAGGGATGTAGAATATGATCGTGGACATTAATATGTGCTTTATTATAGGTAATGTATAAGTATTAACAGTAAATATGTTAGTAAAATATAAGCTAATAAGCAACTAGTTAGATATAAGCAAATAGTGAGAATTGGTCCCCAAACTGAAGTGTTATCATAACAATTTATTTTTCAAACGCTGAATTTAAAAAGCAGGCATAACCTTTTCACAAAAATGGAATGCAATTTTTATTGTGACCACTAGATGTCAGATTTGCCACACATCACTGCTTGGCAAATAAACCCCCCAAAAAACCTGGGTTTGGAGAATAATGTAATAAAATACAATACATGTGTTATTCAATATGAGAATTTTACAGGTCTCTGTGCAACGCAAAAACCTTTTGATCACCATTTTCATCAGATTTGTGACTGAAATACATAAAAAGTATTTATCTTGTATTACTAAAAATAACACTATCACTATCTATTCATAACACTAGCTAGTTTTATTCACATTACACCTTGAAAATTAGATTAAAAAACTTTATTTCTTATTATTTGTGAACGATATAACAAGCAAAAACATTTTAAGAGCCAAGTCAAGTCACCTTTAGTTACTCATTCATTTTCATTTTCATGTAAAATATTTATTTATTTATTTATTTATTTTTTACATATATTTACCCTCTAACTTAAATGGGCCATTTCCTAAACACTGGAACAGTGCCTTTCTTTCCCTCATTTTAAAGCAGGTTATGTTGGGTAATGAACACAAAATGCACATTGAATTCTAAACGTCAATCACAGGGTAAAAAAAAAAAAAAGAGTAATTTATAGCACTATCTGTGAAACAATGGCCAACAGAAGAACAGAAAAGACAGTCCTACCTGCAGCAGTCGAGATGCCAAGAACTCTGCAGGCACATTCCACTATAACCCACAAAGCTGAGATCTTCATGGCCGAAATAAAAAAGTGTTTTACTTTAGAACATTTTTTGATAGTCAACGTTCTCTTTTGACGGTTAATTTTTTTGGAAATTTAAAAGAGGAAGTCAGAACTTTGTGTAAAGATGGCAGCGCCACCGCAGCCCCATGGTTAGTATAATCTCCTCGCTTGAGCTGGAGGGTGCCGTCGGCTGCGTCCCAGTGCAGAGTTTACCCTAGTAATCAGCCTAACAGAAGAAACGAAAACCCAAACACACCACCCTCTGCTTGTTCCTGCTAAATTCCACCTCTACTCAAGGTGAGTGGACCAAACAAAGAAAAAGTTTACAGTTAAAGATTACTAAAGGTTAAAAGGTTAAAGGTACTAGCAAAGAGCACAAATAAGGCATGTTCCCTGCAGGGATAAACACACACACACACATATGTAAGTACACATTTATGCACACAAGCCTGTTGCAGGACCCTCACAGGTTACGAGCAGTGACCTTCATGAGGAGGTATTTCGCCCTCTATCCTTTTACAGCTGCTGAGGGACACATTCAAATGAAATTACCTTCATCCAATCAGCCAATTAATCAAACATGTCCTTGCCCAAGGTCAGATGTGTTTTTACAAAGTAAATGTACATGGAGTCCCAAACGTCTGCTTGATAAGACCTGTCCTGAACTGATGATTAATGGTGGAGAAAGCAGCAGTACTTTCATAGCCCAATCCTGACACAAGACAGATGTTAATCATTCTCCAGCAGAGGCACTGAGCAGACACCATCTCTTCCAGTCTTTAGTTACCCGTGTCAGAGGTCAGACTTTTCTCAGTCATAACAGATCACAATTGATTAGAACCACAGCATGGCGCATGACGGCCCGACACAGAGTAATTAAATCTGATCACACATGACTACAGTATTGCTATAGGATTTCAAACCACATAGGCTACGCATCTTTGGCATTATACGACACAGCACATCACTATTTTGGTTAATATATTGACTGATTTATTATACTTCATACATCATATTTTAATTATAACTGTAGCCTACAGAATAATAACACTGGTGTGAAAAAGAAAACATGTTAACTAATATACAACTGAGTTAAATACTATGCATAATAATAACATTATTAATAATGTATTTTCAAAATATGTTATTATCCATAATAGGCCTAACTATTATTATTATTATTAAACTAATATAATCAAGTTTTTACTATATTATTATAATTACTTATATGTGATATTTTTTTCTAGTAAAAATAAACAAACACTAAATAGGCCAATCTGTGACATAAAAATAAATAGGGTAAAAAAAAGAAAAAAACAGGCAAAATGATATTTTTTGTGCAAACAAAGCACTTGCATCGCTTCATAAAATTCAGGTAAAACCACTGGAGTCACATGGATTACTTTTATAATGCCTTTACTACCTCTCTGGGGCTTGAAAGTGGTAGTTGTGTGTAGACTGTCAATGGAGGGATGGAAAGAAAATGATCTTCATTTGTGTTCCGAAGATTAAATTCTTACAGGTTTGGAATGAAATGAGGGTGAGTAATTAATGACAGAACTTATATTTTTGGGTAAACTAACCCTTTAAAAGAATGTTGTGAACAGCAAAATGTACCATGTCCTAATGTGCATATCATACATGACAGCTGTTACAACACAACCAACACAATTGTGCAGAAATTCATGGTCTATCAAAGAGACAATCAAAATCATAACTTCCTCTGGCTCTGTACAGAGTCTCCGAGGTTACATACCCTTTTGGCCAGTTCATCCTTTAGGAAAATATATCCTGAATGTTCATAAATAAGCAGAAAATACAGGGGATATGGGAGTAACTGGGATATTAAATATTACAGATGTGAACTGTAAATTCTTAAGGTTTATGTGGCCTGGACATTCAAGGGACAAAAGAGAGTCTCCGAAACCAACAGATAAACTGACTTCAGTTCTCAGTAACTGAGGCCCTGAAGAAGACAACATTATGTATCCTACTGTCCAGAGTCAAATAGGCTATCTTGGCAAACACTTGGAGAGTTCTGCTCTAATTTACAACTCTGAAATCCAAGTTGACTCCTGCTAAGAGGAAAAATGTAAATCCCCTAACATTAGAACAAGGCTACCTTTGTTTTCTGCCTTGGTCAACTGTTTTTCAGATTAGCATAATTGTATTCCAGGTATGTGCATTTCTGTGCTATGTTCTTTATTCACACTGTGAATTCACAACCACAAAAAGAAGTTTAAGAGCATGATCAAACCTTTTAAACTAACTCACCATTATTACAACAAACGTACAATGTGGCATGTACAGTATATACTTTCCCTAACATATCAAAATACAACATACACTATATTGCCAAAAGTTTTGGGATGTCTGTCTTTACATGCACATGAACATTAATGACATCCCATTCTTAATCCGTAGGGTTTAATATGGAGTTGGCCCACCCTTTGCAGCTTTAACAGCTTCAACTATTCTTGGAAGGCTTTCCACAAGGTTTTAGGAGTGTTTTTATGGGAATTTTTGACCATTCTACTAGAAGTGCATTTGTGAGGTCAGGCACTGATGTTGGAGGAGAAGGCCTGGCTCGCAGTCTCCAATCTAATTCATCCCAAAGGTTTTCTATCGGGTTGAGGTCAGGACTCTGTACAGGCCAGTCAAGTTCCTCCACACCAAACTTGCTCATTCATGTCTTAATGGACCTTGCTTTGTGCACTGGTGTGCAGTCATGCTGGTACAGGAACATCCCCAAACTGTTCCCACAAAGTTAGGAGCATGAAATTGTCCAAAATGTCTTGGTATGCTGAAACATTAAGAGTTCCTTTCACTGGAACTAAGGGGCCAAGCGAAACCCTTGAAAAACAACTCCACACCATAATTCCCCCTCCACCAAACTTTACACTTGGCACAATCCGTTCTCCTGGCAGCCGCCAAACCCAGACTCATCCATCGGATTCCCAGACAGAGAAGCGTGATTCGTCACTCCAGAGAACACGTCTCCGCTGCTAGAGTCCAGTGGTTCTTTGCATCACTGCATCCAACGCTTTGCATTGCACTTGGTGATGTAAGGCTCCATGAAGGCATTCCATGAAGCTCTCTACGCACTGTTCTTGAGCTAATCTGAAGGCCACACGAAGTTTGGAGGTCTGTAGCTATTGACTGCAGAAAGTTGGTAACTTCTGTGCACTGTGTGCCTCAGCATGCTCTGACCCCCACTGTGATTTTACATGGCCTACCACTTCATGGCTGAGTTGCTGTTGTTCCCAACTGCTTCAGTTAGTGGTTATAACACCACTAACAGTTGACCGTGGAATATTAGTGAGGAAATTTCACGAATGGACTTACTCCACAGGTGGCAACCTATCATACCACGCTTGTAATCACTGAGCTCCTGAGAGAGACCCATTCTTTCACAAATGTTTGTAAAAGCAGCCTGCCTGCCCAGATGCTTGATTTTATACAACTGTGGCCATTGAAGTGATTGGAACACCACTGAATTTAATGATTTGGAGTGGTGTCCCATGTTGGCAATGTAGTGTATCTAATAAAACATTTCTGACTGTGATTATTTATACTGTCAGAAATCTTTAATGTCTCAGATTTTGGGGATTTTTTATCATCTGCTACGGGAAAGTCCAATAAGTTAGGAAAGACATGGTAAACGTAGTCAGAATAGACGGATGATCTATGCTGAGTTGTAGTGGGAGTAGTTTGAAAACTAGATTAGTTTAGAAATGTTGGTCTCTGTAATGTTGAAAAAGCCCAAACCTCAGTTTGTGCAATAATACTATGTTGATTTTGTAAAGACAACATAATTGTCTCCTTGCAATGAATTTCTTGTGTCATTTGTTTGTTGCTTTGGATAAATGTGTCTGCTAAATGAATAGATGCAAAAGTAAATATATACTGTGTATCCACTTCGTGCATCCCTATGAATCTTTTTGTGCCATACAACATCTTTTGAGCTCAGGGCAAATCATAGTTGTTTATCATGGAAAATAAAATGAATGCATGTAAAAGTACCCACAAGTTGTCATAGCAAGACAGCTGCAAATGACTATGATAAGCAGTACGAGAGAAACAATCTACATTTTATGAACTAAAAAAAAAAAAAACATCTGTATTGTGACATATATCCAAGTGAAATGGGTTATTTAAAAAAATTTAGGACAGGTACTTGGTCTATCCACCGTTGTTGATTGGATGGAGGCAGATCTGAATGTGAGCTGGAGGAAGTTCGTTTCACTGGAGGATCAAGTTTTGACATTTTGATGAAATTTAGAAGGTCAAAAAAATGTAAATGCGTGCATGGATGCATCATTCATAATAAGACCAAAAGGTTCAACTTTATTTGATGGTGTCCTTGTTACAGTGTAATTATACATTTAAGTACAGAGTAATATTAATTAACAACATGTTGATAGGGTAGGGTAGGATTAGGGTTTGGTTGAGGGTTAGGTGCATGTAATTATGCATAATTTACTGTTATTACTATAGTAAGTACATGTAACATAACAAGGACACTATAAATTAAAGTGTTACTGTTTAATAACATGCATTTTAGACAATATGTTCAATTCATGATGACTTTAACAACAGAAGTACTTGTTCCTATAAACATAACAACCAGAACATAAATACTTGACATTTAGGTTTGGGTTTGGTCTGGTATATATGTATTGCTGTAATATGTCATGGGCTCTTTCTGCAAAGACATGTCATGATTATTTTAGTCAGAGCTGACCCACACTGAGCTGTGATGCTTTAAAGACAGACTGGTTGCTGGTTAATGCTGCGGAGTCAAAGTGACCCCTAATTCATGTACTCAAAACGTTCACGTTCATCACATTTATGGGCCTTGAAATGATTTTTACTCATTTGTCCCATTCATACATAAACAAATGATGGGTGTGAATGACTCCCACAGGGAATGATGTATGAAATCTGATGGCCTTTTGAGGCATGTGCACTTGGTATATTGCTTCACCTCAACAAGAAAAAAAATCTTAACTTTAGGGAAGTACAAACATCACATATGACACAGAGTCATTTATCTTCCTAGCACACAGATGACAGACTTCTTCAGCAGCAAATCATTTGATAGTGACAATGGTGTTAATGAGTTTGATATGGTGTCATGGTATAGGCAGTCATAACATAACATTTCATCAGACAGCCCAAATTGTGTTGTTAAGCATATGTGAGGGATCGCTGTGAGCTGTTGGAATTTCCCAACCCACTGTTGAAATAACATGAGGTCAGAACATTGTGTTTTGCAAGCAGTGGTTCAATCATGATTTGTAGAAATTAAGTTAAAATATGATATTTAGATATAAAAATTATGATTTGTAATAAGTTATTGGAGAAAATTCAGCTAAGTGTAAATGAACCATATTGTTTAATGTGTGTTTCTGGACTCCCCCTCGTTTCCCATTCTATAATGAGATCTCTGCCATGGATCTGTTATTCATCACGGCCTACTAGGGTACATTTAATCTTGATTACAATGGCAATTTTATCTCGCTTTATAAACATCTCATGAGATGTATTCTTGTTCAACATCAAACTTCTCTGCATTCAGAAAGACCTTTGCTTTTGTTGTTGCAACATGAAGTGAAGAAAAGGATAATTTTTTAGAAAGTTTTGTACTTTAAGTAAATAATATCAAGATGACTGATCACTAAAATACTGCAGCCTTTTTTCTATTTTTTTTATGCTATACACAACCCAGCCTGCACAAAGAATATCTGTGTGCATATTCTGTATATAAACTTACAGACCTTACATTTTGTTTGCAACTTTTGAATATACAGTACGTATATATATTTCATAAATGATTTTTAATGTTTGTAAAAAAGGTCTCTGCTCACTCAAGTTGTTTTATTTCATCAAAAATAAATCAATAAAAACAGTAATATTCAGAAATAGTGCATGGTGCTACTCAATATTTTTATGGAAACCATGATAAACTTTTTTTTTCAGGATTCTGATGAATATAAAGTTTGAAGGAACAGTATTTATTTGAAACAAATCTTTTGTAAGATTATTCATTTCTTTTCTAATTTATTTGTATTAATTTAATGCATCCCTTTAGTTAAAGAATGTTTTTTTAACATGCTTTTTAACATAGTTTAAAAAAATGTATCCTAAACATTTGAACAGTATAGTGCATATATATATATATATATATATATATATATACAGCGAAGAAAATAAGTATTTGAACACCAGCTATTTTGCAAGTTCTCCCACTTAGAAATCATGGAGGGGTCTGAAATTGTCATCGTGGGTGCATGTCCACTGTGAGAGACATAATCTAAAAAAAAAAATCCAGAAATCACAATGTATGTGTCACGTTTCAGTGTGTTTAGTTATCTTTTGTGATCTTGTTTTCCCCTGTCTTGTGTGATTTTTGGTTTAGTCCTGTTAGTTTTCCCGCTCCTCGTTTGTGTCCAATTTTCTGCACCTGTTTTCAGTTAATTATCTCGTTTGGTTCAGTTCATTTAAGCCCTGTGTTTTCCCTCAGTGTTTGTTGGTCGTCGTCAATGTATGGTTGTGTGTTAACCCTGAAGTCCTGGAATTCTGTTCTTTTGTTCTCGTTTGTTTTTGGACGTTTTAAGTTTGTTTAATAAATATATTATATTGAAGCCCTTGTCCTCGTCTTCAGCTACCTGCAGCAACCCTGACAGAACGACCAACCACAAACAGAAAATGAGTAGAAGGAAGAAGAAAGAGGTGAGCCCCTTCGAAAACCCAATCCTCTTCCAAGAGGAGCGCTCACTCGAAGAGTATGCGGGGCTCTATTTAGACCTTTATGATGATGTGTCGTTGGAGGAAGAGGAACTAACAAGGAGTTTCTGGGGTGGACTGAAAGACCCACTAGCCCAAATAATTCTTGTCAAGGATCTCAATTTGTCATTTTTGGAGTTTGTGGATCACACACTGTGGGCGTGTGGATCCACATACCACGTGGAAGATCTCCCACTCCAGCCAGTGCCAAGCCAGCCAGCCCTTGAGCCCATCGCATGCTCGCCAGAGCATGAGACCATCGCCTGCCCACCAGAGCCTGCACACCGCATCAGCCCTGCCGCCAGATCGGTCCCTGGACTTCCCCGGCTGATGTCCTGTATGACTGATCCCCCGCTGATATCAGTACGATTAGCCAAAGGAATGGCTGCCGAGGCTGGGGTTCACGTCAGCCACGTCCAGCCAGAGCTTCACGTCAGCCACGTCCAGCCAGAGCTTCACGTCAGCCACGTCCAGCCAGAGCTTCACGTCAGCCACGTCCAGCCAGAGCTTCACGTCAGCCACGTCCAGCCAGAGCTTCACGTCAGCCACGTCCAGCCAGAGCTTCACGTCAGCCACGTCCAGCCAGAGCTTCACGTCAGCCACGTCCAGCCAGAGCTTCACGTCAGCCACGTCCAGCCGGAGCTTCACGTCAGCCACGTCCAGCCGGAGCTTCACGTCAGCCACGTCCAGCCGGAGCTTCACGTCAGCCACGTCCAGGCAGAACTTCTTTCGACGCTGGTCCCGTCCAGCCTAGAGCTTCCTTCGCCACTGGTCCCATCCAGCCCAAAGCTTCCTTCGCCGCTGGTCCCGTCCAGCCCAGAGTTTCCTTCACCGCTGGTCCCGTCCAGCACGGATCCTTCGCCTTCACCGCTGGTTCCGTCCAGCACGGATCCTTCGCCTTCACCGCTGGTTCCGTCCAGCACGGATCCTGAGCCTTCACCGCTGGTCCCGTCCAGCGCTGACCCAGAGCCAGAGCCCGTTGACCCAGAGCCAGAGCCCGTTGACCCAGAGCCAGAGCCCGTTGACCCAGAGCCAGAGCCCGTTGACCCAGAGCCAGAGCCCGTTGACCCAGAGCCAGAGCCCGTTGACCCAGAGCCAGAGCCCGTTGACCCAGAGCCAGAGCCCGTTGACCCAGAGCCAGAGCCCGTTGACCCAGAGCCAGAGCCCGTTGACCCAGAGCCAGAGCCCGTTGACCCAGAGCCAGAGCCCGTTGACCCAGAGCCAGAGCCCGTTGACCCAGAGCCAGAGCCCGTTGACCCAGAGCCAGAGCCCGTTGACCCAGAGCCAGAGCCCGTTGACCCAGAGCCAGAGCCCGTTGACCCAGAGCCAGAGCCCGTTGACCCAGAGCCAGTTGATGTCAAGTCTGTTTCCGTTCCTGAACCTGTCCTTCTCCCCAAGAAAATTTTGGGGGGGGGCTATATGCCTTCGCCGTGGCCAGCCAAAGATCCACGGAGGCCCGGAAAAATAACACCGCCGTGGCCACCTGAAGGGTCTTCACCGCCGTGGCCGCCTGAAGGGTCTTCACCGCCGTGGCCACCTGAAGGGTCTTCACCGCCGTGGCCACCTGAAGGGTCTTCACCGCCGTGGCCACCTGAAGGGTCTTCACCGCCGTGGCCACCTGAAGGGTCTTCACCGCCGTGGCCACCTGAAGGGTCTTCACCGCCGTGGCCACCTGAAGGGTCTGCACCGCCGTGGCCACGCCCACAGCCTGCACCGCCGTGGCCACGCCCACAGCCTGCTCCGCCCTGGAGGCTTCCTGGAACTGCACCATGCCCTCGTCAGCCTCCAGGGCGCCCACCCTCCCACCCCTTTAGATGTTATACGGCGCGAGGACGCGCCTTCGGGGAGGGGGGAGGTACTGTCACGTTTCAGTGTGTTTAGTTATCTTTTGTGATCTTGTTTTCCCCTGTCTTGTGTGATTTTTGGTTTAGTCCTGTTAGTTTTCCCGCTCCTCGTTTGTGTCCAATTTTCTGCACCTGTTTTCAGTTAATTATCTCGTTTGGTTCAGTTCATTTAAGCCCTGTGTTTTCCCTCAGTGTTTGTTGGTCGTCGTCAATGTATGGTTGTGTGTTAACCCTGAAGTCCTGGAATTCTGTTCTTTTGTTCTCGTTTGTTTTTGGACGTTTTAAGTTTGTTTAATAAATATATTATATTGAAGCCCTTGTCCTCGTCTTCAGCTACCTGCAGCAACCCTGACAGTATGATTTTTTAACTATTTATTTGTAAGATACAGCTGCAAATAAGTATTTGAACACCTGTCTATCAGCTAGAATTCTGACCCTCAAAGACCTGTTAGTCTGCTTTTAAAATGTCCACCTTCACTCCATTTATTATCCTAAATTAGATGCTCCGGTTTGAGGTCGTTAGCTGCATAAAGACCCCTGTCCACCCCATACAATCAGTAAGAATCCAACTACTAACATGGCCAAGACCAAAGAGCTGTCCAAAGACACTAGAGACAAAATTGTACACCTCCACAAGGCTGGAAAGGGCTACGGGGAAATTGCCAAGCAGCTTGGTGAAAAAAGGTCCACTGTTGGAGCAATCATTAGAAAATAGAAGAAGCTAAACATGACTGTCAATCTCCCTCGGACTGGGGCTCCATGCAAGATCTCACTTCGTGGGGTCTCAATGATCCTAAGAAAGGTGAGAAATCAGCCCAGAACTACACGGGAGGAGCTGGTCAATGACCTGAAAAGAGCTGGGACCACCGTTTCCAAGGTTACTGTTGGTAATACACTAAGATGTCATGGTTTGAAATCATGCATGGCACGGAAGGTTCCCCTGCTTAAACCAGCACATGTCAAGGCCCGTCTTAAGTTTGCCAATGACCATTTGGATGATCCAGAGGAGTCATGGGAGAAAGTCATGTGGTCAGATGAGACCAAAATATAACTTTTTGGTCATAATTCCACTAACCGTGTTTGGAGGAAGAAGAATGATGAGTACCATCCCAAGAACACCATCCCTACTGTGAAGCATGGGGGTGGTAGCATCATGCTTTGGGGGTGTTTTTCTGCACATGGGACAGGCGACTGCACTGTATTAAGGAGAGGATGATCGGTGCCATGTATTGCGAGATTTTGGGGAACAACCTCCTTCCCTCAGTTAGAGCATTGAAGATGGGTCGAGGCTGGGTCTTCCAACATGACAATGACCCGAAGCACACAGCCAGGATAACCAAGGAGTGGCTCTGTAAGAAGCATATCAAGGTTCTGGCGTGGCCTAGCCAGTCTCCAGACCTAAACCCAATAGAGAATCTTTGGAGGGAGCTCAAACTCCGTGTTTCTCAGCGACAGCCCAGAAACCTGACTGATCTAGAGAAGATCTGTGTGGAGGAGTGGGCCAAAATCCCTCCTGCAGTGTGTGCAAACCTGGTGAAAAACTACAGGAAACGTTTGACCTCTGTAATTGCAAACAAAGGCTACTGTACCAAATATTAACATTGATTTTCTCAGGTGTTCAAATACTTATTTGCAGCTGTATCTTACAAATAAATAGTTAAAAAACCATACATTGTGATTTCTGGATTTTTTTTTTTGATTATGTCTCTCACAGTGGACATGCACCTACGATGACAATTTCAGACCCCTCCATGATTTCTAAGTGGGAGAACTTGCAAAATAGCAGGGTGTTCAAATACTTATTTTATACACATTTACACACACACACACACACACACACACACACACACACACACACACACACACACACACACACACACGCACACACACACACACACGTCAATTTGATCACTTTCATATTGAGACTTTGTAACAAGAAATAAGCATTGTAATCACTAAATATTTGCTTAGTCATCTCTAAAACTCACATTAATTTGTTCAAGATCATGTTCCTTAAAACCTGATTTGAAACTAGTTTCATTAAGATTTTTATTGTGACCTATAAATCTAAAAACATCCAAGCTTTATGCTTTGAGACACTGACACATGATTAGTAAGGTATTTCATGCATTTAACAAAGTTGACAAAGTTGCAATACTGACACTATGTGGTTGCAGAAGAAATCGCATTTATTGAATTAGGCCTACATGCATAAAAAAAATAAAAAAAACTTTGTAATATTGTGCTAAGACTCCACAGGTTTAGTTACAGGAATATGTTTCTTGTGATCATCCATGAGAAATGCTGAGAGGATGCAGGAATGGGTCTAAGTGACCTCCGCCTTCGGAGGGAGATGATAAATGAGGTCAAAGGAGTGTTGGCATCGGCTGATGACATGAGGAGCACCAGCAGTGTCTGTCTGTGAAGCCTCATGCTGAAGGGAGCAGTGGAACTCCAGCAGTGAGTCAGAACCACCACCACAAACATCCCTCCTTGTTATAGTCTATAGCTGTCATCTTCTCCCAAACACAGCATATCATACTAAGATGGTATGATCATAACTGATCCCGGACTAAAAAACCCATTTCATCTCTTCCATTTCCCAGCCAATAGGATCACAGAGAAAATTACCCATGAGTCCCTCTAGGTACAGAGGGATTTGGATGGCTCTCGGATGGCTTATCTGATGAATCAGTTCATAGTGGGAAAGAGAATTAATTCCTGTTACGCATTAGTAAAAAAGAAAGTAATCTTATTATTTGAAACTGAAGTCATAGCTCATGCTGTTATGCAAATCTTGAAACGAAATACAAATGGAAATAAAAAAAAACATCTGTTCTGCATCTTCCTGAAATATGGGCTGCTATATATTTTAATTTACTAAAAGTGTGAAATAAATCAATTGATTAATGTGAGTGTAATAATGAATAATTATTTCCTTCATATATTAAGTGCACATGCACTTTAACTTAACTAAATGGGGGGGGGGGGGGGTGTGCACTTATGATATTAATGAAATGTGTTTAACATGTAACATAATTACTAAAAATTAGACAGCATAGCACCCCTTTGCAGTAAAGTGTATCAGGACAACTAGATTGTCCCTGTGTTTGAATCCCCTTCATTTGCACTCTGGGTGATCCTCATGCAGCTTTAGTTTAGTGAGTAACTGGCCTGAGCCCCTCTCATTATTTCTGATTGCTCCGTTCTTTGCCCCTCTGAGCAGCACCCCATAAAACTCAATGAGTGGAGATAGAACCTGACAACCATGGTGTTTTTGCGGGGCCCTCGCTGCCCTTCAGCTGGATTAGGAAAAGTGGATGACTGCAGAGCCTGCCGTGGTGATGATGAGTATGTCCTTGTGAAGGACACACAAGACTAATATCCCACAGCTGGGATCCATTAGATCACCAAATAAAACAAATTGGTGGTTTTATCAGCACTTTCGACAAGAGCAGACATTGCATGTCTACTGTACAGAATAAATCTCTGTTACTTCAAACTATCACATTTAGAGCTTCTTGGGCTTATAACATGAGCGAATAAGAAGAGCACATATGGTGCACTGCACACATATGCATTTCTCAGCTCTGATTTACTCTAGTTTAAAGGAGTGCACCATCCCCTTCTCAACATCCCTGTAGGTTGAGTTGAAGGACACCAGAGGAATTTTTCAAAGCATTTGACATCTGAAACGTTCCCTGTCCGTATTAACAAGGAGTGCTCCTGCAACTTCTTTTTTTGTGGTTATTTTTTTTTTACTGTTTTTTTTTGCTCTGATTTTGAAGAACGCAGGAAATCATTACAGCTCTTGTGCAAGATGGTAAGTTCATTATTATGTCAGTCAGGGCTTAGCTTTAAAATGAAGACATCTGTTCTTCTGACAAACGGAATATAAATAACGAAGTCAAATAAAGGCAAGCACTAGGAAAGTCTTCTTAAAGCAATAACATATTAATCTGCAGAAATGGAATTATTAACAACCTTCACTGCACTTAAAAATAATAATATATAAATATATTATAATAATGCAAGCGGATACATACATACTGTTTGGTTCAAAAGCCTGAGGCCACACTGGAAATCTGGGATTCAAAATCAAATTTAAACCTGGGGAAAAAATCCTTTTTAGTTATAAATGGTATTTACAAAAAAGAAATTGATAATAAAACAGTTGTGTTGTAAAATTGATAAGCAACATTTAAGTATAGCACAACACATAGCAAAATGTGACTGAGCATGCACACGGAAATACTTTAATTCTAAAATTCATGTATTTTTTAATAAAACTTTTGTTAAATTGTTACAACGATAAAATAATTTGTAAAATGTGAAATAAGTCTTTACACAAGTGGTCTCAGACATTTTAAGTTAATAATTTCCAGACTCTAAAAGCTGTAATGAACACCATAGTAAGATTTTACAAATTTTATTATGTTTTTCAAAAAGTCTTCTCTTCAGAAAATGGATATATTTCATGAAAGTAATTTATACCTGGCCAGCTACGTCGAAAACCATGTGTGTCAAAGGAGTAGCATCAATCTCTTGCAAAAAGGAAATGGAGGGGAGATTCTAGCCGTGAGGTGAACAAATAGCCTTTAAGAGCCCATAGATCTTTTCTCTCACTGTGGTCGTTTTTCTTGAGAACCATTTTGTGGAATGCAATATTTCACTATAGGAGTCATAAGTTACACTGTAATACACTACCTACTAAAGGTAGTAAATAATATGTATGATTTTCTTAAAAAATAGGAAATAATTTCACACTTTAAATGAGAAACAGCACTGAATTATGATGGAGATGTACAGAATTATCCATATCCATCAGAATTGGTCTCTGTAGACCTCAGCTTCTGTTTGAAGGTGTTTGTGTAGAAAAAAAGAACATTGCCTCATTTTCCTGAAAGCGAACAACTGTACAGTAAAAAAATGACCCCCTAGACTATTGTGTTTGTTTAGTAATGACTAATGGAGTTTCACTAAATTAATACACTGGAGCTGCTTGTATAGTTCTTCAGAAATGTGTGGTGTATTATTTCTAAAGAACTTAATAAAAGACCTATACCTAGCAAAGAAATATTGAATCATGTCTGCAGCATTCCATCAGACTGGATGACTTTAACAAGTGGATTTTATTGAGATGTTGTATGTTTATTCTCCATTGCACCTCATCTTGCCCCAGTCACATTACAGATAGTGATGATAAATGAGTCAATTAGCTGTGGGTGGATTTCTGGAGTCTTGGATTAAAAGAGAGTCATGGAAGACTGTAATGAGCCAGGCTTCTGTCATTGGACTGATTTGTCAGGGAGATTAATGAGTGTAAATGAGCAGCTTTTTGTGTGGAAGTGTGTAATACAGCTGAACAGTTTAATTGCCATCAACTACAGCCATCAGACAAAAGAGCTGCTTCCACAAACAGATGCAATGATTAATCTGCATTTATTAAAAGATCCACAAATAAAATCTAGATGTAATTTGCAGGTAAAAGCGAATTGCTGTTTAGCCACTAGCACAGTTATCCGAAAGCTACACTGCCCCCTTTTGGAGACTTTCAGAAAGGTGACGCTCTCCGGAGAGCAGCATGATATACAGTATCATTACCATTTCTAGCTCAGCACAAAGTTGATTAGGACCCATGTGTATAACATCTCTTAAACCATAATTCACCTGCGAGGTTGCCAAATCCCTGTCATGACAATTATAGTCATAATCTGAAATCAATTAACCGACTGTTGCACCAGTATTGCATCTTTATGTCTCAAAACGACCTGTGCACATAAAGAGAAAACACTCTCGCAACCCACATGACCTTGAAGCTGCTATACCAATAAAGTCAGAATGTAAGGAACCTCTGGGCCAGTGCATTTGGCTCTATGTTGTGAATTTTATGGATCATGCATGAGCCAGACTGGAGCCTGCTAAAGTCAGTGGCAGCTGGCAGCCACTAGCACAGTTGTTCTGCCAGTGTGGCTGTCTTTAGAGACCCAACATTTCTGAATAGAGCCCGTTGAATTCGGTCATGGCTCAGTGGTGGTCCAGGATTCAGATTATATATGCAGCAATTAATCAGGATTTGAAAGGCAATTTACCAGACTGCCTAATTTCAACTGCTTGACCTTAAACAATGTATTCGTTTATTTGCTTCCTGTAGATCTAGTGTGACTTTTCTCAAAGACAGTTTAATGGCCTGTAAACAGGATGCATTATACTTGTAGCACAAGTGCTTTAGTATGTCAGAAACACCTATGCTAATAAAATAAAAAGTTAGTTAGTTATGAAACTACAGAATCTTGAGTTTAAGAAAAGTGATGAGGCTTTTGTGTGAGACTTAATTGGCATCACACCACTCTTGTCAGGACATTTAACATGCTAATACCCAAACATTTAACTCAAACCAGCTGCTATTATTCTCTAAACTTAAAAGCATTTGCTATGTTTTTTAAAAACCAAATACTGGCTATGAATCAACAATGAAGCAGTTTCCCTTAAATAAAGTACCAGACAAAACCTAAAGCATGAGCCATGAAAAATAAAGAATCCACTTGCACAACTTGCACTGACAGTTAAAACACATGTAATGAGATCAAACCAGGATTGATCAAGTTTTACCAGACTAAACTGAAATTTAGTAACACAAAGCCTAAGTATATGGTTAACTGTCTAAGTGACAAAATCTAAACTTGTCACAGTCATCGTCTGCACCATTCTGTCTTCGTCTTCACTACACTTCCCAGAATCCTCTTTGTCTCCACACCTGAACTCACTCCCTCAATTACCCACCTGTTCATTGTCTTAATCATCTTGTGTCACCTGTTTCAGTTCATTGTGTGTATTTAGTTCCCTCTGTTCACTCAGTCTTGGGCTGCGTTCCAGTCCAAAATGGTCATGCCCTTCACTCGCTAACTTCCCTCCGTCTCGTTCACTCGGATGTACGTCACTGGTTACGTTGCACGAGTGCCCACTACTGGCGGAAACCGCAATGAGCTGAATTGGAACGTCCTAAGCCCTTGATCACTTGGAATCAGCTGTGGATTTTATTTATTATTTGCTTTTTTTCCCTTTAAGAATTTGTTTAATGCAGCATCCACATGTATATAGGTGTGTTTGGGTGGTTTTAAATTAAAATAAAAATATATAATTAATATATCATAGAGTGGTTTGTTGTGGTTGTGATTTGACGATCTGTGGTTACGTCACAATCGTACTGCATTGTGGGACATATGTGCCTGAAGTGTACATATGAAGTAGACTCGCTCCCTCGGTCTAAATCGAGGGAACGAGTGTCTGTCCATATAAACTTCCCTCGTCCACTTCGCGAAGTGGAATGCTCTTCAAAATGGCATGCAGGGATTCCCCCGAGGGGAAGTGCTTAGGGAAGTTCGCAAGTGCATGTCTAAAAGTGGACTGGAACGCAGGCTTGGTCGGTTCTCGTTGATGCACTGTAAAAAATATTTTAGCAATTTAGTTATTTCAACTTATTTTTTTAACTAGATTGTCCAGACAACAAGAAATTTTAAGTTTTCTTGTCCTCAACTTATCGAAATAAGTTAGTTAAACTAAAAAAAACCCATGCAAAAAGATAACTCAAAATAATGAGTTAAGATTTTTTACAGTGTGTATAGTGTGTTTTGTGGTTCCTGAGTTTTGTTCATATTAAATTCCTGTTTCTCATTGTCTTCCTCGTGCTTCCTACCAACACGTTCCCTGACAAAACTAAAGACAGCGATAACCAGAGGTTTGGTCACCTATTTTTTAGCTTAGACTCTAAAGTTACAGTTGAACTATAGATTGCGCAAGCATTCATGTGAAAATGATGGAAAACACCAGGCTCATAAAAGGTGTTTGGGAACAGACGAACAGTGGTGCATGGACTTCATTACACATTGCTCTTTAATAGTTCTTTAAAAATTAATTGAAAGAAAAGTATTTTATAACCTTTGAGTCAATGTTTGGAAGCAACCCTATACTCTCACTCTTAAGGGACCTGTTACCTTCAGACTCTTATCTTAACCATAACGGTTCCTGCTCTCCATGACAAGGTTATCTAATAAGATTTGATATTTAAAATGAGTTTTTCTTGGATAGCTTAGCACCAAATTTGAATAAAGCCTCACATGAGGCATTACATTTAGTGGAGCACAGCTGAATTGAATGTCACACAGAAGTAGTAGCCTATTTATAGAGCTCTTTACTTTGTCTGCCATGAATTTGTAATACAGAACAAATGTTTCAGTGCTTTTAAGCAGTTGTTTTTTCCCATGTCCTAATATTTTTAGTTCTGGGTCTATAGAAACTTACAGGGTGATGCTCTACAAATGTTTCAGTTCTGTCAAGAGGCAGATGGAAGAAGTCACTGCATGCGCATTACATTAAACATGACAGAAATGCATTATGTGTCTATAATATATGATGCTTAATTAACCATAGCCATAAAACCTCTATCATTCATCAGTAAGGACTTTCTGGATAAACATGTGTGAGTGCAACAATGAGGTTTGCTGAATTGCTATTCCTCTCACTTAAACTTCACAATATTTCTGTTGTATTTATATGATATTATATTTATATGTTCTGTCCAGTTTTACAAAGGCTTTTCTTTTTCTTTTCAATCAATGTGTGAATACCATGACAAAGACTTGTAAAATCATCATTCTTAAAGTGCTGTAGCCTATTGTTTTTGGGAAAAACAAAAAGTGACATGACCTGAAGGCCAAGTATGGTAACCCATACCCGGAATTTGTCCTCTGCATTAAACCCATCCAAGTTATTGCACACACTATAGGAGAACACACATTCCGAAGGTCTATAAGGTTCATCCCAAAGGTGAACACAAATCCCGAAGGTCTATAACCCTGTGTGCTATGAACATTGATGTCCTAGGCATAAAATATAATCAGACTCACAATCAAAACAGGAAACTGAATATGAATGACTTGACAACAGCGGTGAGTGGCTTTCTCTGGAGTACATCTTTATGACCTTGACAAGGCAGTGAACTCTGATCACAGTAGCATGGCAGTCAACATTTGCTTATGACAGGGTAAAACTACAATATTTTCACAGAATAAGGTTGCTTAAACCCATTCTCCAGAAAGTAGAACATTACTTACAGATTTTTGATTTCATGCCCAAATTTGAAATCAAAACAAACAAAAAAAAAACAAAACAAAAATGACTTTCTGGCATCTAAAACCCATTTAAACTTACTCAAGCAAACATGCGGGGATTACTAAGGAGACCCCTGAGATTATTTTTAGGCACTGAAATGGACTGTGTTTTTTGGAAAGCACGCCGTGCACACTATAAATATTTTTTTTAAATTGTTGTTAGATTAGCAAATACTCTTATGACTTCTGACTGTTGTATTTTTAGCCTGAGTCTTAGATGGCCTTATTAACCACCAAGTATTTGCACTTTGATGGAACATAAATTATTTTTTTATGCATTCCTTTTCTTTAATTTTATTTAGAACTTACTGTACTGGTGAACCAATAATATCCCACAGTCTGATACTCAGACAGAGCCAACAGCTACAGTACTCATGTTTTCACTGAACTGGCCAAAAAAGAACTCCCACCTGCAATATAAGTTTGAATACACAGATTTGAACACTGACAGAATAAATGGATGGGAAGCCAAGAGAAACAAACAGACATGAAGAAGCGTATGGAGCCAAGGCAGTGGTGTGGCCATCCACAGCTCATCTCTCACACTCCCGCAGAGCCCAGCTGAGCAGAATGACAAACACAAGCCTACGAAGATGAGCCACTGGGGCATTAAACCCTATTATTACACATGGTATAGATAAACATTGACCATGTTCTCCTGTTATTTCAATGTCAAAGTAAAGGTTTATTCCTGCAGCCTATAGACGGTGGTTTTAATGTTACCACAGGAGCCTGGTGTCTTCCCACAGAGGAACAGAAGTCCTGCAAGGGTGTGTGGTCATGTCAGCAAAGCTCTGATTAAGATTAAATGGTGTTTTCAGGTGATAATTCGTATGTATTAATTGAAACCAGATGAATTTTAAGACACAGTCGACAGCTGTGAGTGTTTTAAATCACATCTGAGCTGCCACGTAAAAAATCAAAAAGGATTTATTCATAGTACATATTTGAATATAAAAGCACAACGAACATCAAATGTCTAAATGCATGCAATTTGTTGTGTGTCCATAACCCAATTAGTAACAGTAACTCAAAATGTGTTCCAGTTAATATTATTTTGTTTACATTATTCCAGATGTCCTGCTGAGTCATTACATGACTATAAAAAGGTTTGTAAACAGAATTAACAAAGCATAGATTTCCATATTAAGTCTCCCTGACAAATGTCCTCCATCTGTCTTATCTGGGATGTCTGCTGACGCATTTCTGCATTTCTCAAACAATGCCGACATTGCATGGAGTTTTGTATCTTTCGTGGGAAAACTGCTCTCTTTTCAGCCATGAATTCTGCTGGACTGTGATAATGTAATAATCAGCCTATGAGTGTAAAACCAAAAGTCACACGACCCTATTCCTCGCCAATACAGGATGCATGATTTGGACTGAGTTTCTGAGAGTTTAAAAAATATGAGAACATTTAAAAAAAAGCATGGCACTCATTTCAATATATCTAAAAAAGGTAGGTAGAGGATCGTGTGGGAATCTGCAGTTTTATATCCAGTCTAGGCACATTGGAAACATTTTCCTGCATTATATTTTTGCAAAAACTCCAAAAAATATATATTGTTCAAAAGGTCTAGATTTTTTGAAGATTTTTTTTAATTTAATGCAATCTTGCTGAATAAAAGTAGTCATTGCTTTAATGTATTATCCAAACAAAACAAAATAATCTTACTGACCCCAAATATTTGGTACAATATAATGTTACAAAAGCTTTCTATTTCAGATAAATCCAGATAAAAACTTTATATTCATCAAATTATTATGAACTGAAAGAATCCTGAATCATAACTGTTTTCAAAATTGATAATAATAAGACATGTTTCTTGAGCAGCAAATCAGCATATTAGAAGGATTTCTGAAGGATCATGTGACACTGAAGACTAGTGTCACATGTATAGTAATGATGCTGAGAATTCAGCTTTGATCACAGAAATGAACTGCAATTTAAAATATATTCAAATAGAAAAAAGTCATTTTAAATTGTGAAATTATGTCACAATATTACTGTTTTTGCTGTATTTTGGATCAAATAAATTCAGCCTTGGTGAGTATAAGAGACTTATTTCAGATTTTTTTTTATTTTTTATTTTTTTATCTTACCGATCTAAAACGTTTGAATGGTAGTGTAATTCAATCCAGTCTCCAGGTGAGATAAACAACTTTACTTTTTCACACCAATGTATAAACAAAGACTTGGAGAAGTAAGCTAAAGTGGTTACTTCAGCAAATGTATTTGTTAACACTCTCTGTTAACTGCTGCAAAAGAACATTAATAAAACGGTCAAATTCTTACTAGACATTTAACTTTGATAGTGCCCTGAAATGTGTAAGAAGCCAGGTAATATCACTTTTCAGAAATGTTGCCAACAGGCACGTATTTCAATGAGCCTGGGTTGTTTATATCTGAAAGAGAGGCTCCACTTATAGCCTAGCTTAAAATACAATTTTAGTCCGAAGCTGTTGTATTTAAATGCAGTACAGGATGTATTCCCTAGAACAAATTATAGGTTTTCCAAAACATAGGCTACTTTTTAAACAAAAATGTGGGATTTTTGCTGATATTTCACTATAGACTCTTTCTATCTGTGCTGGAGTGCTCACCTTACCAATGCACCAGGAGGCCCCTGACCTGTGTCCTGGCCCTATGGCCCCTCAACCCCTTTGAATAATGGCCAGGGATCCCTGGAGGATGTGAGATCACAGCCTGCAGGATGTTAGTCATTAACAAAGACCCAGTGCTCTACTCGGGGACCAGGCATAATTGTTTTTCTCTCACCAGTTTAAGGAAGGCACAGCTGGTTCATGCAGATACATAATAATTTATGGTTTTATGAATGCTGATTGCAGTTTGGAATCTTTATAGCTCTCATTAGTATTTCAAGTTGTGTAGGCCTGTTCAAGAATGTAAATTAATGTAATTCAGTTCACAATCAATCAATCTATGTATGTACTGAATATATAAACTCTATCTATCTATCTATCTATCTATCTATCTATCTATCTATCTATCTATCTATCTATCTATCTATCTATCTATCTATCTATCTATCTATCTATCTATCTGTCACACCCTCATATGGAAAGAAGCGTAAATGGATGGAGAAGCATAGTTTACTGTAAAGCTACGTCTTAGTGTTGCTTATCTTGGCGAAAGCCGAGTACAAATCAGCATGAAGTTTAACATCTACTCTCGTGTAATGGAAATCATGAAGATCTGGATACGTCCAGTGACTGCGGTGAATAGTGCTGCTGGCAACAAGGGAAAGACCTTGTGACAGCCTGGAGAGACAGCTGACAGGAGGAAATAGACCCCAATGGGGCTGGTAAGGGTTAGCTACCCTTGTCGGCAGTATCCAGCTTCGTGTTTACAGGATGCTGGAGACACCCGCCCAAGGCTTCTAAGAAATTAAAGAGAAAAATACCCCTAGAGTCTGCGAGAGCGGGGGCGGAAGATGACTCGATGTTGGACAACATGGTTAACGACTTAGGAATGGAAACGGATATGAGTATGGAGAGTAAGACTAGTTCAAGATCTGCAGTTAGTAAAGTCATTGAACTCCAAGTTTGTGTCTGTGGCTGGAGCAAGGCGACAACGGTCAGGGGTTTGAAGGTTCATCAAGGGAAAATGAAATGCTTGAGGGAGAAGGGACAAGGGCCTCGCATTGATCAGTACTTCTTACGAAGTCAGTCAAGTCAGTCGAATGAAATCCAGCGACAGGAAGCAAACCACAGCTCGCAGGATATCAGCACCCCTGTCATAGAGGAGAGGAGGGCTTGCACAGTTAGTGATGAACATATTCATACTTGTGAAACCGGTCAGACTAACCAGCATAAGAGAGAAAAGAACCTCAACGGGCATAGGCCTGGAGTTAGATGGCCAAGAGCTTGTGAGAAAACTGCATGGGATACGGTAAACACAGATCTATGCTTTGCATTGGAAAGATTAACTGGTACAGTTGAAAAGAAGCTGGATAAATTTGGGGACATCATTTACGCATATGGAAGTGAGAGGTTTGGTGTGGAAAAAAGGAAGGAAAAAGTACAAACTGCTCCTGGAATGTCTAGACGGCAGCAGAAAATTGAAGGGTTAGTTAGAGAAAGGAGACAGCTGAGGAAGCAATGGAAAAGAGCAGAACAAAGTCAGAAGGAGGGACTCAATCTCTTACAAAGGGACATAAAAGATAAGCTGGCAACATTACGCAGAGCTGAGCGTCTACGGAAACGCTACAAAAAGAAGGAACATGCGAGGGCTAATTTCTATAAAGACCCATTCAAATTCGTAAAGAAGTTATTCACCAGTGAGAAGAATGGCACTTTAAAAGCATCTAGAGTTGAGCTAGAGAGATATTTGGAGGAAACGCATACAGATGCAAAAAGGCATGAGCATATGTCAATTCCATCAGACATACCACCTATCAACCCACCAGAATACCAAATGGAGGTCTGTGCACCTAAGTGGAAAGAGGTAGAGCAGGCTGTGAGAAAGGCAAGGGCTTCATCATCTCCAGGGCCTAATGGAGTTCCGTACAGAGTGTACAAGAGTGCTTCAGGAGTTCTGCGAATTCTGTGGAAATTGTTAAAAGTGGCATGGGAAAAACAGGTTGTACCTAGAGCATGGCGCAGAGCAGGTGGAGTCTTTATACCTAAAGAAAAAGATGCTACAAGCATCAGTCAGTTTCGTCCTATTTCACTATTAAACGTTGAAGGTAAGATTTTCTTCAGCATTATTGCCCAGAGATTGTCCACCTACCTATTAAAGAATGGCTTCATTGACACTTCAGTTCAAAAAGCGGGCATTCCAGGGTTCTCAGGATGTTTAGAACACATCAATGTTATCTGGCAACGAATTCAGTCAGCAAAAAAGGAGAGGAAGGAGCTCCATGTAACATTCCTGGATTTGGCCAATGCATATGGTTCAGTGCCACATGAGCTTCTTTGGGCAGCATTTGATTTTTTCAGAGTACCAATGTCAATAACAAATTTAGTGAAAGCCTATTTTGGAGATTTGCAATTTAGTTTCTCAACTCCAAAATTCAGCACTGCATGGCAATGCTTAGAGGTTGGAATAATGGCAGGATGCACAATTTCTCCACTGGCTTTTACCATGGCAATGGAAGTAATCATTAGGGCATCAAGATGGGTAGTAGGAGGAGAACGCTTGGCTTCTGGGATGCGTCTACCACCAATCAGAGCATACATGGACGACATGACAACCATGACTACAACAGTAGCCTGCACTAATCGGTTATTGGGGAAGTTAACAGATAATATTGAATGGGCACGAATGCAATTTAAGCCCTCTAAATCAAGGAGCATCTCCATAGTTAAAGGAAAGGTAGTAGATAAAACATTCTTCATTAATGGTGAGGCAATACCAACAGTTTCTGAGAAGCCAGTGAAAAGTCTTGGGAGATGGTACGATGGAGATCTAAAGGACACAGTTCGAGTGGGAGAAGTTAGACGACAAGCAGTGGAAGGGTTGAAGAGCATAAACAGCTGTGCTCTACCAGGCAAACTAAAACTCTGGTGCTTTCAGTTTGGTCTACTGCCGAGGTTGCTGTGGCCACTGACTGTGTACGAGGTTTCTTTGACAACAGTGGATAAGCTGGAAGCGTTAATAAGTTCATACATCAGGAAATGGTTGGGAGTTCCACGCTGCCTCAGCAGAGTGGGACTTTATAGTAAAGGAATATTGCAGCTGCCAGTCTCTGCTTTAACCGAGGAGTTTAAGTGTGCCAAGGTCAGACTGGAAATGACATTAGTAGAGTCACGTAACAAATGTGTAAGGGAGGCAGCCCCTGTGTTAAAAACTGGTAGAAAGTGGTCAGCAAAGAAATCTGTAGTAGAGGCAAAGGCTGACCTTCAAATAGGGGATATCGTGGGACAGGTACAGCATGGAAGAGGGGGTTTTGGGCTCAGTTTAGCTCCTCCTAAATGGCACAAGGCAGGCCCAGCTCAAAGGAGGAAGCTGGTAGTCAACGAGGTGCGAAAGCAGGAGGAGAGGATGAGGAGTATAAAGGCCATTTCCCAGGCCAAGCAGGGAGAGTGGATGAGATGGGAGAGTGTGGAACAACGCAAAATGGGCTGGCAAGACCTTTGGTCAATGGAAGAGAGTAGGATCAGTTTCCTTATTAGGTCAACATATGATGTTCTCCCATCACCGCAGAACCTAAACCTCTGGGTAGGAGAGGATCCCTCTTGTCCTTTGTGTTCAACACCTGCCACGTTAAGGCACATTTTGACAGGATGTAAGGTGGCTCTTAGCCAAGGTCGGTTTACTTGGCGCCATGACCAAGTACTGAGATGTTTGGCTTTAGCATTGGAAGGCAAGCGTAGTATGACCAATAAGTTGCCGCATGTTCTAGCAAAACACACGCAGAAGACAACATTCCTCCGCCCAGGCGAGCAACCACCAAGAAAAGGTGTTAACACCAATTCTCGGCCAGGACAACTGGAAGCTGCTAGGGACTGGAAGATGCTGGCTGATCTTGATCAACGGCTTATTTTTCCACCTGAGATTGCCACCACTAACCTACGACCAGACATTGTTTTGTGGTCTGGATCAGCACGCATTGTTCAACTGATAGAGTTGACCGTGCCATGGGAGGATGCTGTAGATGAGGCATATGAGAGGAAGAAACTGCGGTACGCTCATTTGGCCACTGAAGCAGAACAGCGAGGATGGAGAGTCCAGGTTTATCCAGTGGAAGTGGGTTGTCGAGGTTTTGTGGCACACTCTACAACCCGGTTCCTCAGAGACGTCGGATTCAGCGGCCAAGAGTTGCGTCGCACAGTAAAGAACTTATCTGAAGCAGCAGAAAGGAGCAGCAACTGGCTGTGGTTGAGACGGAAAGATTCTTTTTTTCGTAGAATTCTTAAAAAACTTGAAGAGTCTGTTGGTTTATTTGGATAGGTTGTATAGTATACTATACAATTTGTATACGTTGTATAGTATAGAATGACGGGTGGTTGGGCAGATATTATGTTTTGCGGTAGGTGGTATGCCATACGGAACCGTTGCCACTGTAACTGCTTTAACGCACCAGTGGGGCTCGACAGCCTTAGTCATTCGGGTTGGCGCGTATGGTTGGGTTGCGGAGAGATAGTGAGATTGTGGTTAGGTCTCAGCAGCAGGAGGGATGTAGAGGTCAGTAAGCTGGGCTGAGTTGAGTGGGGGACGGAGGGGGGTGACTCTGGGACGCCAGAGTCACTGTCGAGCCCTCTTGAGGTGTCGTGGGCTAGTCGACGAAACACTGAGGACGGAAGGTGCCCACTTGAAGACCCTAGAGATGTCCCCTACTCTGCTCAATCCAGACAGTTGTCGTGTTGGTCTACTAGGGAGACCACACTGTAGTTGCAGCCGTCGTGTGTGCTGACGCGCCAAGTACACTGCAGCCGTTAACGCCGGACAGAAGGGGAGTCACACCCTCATATGGAAAGAAGCGTAAATGGATGGAGAAGCATAGTTTACTGTAAAGCTACGTCTTAGTGTTGCTTATCTTGGCGAAAGCCGAGTACAAATCAGCATGAAGTTTAACATCTACTCTCGTGTAATGGAAATCTATCTATCTATCTATCTATCTATCTATCTATCTATCTATCTATCTATCTATCTATCTATCTATCTATCTATCTATCTATCTATCAGTCTGTGCCTAAATTCATTTGAGGGCTTAAAACGATTACAGGTTTTTCTATTTTAATTTATTAAGGCAAAATTATTTTCATGTTGGTCAGTAAGCAATATATACTATCTCCTGAAAATGGTCTATAGCAATGGTTTGTGCACAAAAACACTTTAATCCTTGATATCCACAATAATCCTCTTGTACAAATGAGTGAACCACAACACATGAGAAAGATGACAGTTCTGCCCATTAATGAGGTTTATTTATCCATGCGGTTTTTATACGACTATAAAACAGCCAGCAGCCCTGTTCATCCCACCCTCATGTGATGAAGTGTTCAACCGCTTCCCATGGTGCCTGTTTCAAAGCCACACTGTCTCTACTCTGAAACGTTATATAGGCTATATATTCTACAACGGACCCCTAAATGCTGCTTATAAACCACTGAGTGACATCTATACTTGAAATGACAAGATCTTTGATCACTTTTAACATCTTTTAAATGCTGTGCTGAAGTGTGAAGAACTAGAAAACGTTGAATGATTTGGCAAATGAAGTACACACTGGCATACTCCTCCAGGAGATAAAGTAAATTAATGTTGTCAAGGATGCTTGGTTGTAAAAAAAAACAAACAAAAAAAAACATTAACCATTCAGTGATGAGATGAACCCTCAGGATTTGGTTCACTGACTGACAAGACACAAAGCAGTAGTGGTGTTAAAAGCTTGTCTCGTTCTCTGAGCAGTAAAACGATCAGATTCTGACAGATCCACTCTGAGTCAAAGACAGGAGAATGTTAACATCTCTCAGTCTCTTAGCATTCCTTTCCCCTTTAAATGTGGTTTAATGGCTGACCCCGCTGACTGCTCCGGCTGCCAGAGTTTACGGAGGAAATTGAAGCCTCGCTGTGGTTCACAAACAGAGGCTTCTCTCTGTGACACCAACGGTTAGGGATCTCCTTTTTCAAGCCGTGGTTGAGTCCAAACACCTCTCCAATTGCCTGGTAAACTCACTCAGACAGTCAATGCTGCAAACCACAACATATTGGAAACATTGAATGTTCCTTTTGGATGTTCAGCGTTATGTTTGTTAGGTCGAATGATTTTAACATTATTAGTCATTCTTCATCCTCTTTTGCCAGCAGTTTAAAAAAAAAATTCGAAAAACAACTAACAGGTGATTTTGTCTTGTTTTACAGTAAATACACGGTAAAAAATATTGTTGGTTTCAACTTAAAAATTAACCACATTAATTATCTAAGAAAAAAATATGTAACATTTATTATATTTGATAGACTATAGAGAATACTAAGTTTATACATTTAAGTAATTATACATTTAAGTTTGCTTGAACTAATCCCCCTGTTTTTTAAGCATAAATTATGTTTAAAACAAAACAAAACAAAACAAAAAAATTAAAAAAAAATGTACTAATGGGATTTGAAAAAAAATTGTTTTTAATTTATTTTCCCAATAATATTCAGTAAAAAAAGACAAAAGAGAGACAGAGAGTCTGTGTGTGAGAGAGAGAACACACATGAACAACAGTTTTTTTCTGGAGAGGTCAAATGTTCCTCCATAATTTACCACACTTAAATGTTCATTGGTTTTCATTTACATTGCCTACTCGTACAAACACTCATAACATATTCCATCATACTCCTGCCAGCTGCACAAATATGAATTGGTGGACCTTAAGGGAATATGAATTTCATTTCATGCAGAGTCATAGCATCAGCCATGGGTCAGAGGTCTTAACCTAGCCAAACGGTCGCTTTCAAGTCTCTAAACGCAAAGAAGCGCTTTCTCAACTACTTCTGGTAAATTTTGGTTCTCGGAGGACATACATGGAAAAGGAATGTTTTTCTTGGATTTGAATTAGTGAGTTGTAAATCACTCAAAGAGTTACACTACGGTTGTTTTTAGGTTAAGTGATAACAGTAAAGTTTATTCAGTGCGTTGTCTCAGCAGTTGTTTATATAACTGTTTGTGAAACCATATCACTTGCCAGAATCAACAGACAAATAAAACTACTACATCAATTGTTCATAAAATTGAGTTAGTTGTGGAGTTCACTTTAGTGCAGCATCTTCAATCACAATTGACAATATGACACGTTTTAAAAAATGTGCGAGACACAGAACACTATGATAAAATCTAAAGGTTAAAACCACACATAAAACATCAGCCAAGGACAGTTTTTTTGGTGTATTTTACAGTAGCATTCTAGAGAAGCAAAAAGTGTGCTACGAATCCAGTATACACTTCAGAACATTAAAGGAGTGTTAAACAGATCCTAATTCACATACTGAACTATCGTGATGAAAACAAGCTCTCTCCTGACTGGTTTAACAATCTCCTCTATCTGCACTCATCTCCTTAAAGGCTTGTCATCATTAGCTGTGTTTATGAAGGCGTACGAAAAACCGCTCTCTTACCAAAGCACTTGTCTGTTGCCTGTCACCAGGTGGACAGTTTATCTGAGATACATCTGGAGATAGAGCTCAAGCTGTCAATGTGCGCCGAACACAAGTCATTCTGCAGCCTTTGGGCCACAGCTTGGTCATGAGCGCGAGAACATGGCTATTAGCCTTGTGAGCTTTAACAGCAGGGAAGCACGCAGACACATAGACACTCAGCTGCTGCTCATAAAGCCCTAAGTAACCTATTCTTTTAAAATTACATTCACTACAAAAAAAATAAAAATCCCAAACCATGGCAGATCTTAAATGGTAAACAATGGTTTGGTTGAAATGCGAAAACTATGATATGTCAATGGTTTTGTTGGAAAATTAAAATACGTTGAAATGAATGTTAAAATAAAGTGCACAAGTCTTTTCAACATAAATTTTCAGAATCAGAAATTTTTTTGAGTAGAAAATCAGGCTATTAAAATGATTTCTGAAGGATCATGTGACACTGAAGACTGCAGTGATGATCCTGAAAATTCAGCTTTGCCAACACATGAATAAATTTCATTTTAAAATATATTCAAATAGAATTGTAATGATATTTCACAATGTTATGGTTTTTACTATTTTGCATCAAATAAATGCAGCCTTGGTGAGCAGAGACTCTTTTAAAAACATTACAAAATCTTACCATCCCTAACTTTTGAACGGATATTGGTTTATGATCATAATAATAATTATTATTCATATATACATACATTTTTACTATGAACCACCAACTGTAAATTTTTTTTTACTTTTAGCAGAAATATACTGTAAAATGCTACAGTAAAAACATGTTAATTGGTTTACTGTAAAGGCTATATAAATTTATACTTTATACGTGTTGGTCTTCATTTATACTTCTGCGTCGTAGTCCGTTGACGCGCAATTACACATGCAGAGGGTGAACCCCGAGGGAGCGGTACTAGCAGACCAATCACAGCACTTGCGTCTGCATAGAATTGACGCGTTGTTACATTTTTGAAGAGGTGCACTTCAGGGTATACCATATAATTTACAGTAAAAAATAAAATAAAATAAAAAATAATTTTTTGTTATCAGTAATGTACATAAGTGTGTTTTGTGTTACATTTTATTTTAGTGTCATGTGCATTACCTTGATGGTGTTTTGTCTTTGTATGTATGACCCTGTGTCAAAAGTCAAGTTTTTGGATCATTAAGATATCTTATGTTTTTAAAAGTCTCTTCTGCTCACCAAGGCTGCATTTATTGATTAAAAATACAAAAACAACAGTAAAATTGTGAAATAAAATAATATTAAAAAAGCTGTTTTCTATGTGAATAAATAGTAAAGTATAATTTATTCCTGGGATCAAAGCTGAATTTTCAGCATCATTACTCCAGTCTTCAGTGTTACATGATCCTTCAGAAATCATTATGATGATTTGATGCTCAAGATACATTTCTCTTTATTATCAATGTTGAAAACAGTTATTTATCATTTTTATTTCAGGATTATTTGATGAAGAGAAAGTTCAAAAGAACAGCATTTATCTGAAATAGAAAGCTTTTGTAATAAGCTATACCCACAATAATAATAATAATACCCACAATATGATGTTTAAACTGATATTTACATATATATATATATATATATATATATATATATATATATATATATATATATATATATATATATATACATATATTTATTATTTTAGAAGAAGATGTTTTTTTGAGTCTCAGACGAGGTTGCTCAATATCAAGCACTTGCTGTTTATATTACAGGCTACTGGCCAGTAAAACTTTACAGGCTATAGAAATGACACTGCTGTTGCTGTTTTTACCATATTCCCTGTTGGATCTCAGAATTGGATCCATAATCATAAACATTGGTCACTCCAACTGAGCTTTGCATGATAAAAAAGGAAGTGTTTTTTCATTTAGAACAGGACCTTTGTTTTATTTATTAGCATTATGCCTCTGAATACTGCATGGAGTGATGTGATCCTATAACGTTTATGCATAATGTTTATGTGATAATGGGATTCAAGTCAATACAGCTGAAAACCAGGCCCGGTTTTCAAAGGTAGACCTGCAAATGAAAACAGCATATTATTTCAGAAGTACTTGACCATTATAATGTGCTTCAATGGAAATGAATCAGAAGTAAATTGAATCTAAAGATCTGTGTGAAATAAAAGGGGGGGGGGGGGGGGGGGGGGGGTGTAAGAAATACAAAAAGGAAGAAAAGGCGACGGCTTATTTTACATTCACCCGAAGCGCCCCAAAAACGCACATCCAGCCTACAGCTACAATGGACGCTTTTGTGACGCAAGTCAGGGGTTAACAGAATTCTGTCAGCATCCGGAGACGACCCCTCTCGATGCAGTGAAGTGCTCTCCCTGCATTTCAGTCCTGTGTTCTTTATTCAGACCTAACAAGCAGGACTCTTTTTGTGTGCGGCAGGCCAACACCAACACCCTTTTCAACAAAACCTCGCCAGCCAGACACATTTCTACAACTTTCTAAGCCATCAAAGAGTTAATAGAATTAGAATTAACTCAAAAAAGAAGAGTTGATTCTAATTCAAACTATTCAATGTAACAGAATCATCTGAGAAAAGTGGATTTGGGAAAATCTGACTTTGTCCTACTTTTGGGTTAAAAACTTTTATTTGTATTACACTGCTCTTTTTAGCATGTTGGCTTTTTCAACACTGTATAAATACAACATGTATATGGTAGGTGTAAGTAAGGGTTTTTGCTGAGGCCAGTGGTCTTTCTCATTGAAAAGGAAGGCCTTTGTCAACACCCTCTGCTTGCCAACTGCCACTATAATCCTTTCAAGACATGGGAACATGACGGGATTTTTAAGTTGCTTCTAAAGCAAGAGGGGGACTGATTGCAATGGAACGCTAAGCTCTTTGTATAGACGGTTTTGCTCTGCATGCTTCATTGGTGGCAAGAGCTGTTAAAAAGCTCTTCTCAGCAATTGGGGATTTCTATCACTGTGAACATCCAGCTCGGTCTCATGAAACTGCGTATCTATACCACAAATTTAATTTCTTGTGCCATTTATTTGTATATGTATATGATACGCAGTTTTCGCGTGCATATGATATTACGCACTATGGCGTGTAATACGCACGCATGCACTCCACACCCCTAATCCTACCCAAGGGTTTACAGTGCGTAGCATATGCACGTAAAAAACATTTTGGCATTTAAATGGTACGAGAAATTAAATTTGTGGTATATATATACACACTTTTATGAGATCGTGTTAGAACATCTGCAATATTTCAATATTATTTATTTGCTGGCTTTTTTTATAAGAGTAGGTGTACTGAACATTACATATGACATTTCACAATTATTTTTGTTCAATAGAAAATAAAAATATATAAGTATTAAAAAAAATATAGATGGAATAAATATTTTAAAAAGTATATATATATATATATATAAAATAAAAAAAAATATATAATGAATATATATTATAACATTTATATATATATATATATATATATATATATATATTTTTTTTTTATACTATATTAATTATTCATTATAATCTAATATCTATCATTTTTATAATATATATATATGTTTTACTTTATTTCACTTTGTAAAGTGTTAAATGTGAGTATTCGGTAAATGAAAACAAATAAATGAACAAACAAAATCCAATCAACATGTTTTAGGCCTTTCTGTTGTAAGACAGTTGAAATATTCCATGTATGTGTCAGCTAGCCGGACTTGGTGTGTGGTGAAGTTTTCTCTGCTTCATGGTCCTGTTTGTGTAGCCTGTGGTGGGTTTACGACCTCTGGACCGGAAAGGTTGCCGAGCTCGGGTCCATGTGGCCGTGTAATGATGGGGTAACTTGGAAAGTTCACTTATTTATGGTTCCCTCCCTCTTTCCTATGATGGCCACATCAAAGAGCACCTGCAGGGAGGCAAATTGGTGTTAAGTGGAGGACCTCCTGTGGATGCCTGCCCTCTCCATCATGATAAGAACATGCAGAAATCTGGATAGGATTTTATGGAGACCTGCCACACAGGAGCAGGAAAGTCTCAGCTCATGCCAGAACATGATTCACCCCGAACTGCACTCATGTCCAGCACATACAGCTGGATACCCTACAGATAAGCCTCCAGGAATCGCCCTTGCTTGTGCCCTAAACTCTTAATTAGAAGAATTAAAGGTCTTTCCCTCCTCTAAACCCTGAATACATCCCATCAAATGATCGGGAGAGCAGATAAGCTTCAGTGTTGAGCAGTGTAGGAATTCATGCTACAGTTCAACTTGTATATTATATTATGTGTGTACGTATGTGTATAAACTGCAAAAACTATATCTATCTATACACACAAACACATTATATCTTAACTATTAAATATATACACAAACGTTTTTCAATTATATAACTAAAATATACAAATAAATAAATGAATATAGCTTATTTTATAATGGTATATAAAACCAATTATTAAATGAAATATAAATTACATAATTAGGCTACATATTACATTTATTAAATTGTATAAATAAGACTTTAAAAAAAAGAATTATGTTTCATTGGTTCTGTACATGTATAATAAAGTTGTAAACTAATCTCACCTAATCTGTTTATTTTTATTTTTTATTAAGGACAAGAATTGAGTTGATGAGGTTCTGATTGAATTTTGCCTGTAGGAGTGATGTTACCTTGGTTACTTTCTAAAGGAGTCTGTTTTCGCAGGAAACCCAATTTTACTTGGTAATTTTAGATACTAAAATGCCACTGCAGAGCATGTCATGCGAGGAAATCCAGAACATTTGGCAAATTCATGCCTTAATTTTGTACAGCAAAATTGGTGATCTGCTGATAAAGTGTACAATAACACGAGCGCCTGAAACCTGAGCGTGTTCACGTCAGCAAGATAATCACACACTTTTACTGCCTCTCTCTCGAGGCTGAGAATATATGCGGGATGGCTGATAGTCCCTCATGCATCTTTCCAAGCCACCCAGAATAAAGAGTCCTCAAAGAAAGAAGAAAAGAAATGACTGTGGAGTTAATTGAGAACAGAGCGCGGCCGGAGCGGCTAATCAAACACAGCTCTGGCAACAGCCTTCGCTCAGATGAGCCCAAAACATTCTCTACCCCTCTCTCTCTCTCTTTTAGTCCTTTCATTGACTCAGCCAGGGTTCACCCCATCTTAAACCTGGCCAGGCATCTGTTGAGTAACAGAACCAGAGAAATATTGCATAGACTGTGGATAAACAAGCAGAGCAACAACCTAAAGCCTATTACAGTGTACCATCAAAAAAAAACACCTGTGTCCTGTACGAGAACCACAAAAACCTGAGGGGGCATTCACTCACAATTACAGATTATGTAAACAACAGTCACCAAAAGTCACAAGGCAAAACCCAATGAATCATAATAGCCATTAAGAAACAAAAGCAATTAAGGTAACACAAGGGTCAAGCAACAGAAACTTGATGTCCCCTATAATTTTACAACTGCTCACTTTATGTTCACCAGAGAGTGTTTCACCTTTACATAATTAATCAATTCAGCATAAGCAAAGTGAACTCAGTCATTTTCCCACCTCTAATGATGATTTTATTTTGAAACATGTTTCCATTGAGGTCATTATGTGCAATGAAAACAGAGAACAGCTTCTTGCTCGCCATGACTGACAACTAATGCCTGGATGCTGGAGCATCTGCAAGCCCTCTTAAACGCACATATACCGTTTGAATCTTTGAAATCAAGACGAAAATGTTGTAAAGTGTGAACAGATGTCGATTTATGGTGCAGACGGGGCTTGTAAATAAAGTTGAAGTGTCAGCTCTGAGAAAGAAGTTTGATGGACAGCAGCATGTCTTTAGTGATGGCCACTGTGGTGTGCTCTATACGAGAGTCTTTTACCTCTTCACTTCCAACTTTGCGCTGACACATGCTGATCCCATTCACAGAGTAAACAAGAACTCTCTGTGGCATTAGTCACGGTGTTTTACCAACAGATGACCGAATTCATTAAAGTTTCTCGCCTGAGGAGCTGTAAGATGGCATCTTTGCATGTTTGAACTATTTCAATTACTATTTGAACCTCTTATTCCAATATTTGTGGAGAAAAGATACCAAATGAAGAAAAATATGTTGCAGAATAACTAAATCTTTGAATATGCATTTCAAAAAGTGTTTTTTTGCAGTTAATACATTATGTTGGTTCCATGCAGTTCACAGCAATCCCTTTTGCGATGGAACAGTTAAAATTCTGTCATCATTTACTCACCCTCATGTCTTCTGTGGAATACACAAGATTGCAGAATGTCTTCAACATTTTGAAGAATGTTTCAACCATTTTTGTCCATACAATATAAGTCAATACAACATCCCATTGACTTTTACTGTATATAAACAAAAATATATAGATAATTAAATAAAAACAGAATTTTTGTAAAAACGTTTTTTTGTTTGTTCTACAGAAGAAAAAAGGACATAAATGAGGGTGAGTAAATGATGATAAATGATGCCAAAATAGTATCCCGTTCAGACAGTCTCTTAATACTCTAATAAGAGTTAGCTGACATTGTGCAAAGTTATACTTATGTCTAAAGTGAACTATTGAAATAAAGTGGTACCATTATATCATATTTAATCAAAATATCACCAATATGACACAGTAAAGAAAGCAAAAGGATAGTTCCACACATCTGTGCAGATATAGTTTATAGAAGTGAAAACTTGTTGATTACCATTTATGGAAATATTGGCCCACCAAAATCATACCTAAAGGGATTCTGCTAAATGAATCTGGTTCACTGCATTGTTTTTAAATAACACATAAACATATGATATTTAAATAATTAACATGCATATTAAACATATTAACTAAACTGCTAAACCTTGCTAAATGCAAGGTATGACGTTATTAAGACATTATAAACTAACAAACTAACTAAAATAATGTGTATTATGAAAAGTTAACTAAAATTTATTTGACTATGTTAGCATAAGAGAAACTGAAAAAAAAATTGAAATATTAATAAACTAAATATGCAGACCATAACACGTATTTATTCATAAATTGTGCCAGATGAGGAAGTTCACTTACTGATTGATATATATCAAAATCTCTTGGAAATCATCTCTAAAAGTGAGCCAGAGAGCTGAAGAGGAAGCTATATACGATCACAAAGTAAACATTTACATTTATTCATTTAGCGGACACTTTGATCAAAAGCGACTTACAAGTGAGGAACACTACAAAGACATAATATGGATCCTCTTAGAGAGCAGCCACTCCATAAAGACATTTTTGTCATTTTCCAGCTCTTTGTGGCTCAGGGATCCATGAAGAAAGACACTTAAGGACTAGCCGCAGAATAGCGGCAGCATGTCTGGGTCGTACTTCACCTAGACTCGCTCCGCTGCCTCTGTAGTGCCACTGCCTCAATCTACCAGTCAGACGCTTTAAAGAAGTCACAGACTGATCCGTGATCCCGAAACATCCTTAAGTAACTCATGTGACCTGCTTTCAAACAAATAAAAGAGCCGTCTAGTCGTAACCTTTTTTCCTGCTCTTAGAAGTCCTTAAATCCTTAGAAGGATTTTAAGCAAGACATGTTCTTGTTCACTCCGTTGCCTGGGGCACATGTTGGGCTTTGTGGTTTTAAGTTTCAGTGACTAAATAAACTTATTTGCACTGTCTGAGCAGACTTAATATTTATGAATGACTACGACTATAGTTTGTGTTCTTTGCCTCACTGCTGTTTCTCTTTCTAGATGTCATTAGTGCAACATTAGTGCCTGAAATCAAAACTTTTAGCATGAGATTTGACTCATTGCAAATAACTTATCAATAGCATGCTTGAAGCTATTTAGATTCATTTCAACATTTGTATTACTTATTTTGTGTTTACTCATAATGTCAGGCTATCAGGACATGGCTGTCCAGTTCTTAACCCCTGCAAGCAACCCTGTGCATTCCACTGTTTAATTTAGAGGAAATTAGGAATCTGGTCTCATATAACAGGATGCATCGGTTCATGACTGCAGAGCACAGGCTTTCAATGCAACGGGGCAATCAATGTCCTCTCTGCAGGCGGGACCTCTGGGTTTGGTGCTGTTGATTGATGTGTGCAAAAGATCCCTCTGCCCTCATCTACTCCCACAAAATGCTCTCACACCCCACTGAGTGTCCATAACCTGCTGACTATCTCTGTCATCACCCTGACAAAATCCAGCTTTAACACACTGTAAAACAGGAATGCTACGTAAACAAATAAATGAACACTGGCAATTCGAATCACTCAATCTTATAATGTTAGTGGATGCTTTTTGTAAATGCATATCATAGGTCATTTATTTATAACCATCTAATGTGTTGAAAAATAATTAGGAGTAGTAATGTCAACCAAATGAAAGATGATTCCAGTTCCTGCTTTAGCTTTCTTTGTAGGCCAGGTGGCAGGTTCTCAGACAGCGCTGCACCGTCCAGCCAAAATTCAGGCTTTTACGGGAATTCTAATTCTGCGCCAGCCCTCGGTGTTGAGCAACCACTTGTAAAAGGCACAAAAAAAGAGACAAAGAGAACAACAAATGAAGACATTGGACATAGGAATGAAGGGAAAGTGAAAGCAACATTCTAAAGTCTCACACAATTCTAAAACAAAGAAGAATACTCACAGTTTCCACAAAAATATGGATTTTTTAATAACTGTTTTCAGCATTAATTAAGAAAAAAATAAATCTTGAGCATCAAACCAGCATGGAATGATTTCTGAAGGATCATGTGACACTGAAGACTGGAGTAATGATGCTGAAAATTCAGCTTTGCCATCACAGGAATAAATCGCTATTTTAAATTGTAATAGTATTACAGAATATTACTGGTTTTAGTTTATTTTTAATCCAATAAATTCAACTTTGGTGACCTTCTTTCAAAAACATTGAGAAACACACACACATATACCGACCTTTGAACAGTATAGTGTATGGAACTGGAGATAGATAACCAACAAAGCTATTTCACCTAAAATTAAAACACTAAATCAATAAAGTCAGTCAATTTAATGCTGCACATAATCACAACATTCTTAAAAAATACTGTATGAAAATTTGACTTTTGCTAAATTTGATTTGATACCCCCGATATACATCCAGTGACTGATCATTTTAAAATAATAAATCTAATCCACTAATAACTGATGGTATAATTAAACCGTATGATGATAATCCTAATTTAAAATACTAAAGGTTTACAGTACAACTGACTTCTGAGAGCTGTTCTTCATGAAGAGCCCACCAATCAGAATTCAGGTTTTCCAGTTCTTCCCATGGGTTACTGATGTCGAGAACTATTGGAGCACTGCATTGTCTTTATCATCAAGTGAAGAATTGATGCTTTCTGTGTGTCAGCAGTGAAAGGCTGTCACTATTTTTCGTATGGTTCTTCTCCATCTGTTGATTGGCCCAACTGGTGGTCAAAGCAGGAAAAAGTTTGTGACACAACAGAGGAGGTAAAGGAGCAGGCACAAAGGCACAGCCGGCTGGTCCCTTGCCACTTTAGACCCACAATGAACCAGCAGAAGTGCCCCCCGCTGGGCTTGATACCTCAATGGCTCCCTCACCCCAGGATGAGTCGAGCATGTGAGCCCTAATGTGGAACTTTAAAGTCTCACTCTCATAATGTGTTCAGCCAATTCGTTTTCAACATGTTGTCTCACATGCTGCCTATGATGTTGACTAAATACTAGTATAAATATATATATATAAACATATTAAATATATATCATATAAATGTATAACATATTTAATAAAAATAATGGTCACACTTTAGATCAGGGTCCAATTCTCACTATTAACTATATAACTTTTGCCTCAAACTCCTAATTACTGCTTATTAATAGTTAGTAAGGTAGTAAGGTAGTTGTTACGTTTAGGTATTGGGTAGGATTAAGGGATGCAGAATATGGTCATGCAAAATAAGGTATTAATATGTGCTTCTAAGTACTAGCAGCCAATATTCTAGTAATACGCATGCTAATAAGAGACTAGTTAATGGTGAGAATTGGACCCTAAATTAAAGCGATACCAAACTAACACCAATATGACATAGTAAAGGAAGCTGAAGGAATCATAACTAGCAGTTTCACACAGTGTGCAGAAAGTTTATAGAAGTGAAACATTTTGGCCCACCAAAATCATACCAAGAGGGATTCTGCAAAGATACTTAATCTGGTCCACCAAAGAAATGTGAGAATGTCATGCCACTTTGGTCTGTTTGATGCTGCAGTGCTGTCTTACTGTGTCTGATTGTATCGTATTGAAGATTTATGATTCAGCCAGGCATCTGAGTGTGGTTAAACAGTTGTGAACGATTATGGTGAACAGTAAATCTCAGTGCCGCGCTCATGCTTCAGGGGAACGGAGCAGGTTTGTCATGTTTTTTTTTAGCTAAGTGTAGCAAATGCATTGCACAGTGAGGGTAAACTGAGATCAGCTAACAGACTTACTCATAGTCATCTCTACAGATGCCTTGTGAAAAAATTCACACCACACCAAATCTAGCCTGCAGTTTCAGATCATACTTCACACTTTTGGATAAATATTCTTGTGATTGGTGTTGAGGGTTTATGTTGCACCCTTTAGTGTTCTTGGATAACTAGCTCCTCTAAACCTTAGTTACTTTCCTGAATTGTGTAATACGTTTACATAATAAAGCTGGCAATGCATCAGAACCTTCTGGATGAATCTCCACGTACCGATCATACAAGACCATTTGTCCCTGACAATTCTGTACTAACAGGATATGGTAGTTCGATAAAAATGGCAGGGACATTACTTGCAGATTGAGCAACGCTTGAGAACAATGTTTACTGGCATTAGCGTGAGAGCCCTGCATGTTTTGATTAGCTTTCTTGCTTAAACCACAAGCTTGTTAGAGCAAAGACAGAATGTTAACAACGGAGATGCATCATTGAGCCAAAAGGCTTTACGTAAGCTTAAATTATTCAATTGATATTTTGGAGATTCAAATAAATCCACCATTCTAAGGGAGAAGTGTTGTTTCAAACACATTTCATTATATGAAATTATGAATCCAGTTGGCTTTACACACATTGGCCTCAAATTCAAAGGATAAAGATTGTTTCAACAAGAAATTCTCTAGTGGTATTCTCATTGATGTAACAAGAATACACTGCCAATAATAAATAAATAAAGAGTTTTTTCTGCATGGAACACAAAAGGTAATTTTTTTAAAGAATATCCCCACCATCCTATAACGTAAGCAATAACACAAGACTAAGCTTTTAACCTAAAAAATACACTAACATTGAAAAGTTTGGGGTAAGATTTTATTTTTAATAAATACTTTCAGCATTAAATTGATCAAAAGTGACAAAGACTGTTACATTGTTCCATAAGAAATCCAATTCAAATAAATGCTGTTCTTTTTATTAATCAAAGAAGTTTCCTGGTAAATCCTGGTTTCCACAAAAAAATAACACCTTTTAACATTGATAATAATAAGAAATGCAGCAGGAAAAAAAATACATTTTAAAATATATTGAAATTCAAAACAGTTGATACAAGTTTGGATCATCACGAGGGTGAGAAGATGGCATAATTTAATTTCCCTTTCAGCATAAACCTTATCAGAAAAGGTCCAGTTCAGTTGCAGGACTGTGAAATGTGACACAAACACTGCATATTTCTGAAAAGTGATTTTAACAAAGAATAACAACACCAAGCAACCACACATTCAGGCAACAAGTCTAGTGTGTGCACTGTGATTTCTTAAACGTGTGGTGAACATACAGGCTAAATTATTTTACTTCTGGGAGAAACAGACCTTTTCGCATGGGATGACACCAAAGACATTTTTTCAATGAATCACAAACCGCAGCCAAGAAACAATATCTCTCTACATTAACCGTCAATGATGGGAAAGAGACCGCCGCTCACACAAAGGTTTAAAATATCTGCTCTTCAGCCATTATTTTGTGACTGTGTGTGACATAGAGGTCCTCTCAAACCTCCATAGTCATTTTTGTGGTAGCGGTTAAACTTAAAACGCTACATGCAGGATCCTAGACGGTACGTTGTGTCCTGTGGGACAGTGTTTCCCGCTCTACACCCTTGCTAGATGCACATGTTGCCTAGAATACACCGATTACATCTATTGAACAAAAGAAATGGCATAAGTCTAAACAGTCTTTGCAATTAAACGAAATCCATGTGGACACATTTAAGTGGGATGAATTTCATTTAAGTGGGATGAATTTCATTTGTTGTTCTAATCTGATTCATTTTTTATTTCATCCTCTTATTTTGACTACATAAGAGTGCTTGCTTGCAGAAAGGAATATTCCATTAAGTGATCCCTACTGGAAGATTGTCAGCACAAACACTAGCTGTGAGATAAGTAAATATGTGTGAAACATCTGCTCTATCTGCATTCAGATCTCTCCGTTTGCTCTCATTCTCCTCGATCAGCTAATTTGATTCCTCCCAACTCATCTTCATCAACTGTAGTTGCCATAGAGCCAACAACAAAGACAAGCGTAAAGGGATCTTTCCCTCTTAGCACAAAGAGCAATAGCAGATGTTGTGCACACAGTCCCACACTACGCTTAAACAACTATTCATAGCCTTAAGACGATAAAAAACACAAATGGATCAACCTAATTCTATAAAAAGGACAAATTGAGCAATCTTATTTGTAAAAACTGCTCTTATGTGATTCCTGTTGCAGGCTATGAGCAATCCTCTTGTTTAATTGCCAGCTATCAGTGTTTTGGGTCATCTAGTCCCACTCGGAGCTGCATATCTGCAGCCAGCCCCCTCATTTCCATCTCAGTCTAACTGTCAGAGATCTGTGCGAGGTGTACAGGACAAACAGTGCAGAGGCATCCTGCCGAGAATCCATTCACGAGACTGCCCTGTGACTCATTACCAACATAAAGGAAGAAAATCATGGGGCACATTTACAATCTGTCTCCCATAGATTGAAGACCGGGGTTAGTTGTCACATGGAGATGCTGTCACTAGGGTAGTATCTCAGGGACTATGGGGTTTTGAAAAAATATACCGGTTTTTTTGTGTCGCTTCAAACACCTTACAGTCTTAAATCTGAACAATTTATCCAGTGTCAAATGTCCCCCAAAAAAAAGCAAGGGAACAAAAATTCAGGGAAAAGACAGTTATATAACAAAGATTTAACCAAAAAGAGACCTGCATTTTCAAATCAAAGACAAATTTTTATTTAGGCAAGTTGACAAATGTTGTAATTTGTATAAAGTATAAAAAATTCTAATTATTTTTCTTGGTCAAAACAATGGTTTATGTTTTTGTTGCCTTTTACATTTATGTTTCACGAATGTTATGATTTTTCCATTATTGTTTTATTACTTAAATTTAGCTGAAATGTCTATTATACGTAGGCTATGTAACTTTTTTCTGTGCAATAATGTTCCACAGCTTTTTCTAAGACTTTTAAAAAGTACCTGCACAGAAACTATCTTTCAAAAATGTGAGAAATATTCACATAAATGTAAAATAAAATAAAAAATGGTTCGCAATGTAAAAAGTGTGACAACTAGCCCCTAGATCAGAGGTCTCCAACTCTAATCAAACACACCTGAACCAGCTTTCAGGTGTTCAAGGTACAACAGGTAAGTGTGTTGGAGCAGGGTTGAAACTGAAGAATGCAGGAAGGTATAGCCCTCCAGGAATAGGGTTGGATACCCCTCCCCTAGATCTATCAGAAAGTCAACAGTGGAACTATTTTTTTTATTATTTAACAACAATAAAATTTGATGATGGGTTCAAAAATCATAGTACTGTTTTAAGAGGTTTGCTTTTTGCTTTTTTGGGCAGTCGTGGCCTAATGGTTAGAGAGTCAGACTGAGTTTGATTCTCAATACCTGCAGGAAATGACTGAGGTGCCCTTCAGCAAGGCCCCTAACCCCCAATCGCTCTCTGGGCGCCACAGCAAAAATGGCTCAACACTGTTCCCGGTGTGTGTGTCTATGGTTTGCAACTCACTGCTCCTAATCTGTATGCACTAACTTGGCTGGGTTAAATACAGTGGACAAATACAGAGTATGGTTAACTTCATACTTTCATTATGAGTTCTATACAGAGAATTTTTTGCCAGAATGCCAACTTGCACAGCAAAACAACATGGTGTAAGAAAAGCATTTAAAAATGAATGTCTTTTAGCCAAACCATTACTATGAAGCAGGATTGAAACAATACCCTAGCCGTTAGATACATAAGCAACCTAAATTGAGTTGTTTCAATATTTTTTTAAACACAATATTGACATAGATATGGTCACCCTGATGGCTGGTATGTCTGGGTGGGACTCCATCACTCTGCAGGCGGATGGGGGGCATGGAGTCTGCATGGCTAGATTTAGACCCTAGAAGGCTCTTCTCGTGTCAGTGATAACACTTCTGGTTTCCCCTGTTGGCTGCATGTTTACTTAACTCAGGGGTGCTCCACAGCAAGACCCCCAACCCTCCATGTGGGGGGCGACTAGGACGGGGTAAGATCTGAGGATGACCTGACACCTCTTGTAAATGGAACTTCCCTCATTACAGTCAAATGATAATCGAAAGGGTTAATGAGCTTTAATCCAAAATTACTTAATGAATATTCCTATTCTGAGGCTTTGAAATGCTCTATGTGAGTAATGAGGTTCTAACGGTTTAAGATGATCTTTTTTTAACAAATTAATTCTTAAATATACAATGGATGTTAAATATCACATTCAGTTCATTCTGCTAACCCACTTCAGTACAACAATTCATTCCTCATGAGATCTGAACCGTAAAAAGTTATCCTGTTTCCATGCAAACTAAACCAGCATATTACCATCGCAAAGCAAATCCATCTGCTATTATTCAAAAACACACAGCTGATCTATAAACCATAGAACTAAATGCACTAACGCCATAAACTTCTCTGACAGCTACCTTAAAATATGTATAAACAAATATGTTTGTAAATATGTTTAGAAATGCTGAGAATGCAATATTTTTTAGTGGACTAATTAAAGATTACACTGGATGTTATGGCCCAAACTGTTTACGAGGCAATTTGGATTGATTTACATGTAATAAAAGCATTCAAATAACCTACAGGTGGGGATAAGGTTGAATATGTTGTTAAAAAAAATGAGATTAGGAAAAGAAAAGTAAGCTAATTCATAATTACAACACGCTTTGTTTTCTTTTGATATATCCCTCAGATGTTACCCAAGAGTTTAGATACTGAGATATATATAAATACAGGGTTGCTGATCTGATGAGGCTTCAGAATTGAAGTGAGAACCATAAAACGTTCTGCTTCCATCTCTTGTTATCCACTGGCCAACTGGGAATGTGCCTGCAGAATCTCAGGGTGGGTGTGAACTCTCCCCACCGGTGGCACCTTGTAAAATGACATCTGCATGCACCTCCGGGCTTTTGAAGAAAGGAAAGCTGAGCACTCAAAGACTTTAAAGGCATTAAAAAGTTTGTTTAAACACACAGTAACGAAAAACATAGAATGACAGCAAGATAATAGAGACAAACATTTAAAAGCTATAAAATAATGTCCAATGTGTTTTTTCCCCCCCATCTCAAATCCTTTTCACATTTTCTCAAACGATAAGCTAAAAGGTCTCAAGATTAAAGCAGAAAGGCACAAAATAGTCAGTCTGGCATCAAATCTGAACTGCCCCATCACTTATTAAAGTAATTGACCGAGAGTGATTAAATGCGTGCCAACACTTGTACCTCTCACTGCACTGGCACACACGGGCCACTGAGCAGCAGGTTTGACCCGGTGAGTTACACGAGAACTCACCCCTCTCCTCTGGAGCTTCGTTACGGGACAAAAGTCTAGCACGGCACAGCTATATCCCTGGAAACTGAGAAAACATCTGTGTCCTGTTATACACACTAATACACCCCCTCCCCATCCACGTCACCCCACTCTGATTTAACTGGAAGGCTGGGTGGAAAATTCTGGCCCAATATAAAACTAATTGTTTGCTCTCCCTTTCTCACTTTCTCTGTTTCCTCTTAAGAGCAAGATGGAACAATAACACTGATTTATTTATTTAAATGTTTTACGGTTTTGCTAATACAAGGGATGCAATTTATTAATTTCCAAAACCGTCATTATGAACATAAGCTGTGAATCTGTATTCATGTAAATTGGGCTATTTCAGTGTATAGAACTTCGAGTTTACCGTGACTAAAGGCAAACAGATGCAGACCCTTTGGGATCTCTGTGAATAATTTGGTGGTTTCTGTGGCTCAATTTGGGAAAATAAAGAAATGCACAGTAATGAAACACTGAACGCACAATGTAAATAGATAATGACTTGAGAAATGTAAAGGTCAAAGACATCACTAATCATGGATGTCATTTAAAAATACATTAAGAAATACAATGCATACAAATGACTTAAATTCTACCCTTTTGTGGTGAATGTTTTTAGTTTATGAATATATTTTGTGGGGCCAAAAATGTCTAGACAGTGTAACTATGCAGAAGTTGTAAAAGGTCTAAAAGCTCAAATTCTTGAAAAGGTTTGGCATAACTTTAATGGCTTATTGTTATTAGCAATACTGTTAGTAAAGCAATACTGTTTTAAATAATATTAAATAAAAGAAAATGTAAATAAATCTAACTCAATCTGTAACCTAGATTGAAAGCACTTTGTTAAAACAAAATGTGCTGAAAATATTATAAATGTTTTTACCTTTTTAAGAACTTGGCATGTTTTTAACTATATTTTTTATAAATGCATGCTCACATCTTGGCCCCACAGTTTTTGTATTCACAATATTCATCACCAAACTCCAAATATTAAATAAATCATGAATAAAATAAAAAATCTGTTCCATAGAAAAAGTCAGTACTTTAATTTGGTGAGAGAATAGAGAATATCTGTAGTGCCAAAAGCTGACAAATCATCGTGGGAACACCCACTTTCTCCTTTTGAAGGTAGGGGGGTCGGAGAGGGTGTCTGGACTAGAGGCTGAGCGCAAATTTAACTCAGAGACGCAGTTGCTGCTGTCACAGTTGCTCCTGGATTCTACATTGTTAGGATCTCTTCTTCACACTGCAAACATGGATCTGAAAGTGATCGTAGTATTCGCTCTGATGGCGGTCGTCATTCATGCACCAGTTTCAAATGGTGAGTTATTGTTCAATAGATCCTTTGCAAATGTTTACATTATTTTTGCATTGTGCATAAAGCAGATGCATGTTTTGCCACACTATTTGGCGTCTAGGCAGTTCCGTTCATAAAAACAGTCGATGCAACTATTGCAAAGTTTTTACGGTTTATAACGTGCACATGTGTAATGCATATTTCAGTGCATTTACATTTACAGTGTGAATTAAATGTAAAACGTTTATTATTATTAGGGTAATTTAATGCCTTGGCAGTTTATTTTTTTTTTACATAATCAGAAAAAAACGCAAACGTAGGTTGATATGTCAACTTCATAAACGCACGTGATTTTTCCAAATATTGTAAGTAACAGACTGATGCGCATGCGGTCGGGAGAGCAGAGAGGCTCTGGCACGGCGTTGATTAATGTGTGTATTTGTCGCCCTCTTTGTTTTCTCTTAATTACTCACAAATTAGAGGATAAAACAGAACCGCAGAGATAGCGCCAGTCTTTACTTCAATCGAGCCAGTGCGCGCGGCTCTAACGATGGTGTGGGCGTTTACATCACAATGAAAATAGATTACTAGAGATGTCATTAGCATTTTACAAGTGGACTAACGTGGATAGAGCTCCGTTAAGTCGCAGGTAATTTACACCTCTGGACTCTTGTGAGTGGGCAATGTCCGTTAAAGTATTTGCGTACGTGCGCCGTACTGTCTTCACTTAGGCTACAATGTAAAGCTGCTCGAGCTGTTAAGTCTCTGCTTCCTTGAGCGAGTAACAGGTCTGAGCCAAACGGAACAATAATCCCAGCGCTGCCATACAAATCACTCGCTTTAATGTCCAAGAACGTGAAGGCTATTAAAACAGCGTCCAAGTATTTGCGTGCATGCGCGTTACAATTCATACAGCCTAGCAATGCCCACTTTAATACATTTATCATCAAATCTATTCACTTTAAGTGCTTTATAAATGCACCTAAACATGTCTCTTACCTCTATATATACCCAATAATATTATAGCCTACACTGAATTTCAAAATCATATTCGTTCATAATAATTTATATAGCTGATGGCTAATTTCACTGGCACTTGTGACTAGTGACAATAAAGGCTACTACTACTAAATAAAGTGCATAACATTCAATATCATAGCCCATAACATTCAATATCATAGCCCTGTAATATAGGCATAATATAAATATGCACGGCTAAAAAAATATGTAAAATTAATCTTGTTTATAACTTTCAGTTTTCATAGAAAAGCCAATAGAGGAACATGCACCCTCAGTCTGAAAATGGTCCTGGTTGTTATTAGAGAGTGTTGCAATAGTGAATTGGAAGTTAGAGCATGATTACATAATGGATTTTGAAAATTAAACAAAAGTTTCATTTTTAGTCAAGGATGCGGTTTCCTTTTACAAAGCGCATCTGTGGTGTGAGCTCAGGATTAAAATGCAGGGCAGAAAGTGATTTGCATTTGTCTACTTTCTCGTCAAACATCATTATTCATCATGATTTCATCCAACGCTCACATGCACCGAATTACAAGAACCGCAGCATCAGCTGAATTGAGTTTCTCTTCTCTTTTTCTCTTAATTCTTCTCCAGCCAAGCCCATCAGCCTGGTAGAGAGATGCTGGTGCCGTTCCACAGTCAACACTGTCCCACAAAGAAGCATTCGCGAGCTCAAGTTCCTCCACACACCCAACTGCCCCTTCCAAGTCATGTGAGTATCTACTCTAAACTCTCTCTTTCCTACTCGCTCAGCAGCTCTGCATGACCCAAAAACACATCACTTCACCCCATCAATCTCTAAATACTGAAGGGATGCTGAATGACCAAGGAATTGGCATCCCCTGTCTGGCATTATACCGTTGGACAGGCTCTCACAATTGCACACATCCAGGGGGAAATCCTATAGGAGGGGGTAGGACCTTTAAGCATGGATGCATTTGTATTTTGTACAGGAAAACAGCATCATAGGGGTCCGAAAGAGTTCCTCTTCATGCTCTTTCTCACACATGTAAAGGGCTTGAATGATGTGCTTAGTCACACACCATAGCCTTGCATGCTGATGAGAACTATCCTCCCCGTATGTTTTCACCTCTGTTGATTGAAGTGTTCAAAATAGCTGCTTTATTTAGATTTTTAACAAAGATTAATGGCAGTGCCTTGTCAAACTCCATTACAAATGTCACTTATTTTCCATACCATAAATGCTCACCGAGGCGTAAACAAAGACTTAAACCGTGTCAAAGGGTCAGCGAGATAAAAACAGCTGGTTAGTCTCAAAAATCACAAGCCGACAAACGATTGCCACAAAAGCCATAGGCAAAGCCCTGGAGAGCAGATCAGAACCTGAATCCCAAAGCTCAAGAGCCCTTGATACTTCAAATCTGCATTGATGAGTGATGCTGGTAACACTATCTACCAGTGTTTGCTGTTGGCCTTGGCTTGCTGTGAGGTAATTACTACCTGCTGTTCCCAGTCCAGACCCTCTCCAACTCCTGCTGACTAGATCGAGATACACCAACAAATGCCAGGCCCTGATAAACTTCAGCTACTTCAAAAGAGTGAGCTAACCAAATTAGAGGGGATCTGTGAATTGAAGATAAGAACTGATTACTTTAATGATACCGATATGATGATAGTGGACACATACTTTAAAGCTAATCTTGTCTCCGAAGACTGTTCTCACCCTCATCAACTTTTCAAGTATTCGCATTATGTAGTAGAAGAGTAATATCCACACACTGAGTTTACAGCTCCAAAAACATTTATTAATTAATTGGTCCCTGCTGATTACCTGACGGTCGAAACGTTGCACTGTTTATTAATTAACGTTTTTGGAGCTGTAAACTCAGTGCGCGGACATTACTCCTCTTACTTCTGTGATTGTCATCTTTTTGTCCTGCACCTGTGCCTGATTAAGGTTTGGGATGTGCACACCTTTTTTGTACTTTGTAGTGCCGTTCATTGTGGCTCCTTTAGGAATGCGTTACTCACAGAATTATGAGAACAACTCACAGCTGCGAAGTTCAGCAGACCGTTTGTGTGTGTGTGTGTGTGTCACATCCAAATCATCACATGAACTATAATGTATGCCAGAAACTCTGGGTTTAAAGACCTTTTCATACGCATTTATAGCATCAACACACGCATCCAAAACAGACAAAAATGTATAAAACATTTTTTTGCAAACATTTGAATCAATAATAATAATAATTATTACATTCATCCATATCGATTTTCTAAAAAGTTTAAATTATTTATGTAATACATTAATTTCAATTTTTAATACAAATACAATATTATACTTTTTACACTATATTATACTTAACACTTTACAATAAGGTCTCATTTGTTAACATTAGTTAATGTATTAACTAACATGAACTAACCATGAGCATTTCATTTGTTACTGTATATTTTTATCTTTGTTAACTTTAGTTATTAAAAATACAGCTGTTAATTGTTTGTTCATGTTAGATCACAGCGCATTAACTAATGTTAAACAAATTCAACTTTTAGTAACTGTTGAAATTAACATGAACAAGGATTAATAAATGCTGTAGAAGTGCAATTCATTATTAGTATATAATGTTAACTAATCTAGTTAACTAATGTTAACAACTGAAATCTTATTGTAAAGTGTTACTAAAAATGTTTGCTGTTAAAATTCACAAATAGTATTTTATATAATAGTATTTTTGCAAGTATTTTAACTTTATTAATGTTTACTTTACATTGGACAGTGTTTAATGATTTGTGTGTGTCAGTTGTAGACAATTGAAAACAAATGGTTCACCTGTGCTAACAAGACACCTATAGTCTAATCTTTTTGCTGAGAGCTACAAGGAAGATTGTGATAACAATCTGACAATCTGTTAAGACCTGTAGGGAAATAGGGAATGCAGATGCAGGAAAAGAATACCAAGGGTGATGAGAGAGTGCAGTGTAATATCACTTACTAGAGAGAGGAGTGACTGAGAACCAACTGCTTGGCTGAGCTTGAATGCACAACTGTTCTGCTATTGTATGGCTGATGCTGACTATGGGGTTTCTATTGTATTGCATTCAAAATCTGTTCACAATGGGCTCTTGGAGCTTTATACTTAGCAATGATTGCTTGTTTATACTGCAATTTGAATCTCTAAAAAGTTCACATTTCAGCACTGTGATTCAAACAAGATATAATGAAAACTTACACTTTTCACCTGCAGTGCCAAACTGAAGAGCAACAAGGAAGTGTGCATTAACCCAGAGACCAAGTGGCTGCAACAGTACCTGAAGAACGCCCTGAACAAGTAAGGAAACCTTGACTAACAGGAGCTGAGAAATTGGAGAAACAGGAGAGGAAATACAATGTTTAATTTGTTTTATAGCATTGTTCACAAATGCAATATAACCTTGCAGAGTCAATTCCAATTAACCAAATTAGACTTTTAGACAAATTAAAATTAGACCAAAGTATGTACCGCATCAAATATCAAAGCCTCAGTGTAATAGTTTATGTAGTAGTCTCTGTTGACAAAAAGTCACCCGCACTTTAAAATACTGGTCTTTCTTGTTTCTCACACATCTCTAAATGCTCGCAAAAGCCATTCCTGGTTTGTTTCTCGGATTTCTTTTGAATGTTATTGTCCGGTTATAGTGCTCTGAAATATTTATCTAAAGTTGATGTGCAAGATTAGCAGCTACTGCCGAGCTAATGAAAAACATGTTCAGGCTTTTGCGGCCTTGCCTTAATAGTTCCTCCGCTGATTGTTATCGTGAATGTCCAAACAAAGTAAAACAAGCTTTTGTTGTACTGAATTCATGAGAAGAAAGAAATTTCCCACATCTGATCATGAGCTTGATGTATTCGATCATGGGACTGGTTGCCATCGTATTTCGTTTTAAACTGGAAGATTGAATTTGAGAGGGGGTGGGTGAATATAAAGCTTATGGATGTATGGCAAACCAGTAGGTGCTGCCTTTATTGGTGTGTTTCTACTTCTTAAACAAAAAGCATTGTCTAAAGGGGTAGAAAAGTGTGAACTGTCCAGTCTGCACAACAAAACATTCGTAGCTAGAGATGAACGATGGCTCCTTGAGGCTGAACACCCATGAATGGTCTCCGGACACTAATGAGCACATACTGTGCGGTCTTTAGTACATCTCAATAAGTGAAAAAGGAAGTTGTACATCTGCAGGTAGTGAGGGAGGTTTCTGGCATCTGCAACACCTCTGGTCAATGAGCCACAAAACAGCTCAGACATTCCGGGTCATGTGACTTACAGTACTTAATAATAAAAACAAAAGTTTGAGATACTTTCAAACCTAATATTTTGAGACTGTAAGTACTGGAAGCTTTCTTTAGGCCAAACTTGACAATTCCACATAACTTAATTTTTTCAATTACACAAAGTTTATTTACTTAAGAATTTTCAGGCAACGGTGTTCCTCGCTTTTTTAAGTTAGGTAAATAAACTTCATGCGTGGAATTCACATAACTTACATTTTTCAATTACATGAAGTTTATTTACTTAATAATTTTAAGGCAACAGGTTTCCTCACTTTTTTAAGTTAAGTTAAAGGATTAAAAAAGTTTTTAAAAATTCACTTCAGCTTGAGGATTTTCAATAGTGGCAGCTTCAGCCCAATTAAAACTAACAGCATGCAGCTACTATTAGAAACTTCCTATAAAAAGTGCAGACATGTCTGTTACATTCTTGCCAGAAGCATAATTTAGATTTATTGTTTTAATCACTGTGGAGATAGAGGCTATTTAAAAATGTCCTGCTACTATTCACGATTCAATAAAAAAAAAAATTTAATCAAATAAGTTCCATGTTGGTGTGTGACTTGTCACATTGTAACATTTTGCGTCTCTTCATTTCAGAATGAAAAAGGCCCAACAACAGTCGAACTAAGAAGTCTGCCAGATGACCCGGGAATCTGACAGCCCACCGTCACAGATATGTACCATATAGTCCTCTGGCATGCTTGCTGACCCAGCACTTAACCTGCCAAATATGCATCCCCAGTAAATGACTCAGCAAAAGACCACCAGTCCAACATCACTACCCATGTAGTCTCCTCTGTTAGCGCCAAGTGCAATTATATATGTATGACTGTGTTTTTTTTTTTGTGTGTTTTTTTTTTTTTTTTACGTATGATATGTATATACAATGTTTTTTTATATCGTCTTAAAAACAGTAAAGAGATATTTTTGGAGTCGTGTTTGCTCCTTTGTTTGTTGTGTTATGTTGGGTTAGGCAGAACAGCATTGAGATAATGAGGTCTTTTGGAGCAAACATTCAAAACTCTGAATATATATTTTAATCTTAGATGCGAAAGAATATGTGACTTCACATTAGCAGGAATGAAGTTCTGAAAATTCATATGCATGCAAGTTCTTTGACACAAAAAGAAGGGCATTGATTTTTACCTTGATTTTTGTTATGTATTTACCAAGTTCATAATAGATATCTGTAACAGCATAAACTGCTTGTAAACGTTTTATGGCATATACGGAAAAGATTCACTTGTTTTATTCTTGGAAAGGGCTTCTTTGCCAAACAAATATTAACTATTTAGACCTTGCATGAACCAAGACAGTTTTTGAATGACTTTGGGGAATGTAATTGGCATTCCCAAAAGGCATTTGTGGGCCAATAGGGAGTCTTTTGCAATGTACTGTTGGTACAAAAACATCTATTTTTGTTAATTGACCGATCTGAGTGTGCGTAAGAGACTCCGCATCACAACATGCTAAATGTTGCTTCACGCTCAGCAGAATTATGACATTAGAGACAGTAGTGCATCAAAACACTTTATCAATTAACAAGTAAAAAAGAGGTTGGAGAATTCACAGCCAAGTTCTGGAAGTACAAAAAAATTTAAAAAGCAGTGTTAGTGGAACATCTGAGGTAGACCTTGAGACAGAACTAATTGACGTAATTACTACCTATATATATATAACAATGCACTTTATAATCCCTTGTGACATTTACGGGAAAAAAATCTGATTCTGGATGTTGTCCACTTCACAATGAATAGTTCTAGAGCCTAAAGTTTTCTGTGTTTAGACATAGTTATGACTGTATTGCCAAATTTATTAAACATTTGTATCTTCAGCATCAGATTTTATTATTTTGAGTGGGTTTGTGTTTAAATATTTTGTGGATTATTTCACATCTACGTTTAGGAAACAGTCAGATTATTCATTTAAGTGTCAACAATAGCTGAATAACTGACATGTACATCCCACTTTTCATGTAAATAATAAAAAAAAAATCTAGCTAGCATGATTTGTGATTTGATATCTGACTTTTGAAATAGAGGCACAAAAATATTTAACCCGAAAACACATCTCAAAATCCCGCTAATCAAAAACCTATCAACATTAGGGATGCACCGATATGAAAATTTTGGCCGATACCGATTAACGATAACCCTTTGTATTTGAAAGCCGATAACCGATACATTGGCCGATAAATCTAGCGCCTGATTGAAAAAACAAAATCTTACCATTAAAAGCCATGACCCAAGTTCACAATTATAATGTTCTCATTATAATTTTATGTAGCCTATATGACAGACTTGCGCTGCACTTAACCTTATTTTCGATAACATTAAAAATTAACATATAACGGCCGATACAAATATGGTGGTCGAAATATCGTGCATCCCTAATTTTGAACACCTGAAGCTCCTGTTTCCCTTGGACAACTGTTTGGTCAAGGAATACACATAACGTGAATACCACACATATAGCAAAGTATGGCAATGCCTTGTGACTCTCCAAAGAAAATGAGTGTATGGAATTTGTCTGTTACTACTGCCAATTTCATAATGTTGAGCTGTTAAAAGCACCAGGCCTCATTTGAAAACTCACCCAGGGGCACAAAATCTATAAGGAAACATAATGCCTACTCTGTGCTTCCACTGGAGTCTATGTACTAGGTAAAGGGTTAGAGCCCCCCGCTAGACAGCTGCATTCCTATTAAAATGGGAGAAAAAGATATCTTGCAAAAATATCATGTACTTCTTTGAAAAAAAGATATTTCAGAATGTGGTTAATTTTTTTCATCTAAAAAACATGTCCCAATATAGTGATGCCATTAAATAAAAATGTACCATGATTTCATGTAAAAAGTAAGGGAAGCTTTTTCATATACATTCCATCAAATTGTCACTATTTTCAACACTGTATAGTTAACTGTAGCATATACTGTCCTTCCATTCCTTTTTCCCACTTAATGTGAAGATTACTTTGATGTATATGGCAGCTTATGACAGCATGAAGCACATCTGTTGTTCTTTCTTTTGTGAGTCTGTACATTGGTTTGATTTAGTCCCTAAAGTGTTTATTTTGAAATAAATCATTCTGAAGAATTCTGTATGACGTTTTACTAATGGATGCGTATGAACATCAGTCATGTCACCTGTGATTTGGTTCACACCAAGAGAAAAGGGGTAACCTGCCACCTATATGTCTCCAACCATTAGAATCTAGATGTTAAAGGGGTGGTATAATGCCCTTTTCACAAGATGTAAAATATGTCTTTGATGTCCCCAGAGTGTGTATGTGAAGGTTTAGCTCAAAACACCCCACATATATTTTTACAAAGCATGTTAAAGTTGTCAATTTTTGAGGGTGAGCAAAAACACACCATTTTGTGTCTATTCCTTTGAATGCAAATGAGCTGCGGCTTGTGGCACAGAGGGCGGAGCTTCAACAACTTGTGTAATTTTACCTCACACAGACATGCACTGAAAATTTCAAAAACTTTTAGCCTTCTATGTTCAAACCGGAGTCAGATGATGTCAACGGAGTCAATGATGGAAAGACTCGAGAAGAAGTCACAACATGTAGAATGCAACAGGACATTTCAGAATGGTTAGTTGATGAATTTATGTAGCTGATGTGTAGTTCTTTTCTAGTCAGTGATTAGCATATTCTGTCTTGATAATCTATAAATCTTTTTTAGGGGCGGAGTTTATGTAAATTTTAGGGTTAGTGATGTCACTAACCCGGGAGGAATGTCTTGTAGTCCCTACCAGCCGTTTGTTGTAGTCCTTAAAAAGCAATTTCTTTAAAAGCAAAAATCTTCCTTTGCTTTGAACTTTGAGCACTGTAACTTTGCAGACGTTGTTTATGCTCAAACAGCAACATTACACACTAACTAAAGTTAGAAAAGGGAAATCATAATCAACCACCCCTTTAAATGAGGAAAAGGGAAATTAAGATTTCAAATGGGGGTCAAGAGTTGCAGGCAGACTCAAAAATCACACCTTGATTTCACACAGCTCTTGTAAATCTAAAAAGTGCTCCCAGGATTATTTATATGAGACACTGAACAACTTTTTTCACTTATCCAAACATCCAGTTTTATAAAGAGTTTTAGTGTAAAATAAAATATTTGCCTTGTACATTTTATGAGCTGTCATATTCAATTTCCCTTAAAAATGGAAAAAGAAACACAATAAAACCCTTACTCTCAGAAGAAATAATCTCTTGCACAGCAGCGAAAATTCTGTTATTACAGCTTCATATAGCTGTCAAAATCAATATTCGCAATAAGGGCAAAATAAATTAATAATATGGCCAGTCATAAAATCTGGTACAGAGCTGTTATGAAACATGTATGCTCTGATAAGGTGCAAAAGAGATCAAATTTATATTAAAGATAAGGTTCCACTTTATATTAAGTGGCTTTAAGTACTATGTATTTACATCGAAAAATAAGTACAATGTACTTATTGAGTTCATGTTGTATTGTAAATCACTGTTGCTGCTATTGAGGTGTGATACAGGTAAGATAAGGGACAGGTTTGGTGGAATCGGTCGGTTTAAGGGTGGGTTAAGGGAAGGTCAACAGTGTAATTATACATGTAATTACATAAATCAATACATCTGTAATTACATGCAGATATTTTCAGAATATAGTACAATGTAAAAAACATGTACACAATAAGTCCATTGTATCAAATTATTAATTTCAGTGTAAGTACATTGTACTTAAAGCCACTTAATATAAAGTGGGACCAAAGATACTGATTCAAAACAAAAATTGAACAGATGATCCTAATAGCATGCTATAAAAGTAAATCCTGTACTACATACATTATGTTATTTGCATAAAATGTATACAGTAGCTCACATAAGGTCAGATTTGTTTAATATTTCTAATACCTACAAAACAGATACTTTGAGAAAATTACAAATCAAATTAAGATTATTTATCAGATACAATCATTTAAAAAATACAAAGGGGAAGCAAAACTAAATAATATGTGTAATGCGATATGAAAACTGTAGAATGATAAATTACCAAAAATTACGAGATGTAAATTGTTTTATATATTAACATAAAAAATATATTTAACATAATTCAGAATGAAAAACATTAAAAAAAAGTTTTAGAGTTAAGTGGACAATTAGAAGTTTTAGTTACACGCAACTTCTGACACCAATCTCACAGAAGCCACAAGCAGCCACTTAAAGGCTAATTTGATGCTTCTAAAAGGTCATACTAGTTGTAAGAAGTCTCCAGAGATTAGCTGATAGATTCAGCAGAGGTTGAATTAAAGGAAAAGTTTTAAATTGAATACAGAAATTCAAGTTTGCCCAAGCAACTGAGTAAAAATAATAGACCAAGCTATACTTTGAACGAGCATAAAAATTAGCACACATAGGGCCGATTCACATATAGTGCCTAAAAACGCGTAGAAAACGCTAGGCGCGCCACATTCTCCTTTTTCCAAAGCGCTAGGGCGGTTGCGCTCCGGAGGCGTCTGTCGTTGCTAAGCTTGTTGTTATTAAGGTTCTTTTCACGTGACCTACGGTGCGCTTGCGGCATTCTGAAAAGTTGAGATGTTTTTATCTCGATGCGGCGCGGACGCGCTTGGAAAAAACGAGCGCGTCGCACCGCGACCGCGTCGCTTCCATTATGAGCGCGCATACTGTGCGCGTGATTTTAAATAACTAACTTGAGCGCGCAAAAGATGCGATATGTGAATCGGCCCTAAGGCCGCATTTAAAATGCACGTCTTGATGCCCAGTTCCAATTGTTGACAACCAGCTTACATCTTTTAAATGTGACTCATGTGATATCTGCATTTACACTAGGCCAGGCCTATACACTTGGCAAAACAATAAAAGGTAGACATACTAACCCAGAAAAGCTTAGGCTGAAAAGGAAGTAAAAACGGTGCGATTTGCAATGGACGCAGATGAAATGATAATACAAGACTTTGCTTTGCCCACCATCTTTAAAGATCAGCAAAACATTGAGTTGAGCCTTTGTCCTCCATTGCGCCATTGAAAAAAGTCATGTGATCACGGTTGGTGTCCAGCTGAGTTGAAGTCATTCGCCAGAATCTACACTGTCGCTTCGATGTAGCCTACAACTCGCATTGTCAGGGGAATATACAATCTGTTCACTTACATGGCAGACACAAATGCACATCTGATTCATATTAGATTTATTTCCAAATATGAATGAGGCCATCGGAATCCATGAGCTTTTTTCCTGTTTACATGTTCACTGTAAGAATGATTATTAAGTACAATAAACTTGGATGTTTAAGTCATTTGAACTTACTGGTAAATTACATTAAACTGACTTAAAAAAAAATCAATGTTGTTGTAACTTATTAATCATACAATTTTTTACAGTGTTCGTTACACGAATTAGGTCACTTGCTCCATATAATGTAAATGCGGCGCCGGCCTTCCCGTTAAAATTGCTTTCTCCGACTTCTTGATGAAATCACATGCAAAAATGCACAGAAATCCTTCACAGAAGCCAAAGGAATTATTAAACCAACTGGTTTACAGTCTACAGATCTATAGATCTAAAGATCAGATCAGATCTACATAGATCTTCTAAAGTTATTGTGTAAATCTGTTTGAGGATGCCTCATTTTACAGCCTATCATCAACTACATTGAATGAGTTACAGTATTCAAAGAGGAAGCTACTTAGATATCATCAACCATCAGTGGTTTGTCTGTTGCTGTGAAGACAGATAAGATTAAGTGAATTATGAGTGTCAGTTTATCTACACCGCAGGGGATAAAGAATGTACTTCAAAAGGTATACAAATATGGTAAAGAAAAAGTAAAAAAGAATATATATATATATATATATACATACTGTATATTCTTCAGTGTCAATATTTTGTTTAATCCTTGTTTGCAGTAATAACCATTTAACTATCATTTTCAATGAAATCTTTTGATGCTTGAATTGTGCCATTTAATGCTAAAGCAAAAAAAAGAGGCAAATGATTCTTGCCACTGATATACTTAAAAATGGTAAGGATAAAAGATAAAATCTCAGTTTACATATTTAAAACTGCTGTTGTTCCACTACACTTCCTTAATACTTGTTTAACACAGCAGTCAAAAGATTGGCAAATTTAGGATGGCAAAACCACTGATTAAGTCCCAAGAGACCACAAAATAAGTCACTCCGAACATAAATTAACATTTGAATGTACAACTAGTTCTGTGAAACAATAGCAAAAAGCTGTTAAAAATATTTTTAAAACTGAAAAAGGGAATGTATCAAATGTACATAATGAAGCATAAATGTACAATAATTCCACACGGCATTAGGAGTCAGCAACAGTTTGTCAAATCTCAAGTCAACATTTTATATTCTATTTCATTACATTTCTAGAGAAAAGGCGACGGCACAAATACTAACATGCATCACGTCTGAAATATTCATTAAAAAGCTTTTACCGCCATCTAAACATTTGTACTCTATTTAGAGGAAGAAGGAAATACGTTATACAAGTTCAAAGAAGTGTGTCTGTTTTACATAGTCATCACCATCAAGCTTTTAGCTCTGCTAATATCCAGTTCCTGTCATTTTATGACCTCACAAAACAAGCAGTAAAGGTTCTACAGTAACATGTAATATAAGCGATAATATGTTTTGTCAGTATTATTCCTGAAAGAATTTAGAAAGTTTTTTTGAGCATGCGCTGGAACTATTATAAAAAATGAGCATGGTAAAAATTATTCCTACGTTACCCTTGTTCAAATCAGTGATAGTTCACAGCGGTTAATTCTCATATGGTTTCTGCATCAACCCCTGCGTTACATTTTGTCTAATCTTTCAAATTGCTTGAAAACCCTTCTAATTCGCTCCCCAGAGTACGAACAGCAAGGGCTACTGCACTTTCTCATCACAATCTCTCTGAAGTTGTACGATGTGGCCTATGGCCATTTAACTTACTCCATATCATTGCCTTATTGCAAGCATGTGCTCAAATACTTACACAAGGTTGTGTGACAACCACTGAGTCACAATCCACCGGGGAATCGCTAAGCATTGGCGAGCACTTATTGTTTCAGTATCTGATGACCCTTTATGATACAGCATGCAAACGCTTCGCTGGAAAAGGGCAATAATGATTCCGGAATGGCTCCATTTGAAACTTTTCCTGATTGTACATAGCTGAAAACCCATTTAATGCCTTTAATTGTGCTCACTGGATAGAACATACAGAGACATAAATCAATTCTAGAAGGGAACAATTCTGCTGAATTTCTCGAGGGAAGAGCAACGATTGAACAATGTTCTTGTACATAACATCTGCAGTCCCTTCAAAATATGATTAAACAGCCCTTAATGGTTGATTTATCTTTCATGTGTTAATGGAGGTTTTTAGAATTAATGCCACACATTTCCATAGTATAGCTAAGAGTCCGTAGGATTATACACTTAGGCTTCAACAAGGGTGAACGGAGGTTGGCGAGAGGTCTGAACTTCAGACAAAGCAATGCACAGCCAGATTCTTTTGGAGTGACTCAGGCTCTGATGGAGGCTCCCCATCCTCCAACCACGAGAAATCCCTCTTTCAGATGGCTGGTGTTCTTTTTGATCAAAGATATTCACAAGACAATACACTCCATTTCATGTGGTGAAGCGACCAATAGAAAATGATTACTGAGGGGCCTAACGAGGGGTGAGGGGTCCTGTTTTTGCTTCCCTACACACCAAAAAAATAATAATCTGAAGCCACACTGAAATAACTCTATTCATTCATTCCACTGTACTTCATAACTAGCGGTAATAGTAGAATATATTCTTGTGCTATAGGATATCATGACTCAAAATCTCAAGAGGATGAGAACAGTGAGGATATTGAAGCCCCATAGGTGACTAAACCACTGCTGTCTAGACTAAGTACTGGTGGTCTTATGTGATTTTTTTAAAAAACATTATCCAATGAAGTTTTAAATAATTAGAATCAGAAACAGGCAAAGGTTCTATTCCAAAGTCATGTTTGCCTTTTGGACTGTATTATGCCTGGTCCCGAAATTGTTAAGACTTTACAAGAAGGTTAAATTTGTTACCATTAGTTAATTCATTAGGTATCACAAACTAACAATGAACAATTTTTTCAGCATATATTAATACACCACACTGCTAGAAAAATTTGGGGTTAAGAGTTTTTTTTAAAGAATTTTGTAAATGATTTTGAAAGAAATCTCTTGTGCTCACCAAAGCTGCATTTAATTGATCAAAATACTTCAAAAACAGTATTATTGTGAAATGTTATTACAATAAATAAAATAAAAAGTTAGCTTTTTTAATATATCTTAAAATGTAATGTAATCCTGTGATGTCAAAGTTGAATTTGTTTACTAGTGTCGCATGATCCTTCCAAAATGCCATGATACATTTGTTTATGCATTCTTAGAGGAGCATAAAAGTTCCAAAGAACAGCATTTGTCTAAAATATAACTTTTTGGTGAATTTAATGTAACCTTGCTGAATAAAAATATTAATTGTTTTTGAAAAAAGAAAATCTTACTGACTTCAAACGTTTGAACATAGCGTGGATTGATGTTAATGTATTATTGTTTAGGGCTAATTCAAGTTTGTTTATAATAAATTATCTAATTTTAATTTATTCCATTTGAAATGGAAAAAAATATTAGTATAATGTAGAAATGAACATTAACCTATGTATTTTTAATAGTCAATGGCCCAAAACGGCAATGGCCTGAATGATTATTGTCCTTACAAATGTTTAAGCTTACAAGCTTTTCTAAATCTGTGCTGCAGACAATAGGACAGCACAATAAACACAAAGGCCAGACAATATTATCTGTCTTCCCCAAGTTAAACATAAACTTATGCATGACCAGCCAAACTCAAATTTTTGGATTCCCTCCGGTTTTGAAAGCAAAGCCTTGAAGCTGTGAAAGTGTGGACGACACAACACAGAATGTGATGTTCAGCCCATTCAAAATGAATGGTGATTACTGCAGATGAAATTAAATTAAGATGACAGATGTAGAACATAGGAACATGATAGACTGGAACATTAGTTTCATAATAGAGCTCATTATATGCAATTTCATCAGGTTCACTTTTACATTTTTCAGTCTTTATAATAGGGCTGCAGCTGAAGAGATGTGAGTTGTTTTTCGAACTGGAATGACCAAATGGTGTTGAGTTTCTTTATTTTGGAGTGATATTAATCAAAAGACATGAGAAGCCAAGTTGGGTCAGAGCTGTACTGGCACAGACATACTTATGTAATCATGTATATGGCTGTTGATCAGTTCATCTATACAGGTTTCAGTTGTGAAATAATAACTTTGTGCTGATCCTTATAAATTCCTCTAGATCAACAAAACCAACAAAAGCGGTTAAATCAGCAAAAGGACCATTACACTAATAAAAAGCACTGATAGGGCTGGGAAATGTCTGAGACAGTTGGAAAAGAGAGAGTGCAGGGCCGGTGATAATTTGTAGTTTATTGATGTGAGCTATTCTGGGAAGAAATGGTAATGGGATGCTGTGCATAGTCTTGCTGTACATATGTAAGGGATTATAAGAGAAAGAGAAGTAAAGTGAGATGTATTGGACGAAGAGTAAAAAGATCTAATCAATATAGGTCTACATTTTCCAAGCTGCTTTATAACTAAACTAAACTTAAAAAATAAATACAATGAAAATAAAGGAAATGATACATCAACTACAATTTAAAGAAACATTTGCAATTTGTGTTGCTTGCTAAATATATCTAATTAGGAATACACAGATACACTTTAAATAGCATTCAATAGAGAGAGATACTTTTGCAACTAGATGGTGTAATGGTGCGTTCAAGTCATGTCGAAAAGATCTTGTTCATGGGTTGGGGTAGTTCACCCAATAGTTCACCCAAAAATGTTAAATCTGTCATTAATTACTCACCCTCATTCCAAGTCCTTAAGACCTTTGTTCATCTTCGGATCACAAATTAAGATATTTTTGATGAAATCTGAGAGCTTTCTGTCCCTCCATTGACAGCAATGTCATTGCAACTTTCAAGGCCCAGAAAGGTGGTAAAGACATAGTTCAAATAGTCCATGTGACTACAGTAGTTCAACCTTAATATTATGGGAGCAAAGAGAATACTTTTGTACTTTTTTTACAATATTTATAGGCATTTAGCAGTGACATTGTCAGGCTTTGTTTTATTAATAACAAAATAAGCTAATTCCTTGCAAAAAAATATAATAGCATTGTAATATAACAATATAATATTTAACGATAAAGTTAACAGTGGCTTCAGAAATAAATAAATAAATATTGACTATAATTACAACACCAGGGTTGATCATGCAACTTGATCATGCTAACAACAAACCAAAGTAAAAAAATAAATAAACACGCCAAATCTAAACCAATTAAACAAATTAAACCGCTGTGTACACTCTTAACTTATTGGTATATTAGGTATAGTACTATCTTGGTAGATCTGAACAAGTCTAATCTCCAATATTTTACAATTAAGCTGTCTTTTCACTTAACAGGAGTTGTTCTGTTGTGAAAATAAAATGGTTACGTATGAAGAGTTTTCAACAAAACACTACCCGGATCCCTCAGATTAATATGACCTGAGTCCATTGTATAACTAATAAGCAGAGACAAGCTACTGGAACATATTTTACGTCATTTACTTTTTGGTCTCATTCATGCTCTACTGTGCATTCAGCATTTTAACTGACGCACTGATTACCATCCAGAGTCACCATGTATTCATTACGCACAGACACAAGCAAAATAGATTCCTCAACAAGGTGTGGAATTGCGTAATCAAAGTATTTAAGGTACATAACAGCATGTGTTATTGTGATCAGACAGATAAAAACACCTTTTTGGCTTTCTGCTGAGTACTTTTGCAAGTTTGTATATTCTCATGGAATATTGTTTATTTTTTCTGTCAAGACTGAAATGATCTGCCATAATGGCTCATCATGTGTCTGCTTTGGCATGCTTTTAATGCTTTGTAAGGTTTTAATTTAATCCATATGGATTTAGAACCTTTTCCAATTGTTTTGTATGACCTCATACTCATAATTGCATACTTTATACGACTATAATAGGTCTAAGTTTAATGTTCGCCATTGCTGTAAGTTGCAGTTTGCTATACCAATTATTACTTTAGTTATTTTGTCTGAGTCTGTGGCTTCGAGACTCTCTACATGATTGGATCTACATAGCAAAAAGATGTGGGGTCAATGGGCACATGAAAATCCCCCAAATGGCTGTTCATATAATGAAATCCCTATGCATGTCAATCTCTCAATGAAAAACCCCTGACATTTTCACATTGATTCTGACAATGTGGACCAATGGCATGGGTTCAAACAGAATACACTGGAAATATGCTTTAAAGAACTGCAATCCTTTTCTAGTGTTTCACCAGCAGTGGAAATGTGTTATAAGACTGTAGAAACCGCTCTTTCTTTGCACATTCTGGTTGTTAAAACCCCCTCTGAGGACTATGCAAGTCAATGAGAACCAAACTTTGCCTTATAAACTGTCAAATATTCCAAGGAAATCCTATTTGTTATCACAAATCAATAGTAAAGCCAAACCACACAACCAAACAGTTTGTTTGAATGAGAAACAGACAGAAACAATTGTCCAGATGAGCAATGTTTTGTGGAACATCCCAAACAAGGCCAATCAAATCTATTTTCATTAGTCCTACAAATACAAGGCAGAACATAGTGCGGTTTAAACAGGGCACCATCACTAAATTGTGTATTATGTTTCAACCACAAATATATTGGGTACATTTTTGGATCTAGAATCACTAACATGCTTTAACACTTTTTTTTTCTGCTCAACTGAAAGCATGCACATGCAAAAACATGAGTGTCTGAAGAAACAGCCTGCAGATGTTTTAGTCCTCCATCACTTCCTGCCCCAATGAGACGCCACCAGGTTTCCAGGCCTAATTAAAAGGTAATTGAGTTGGACCGGTTAAGATCTACCTAACCACTGAGCATACATTCCAGACATGCATGTTTCACCTCTTGAAGAAACAACAAAAAAAACTTTGATATTTAGAGGCGTGCTGTTTTGTCTTGGGTGGGATTACTTTCACAAACAGACTGCAGGGTCATTTCGTTTTTGAAGACGAGTCCAAAATTATTAACCTTAAATCTCACAGCGTGAAGGATGCAGTCTGAATGTGCTCAAAATTATTTTTTGTTAATTATTTATTCATTTTTAAAGGAATGTTTCAGCCTTTTTAACCATAAATCACAGCAGAGAACACTTAATATAATGGTAGGAGTCATATTATTCACCATGAAAATCATTTGACTCAAACCCTCAGGGTTTCTGGTGAATGCGGACTTGGAAACTCCCCAGTACAAGGCTTTATCCAAAGTGGAACTAGAAAATTCTGTCAACTTTGTATTGAGGACAATTGAATTATGGATTCTCAATTCAACATTCTAGAAAATGTCTCACAAAAGAACATAAACACTTTTGTATTTCCAAACTTGGACTGAATACGCTATGAGTCAACTGTTTAGAGCAAACAAAAGACCTCTACATTGAGAAATAAAAAATGAAATGAAAATGAAAGAGCGGGGGAGAGAAAGACAGAGAAATGAAAGAAATAATTGAAAGGATAGAACAAGAAAAAAGCAGATAAGATTCAGACGAGAGGGGGCGAGGGGGGTAACATTAAATCAAGATGGAAAGCAAATACATAACTTGGCAGACTCTTGGTAATTAGGGGAAAGCATAGTGAAACTAGAAAGACTGGAAGAAGTCAAAAAAGGTTCAAGAGTGTAATACAGACACTTTTGAGGGGTGAGAAACAAATGAGTTGCCAACGTTTGCAGAGCAGTTTACCCCAACAAGAGGAATAAATTCCAAGAACATTCATCCTCTGATGTTCTCCAGCAATAAATCTACCCAAGCTCCCTATTTAAAGGTTTTCATATTTCTAGACTCGCACATTAAACTCAAAGCTCACTCATAAGGGTCAAATAATTCATTTCTTTCACGCTAGACAACTATTTAAAAATAATTAATGGCCAGTTTAAATTTCCACCTAAAATACTCTCGGGTTGAAACACCTGCATTTCTTTAGTCCCAGATATCAGAGTCTGTGGAGCACTGTGGTGACATTACTTCACTGCAGTGATTTAACCGATTTAAATGCAGCATAAAAACATTATGTAATGCATTATAATTCTTTATAGATTAGCTACATATGAACGATATCCCTTGATATACCATTATTCTTTTAATATTTTACATTTAAATATTAACTCTATGCATTATGTGATTTCTTTATTTCGTTTTGAGATTTACACAGCATTTACATTTGCATTAACTTTCATGAAAATAAGCTGAATGTATAAAGAATCCCCTATACAGGTGGAAATAATTATTGACTATATAAATGTTGTACTCTCGCTTGCTGTTGGCATACATACAGCAACAAAAAAAGCCTGTGCAAAGTGTATAATTTCCTGAGGTGAGAGAGCAGTTCACACCACTGCTGCTTTATTATTACAAAGGTGAGTAGTATGTACTTTAATTTGATCCTGAGAGAGCAGGAGGATATTAGTTACACAAGTTTTATTGATGTTCAATGAAACTGACGGAACAGTGTGTGCGATAGTCACATTCACACCTGTTTTAGTGAAACACAGGATAATTAGTTTAATGTGAGAACCTGCTTCAGAATAAACTTTCTGAATAAACTTCTAACACACAGTTGGTTATTTATACAGTCTTAGATGAATAACAACCCTATAGCTGAACTCTTTGGATAATATTATAACATAAAAGGAAATGGTTTATTTAGAGCGATATGCGTAGCACAAGCTTGTTTTCTTAAATATAGGTTGTGTATATTATAAAAATATTAGGGATGCACCGAGGTATCGGGCAATAAAACCAATTACTTTCACTATCGGCCATCAGCTGATTGTTTAAAAACAGTCGTTGATCAGGGCCGATTATATCCTGTCAATCAAAAAGGAAAAACGGATCTGCAACTTATACTGTGTCGGAATAAATTGTCTCGTGTTGAATTTAGGTCTGCCTACGTGACAATTAACGCAAAATACCGACATTAAAGCAGGCTCTATTTGACCCAATGGCAATGAATCACCCATAGTTCAAGCCAAGGTTGCCAGATCTGTGGTTTTTCCCTTCACCAAACATAATATTTATAGCGCGCCTCCTATCCAGTAATCGCAAAGAGCTTTATATTCTGTTTTGATAAGAAAATGTCTCAGCTTTCAAATTCTGTAAATTTTATCATGAAATTCAAACAATAAATAGCGTTAATAAATGTAACGCAACAGATCGCTGTAGCGCCTTAGTTTAAGCGGCAGCGTGGAGCGCAAGTCTTTTCTTCCACTTTATTACAAGTTATAGCAAAAAAAAAACATGCATGCAGTCCAACTTATTAAAATGTATCACCTCTCATGTAATTGCTCAATCAGTTTTACAAACACTGAAAAACATCAATAAAATAACATGTCGTACTTAAAGTTGCATTTACCTCAGGAAAGTTATCCAATGTTCACAGTTTGTTAGTTAGCTACAAATAAAAACACTAGACAGGATCTTATTAACTGTTAGTTAAAGGTTTGAATACATTTGTCAAGACATGTGTTTATGAAAGCTATACTCTTGGATACAAACATTTCGTTTTTTTTGTTTGAGTGTAAATATAGGTGTGTTCACAGCATTTCATAAATACCGTAAAGATTCTGAACTGTAAAAAGCCTTCACGTGCTTGTAGAACTTGCAATTTTCTGAGAGCTACAACTTGTACCACATGGCCACTGTACCACCAGACCACCGCAGATTTGTTTAATTTTGTTTAAATTTGCGGCGGTGTATGACATAAAAGTACCGCGAGATTCTAAATCATACTGAGCCTTCTTATGGTAATTACGACATGGCGGAAACGCAGCATATATGTGACCCTGGACCATGTGTCAATTTTTTTAAATAGATATTTATACATTACCTGAAAGCTGAATAAATAAGCTTTCCATTGATGTATGGTTTGTCAGGATAGGACAATATTTGGTGAGATACAACTATTTGGAATCGGAGGGTTCAAAAAAATCGAAATATTGAGAAAATCGCCTTTAAGAGTTTCCATTTCTGTTGGCGATTGTGCTGCATCCACTTACAAAAATATATTTTTTTTATATTTAAGGTAGGAAATTGACTAAATATCTTCATCGATCATGATCTTTCCTTAATATCCTAATGATTTATGGCATAAAAGAAAAATCAATCATTTTGACCCATACAGTGTTTTGTTGGCTACTATCTGAAAATAAGGAGTTGAATATAATTATTAGTTAAGTTTTTAATTTTAACCTCTAATATTATAGTAATATCCCAAATGAGAGGGTTCCCTGTATAGTTTACGGTTGGGACTTGGGAGTGATTTTATTTTCCTTCAGAAAATCAAACTATCGTTATTGGCATTGGCAGTTATCATTCTCAATAGTCGCTATCAGTATCAGAGTATCTCTATAAAAAAATTATGTAGTATACACATATATAGGCTACATAAGTTTTGATTATTTTTAATAGTTACACCTTATTTGTCATATAGTTAAATTATAAGAAAATATTAATAAAATTAATATATTAAAAAAATAAAACGTATTATAAAAGGTATAATATATTATAAATACTTTTTTTATTTAATAACATTATCTTTTAACAATAAAAAAGCTTAAGATTATATGTCAAATAATAAAAAATGTTATGTTATGCAATTATTTCTAAATATGTACGATAATTGAGAGTATATGGATGAATATATGTAATCCTAAATGATCAGTGATATTTCAGGACTGATCAATCTGAAAAGATCATTTAAATGACAAATGCAATAGCAGATTAAATATGCAATACACTATAGAGGATTCTACAAAGTGGAAAAGTTCAGTTTCTTTTTATTGGATTGTTTGTAACATACGTAAAGGTTTCCAGTGAATTCCTGAATGACAGTTTAATTCTGGCTCCCTTAGTGCTGAGCTAAAGCAGAGATTAGTAATCAGCCTGAGGTCTGACATCAAGTCATCCACAACTAGTAACTATTTTTCACAGATCGTATGATTTTGACAACAGCGAATCTCAACTAGAAATGCAGAGAACAGATAATGACCAAATGAACCATTAATGCCCCACACTGAACAAGCAGATGTGAAAATATTTCACCGAGCGATTGCTTCACTGAGAGAGATAAACGAGCAGACACCCCACTGAGAACACTGAAAGCTGTTTATGTTGCTTGTTGTTCTGGGCCTTGAGCTCATTTGTGCTCTTGACACTAAAACCGGATGAGACCACAGAGATCAGATACTTTATGATAAATGTGTTCTGAAATACACACTGCTTCCTGCGTGACCTGCTTAATTGGTTCAAAGGCGATCATGTGGCTACCGATAACCAAACTGCATCAAGCAAGCCATATGGAATGCATTGGAAGGGTTCTGTAAGCAAAACACATCAGATGTTTACAATAATTGTGGAAAGAACACTTCTACGCTGCTAGCAACCAGAATGAGATGCGGCAAACACAACTGACTACTAATTTCTCAAATGGTAAAAGGTCATTAAAGGGAATTTAGCAGAATTGAAAAGAGAGAGCAGCTGTGCTGATTAAAAGTGCACACGAAAGACTAAAGCTTTTCAACAATCTTTGTAGAAGTTTGTAGAAGCTTCTTACATGGTTACAAATACAATATGACCAACGTATTATTTTGACACAAAAAAAAATACACAAAAAGCTTGTAGCCTGTATTTGCAAACCACTGATGTAAACTCTTGTTTCTTTTCTTCGTTTTTTTACAGGTTAAAACAGTGAAATTATAGACCAACCAAACGTACGACCAACTGACGGCAAGAAAACGGTCTCCTAATTCTATCTCCTAAATAATTCAAAATTTAAAAATTAAACCTGTATATATTATGGGGAATTTAAAGTAGCTGAGTTACAAACAGAAAAAGTCTACTTAAGAACTCTAAAAGAAAGGAGTAAACGTAAATAAGTAAATATGGTAACACTTTATTTTACAGTGACTGTCACAAATGTTTCATGTACTTACTACAGTAATAACAGTAAATTATACATAAGCAACAAACCTTAAGTACAGTACATGTTGTTAATCAATATTACTCAGTATTGTATAATATGTATGATATACTCAGTATAATTACACTGTAATAAGGACACTATTTTACACTGACTGTCACAACATGTACTAACTACAGTAATAACAGTAAATTATACATAATTATAACCAATAAACCTTACTGTAGGTACATGTTGTTAATCAATATTACTCAGTATTGTATAAAATGTATAATTACACTGTAACAAGGACACCTTAAAATAAAGTGTAACCACCAATATTACATTTAACAAAACAAAATGTTACATTCAAATAATAAAATCAATAATACAATATACAGTAGGCACTTACATACTGTACGTCTGTGACTAGTCTGAGAAAAAGAGCTCCAGATTGTGGCCAACATTAAAACTTTCACCATTCACTTTTACTGCATTTAAGAGAGCAGCATTAGAATGTGATACAATCACTTTAAACGTTCAAAGGGTGATAAGTTTCACTCTTGCAGTGTGCGCTTCACATTTTCAATGTTCCCCTGCAGCTTAAGGCTTAGTTTGTTTTGATTGCTGTGTGTGTGCAGAGGAGAGGAAGGTTATGATTTCACCCTGAACGGCAAGAGGTCAGGAGAGATGTGTATTTGTCTTGCTCTGTATGCGAAGTCTGGGGATGTTATTAATCACCAGTGTTTTACTTTAATGGAGTTGGTGCTATTCATCATGATCGCCCACTGAAAGTTACCTGTTGAGAGTGATTAATTCAGAAACGGCCACCGGAAGAGGAATGAAACCACTCTACAACTCTTGTTATTTCAACAGAAGTGAGGGAAAACATATTAGAACCTTCAGTTTTGGAGATTTATTATGTCTAATCTTGAAAAAAAAGAACCACTTCAAGAGTTTAAGCACAGATTACATCTAAAGTTTATACAAATTCAGGTGGGACATTTTGGAGTATTACAGCATTTGATGAATCCACTCAACCAGATTTAGACCCTTGTGTTACTTTTGCATAAACATCCAAACTAACTCAAAGTGTATTAATACAAAGCACAAAATCAATTAGGTTTTCCATCAAAAATGTTTAAGCCTCCTGGTAAAACACCTCTTTATCCCATACAAGAAATTGGGAGGAAGTTTAGACTCCTTTCAAGCCCCAGAAAAATGTCTGAGGGGCAACCTCGTGTATGGGACCTCCAAGCTCTCCTGACCTTTGCCTCTGTACGCTTGGGCTTCTAAAAACACCAATGCTCAGGGATTTCACACGCTCATAAGAGGGCCTCAGAGCAGAAGCTTGTTTTCCTGAGTGAGATTCTCTTTAAAGAGCTTTGTGCTGGACTAAAGGTGTGAAGGATAATAAAGCAGGGCTTACAGCTTGTTTAGTAAGGCTGCAACCTTTTTAGCAGCATTACAAATTGGACCTGCATTACTCAAGTGTGCTCAAATAGAAACATTTCACTAAGCCCAGCTGAGTCAACAGCGTCAGGGCGGGAAATCCAGCTACCTGATAGAGGTCGGACAGGAAGTACTGCAGAGATGACCAGCAGGGCACACTGAAGGTACATTTATTTATCCAAACTCCTTCACCAGAGTACAGGTGGTCAAATTCATCAGAAGGAAAGTTTGACTTTCATAGCAAGAGATTCAAAATACATATTATATTATATCTAACAACTTACAAAATAACAAAAAAACAATGTTAGACTAAACTGACCAACGTGTTCTCACTCTATTGATTTCCTGATACTCTAAACATGAGTAGATCATGGGAAAAAAGACCAACTGACAGAATAATATATTCTCAGCATAAAGGGCCCCACACATTGTATACACATACCTTAAGCAAGCAAAACTAAATCTAATGTTGGAAGGGGTAACAGTGTGCCACATATATTTTTCTCTGGCCCCGTGGGATTAGTAAAGATTGCAGTCAATGTTTGGTCTTATCTGATAGAGACTGATGGATTTTGGTTCTCTGTCAAGTTTTACTCGCAAATTCCATGTTCAGCATTTTTTTTTTTCTTTGTGAAAGGTCAAAGAATAAAATAGATCAACATTACTGCATAATGCAAAAACACAATGTAGAATTATCAGAAAGCTTACAATAAAAATGATTAGGTTTGCAGTTTTTACAGACATCTCTTGCTGAATCTAGGCTCAGCTTCTAGGAACCCGGGAATGGTTTGAATGATTTCACTTGATTAACTAGCTGTGAGTAGCAAACGCAAACCCAGACTCTTTGAAGAAATGTATACAGGAATAGAATGATTGCACAAATAAAGCAAAGACAGCCAATTGCTATATTTCACCTATACAGGAAAAAATAATTAATTCACCTCCTCTTATTTATCAAGAAGGAAAAATGTGTTTTGTGAATATGAGTAGAGGTAGACATGCTTGCAATAGAACCTAAGCCCTTTCTGGCACATTCCCAAAGAAATGTGTACGTTCCTGTGCGGTTCTAGATGAGAAATGTATTCCATCCCTGTGGCAAAACATCTGGTCCTCACATATGAGTTGAAATCTGTAGTGTTTGGAATGGAAACCCAATAGAACATTTGTCCCCAACTTCTCACCTCTCATTGACATGAACAGGATCTATTCTATTAGATTCAGCTAAACAGACTCTATAGCTTTACATTTTGTCTCTGAGAATCTCTTTACTGGCCAGTGCCCTGGAGGCCTGACTGCTGTCAATGGGGAGAATGAAGGGTGGCGACAATATTCTGAACAGTTTATATGATATAAAGTATAGAATGAAGACTTCAGTGCCCTGAAGGCCTTAGATCAGTCAATGGACAACTGTATACAGCACTATACAGTGGTTTCCATTTCCCATTTTGTCCGAATATAACATGTCACATCCTGACCTGTTGTCACTCTAATTCTCAAATGTACCAGTGGAAAACTGGTAGAGTGTAGTTGGGTTCATTTTATTTAAAATGTATGTTGAATTATTTATATATATATATATATATATTTATTTTTTACTTAGATTCAGAAAAAAATACATTCAGAAATGCAGCTCACTAGGTTTTGGAACAGTTACACACAAAGTTACACTTTTTACATGTAAAAAAATTAATATTGTTCCTTAAGTATGTTATAGGCAGTCTGCTTGACCTTTGTTCTCACTGCTATGTACAAATTCACAATTTCTTTGAAGAATAGTGTGCAAAAATATATTTGCTACAATATGCAGCAAGTGGGCATATTTATGAAGTGATCATACAACTGTGAGTCTCTTTGTAATAACCTTTTCCATGTACATAAATAATATATTAAGGAGTGGTCTATGTCTGCTGTTCTACTCTGGGCCATTTAGTTATCCAGAAAAGAGCTGCTATTCCCTCCACACTGATTGTGAGTTCAGTCACATTATTAGTGCACTGAATTTGACATATGATCTGATCATCAGATCAGTCACAAAATCAATTTTCTCTGAAAGCTTTGCCAAGTCACAGCATAACCCAGAGTTCGCATAACCTTCACTTGATTAGATTCAACTAAAAACCAGCGAGACTGTTGAAAAAACCCCAAAAGAAAGTCCCACTAGGTTTAAATGATTGTCTGCCAAAAAGGACAGATTGCAAGAAATAAACTCTAGCTGCTAAAAGTAAATTAGGAAGTGCAGCATAAGCTGACATTATACAAATGTATGTCACCAGGCCTAGAGCATGATAACAAGGGTCCTGGGAAAAGGAAACCACTCAAGTGGTTTTTCCTGCAAAGATTTTTTTTTGTGAATGAATGAAACTACAACCCAGAATTTACAATGATCTATTTGCATCAAACTGGCACCTTGACCAGGTGCTGACAGCAGCTACGCTGGGTGCCGAGGAAGAAAAACAAAGAACGAAGCCAAGAACATGCTCTGTTTGTAATGCCAATCCAACCCATGTCAACATCATTTCCTTCCTGACTGCCAGAAAACAAAAAGTACACATATTGTACTCATCTTAGTTACATTTTATTGAAATAAAACAACAACGGTGTTGACAGTCATGAAACACACAGAGCAGGTAAAGCTTTTGGGGCTTTGGGACTTCTCAAATCTATCCAAAGGAATCCATTTCCAAAATCCTTAGTGGTCAGTTTTGTAACACAGTAAATGAACATTGCATAACTAGAATGTATGCTTGATCCTCCAAAGAACCATTAATCATTCCCTCAAATGTTGATTTACTGTTTATTTTTGATTAAATAAAACTAACGCTAACTTATTTCTTTATAGTCCTCAGGTGCAGTGAACCTCTAAGATGTCAAAGGCAAAAGACACTTTGCCCTTTGAGATCTTAGACCTTTGCCATTCATACCTTTTAAAAAATTCAGCACATTCTGTTCACGTTCTCAAACTATTATTATATGTTTCCAGCTTATTCTTGACTTTATTACTCAAATTCCCGATATTCTGCATTGCACAATGTCCCCTAAAAGAAATGTTGAAGAGCATTATGTTTCGCCCAGAGGGTATTGTGCAACTGATACAAATTTAAGATGCAAGATCCATCACAATACGAAATGTCTTACACGACCTGCAGTTGATTTCTGAAAGCTCCAGGTTTCATGCACAATATATAAAATGATAAAAACAAAAGCATTTGGACGTTTCACGGGCTGTGACTCTGTCAGGTGGGATTTGTAGCTGGTTAAACTCGTTTAAGTGTTAAACAGGTCTTCCCCCTGGGCCGCTAAAAGAAGGTTGCACAGCTTCAACCTTAATTCTGTATGACATTACAACCCTTGTAGAACATGACTTTATTGTGTTGAAACAAATTAAGTTTAAACCCTTGAGGTCTAGCCGAGGTCTGGTCTCTATACAGTCTACATCTACATGCTGCAAAAATGCAGCATCCTAAATATTTAGGCCAAGATAAATTGTGTGTGTGTGTGTGTTGAATAAAATTAAATTAATAATTTAATATAGCATATCCACCCTTATGTGACTGGAACCAGCAAAAATCCACTGGTTATGTATTATGAACGTGCCAGAAGCATGAACAAGATCTAAGACACAATGTCCTCTTTTATACTTCCAAAATATATTTCAATATATATCATCCAAGATTGATATCATAAAACGTCAGTCTACCAGGATTTTTCTTGTGCTTGACAAAAGCAGCATCTGTTTCCTAGCGTCCAAGCGGGGCACACTGCAAATTTACTAATGCTGGAAGTGAGGACAGAACTTTGGATTGGTGCTTGGTTGAACTTTAAGGTCTCCTGTAAATGATCTGTGACTGCTCATTTTCTGATTTGGCCCCCTGAGTTAAATAACATCAACCTCAAGACCCACGTATGTGCTCTGCCCTGGGCCAGACAGTCAATCTGTGAGCCTTCAGTCTCTTGCAGACTTTAGAAAATATCAGTGGCTCCACCAGCTGACATGGGCAAAAGACAGAACGATACGGGGGGACAGTTCTTTTGACCCGAGACCTTTTGTCTCTCACTGACTTCTGGGAAAACCAAAAGCCCAAGTCTTGATTGGAAGCTCAGGTCTGTCCCTGTTCAATAGCATAGACTAATTGTCCTAACCCAAGGTCAATGCTTGAGAAAACAGCCAAGAAAAGAAACACTGACCTCTTCAAACTGGAAAGACACCGCATCAGTTTGTTTTCCTCAACAAAACAACTTTTTACAAAAAGGATGTAAGCATCAGACCAGGGCTACTTCTGTGTTGCAACCTACCACAGAAACATTTCCTGTACTCCATGCATGGGATCTCCTTTGGGACGCTTTATTTTTGCTGAATAAGTCACTGCACTGCTGTAAAAAACAATGCCACACGCATCTGTTTGTCTCATTAGAGATAATAGAGGGGCAAGGTAATATCAGGGCACTGAACTCCTCAAGTTTTTCACTGCTGCTCGAGCATCAGCACTTCTAAATGATGAAGACCCAGTTCTCTTGCTTACTGTAAAACGCTAATTATTCTCATAAATGTAATAGCAAAGCCTGTAATTACTTGAGCTTGCTGTAATGCATCAAGAAGCCTCTTTCCCCAATAGTGCTACATGCTTGTGTTTATAAAAGAGAACTAAAAAAAACAAAGAAGTATCGATAATCAATCAGTCACGGACAGACACTGTCAACAATTGAATATTATGCATACTCTAAAACCTTTTACATATAGATGAAATGAAGAAAATCTGATTTAATGTATATTAAAGAACTTGTCCTGAAGCAGAGTAGAGCCTCTTTAGTAATGCATTCTGATCCTATGAGTTTGATTCAAACTAGAATTAACATAATTACATTTTCGATTAAACTTAAAAGGAAAACACTGCAGACTTATTTTAAGATTTAGCCTATTGTAACAGATTTAGCCTGTAAACATTCATATATCCTGGGATTGCATGCATTTGCTTTTAGATACTAAATATTGTGCCAAAAACAACGATTCTGGGAGAGGAAAAAAAGTGACTTGTGGATTTACCTTTCCAGGTCACAAACTGACCAGTGACTTAATTAATTATTGAAAAAAAATAAACTAAGACAAGACAGAACAAAATAATAATTGATAACAATAAGAAGATTTATTTGAAAGATCTATCTAATCGCATATGCAGCTAAATCATAAATAAGCCCACAATATGCTTACTCTTGATCCATTTGATTCTTTAGAACTCAAAGAGTAATACAGTATGTCTGCCAGCTCAGGGAGGCGTGATGGCTCATTAATAGTGTTGACAGTAAATTCATTCTCATAAAGGGAGACATGAACACAAAGGGAAGGTGGCACACAGGAGAGAAGGGAAACTCAGTGAAAGCACGTTTCCTACCACAGGAACATAAGGCCTGTCTGCAAGACTATAAAAGTGCCAGAGCCGCATTTAACACACTGATCTGTTAGATGAGAATGATGAAGATGCAACACCTATATCTGCAGCCTTACTTTTATTTCTTCACATACTTTCACAAGGCTGACCTTATATCAGAAAAACAGGTAAATCTTAAATCTAAATTATTATTGACTACGAAAGACCTTGAATTGAATGCAATTCAAATGCTACATTCTCCGAAACAAGGTACAAAACCTGTCACTGGGACTGTACCCCTTCAAAAGGTACAAATGTGTACCATTTAGGTACTAATATGTTTCACCCTTTAGGGTTAATAAGGTACAAATGTGTAGTTTTTGAAATGGCCCTGTCCCAGTAAAAACTTTTTTTACTCCAAAAAATAAACATTCTGATCATTAACTCAAACTCATGTTGTTCTAACACATATTCAATTATTTCTTATGTGTGAAACAAAGGAGTTATTAATAGCATAATATCAAAGTTACTCTTTTCAAAAAATAGGTATGCAAATAGGGTGGACTATTGCTTTAGGACGCAGCAGTTTCTTTGTCCTTCTTCTAACATGTAAGCCCTTTCACTGTATTATGCATCTGTACCTGTTCAGTGTCAGCGCAAACTCAAGACAGCAGATTGGATAGACATGTTGTGTTTAGGTTGTACGGTCATTTCTGTGGTTATTAATCTCAGGCCTTCGACTCCTCCAAACTGGAAACTGCAACCCCCCGGAGCTCTGCCTGTGAATGGGATCCCCATTTCTGAAAAGACACAGCAAACATTGAACACACACACAAATGGAATTCCAGGCACACTTTCACCAGCATGACCACATGTCTACTCATCAGGTTAATCATTATTTTGACTACAGCTGCTTTTTCTTACACAACTGAGGCTATGATTTGATAGTGGCCAAATCGGTTCCTGACACACATGCAGTGGATGACTGGAGCCCTGTGAGATTGACTCCAGAGAGAGTGAATTGCTGTCTGACGCCGACACCTCAACGCCAGCGGTCTCCACACCTTCATGCCCTGTCAACACATCAGATGCGAGCATTAGTTCAGAAGAGGATATAATGGTCCCTTCAATTGCTAAATAACTTACAGATGTGTTTTAACTCAATACCGCTTAGCTAATGGACGTGATGCTACCAACTCATCCAAGCTAAATATGAAGCAAGGGCTCAAGTCATTTATCATCATCAAAATCATGGCAAACTTCTCTGCAGCCATTCCCTACAAAGACTGAAGACTTTAATTACTACCATACAAGAAGAAAGGACATGAGCCTTGGAGAAGACATGTTATGATGCAATTTCTGAGTAAATTATGTTAATACAAGTACAGTGAACGGCAGAGTCAGCTGTTGATAAATGTCCAATCAGTAAATGTAATTGTGCAATCAGGAACAAGTGATTATCCCCAGTGCATAAACAATTAATCCCTGTGAATCAAGACCTTAATATGAAATAGAAAGCTAAATTATTTTACAGGAAGTCCATCCATTTGGTCACATAAACAATTTGTGCATTTTTAGTGCATTCGTAACTCAAATCTAAGCCAGAAATATTAGATCCCGGCAATGTTGTTTAGGGATACGAGAGGGTGAATTATCCCAGTGATCTTTTTACACTCCACCTGTCTGAACTGGAGTTCATGAAGAATGTGATTGAAATGGAAATGTTTTGCTGCGTGCCTAGATGTATGAGTCTCATTTCCTTCCCTTAAACTAATCTTTATACTGTCAGGGTGCTATGGATCCATATAATGACATCTTACAAACGACATAAATCTCAATGGACAGTTGCCCAGCTCTGATTTCATAAATGATTATCTGTGCATGAAAGCAGAAGCACTAACACAGCTGGCTTCTCATTAGAGTCTAAAAGTGCCTATAGTGCCTCAATCAAGAGTCCTGAAGGTTCAGAACAAATTCAGCTCAACAGCACCTGTTGTGTCTATTACCACAAAAGACAACAATGATTTTCAACTTGCTTAAAGACTTCACTTACATTGAAAAGTGAATGGGACCAACTCATAAACGTTAAAATACTCACTGTTATGTAAATAGTATACATGTTAACATGATTTCAGTGTCAACAAATCCCTTACTAACCTTTTCTGTGTACAGTTACATTCAAATTGACATCTTCATTAAAGTCCTAAAAATTATTTAAAAAGCTTTATAGCTCAAATACATAAGAATTTATGTAAGTGAATTTGTGGTAAAATGATAAGCTTCACTTACGCTTTTAAATCCTAAAAAAAATGCCCCTTTTCTCTTTGTACTCTAAGTACCTCACCTAACCCAGAGTCGAAATAATGATTATTGATGATACTTTTTCAAAAAAAACTCTCGCAAACCTATACCAGTGAAAACAATGAACTAAACAACAAACAAGCCATGCAATCAAGTATAAGGTGTTTTACGAAATACAAATACAAATGAATTTTTGTGCCATTTATTTCATGTCTATTAGCTCTGGTGCAATCTGTTTGTGCAATCCTAAAAGTTGCTCCAGGACAACTGAAACGGCAACTTAAATTTAAATATCTGATTAAAAGCCCCTGTTGATCTTTGTGTCAGGGGTGTAGGCAGGATTTTCTATTCGGATTGGTTTCCAAAATTGTGCATTGTGGCTGGGTGGGCACGAATGCAGGTCCATGCTAGCCCACCCGTTGTTACGTGCCTGCTTTGTACGCACAGTTGTGGGTAACTGCTCAATGCATCTGTGATGTGGAGGCAAAGATCTTTAAGAACTTATGGGTCTCCAAACACATTAGGTTCCCATGGTGACAATGGCAAGTAAAAGGTAAGAGGAAAAAAAAGAAAAAGACTTTCGGTTCACTTCATTTGCTTCAAAGAAATCACATATTAGTCTTCCATCTCCCCTACTGTTGTGGGAATTTGGGCAAGACTTAGTAGTGCTGAATTAAGAGGGCAGGGAATTGGGAGCAGATGCCAACTCTAGCTCTGACATTGGAGTCATGTCATGCAACAGTCATGCCCACACACACACAAACTAGTAAATATTAATGTTAATATTTCTTTATTTTTATTGTTATATATTTGAAATGGTGGGAGGGAGGGAATATATCCTGATTACTATGTCGTTTTAAACTGCCATTCAAAAGTGAGGGTTCAGTCTGTTAAAAAAAAAAAGACAATTGCTAAAATTGTGATATATCTTTTCAGGATTATTACATGAATAGAAATGTTCAAAAGAAAAGGATTTATTTGAAACAAACATATTTCGTAACATTATAAATGACTTTACTGTCACAGTGTCACTTTTGATCAATTCAATCCATTTTTGCTCAATAAAGGCATTCATTTATTTTCTTTTTTGAAATCTTACTGACCAGCCAGTGTATATAGTCAATAATATATTATTCTCAAATAATATTTACAAATAATTACATTAAATATTTCAATTATAAAATAAAAAATATAATTTGTTCAAAATAAATAATTTATTCAAAAATAAATTTTCATTTATAATTTATTTAAAATGGTCAATAAATGTATTTCTTAAAATGATAAAACTATATTTATAATTTCTTTTTAATATGGCTGCATTGTACATAAAAAAAATTGTACAAGATGTACATGCACTGCACTTTGATCTACCAGCACCAACAGGTTTCTATTACATCTACGTATTCAGGTAGTTGCCCAATGCGTTGGCTACCATCTTGAAAGATTCAATAAATGTCTCAAATATGCAGGCAAGTCAGATCAGGGAAAATTCTCCAAGTATGGAGCAAGTTTACATTCCTCTTAACAGGTCAGCCTTTGATTCCAAACAACATTAAGAACATATCACTTGCTGAGGTAATTCATTTGTGGCTGCATGGTTTATTTGAGTAAGCTTTCTCCACTAGACTCTCCCCCAGAGCAACATGTACAGACGTGTGCTGGGAGCAATTCAAACATCAATTTCCATTTCCCTCCTTTGAGCTTTCCCCTTTTCATGCACTGTACATTCTGAGTAAATATTTTAATTGCTCATCCACCTTCAAAAGAATTCACACAGAGGGCAGAGACGTGAAGCAGTGATTAAGTGATTTTGCCATACTTACACATTTGTTCATGATGGCAGGAGATTTACAGTGGTCTGTAGGGCCATTTTCAGAGAATTCTGATAAACATTAAAAAACAAAAAAAATTATGTAAGGATGCAGACTGGATGCAGAAAGACAAACAGACTGAAATTGAAGTTGTTATTCAATAAAAAAAATTTTTTGACCCATGTCCAATTCAGGTTGATTCAATGAATCGAACCAGTCTGTATGATTCATATGTGAATCAGTTTGTTTGCAAGTCAGTTCTCATGTTGAGCTCACTGACACAATGATGAAGCCACAGTGATTCCTCAGTTCACCAAAAGAGGAAGATTAACAGTGAATAGCACACCTTTTACATTTTTAATTGGTTAAAATATAATGAAAATAGAAAATAACTTTTTTTAATTTTTTTATAATGTTTGCTTTTAGCAGCAAAGTAAATCTGTTTACAGCACCAGCAAAAGTTTAACTTTGTTGCTTAAACTTTGTTATTTAGTTTAACAAGTTATGGATATGCAATAAGTTATTCTGCTTCTGCTCAGTGGGCCTACATGACTTTTAAAAAGTCCATTCACAATGTACAAACAAAAGAAATCTGCCACCACACACTGTGTATATTTGAACAATTTCAATGTTTGGTTAAGATTCCTTCGCATTGTGAATGGCTGAGTGAAACGTGAATACGATTTTAATTAAATCTTCTGTTTATTTTTAAATGCACTGTAAATAAACGCTTTGCACATAGACCGTCGGCTTTGCATCATTTTCTGTTCATTGTATAGAAAACTAGGCTAAAAAAATAAACAGAAAAATCATATCAAGACATTAGGAACGAATTCTGTAAAATATACAGAGCTGATGTAGCCGTATCTCTTTTCAAGTCAAGTTCCTGAAGGGTTCTGTGAAAAAGAAAAAGTTAATTTGAGGTTTATCCAATGCACTACACTTGCTCACCAATCAATAATCATCTGAAGCTCAAAAGAAGTAACATTATCCTTCATATTACGCAGAGATTAACTTCGGGGGTCAGAAACTACAAAGTAAGGGAAAGAAGTGACAGTTTAATTTATAGCATCATCAGAAGAATGGCCTTTAAAAGCAAGCTAACCTAAGATTCATGCTCAGGGTGATCCCCTGAAACCTTCCAGGTGGTGCACAATATGTAGTATTTTACAATATGAAGTAAAGCGTTTGATACAATTCATCACTTAAGCCTAGATTCAGATTTCTTATGCATGACAGAAAGGGATTTTTTTTTTTTAACATTAATATAGGCTACTATTCAGTTTTAGAAGTCTGGATTTTAAAAGTTTAACCCTTAAATAATCCTTGGGGTCAATCTGACATCGCTTGAATTTTTCTTTATTAAAAAACACCTCTCCCTTTATCTCAGATTTTATTACTTTTTTATGTTAATGGTTCTAAGGGTCAAAATGACCCCCAAATTGAAAATAAATGGGAAAGGGGGGGAAATACGTTTCAAATCTGCTTTTTGGTGTTGGTTTTATTTACCTTTATTTTTTACAATTAATTTCTTATTCTAAAGTAATGATTTTTTTGTATTTTTTTTTAGATGGGTTATTGAAATAAATAATGTGTGATTACAATCAAGTCTTTTACTGGCAACTTATGTAACATTCCTGCACAGTTACGAAGCATTATTGCAAAAACAGACACTTCCAAAGACCCTTAAACTGTTGCAAACAATTCAAACACAAATTTCATTGAACTTTTCGAGTAAGATACACTACTAAAAATAAGAAGAATATCATGTGATACAGATACATGATGGGACTTATAAGGCAAGTATAGCAGATAGAAAGTAATTCAATTTCATGATAAAACACTTGAAGAGGATATTAATAAAACACATAGGATATGTAGTTAGTACTTCAGTAATCCCAGGTTGACACAACGCCATAAATATAATATGATTTCCTTCAGGCTTTTGGAAGGAAACATATGGGAGTGGAAAACCTGCCATATGGAAGAAACCTTTTGGCAGCAAACTCAAGGACGAAGAACAATTGGATTTGGCTGGCATGGTATCATCAGGGAAAAAAGTAATACAGTATCAAAGTTGTGCACACCAAGCACATGGTATTATGGAATGGTTGTTTTCCTGATCGCTTGCTTTGATGTGTCACAAACACTGTCACTCATTCTTTTTTCATCGGGCCATTGAGGAAAACACTGGAAAACAGAATAAAACTATGATACTTGCGGGTTTTACTGCTTGGCTTCACACGTCTCCTTTGTCTTTATATGACAGCACAGCACTTCACAAATGATTGCAGCTCTAGGAGTTTGGAGGTAGTGACTGCAGATTGAGAGTTTGAAATATTAAGCAGTTCGCTTCCGCCATCTACAGTTCATTCACCAGTATTCAACCACAAGCCTGCTATTTAACCTACCGAATCAGCACTAAACAGCACTAAACAACACTAAACTAAATTAAGTTCAACCCCTTAATAAAGTTTACTGTTGCTAACTTGCTACTGTAAAAATCAAAAGGTACCAAGAGGGTTGCTATGGTTAAATTCATGGAAGGGATTGTAAAAATGCTGATCTCAAGAGGGCGCTGTATGATAACTTTTTAAGGGCAACGTTGGAATTTGTTTTCATAGAGGTATTTTCTTTATAGCTTTTTAAAACTTATTTCGCTATACATTGCTAAACATTTAAAAAAACATACAGCATATTGTCAATTTATGACAACTAACTCGATCAGTTAAAACAAATTATAATACTGGCTTCAATTATGACTGTTAAATATTAAATAAAATTAATGTCACATTCAAAAGTAGATGTATATTGCACAATTTATGATAACACAATAAATGCTCCAATAACATTTAAATATTTGGTAGTGCTTTGTGTTAACTGTGTTTTCAGAGTTCATTAATTAATTAAGTTAATGAATTAATTAATTAATTCAATCATTCAGCAAAAAAAAAAAAAAAAAAACACTAAACATTTAAAGAAAAATGCATCCAGATGTTATCATTATATCGGAGGTTATGTAACAAATTAAGCAGAGGATCTACGAAGTACGAAGGAAACGTTCTAGACTTTTATTTTGGCATGTTTCCTCAGCCGGTGACATTTACGGGGCCTTAAACTCTCTTCCTTCACAGTTTATTATGCATTGATTGTATAACAAGTTCACATGCTAGATAGTAGTACACAGCGAAACAACGAAAACCGAGATTTTAATGGATTTCACGTTAAATGAATAAATCATTTGAAAGAGACGGGTCGTTGTGAAGGTTTGTTGTTTATTGCTGGGCTTTTTTAAAGTCTGAGTTATGTTGAGGTCAAACAACAATAATAATATGCTAGCAGTTAGCATTTCGCACATAAGCCAATACTATTGCTCTATTGTTTTATTTTTATTTAGAAAGGATATAATCAAATATCAGCATAACCACATTTGTCTTCAAATTAATCCTTTTGTCGCGTTGTTATTGTGCGTTACTGTGAAAACCGAGGCTGTTATAGCATTGAGTTATTGTGTATGCCTTTTGTTGTGTTCTTCAGTGACTGCAATTGCTCAATGCATATGTTTTACCATTTATACAGACAACTACGAAAAAATATTCTTTATGATTATATATATAAGCCGTTATCAATTAGTTTTCAATTTTGAGTTTCTCTGTTATGATAATACTCATACTTTGGTGTCTAATTAAATGTGTCCAAAGTTACAGTCTTAGCTCATCCTTATTCACAGTTACTTAATAATGCCAGTAGAAGGTAACAAGGACCAGGCCCCGCCTCCCATGTCCAGCTCTGTCAGTGCCCTTACTCCTGGAGCCCAAGAAGACAATGGCCTTTCCATCCCAGAAAGCAATAATGAAGATCCAGTGGCTACATGTCCGGAGAATGTTGGGGCACAGAATCCTAGAAAATCACAGCCCCTACTCCACATCAACCGTCAGGAGATCCGATCAGTGGACCACAACTCTCAGGCTGCTGAGCTGCAGGGATTGGGAGTGGATGTATATGACCAAGATGTTCTCGAGCAAGGTGTGTTGCAGCAGGTGGACAGGGCCATTCAGGAGGCCAACCAGGCTGCGGCCAAAGCAGAGGCAGAGAAAGAATATGAGTCCGTACTGGATGACGTCAGGTGAACTTATGTTTCCTTTGTTGATCTTGAAACATTGAACATGTAAATCTGTCAAAGAATGAAATCTCAGTGTGGATGCTGGAATGTGACGTCACCTTTTGTAATTGGCTTTTGATGTATTTCAGGTCATGTACAAGTGCTTTGAAGCACATCAACAAAATTTTAGAGCAGTTAGCCCCTCATGCTGCCTCCAGCAAGGACATCAGTCGGAAAATTGAGTCTGTCAAACGACAAAAAGAGAACAAGGTGAGCATATGCTGGATTGTTTATTATTATTATTTTTTGCTTGGTTTTTCATATACCACTATAGATTTTATGTTGTTGGAAATTTATCAGATATCTGCCATCTCATTTTTAAAGCAAAATCCTTTATATATATATATATATATATATATACACACACACTTTAAATTCATAACGAAAAAAGAGCTTGCAATTTTCAATAACGCGTTGTTGTTGTTTTTTTAAACCCTTACTACACAATACTTCAGAAGCCTATTATCTTTTACAGGAGAAGCAGTTAAAAAAGATCAGAGCCAAGCAGAAGAGATTGCAGGTTGTTCTTGATGGAGAGGACATCCAGAAGCTTGAGGCAGAATTATTGATTGAGGATGACGAGGGTAAGTTTGAAGCACAATCCTTTGCAGAAGCTTTACATACATTATTAGCCTTCTCATTGGTGCATCATATACTCCTTTGATCTTGCTGAACAATCACTTTGCTTATATGCCATGGGCGCCATAAATTATACACTTTCAGAATGTCTGTGTCTTGGATGTTTGTTTTAATATGCTTTTGGGGGACCAGTAGTGGTACTTTTTAAGGGGCGCCTATTAGCGCACATTAAAAATGTTTGTCTTTTTTACCTTATTTTCACTATATATTGTTTTCTAGACATAAAACTGCACATCATATTTTGAAAATTTTGCCACTGGCTCAGTCAGTTGAAATAAAATATAATATTGACAATTATTGCTTTTAAATATTATATACAATTATTTAAAAATGTATGTTAACACAATAAATTCTCTAATGCAATTTAAATTATGTGTGCTTTATGAGTGCTTTATGTTCAGTGTTTTTCAGAGGTTATTTATTTATTCATTCATTCTTAAAAAAACACCTTGTACTCATTTAAACAAAATGTTAAGGAATGGCTGTATCATGGAGAGTGTGACTCGGTTCATTTCTCTCATTGTGTTCCTTTTAATGTTTGCTTTAAAAGACTTTCATGACAATAGTGGTATTAATCTATACTCTGTTTGTCTCTGTTAGAACCAGGCCCATCCACTCTGGGCAGCATGCTTATGCCAGCTCAGGAGTCCGAATGGGAAGAGCTCATCCGCACAGGTCACATGACCCCCTTCGGTTCACGGATCCCTCAAAAGCAAGAGAAGAAAGAGCCGCGGAAGGTTATGCTCAGTGAGAACTCAGGGTTTGACAAGTACCTTGACGATCAAGCCATGTTAGCGGATAGCAGGAAGAGACCCATCTTAAAGAAGAAGATCACCAAGAAGCTCTCAGGGGAGACGACGCATGGCAAAGGGCAAAAGAACGGATCCATCTCCAGCAAAGATAAGAAGCTCCAAAAGCGAATGCGTAAGCTCCAGAGGACCGCCTTGAGGGCTCACCCCAAAGCTAGGCCCAAGGTGGAGAAGGAGCCGTCCCGAGCCAGGAGGAGGAAAGGCGATGGGGAACAGACGTCAGATAGCGAGGGTTCGGAGTATGTCCCGAGTGATGAGCTGATGGATCCTGAGGAGCCAGAGAGAGATGATGATGATGAGTTCTGGTTGGATAAAGATGAAGAATACGAACTTAAACCGTACAAGAAGAAGAACCAGGCCAAAACCAGGAAACCCAAGAAGGAGGACGAGAGCGACGAGTACATCCCTAGCAGCTCAGATGATGAAGACTCTCAGAAAGGTGGAAAAGTCAAGAAATGTAAAGATGATGGAGATATCGAGTGTTACAGGCAAAGGATTAGGTAAGTTTAGTCTGAATCCATCATTTCCTAAACTGTCACAATCATTACAGTCAAAGGCCATTCATATGTTTAGTTACTTTGCCTAGCATGTATGCTAGAACAGATAGCCTAATCCACTGATGAAATTGGCTGCTGTTCCTTGACTAAGCAAATTCTATGCCTATTCATATTTTCTCATTATGGTATGCATGTATTTATTCCAGTGTTAACGTGCAAATAGATGGAAGCAAACCTAACAAGATTTATGCATTCGTATTTATAGTCAGCAAATTGAGTTGGCATGCTCTCTCTCTCCATAGTTTTCCTGCTCTGGTTGCTTTAAATGTGAATGCAGCCACTCTCTTCTGCTATGGTGGAGCGCAGCAATGCTGAGTGGTGGAGGATAGGGGGGAAAAAACATAATTAACTGAACCAATGCTTAGTCTTGACTTAATTACAAGTGCAGTCTCGGAAGCCCCAGATAAAGGGAACAGTTTCATTGCGGAGTGACAGGACCAACCCCAAATGAAGATGGATTTTTTTCCCTACACTCCTCTCTCCATTCCTTTCTTGGGGAGCTCAAACTCCTAATTGTCTGTATCAATCTTAATTTGCTTTTCTGACGACACTACCACTAACTGCTGTAGCTTTCCCTGAAGCCAGAAGTGGGTCAATTAAATCTGGCCTGCTGGAGTGAGGGGCAGAGGAAGGGAAAGGTCTCTCGCTCTTGCTCTCACTCTCTCTTCTGTTTCTGTCTTTGTCTGTCTGTAGTTATTTGGCTAGGAAATTAAAAAACCGAGGCCAGGGACTTTTGGTACCTGACTGTACCTCGTCGACTTTTCCATTGGAGGCATCTTTAACGGAGTCAAATTTTAAATGTCAGCAGTAGACTTGTTTTAGTTTGAGAAGATCGTTAATCAAATACGTTATGTGAAGTCTTCAGCATGGGAAAGGTCTCGATGGGGTCTGTCGTTTAGCTTGACACTGTGTCCACACCGGTTTGTGGCCTGCTTCTATTTTTTAGCACGATGATGCACGGCTACTCAAGCCATTTTGTTACTGAACCTTGTGCTTAGTGGTCGGCCGATAAGGATTTTCTGTCATTATTTGAAATCTTTGAGGAAAAAGATCTGTAAAATAGCCGATGCTGATAACTTAGAGTGCAAGGTGGTCAAAGGCCAATGTAAAGCCGATATACACTCACCGGCCACTTTATTAGGTACCCCATGCTAGTAACGGGTTGGACCCCCTTTTGCCTTCAGAACTGCCTCAATTCTTCGTGGCATAGATTCAACAAGGTGCTGGAAGCATTCCTCAGGGAGTTTGGTCCATATTGACATGATGGCATCACACAGTAGCCGCAGATTTGTCGGCTGCACATCCATGATGCGAATCTCCCGTTCCACCACATCCCAAAGATGCTCTATTGGATTGAGATCTGGTGACTGTGGAGGCCATTTGAGTACAGCGAACTCATTGTCATGTTCAAGAAACCAGTCTGAGATGATTCCAGCTTTATGACATGGTGCATTATCCTGCTGAAAGTAGCCATCAGAAGTTGGGTACATTGTGGTCATAAAGGGATGGACATGGTCAGCAACAATACTCAGGTAGGCTGTGGCGTTGCAACGATGCTCAATTGGTACCAAGGGGCCCAAAGAGTGCCAAGAAAATATTCCCCACACCATGACACCACCACCACCAGCCTGAACCGTTGATACAAGGCAGGATGGATCCATGCTTTCATGTTGTAGACGCCAAATTCTGACCCTACCATCCGAATGTCGCAGCAGAAATCGAGACTCATCAGACCAGGCAACGTTTTTCCAATCTTCTATTGTCCAATTTCGATGAGCTTGTGCAAATTGTAGCCTCAGTTTCCTGTTCTTAGCTGAAAGGAGTGGCACCCGGTGTGGTCTTCTGCTGCTGTAGCCCATCTGCCTCAAAGTTCGACGTACTGTGCGTTCAGAGATGCTCTTCTGCCCACCTTGGTTGTAACGGGTGGTTATTTGAGTCACTGTTGCCCTTCTATCAGCTCGAACCAGTCTGGCCATTCTCCTCTGACCTCTGGCATCAACAAGGCATTTCCGCCCACAGAACTGCCGCTCACTGGATGTTTTTTCTTTTTCGGACCATTCTCTGTAAACCCTAGAGATGGTTGTGTGTGAAAATCCCAGTAGATTAGCAGTTTCTGAAATACTCAGACCAGCCCTTCTGGCACCAACAATCATGCCACGTTCAAAGTCACTCAAATCACCTTTCTTCCCCATACTGATGCTCGGTTCTTTGAACTGCAGGAGATTGTCTTGACCATGTCTACATGCCTAAATGCACTGAGTTGCCGCCATGTGATTGGCTGCTTAGAAATTAAGTGTTAACGAGCAGTTGGACAGGTGTACCTAATAAAGTGGCCGGTGAGTGTATATGATATCACACTTGCATCACGTTTAATTTAAAGATTGGAAATGAATGAATGCAATGCAATTATTTGATACTATTAATGTGATACCAATCAATGTGAACAGAATCATTTTAAGTTGAAAAAGAAAAAGCCCTGTAAAGTAAACAGGTTTATTCATTAGATAGCAACTTCTTGATTCTGTAGTCCTAGTTGATTGTACTGTGATTATGTGCAGCTTCAAGAGGCTTCAAGCTGATGCCGGTTGTGAAGAGAGCATTACAAATGTAGTGGTAATTTTGTGGTTTTGTCTTCTTGCAGGAAGTGGAAAAGGCAAAGACTTCGTGAAAAAGAGGCAAAGAGAGAAGCAGGGGAAGAGGAGACTGAGGAGAGTGAAGCAGAGTTTGATGAAGGATTTAAAGTGCCTGGTTTCCTTTGGAAGAAACTCTTCAAGTATGGCTCGCACAAATCACACATACTCTCATAGTGAAAGAAAACAATCAATAACTTACACACACACACACACTCACACACAATGGCTGCGTCTGAAAGCTAAAAAATGCTGCCTTCAGAGGATGCGTTCTGAGGTAAGAAGGCATCATGGCCCGTCTGAATCCAGTGTTAGCTTCATTTCTTGTCTCCTGAGATACCTTCATCTGATTGATTTTTCTAAGGCAGCATAGATGTATCTTTCGCTGCCTTTGATATCCCACAATCCTGTGCATTCCATTCCGTGACTGTTGAGCTAAACAAATAAAGATTGCCTGAAAGTTTGTGTGTAAATGTACATTTGTGACCAACGTTTTCAACTTTTGATGTCATTTATAGTGAGAAATTACTATTGTAGAAATGAAATATTCTTAGTTTTCACCAAAGCTCTCACTTTTTTTTTTCTGTGTATCATTTTACCTTTACCATTACGTTTTCGAAGTCTCTCCGAAATCGGTTTCGTGAGGTGCAAACGTTGCCTGCAAAGTCATCGCCTGATAAAGCAGCGAGGCAACAAGTCAGCTGCCTAAGTTTTCAGAGACAGCCAATGTGAAATATTAAATGTGTACAAAAATTACTCACAATTTTAAATTCATGAGTCCTGAAAGCTGAGCTGTGAAGTGCTTTAGGCTTAGAAAGAAGTACTCAGGCTGTTGTGTTCTGGATGTGTTTTACAGCACATCAATTGGGCAACACTTATGGTCCATTTATCCAGAATCAATAGTGATAATGGTCCTATGATTAATTCATTAGCCATTGTGTTTGTGTTTGTGCTGTGGCTGCGTTTTGTGTGACAAAGCGTTTGCTTTTGTTGTCCAGGTATCAGCAGACAGGTGTCAGGTGGATGTGGGAACTGCACTGCCAGCAAGCAGGAGGCATTCTGGGAGACGAGATGGGCCTGGGCAAGACGATAGAGATAATTGCCTTCCTGGCAGGCCTGAGTTACAGCAAGCTAAAAACACGTGGCTCCAATTACAGGCAAGGGACCCTACATGCTTGTAGACTTGTATTGTATTTATCTAATTTAATTTATGAAAATCTTTTTCCACCTCAGAATACAAATCATTTCTACCCAATTAATAATTTCTATATAAGAATGAAAATGATACACTGCATATTATCAATATATTATAATTACGTAGATACAGTTTAATATCTTTATCTGAGGTGGAAATGGGCTTCCATAATATTTATACCTTCTCTTGCTCTTTTTCTTTTTTTCTTCATTCTGTCTCTGTGCTTTGAGTCTCTTCCTTTCCAAAACACGCTCATCATCATCAGCCACCGAGTCCAACATGCACCCATGCATGTGTACAAACACTCATAAACACGAGCACACATAAACACAGACGTCAGCTGTCTCCCCCACCCCTCCCAGACTCAAAGTCTCGATTGCGATGAATATTTCAGCAGTTGGATTTCTGGTGGAGAGAGGTTTGCCGTGAATTATTAAAGACGTTTCAATTATGATATTCCTCTAATTCTCTTAGTGGAGACATCAAAGGAGAAACAAGGACGTGACATGAAATAGAGACTGCTTGTTGGGAGGGGAGGGTGGAAAATGAAACATGAAACATGTAATTAAACACGTTTAAGGTAGTGCCTTTTTACTTTTTTTTTTTTTTTTGCTTTTCTTGCCAAACACTCTCAGGGTGGAGGCTCTCCTGGCTGGTCAATAAGCTGTCTGGCGTCGCCCATCCGCAAATTGATTGTTTGCAAACTCAATTATGGCTCGCTATCAATGGCTTTCACAATCCGGAATATCATATCAAGCAGTAATGCTCCTAAAGCCATTCAGTGCATGTTTTTTCAGTTCATTTCTTTAGTGAACACTCACATGGAGAGGAAGACCAGCACAGCTGTGGTGTAAGCTCTTGGGGTTCATCACCTTAAAGTTTAATGTGTAATTGCAAGTAAAACATTTTAGGTGGATTTCTCCAAAATGTAATATGGACAATCAGCCAGTAATTATATTGACGCAAAACTTACCCTCATTTCGATAAGGATGACATCACTGAAAATAATGTAACTTGTTTCACTATTGTAACTTGATTCACTAACTGCTGTAATGGATTCAATCCAGTGAGGAATTGTCCCACACTATGTTTTACTGTATGTATGTACAGTATGTGTTTTACTTATATATATATATATATATATATATATATATATATATGCACATACATACATGAATACAGTAAAACAGTGTAGCCCAATTCCTTACTGAATTTATTGATTCATTTAAATGTCATATATTTCTGTGATGGCAAAGCTGAATTTTCAGCAGCCATTTCTCCAGTCTCACATAATCCTTCAGTAAATTATTCTAATTTGATAAATAAAAAACATTTATTTGAATAAATTAAACAATCTGTTTATGACATTATAACTCTTTACTGTCACTTTTTATCAATTTAATACATCCTTACTGAATAGTATTATTTTCCTATTTACTATATTAATAGCTGCCATTTCATTTTTAATAAAAAAATTCATACTTACCCAAAATTCTTATATAATCATTGCTTTGTATATATGCAAACTTTGTGTGTATGTGTATATATATATATATATATATATATATATATATATATATATATTGCTTTGGTGCTGAGGAATACTGTGCAGGAATGATTTTTGAAAAGCAGATGACTTATTGCATATTAATAACCTAGTAAAAACATAGTTTATCCAGTGTTGTGACCACATTCCCTTCTCCTATAGGTATGCTGGACTGGGGCCCACTGTCATTGTGTGTCCAGCTACAGTCATGCATCAGTGGGTGAAAGAGTTCCACACATGGTGGCCTCCTTTCCGTGTTGCTGTCCTCCACGACACAGGCTCCTTCACCAGCAAAAAGGTGAGACACGCTCATTCTTGAGACTTCCATAATGTAAACTGTTTTGTTTACTCTCAACATATGTAATCTCAATGCTCGAACTTTTCTATACAAGCAACATGACAACAAGATTAAGATGAACTGTGTCGCTTCGGCCTGTAACGTTTATGCCAGCGTGAGATTTTCCCCTTGTCAGCAAATATCCTAGTGTGTGGAGTCGAATTGGCTCCAAGGAAATGTTAAATTAATTAAAGCTAAGGTAGCATGAGCTGCTGTGGGGCGGCTGTGAAGTGTTTACTGTGAGTGGTCTTCACTGCCCCCCTCCCCATCCTGCCTGACACAGTGATTAATGGGGGTTGTTGTCTGGCAGTCCGTATTTTGCCCTCTAGGTGGAGAGTTGGTCTCAAGAGCTTGTGGGAGAGAGACAGAGGAACGTTTATGCAGCGTTGGCACCTAATGATACCGCCTTCACGCTAACACTAACACTCCTGTAGAGCAGATGTACCTGATTAATTGGTTACAATGTAAAAAAAAAAAAAAAAACGTGTGCAGGGGGGGTTGTGAACAGAGGTTAGTCGCTTTGCACGTCTATAATTGGAACACTCTTGAGACCGTTCATGTGAGACGTCAAAGCAGACGTATAGACCCGTCGTTCTGATGAAGACGCTATCGCCAGGGGCCTGAACACCGGCAACCTATTGCAATTTCCTCAATTTAATTAACAGCCAAAAAAGACATTGTTGTGCGAGTGAGTTTACTTCCCGGTTTTACTTTATTCCTTATTTTCAGGAGAAGCTCATCCCGGAAATAGTGGCAGGTCACGGCATCCTCATCACTTCCTACTCATACATACGCATTATGCAAGATTACATCCAGAAGTACGACTGGCATTACGTCATCCTGGATGAGGGCCACAAGATTAGGAACCCCAACGCTGGGGTGACTATGGCGTGCAAGCAGGTGACCGTTGCTTTCTTTTCAGAGATTTTTCCTGCATTTTACTGTCAAATAAAGACTCACGGCTCTCACAAAGCACGCAAGTAAAGCTAGTTGACCTTTTCAAAATGAACTTAGTTCAGTTTGCATCAAGTTATATGAGCTCCAGAGCTATTGATCACTATATTAAAAAAATCAATTGGAAATTTCGCAACACTTTGATTTGGTATTGAATAAACTGAAGCTAATGGAGCTTTAAAACCAAATCTATCTTAAATAGGGTTTCATTGTCAAGTAGTATCTGACCGCTTGCACAGGTAGGCTTCTAAAACCATTTTAATTACTTGATCAACTTACATCTTATTATGAAGGATTGTCACTGATTTCTTTTTTTCCCCACCATACACAGTTCCGGACACCCCACCGTTTCATCCTCTCGGGCTCACCCATGCAGAACAACCTCAAAGAGCTGTGGTCGCTCTTTGACTTTGTGTTTCCAGGAAAGCTGGGGACCCTGCCCGTCTTCATGGAGCAGTTCTCTGTGCCCATTACCATGGGAGGATACTCTAATGCGTCTCCAGTTCAGGTGAACCACTCATCACCCAGAGCTTACTGATCAGTGCAGTTAAAATTCTCTTATTATTCGTACATAACCCTATAATTTACATCAAATATAACGGCGTAATGAACGCAGAACACACTGTATATTACATGGATGGAAGTGCCTGTATTAATTCAAAGTCATATAAAAACCTTCTTACAGCAAACTGATGGCTGCATGGTGAATGGAATGTAGATGTGCCATTATTAAGAAACCTTTTTAATAGCACACTTACTTTATGGATTTCATTTCCGAACTGCTTTAAAAGGCTATTGATGTTTCCTTTGCCAATAATAAAAACCTTTACTAATTATTAATGTTATTAAATGGTTGAAGATAGCTAACCCCTGACTCATGGTACTCTCTCCTTTCCCAGCTGTCTGCATAGTCCTGCTGACCAGCCTCATACGTTCATAAATTTTCTTTTAGTGGATATTCATTTGAGAAATGAGAGAAGACTTTACAATCTTGCAATTAGAATTTACACACTTTATGCAGTACATATTTCTTTGCACCAAAAATATATGAAAACTTAACTAATGTCTGTCCTGTGCACTAATTCAAATCATGTTGCAATCTCGTGTGTGTGTGTTTGACATTCTACTTTAATTTAATTCTACTCTACTTTAAAAACATTTTGATATTGAAATGTTTAAGAGCCTTTTAAACAACATGTATCTAATTAGTTTATAATTATGCATGTAGCTTGTACAAGTACAAATATTCTTTCACATTGCAAAATAAAGGGGTCTTTAAAAATTGTGAAAAACTTAAAAGTGATAATAAAATTATTGAAGAAATGATTGAAAACTAACAGGTCCTGAAACATGGAAGTCTTGAGCTCTTTTGCAGCCAGCTCTATTATGAAGCATATGCTGTATCAGTACTTATTCACACATCTAACCTCTCTCTCTCTCTCTTTTGTCCTCTCAAATGGGCCCTAATCTGGGCTCGCTGTATGCCCTGCAGTGTTGTGGTTCCACTGCAGGCTTTCTTTTGATCTGCGAACCCCTTTAAATTACAGCTAAATGGCATTTGGCCTAACGCTGGATCAGGAGAACATTATTGATAAAAGAGTGTAGCCCCCCTCTGGAGTCCAGCAGCACTCTTATGAATCTTTAATGTGTCAATCTGCTGATAGGAGGAGAGAAAGAGAACAAGCGGCTGTTGACATGCCCCAGGACACACTCATTTGTTTGGCTTTCATAAAATGTATTGAAGTGGTTGCTTGTTAATTAGCCAAAAACATAAACATAAATATATTTTAGTTGGTGTGTTTGCTTGCAAAAAGTTCAAACATGTACACTACTGTAAGTTTGGGGTCTGTAAGATTATTTAATATTTTTATGCTCACCAAAGCTGCATATATTTAATCAAAATATATATTATGAAAATATCTGTTTTCTATTTGAATGTATTTTAAAATGTGATTTATTCCTGTGATGACAGCTTCATTTACAGCAGACATTACTATGATCCTTCAGAAATCATTCTAATATACTGATTTGGTGTTAAAGAATCATTGCTTCTTATTATCAGTGTTGAACACTGTTGTGCTGCTTAATATTTTTGTGGAGACCTCTTTTTGTTGTCACAAATGGATTTATTTGTTTTATTTCTAATCCTCAGGTGCAGACAGCCTATAAATGTGCTTGTGTACTTCGTGACACGATTAACCCTTACCTGCTGAGGAGAATGAAGGCTGATGTGAAAGCAAACCTCTCTTTACCTGACAAAAATGAACAGGTGCCCATGCAATACTGAAAAGAACTGAATCTATACTCCACTAGTTATCTATTTCTTGCATGACATCATCACTTGCATTTTAGGCACAGTTTGGCCAGTTAGTTCATATTGTTTTATCTGAAAAAGTAGTTCCAAAGAAAGTCAAAGCATCAAGCTTGAAACGTTGTTTTATCGTCCAAACAGGTCCTGTTCTGCAGATTAACGGAAGATCAGCGGCAGGTTTACCAGACTTTTTTGGACTCCAAAGAGGTTTATCAAATTCTGAATGGAGACATGCATGTAAGGGATACATGTGTAAAACACCAGCGTGATTGCTCAAAATTGATGATCTTCTATTCCACACTATGTAAAAAGCCTTATTCATTATTTAGTCCACTTGAGAGTGGTGACATCCCCTATCATTATATGTCCGCATACAGTTGTGTTCAAATAAATAGCAGTGCATTAATAAAAGTGAATAAAGTGCAAACATTTTTCAATAGCTTTTATTTCCATATTTCAAATGTACTGAAAACATTACACATTCAATTCCAAATTAAAGCTTATCAAGTCTGCGTTACTCTTTTACAGGAAGCAAAGAAAATGATTATTAATCTGTTAAAAAAATAGCAGTGTTGACTTATACTAATATTTAGTTGCATAACCATTGTTTTTGATAACTTCTGTGCATCAGCGTTGCATCGAGTCAACTAACTTCTGGCACCTAGAAACAGGTATTTCGGCCAAGGATGAACAAACTACATTCGATAGTTCCTGTGAATTTTTGGGTTTTGCTTCATAAATTGCATTTTTAATGTCACCAATGGGGTTGAGGTAATTTTCTTCTGTGTGTTTCAGGTTTTTGTTGCCATTTTAAAGCATTTGAGAACATTTTAGCTGAGCATCCTATAATTTGCTGCACCTTTTTTAAAATAAATTTTCCCCTCACCAATCAAATTTTTAATCAAATGTCGTGACAGTTGGGTTTGTTGATTTTCTTTTACACTATTATTACATCTAAAAGTAATTTTTTTTCAATGCAGAAATATCACTACTATTAATAACAATGGTTCATAAGGTTACTGATGTTGTACTGCTATTTTTTTAAACACAATTGTGGTTGTTTAAAAGAGTGTGAAGAAAAAACATTTAGAGAGAAATGTTTATGCTGACACTAATGTGAAATAGAAAAAGTACTAAATATGTAAAACTAGACTTGAATTATTAGTAATATGAGTACAGATACTTTTGCTTTACTTTGAATTACCTTATCACAAGGAAGCAGAATCGGTTTAATTGGCAAATTTGTCAGCCTTACACACCTGTGAAGATCCTTGCCTTGTTGCATTACAGATAGTCCTTGTGAACTATTGACTCTCTTTATGTGCAAAGTGTCATAGCAAGGAAAAGCTCCTTTATACAAACTATTCATCACAATGCTCTAAATGTGTTTTGAGCAGACAAAAGCTGTGGGTTGCAGAGCAGTTTACAAACCCCTCTTATGTGGTCACAAACTCCATTAAGCCACATATATAATGCAAAGACTGCTGCATTTACTTCAAGGAAGAGACTTTACTTTGCTCTGGTCAATTACCTTCATTAAATTAACCAAGTTTATTAATATTAAGATTTGTGTTTCCTATTTCTTACATGGAAAGAGAATTGTTTTTCTCCCTCCATTAAAAGTATTAACATATCCATCCGGTGTATTAATCTCAATCCCCCACCCTGTGTTTCTAGGTCTTCTCAGGCCTCATAGCTCTGAGGAAGATGTGCAACCACCCGGATTTGTTCACAGGCGGGCCACGGCTGCTCCGAGGCATCCCCGATGACCAGCTGACCGAGGAAGAGCACTTTGGTTACTGGAAACGCTCTGGGAAAATGATTGTGGTTGAGTCACTGCTGCGCCTGTGGTTCAAACAGGGACACCGAGTGTTGCTTTTCACCCAATCCAGGCAGGTCAGTAAGAAAAGAAGCGGCGAAAAGAACTATAGACAAAATGCACAACAGCAAAGATGTGATTGGGTGATTTCAGCCAAATTCACATACGTAGATCCATCAGGCTGTCGCTGAAGTAAAGAAGTGCGAATAAACCCCACAGTATTGATGGATAAGCTGCACTCTCACCATCTCCAGCAGAACCACTAAAGGACCAATAAAGTTATTATGTCATTTTGCCCTCTAATAGAATTCATTAGGAGATCTTATTGCATTGTAGGGTGTCTGTCAGGACCCAGCTGTCTTTGTTCAATAGAAATGAGATTTGGCTTCAGAGAGAACCTAAAACCCACACAGTTGGTACTTCTGTACATGTAATATTAATCTCACTTAATCCTATTAGCACTAATCCTGTTCTTTATGCTCTGTCTGAAACCCTTTCTCCCACACACACACACACACACACACAGATGCTGGAGATCTTGGAGGTGTTCGTGAGGGAGAATGGCTTCTCCTATCTCAAAATGGATGGCACCACTACCATTGGGTCAAGACAGCCTCTCATTACTCAGTTCAACCAGGTAAATATGAGATAGCAGGGCGTGTTTTATTCTCTCTGTGATTGTAATGGTGCTTTTGAATCAATTTATTAATCCATTGAGTTGTTTCCCCCCCGTTTTACAGAACAAGGACATCTTCGTCTTCCTCCTGACAACAAGAGTTGGAGGTTTGGGAGTCAATCTGACTGGAGCAAATCGGGTTGTAATCTATGACCCAGACTGGAACCCTAGCACAGACACTCAGGTCAGTCAAAGCTGTATTTCACATCCAAAACGCATGTTTTTGCTGTACCTGATACAAAATGTTCAGCTTGTGGCATGCACTGCTGATCGGTAATGATCTGAACTATTGACCTCTTCCTGTAGGCTCGTGAGCGTGCCTGGAGGATCGGGCAGAAACAGCAGGTGACGGTTTACAGGCTGCTGACAGCTGGAACTATTGAGGAGAAGATTTACCACAGGTTAGTTTCCTGGGACTGGGCATTGAGATGGAGCTGGTAATGGTGAGGAGGACTATTACAATCCATAATGTCCTACTTCTGTCTGCAGGAGCTCAATAGACAGTAATTGAAATGCATTATTTTTTTAATTAGGTATCAACACAAATTCGCTAATTGGTCGCTAAAGGCTGTCGTAGACTACTGGGTTATTTGTAGGGAGGCAATGGGAATTTCGAAACACCGCGAAGAGTGGGATTGTTGGCATATTAATTTTGCAATTTCAAACTAACCTGCATTTGTTAAGCTGATAAAACGTCCAGCAGGGTGAGATTTTGGCATGTCAGTGTTTAGGCTATAAAGAAAATAATTCAGGAAATGTGGGGCTAGAGTGCATCTTAATGGCGGTTAAAAAAAAAAACTACAGTATTTCTTGTCTCTTTCCATAGACAAATCTTCAAACAGTTTCTCACCAACCGAGTGCTGAAAGATCCTAAGCAGAGACGTTTCTTCAAGTCTAACGACATTTATGAACTTTTCACGCTGAGCAATCCTGACGGCTCCCAGGGAACAGAAACCAGTGCAATATTTGCAGGTAATTAATGGATATGTTAACCATTTGAGCATATTTTCTTTGCAAGAACAGCTCTGTTTATTTGGCTGATGTCACAAAGAGGAGATGTGTTAAAATCAGGCAATATAAATAGGATTTGAAAACATTTTGTGGGACACTGACAGAAAACAAAACGCTAAAATTGTACATTTTAGGGGTATAGCAGCTTGTTACTGGGACAGTACCCTTAAAAGGGACAACTTTGTACCTTATCTTCTCCTAAAAGGTGTATATTATTACCTTATAGTAATAATATGAACCCTTAAAGTACTACTTTCAGGGGTAAATTAGATACAAAGATGTACTGCCCCAGTGACAAGCAGTTATACTCCTACATTTCTTCTGAATGTAGATACAGTACAGAACTCTCCTGAATTGTGTTGTATTTTTTATTATTTCATAGGGACAGGATCAGATGTGCAGGTTCCAAAAAGACACAAGACCTCCCGTCCATCTCAGGGGACCTTGAGACCATCACAGTCTCATTCGTCTGCATTTTGCGTTGAAGACCAAGATTCCACATCTCTATCAGGAAACAAAAATGCTACCTCAGTAAACGGTCTCTCGAACAACAGTGCTTCTGGGCCACCGAACAATAACCTTGAACCTCATTCCATTGCTGACCGTTTGACAACCACCACTAGTAAAGATCTTTCTTCTACGAACAGCCCTCAAAAGCACAGAGAGAAGAAAAAGCACTGTGAAATGCCAGAAAAGGACACGTTACCCTCAGACGGACCCAAGCGCAAACATAAAAAACGCAAGCACTCTGAGGATGTCAGGTTTGAGGGCTGCCGTATTTCTCACCTGGTGAAGAAAAAGAGATACAAGAAAGAGGAAGAGGGAAAAAATGAGAAAAAGAGTGACGATTATGTTCTAGCCAAACTCTTTAAAAAATCAGGGATACACAGTGTCATGAAGCATGACAGCATCATGGAGTCATCGAACCCTGACTATGTACTTGTGGAAGCTGAGGCCAATAGGGTTGCGAAGGATGCGCTGAGAGCTCTGAAGGTCTCCAGGCAAAACTGCAGGCTGCCTTTCTCAAGAGGGTCTACGACAGCAACCCCACCTCCAGTCAAGTATGTCTCCTTTAAAGGGTTTGTTTACCCAAAAATGAAAATTGTCATTAATTACTCATCCTCATGTCGTTCCAAACCCGTAAGACTTTCATTCATCTTCGGAATCGGAACACAAATGTATATATACCACGACGCATATATGTTGTGTTGATGTGAGAGCAGATGTTGCGTGAACGTGTTTCGGAGATTATATTTTGTAAATAAAGTACTTAATTGTTGTTTTTGCGCAAACAAAACTCACCACTTCATAAAATTGAGGTTAAACCACTGGAGTCACATGGATTACTTTTATGATGCTTTTACTAACTTTCTGGGGTTTGAAAGTGGTAGTTGCGTAGACTGTCAATGGAGGGACAGAAAGCTCTCAGATTTCATTAAAAAGATCTTCATTTGTGTTCTGAAAAGGAACAAATGTCTTACAGGTTTGGAACGACATATGGGTGAATAATCAATGACAGAATTTAGGGTAAACTAACCCTTTAATTTTGTATAACTGAACAATATTATGTGTCTTGTAATATTATAAAATGTCAATGATAAAATAAGGCTGTTTTAACATAATTTTTTCTCTTAGGAGAAGGTTTGGACAGAAGAAAAACTCACTTCTTTCTCAGTCATCTGGCACAACGGGAAAAGCAGCAGAGAAATGCAAGGTACGTCTATATGGGTACAATATCCCGTGAACTAATATGAAATAATAAATGATGTTAAGCAAGTTTTTTTTTAATATAGGATGCAGATATTATAAAGAAGTCAGTGGTGAAAAAGCCAGGATCTGCTGCTCACTTCAGCGGCGATGGAGCACAGGAGGAATCTGCTTCTCTCTCCTCATCCTCTCTTCTCGCTAGAATGAGAGCCAGGAATCACCTCAATCAACCACAAAGACAAGAGGATGAGGAGGAGGGAGAGAGAGAGACTCAGTCTGCCGCCGTGCATGTGACTCCTACAGAACACGATGAGCTTCTGGTTGACCTGAGGAACTTTGTGGCCTTCCAAGCTCAGGTGGATGGCCAGGCGAGCACCAAGGAGATCCTGGAGTACTTCACGCCAAGACTCACTTCCACACAAACACCAGTGTTCAGAGAACTGCTGAGAAATATTTGTGAGTTCCACAGACTTTCTGGGCAGGAAGGGATGTGGAAGCTTAAAGCTGACTTCAGGTAAACAGAGCGGAGAATACTAAAAGATTACGAAATGTGCAAATGCAATTCATTTCAATAAACTTTCCAGAACTTTCCAGGTTAGCCATAAAAAGTACAAAAAAATTGTATTGGCCCTATTACTGTAAAACACTCCTATTGTATGAAAAAAAAACAACTTTTTTTATTGCTTGCTGCTTTTTGTTTGCTTTTGTAAAATTCCTGGGAATTACTTGAACTTGAAAATTTCCTGAAAACTGTGTTGGTCAGGTAACTATTGATGAGACCAATATTTGTTTTGCTGTACTATATTATAATACTATTGTAATAATATTGTAATCTTTTTTTTAATAATGGAAAATGTACATTTATATAGTGCTTCCACCCTAAAGGTGCTTGGTGCCAAATTGTTTACATGACGTTTTAGTGAGTAAAGGTGGCGTTGGAAGTTTATAGCCAACATTATTTAATGTCTAGAGAGTATCTACCTCTACCTCCCACTTAATGTTTGTTCATTGGGAACAAATGAGATTTAATGTAATTGCAATGTGTAAAGCCAGTGATGGAGTTTAGGGAATACTGTTATACGTTTGAACAATTAAATGTATTCCTTAAAAGTTACCTAATAAACATCATCCTTTACATCAACTCCTTAGTACATTTTATTAATATGTAATGCATCACTAGATGATGAGCTGGAAGATGCACCACCTCACGAGGGCTTATCTGAGCTCATTTTGAAAAGAACAATGATTTTCTGTTGTTGCACATTAATCACAATGCCATAGGCTCTCGGGGACAGGGTTTTATTTGTTGTAAGTTAATGTGTCAGAAATTAGTGTTCGTCTTATATTGTTTTTCAGCGCGATTTAGTACAAAACCAATGAAAAACAAACCGACCTCTTCAATTGTAAAAAAAATAATAGCCTAATAATAATTAAATTGTGCTTTGGTGTAAATACTTTTCAAACTAGAGCGAATGAATCATTAAGAGAACTAACAGTGAAAATGCTTGTTTGAAACAACATAAAAGAAAACAACAGATTGAGTTTATGAATTTATTCAATGCTCTGTTTCCGACCTCATTAAAACTTTATTCGTTTATGTAGTCGTTAATGGGCTCAGAATAATAGTAATTTACTTATTCGTTTGTAGTCTATTAACTACGAATAAGTAAATTACTACTATTCTGAGCCCATTAACGAATACATAAACGAATAAAGTTTTAATGAGGTCGGAAACAGAGCACTGAATAAATTCATAAAGACAAAAAGTTGTCTTTATTTTAATGATGGATATGTGTGCGCGAGCAGTCCTGTCGCTGGCCATGGTGCTGAAAGCTTTTCTTTTTCTTTTCTTATGAGGCCTCGTGCGCACACAATTATTCTGTTAGTTAAAAATTAAAAACAGCAATTGTTCACTAGCACGTGCACTCTAAAGACAGCGCTTTATGATACTCATTTCAGCTGGCACATATACTGCTGTGATACTCTCACTCTCATCTCTCCCATTCAGCCTCTCAGGATCGTAGAAATCACTTGATCTATTGGTTTGCTCAATCTAAATATATCTCCGTTTCGTATATTAATAAAACAAATGTCAGGAAGTTATACAGAGCTCGTCCCCCAGTTTCCGATGCATTTTGACGATAACACCAACTTTATTTTCAGCAGTGCATAAATTAATTACACGCATTTAATAACTAAAATATCATTATATTCCCCTCTTAATATCATAAACGTTCTACGCCAGGGAAGCACTTAATAGTGCAGGGGGCCATAACAGGCTATTATCCTTGTGTAATGCTATTAGAGAACCAATTATGCACCATTACACTTGCTTTTTTGCCGTTTATGTGATTTCATCCAATACCGTCCTGCACTTCACAATTTCAGCTGCTACTCGGAGCCTCATTTCCAGCAGCAGAGGAGCGGCGGTGTCTGCGCGCGGCGTCCCGCGTGCGTTTTAAAAGTAATTGAAAGGGTCCCGCTGCATATCATTTACGCGAGAGTGGGAAATAAATCCTTGGACCCCTTGCTGTGAACAAAATCAAAATTTGGACCTGCGAGCGTGCAGCCAGTGGATTCTCGTATAAAGTGGACCCCTAACCCATATAATGAGCAATTACTGGTCTGACAGCCAATTTTAAATTCAAAAACAGTCATCTAGATTTTTAATATAAAAAGCAACTGTGTAAAAAAAAAAAGTGCATCGTGCTTTGTGCCCGTGTGTTCGTGATTTGGGAATATGTATGCATACATCGAGCTAAAGTTACACTTTCGGAGTGTAGTCTGATGCCTTGGAGGTTTTTGACGTTTACCACCACGTGCGCAATCCGGTTGGGCGCGGAGAACCTATCCAAATGTCCAGAAAACGAAAATCTGATTAATTGCAATTACGCGTGAGATTATAAAGGCGAGTGTTGTCATGCTCTAAACAGTCACTAAGACATCTGGTCACTCCCTCCTTGTGCGCGCGAGAGCGGATAAACTGGAGCGCTCAGTGATTGACTGTGGGAGTGCGATTGCTCTGCTGAGGTTGAGCAGGAGACGCGAGAATCGCGATTGAATCAAGACTATCTATTGGTATAGATGCTTTTTTAACTTTATGCACTTCAAATCGGTTGCAGAGAAATATTAATGTTGTTTAAAGTTATTTTTTAAGACGCGGTAATAGTTGGAGAACAGGCTATACTACTATTGACGTTTGGCCATTTTTTTTTTTCTATGCAGAGAGAGATATTCTCTCCACTCGCAAAACACCGGGAAACATGTTTTACTTTCACTGTCCTCCACAGTTAGAAGGAGAGTGCTGCAGGACCAATACATGTAAGTAGGCTATGCTTAATTTCCTCTGTAAAAATTGAGTTTTATGTAAAAATGTAACTTTGTAATCTTAATTATACAGGCCTGTATTAAAAACATAAATATTGAAACGCTTCCTTTTTCATCGTCAATAATTTAAATCGTCATATTATGCATTATATTACGCGATCAAAGATAGCTAATAATCACCCCGTTTGTGTTTTGTTTTATGGCTCTATATGGTGTTTAATGTTGTGACTGAGAGCTTGACAGCCGCCCAGCTGAGACTTTTTGTTGCAGTCTGTCTGAGAACAGATGTTAGATGTCATGCTTTTCAACTGGCATTTTGTTGGTCATGGTTTAATTGTGTAAAGTGATCATTCAAGTCTCTAGCAGATTACAATGAATTACGGTTCTCTGTGAATTAGGCAACTGAGGGAAATAATATTTTCCTTGTTATTTAGGGCTATAAGAAAATGCATTTATATATCCCAGAAATATAATATTTTAATAGTGTCGCTCTTTTAAACAGTGAACACAAATGGGTTTGGGAATCACGCCTCTGGAGACTTTGATGACGGTTTTCTGCGCAGAAAACAACGCAGAAACAGGACAACCTTCACTTTACAACAGGTTAGTGAGGAGCAATATACCAATGCACACTGTCCTGATTTTTTGCATTATAATGTTGTTTTATAAAGTCCTGTTTTTTACTAGACATTCCGCGTGTAAAGTAAATGCACGTAATAGGGCTACACTAGTATGACAAATACATACTCTTTTGGAAGTAAACTTATTTTATTACTAAAGCAAACAAGAAGAGCCTTTGCTTATTTATGCATCAAGGTTGCATGACAATGGAAAAATGTATAAGACGAAAAAGGCCGAAGAAGAGAATTAAGCCTAGGCCTATAGGCCTACAGCTAATGTAAAAAAAAAAATCATTAGAACAACATCTTTGTTTTTACCCATTTAAATTGTCGCAATAATTCCTGTCATTTTAATCAGTAAATACAACGTTTTAACCACTTTGTCATCACTTTAACTTAAAAGTTTAAAGCACCAGTGTAACAATTTTGGTGAGTTTTAACCGTGTTTTACCCATTAAAAGAATTATCAGCGAATGCAAAGAAAAGCAGATATTTCTTACTGAATTATAAAGCATTCATTTAAGCAATAAGGCCAAATAAAAAATGTCTCACACACAGTTGGAGGCTTTGGAGGCGGTTTTTGGACAGACCCACTATCCAGACGTGTTTACGAGAGAAGAGCTGGCTATGAAAATCAACTTAACAGAGGCTCGTGTTCAGGTGAGACACTTTCCACAACGGACCTGATCCAGAGATACACGAGAAATACATCACGTAAAGCGCTCAGAGCACCTTTGGCCGAAGAAAGTAAATGAAGCCACTCTGTCATTTCCGTGATGCGCTTTAATAACATCAACATAATGTGGAATATTAGATTAGGTTGATTAATCGGTCATTCATAATTAACTAGTGGTAATGTTCTACACTAATTTGCCCTCGTCTCTAAGGTATAAAAATTGCTTAGATGCACTGCCATTTCCGCGTTTCAGCAAATGGAGAGAGGACGCAGTGCTTTTTGAGCAAGACAAACGTACCGAGAAAAATGATTCAGGTTATAAACCGCTCGCGCACCTGAAACCTTCGATTTCATATTCTGAGGCCTTGCAAAACATCCGCGGTAATATCAAATTGGCCACATGTAATTACATTCAATGTGTCTGTATGTAATTTCCTGCATTCCAGATTTGCTTTTGGGTTTCCTTCTGAGCTCAGATCTAATTGTAGGAAATATAATAGTTTCCCTTTTGTTCCCCAGGGTCATCTTACTATCGCTTAAAACCAATGACTGCGACGCGATAATGGAATTCGCCGCTGTAAATTAGGGATTGTAAACAAATTATTTCTCTCTAATCGGATTACCCGATTCCTATTATTAAATCTAAACATGAATCGGTCGCAGCATGCAGGGATATTAAACTTACATTATTATTAGGAAATAAATTTTCTGTTTTGTTGTAGCTATAGTGGGCGCCCACCGTTTTTAAAGTGTCAATTGGCTTGTGCTGCATTAAGAACAAACTGCAAATTGAGATTAATGGTGCAATTATAGAGCATTCAGTGCTGGGGGATCATGACTTCTAGCTGGAAGGTGCAAGGGTGAGATAATGTTGCCACAATTACATTGTGAATATTGTTGTCCTGCCAGTAAACTGTTGTGTCATATTATGTGGAGAGAGCCGCTATATGTGTGTGGCGTTTTGTTTGTTCACATCATTGTACCTTTGCACAATGCTGGGCAGGCGGTGGAGATATGGCTGCATTATGCAACCTTTCCCATTCAAATATGATTAATGCGTTAGAGAGCACAGACTTAATCGAATCTGATGTTGTCAAACAATCACTAAATAGAGAAATAAACGACTTCATCATGGTTCTCTCTCAGAAGCTGGGAGACTGTCAGTAGGAAGTCATTAAAAAATGATAATGAAAAATTGCTCAATTAAATGTTGTTATAGGCAATGACCTTCATTCAATTAACATACAAGAACTTCACTGCATATGCTCAGCAGTTGTGTTCGTGAAGTTTGACATAAGTCACTGGCTTGTTAGATCCTGCGGCACATTTCAGAAATGTGCATTGTATGCAAATAATCATTTTTAAAATGTATGCAGCTAACAATTAATATGAATGTGTTTCAAAAGAGGCGATTAAAGGGATAGCTTACCAGAAAAGGAAAACTTTGTCATTATTTTATTCACACTCATGCTGCACTTTTTTCTTCTTTTGAACACAAAAGGATATCTAACGTCTCCTTTTCCGCTGAAGAAATATTTAGGTTTGAAATGACATGAAAGTGAGTAAAAATGACAACAGAGCTAGCATTTTTAATCAAACTTGAAGAGAGGAAAATTGTAATCATTGTTTTTTTTTCTCTCTCTTTCTCTTTAGGTGTGGTTCCAAAACCGGAGGGCAAAGTGGAGAAAAACGGAAAGAGGGACTTCGGACCAGGAGGGAGGCAAAGAGCAAATGAGTGAAGGTGCACCTCCTGCAAGAAACCTCAACCAGTCTCCTGTTGACCATGGCAGAAATAAGAAAGAACCAATGGAACTACAGCAGAAGTGTGTAGATCATCTAACCAAGTGCGACGTTTCCAGACGATATTTGTTTGCTTTTCAAAAGAGATGTAATGCCAAATTCTTTCCTTTATGCACAGTATTAACAGAGTGATGGGTTCAGGTGGACCTTTTTTCCCATCTTGCCTGCCAGGGACTCTGCTGAACACAGCCACTTATGCACAAGCCCTGTCACAAGTGGCAACTTTAAAAGGTAAGATCCATCAACTAGATGTCATCATGAAAACATGCACAAATGTATAAGATAGTTTTTATCTGTATTACTTTTTTTTTCTGCAACTGATGTGGGTGAAAATGTAACAGTTACTGTGTGTTGTAGATTAGATAGATAGATGAAGATTTAGTCAAAATTGTAATCTACCGTCTGTGTTGTCACATTAAATTGTTATTTATATATCTATGCAGTGTGAAATAAAACATGTTTATAATGACAATGGATATTGACTGCCCCATTATGAAACACTATCCCGGTCTACCTCATTAGGAAGTCCATTGTGTTCCTGCTGTGTGCCTGACCCAATGGGCCTCTCCTTCCTGCCACCATATGGGTGCCAGAGTAATCGGACAGCCAGCGTCGCAGCCCTGCGGATGAAGGCCAGGGAACACTCAGAGGCCGTTCTTCAGTCAGCTAACCTGCTGGGAGCCGGGTCTACAACAGGCCCAGGAGTCGGTCTGGGACAAAGCACTGTTTCTGCGGGAGGAAGCGATTCCAGTCCTGCCTCCGGCACCTCTAAGATCACATCGTTACGAAGAACTCCAGACAAGCATCTGCACTGCCAAAAGGAGGGTCTGGATAAGAAATGAGGGAATCTTGTTTTTGTTTTTTTTCTAATTGGAGGACACACTTTGGATGAAGGATTTATAATCAAACATTGAATGCCTGCTGCCTCTTTTTTGAGAGCACTGACATACCCTGGACAGGACGGTGTTAAGTGCAATCCCTTATTGTGCATTTTGTGTGTGTGTATGTGTCAAACTAATAATTCAATTGTAATTTTTCCTCTTCTCGTTCACTTTTACTCATGATTCTTGACGTTGTTTTGCCCTGTTCGGGTCTATGCGGGCGCCTGGCGCTGCAATTCGGTTTCAGTGGCGGAATGACTTTTGAACATGCTGTGTGGTAAATGAAAACTCCCTGGTTGCTAATGTGAACATTTAATTTTTCACAATCCACTTTGATGTTTGACTTGTGTACTGTGAAGTCAGGTGATGATAGACAGTCTGCATTGTGTCAAGATATATGCCATGCTGAAATATAAATGTACTATTGTGAAATAATATATGTAAGATAATATCAAGGACAGAACTGTATACTAAGTGGTTTGTCATGTTTTATAATATGATCCGGGTAACTTACTCATGCTGATGCGATGACAACTGACACCTCTCTTGTCATCACATCTGTACCTCCGTGATAGACTGCAAGAGTCCACACACTGGTCCTGTTTTGACATGTTCTGTAAAACAATTAAACATGTAGGCAATCATGTACATCTCCTGTTGCCTATTGCTCACACCATCTGGCTATGATCAATTATTAATTAGTTCTCAAGCGGTAGGGCTGCAAAAATGGAAGCAGCGGTTGGTCTTATTATTTATTTACTTTAAAGTACATTGTGACTTTCTCATATCACATAGCTATTTTACATGCTTCCCATGATGACAAAGATGTGATAGGTGCTAATTATGACATTATGCATTGGATATACAACAAGGCTCAGTTGTCACTAAGTTTTAAAGAGGCTTAGTCATGCAACTGGAATTCTTTTTATTATTATTTTTTTATAGCAAAAAAAATGAATAAAACCACACTATTTTATTCATCAGTGCAATTATTATATGATAGTGAACGAGGATTAGTCATTTAGGAGCATATTAATCATCAAATTGGTATTAAAAGGAAATGCAAATACCTGTTATCAAAGAAAGTAGCAGCAATATTGAAAGAAAAAAAAACTACTTAGATTAAGAACAACTGTGCTACCTTTGAAAAGGGGCTGGACTGATTAAATTCTTGTCCTTGAGGATTTTCAGGAAATTACTTTGATAGTCAATAACACAATTGAGTAAACTGCATGCACATTAGCATTAATAATTGATGTTGAATTATGTATTATCACAAAGTAGTGATTTAATTATTCATGATGTGACACCCTGGTGACAAAGCAGAGCCAGATAATGTCAAAAGTCCTGCCTGATGAAACAGTGCAGAATGGCATTTGTGTTTTTTGGTGACAATAATATCCGCTTAGCTCGGAATGTGTGACAATATGACAATAACTGAAAACGAGAATATTTTAATGTATACAAATAAGGTTAAGTATGAACAGGCAATATTATCAATTAGCTAGTGTGAAAGCATCTTTCCATTTAATAAGCAGAATTCATATTAAACATGACATTAAGTGACACTCTCATATCTCACAATAAAAAGATGAAAGAATTTACTGAATCTACAATAAAATATACTGAAAATTATACACGTTAAGATAATAGATCATTTTTTTACATCGCAAATATTAAATAAATATTACATCTCATAATAAGTCTAAATTGAAATTAATTAAATCAGAAGCCGCTCTAAAATTTTAGTTAGGCCAGTTAGGCCAAGATCACGTGACACCAGTACGTTATGACCATTTCTAGAAATCAACACAATGATTCCGGAGCACACATATTTTACTGTTTTTTAAATTCATATATTTATCTCAGCTCAAACAAAAAGATTACCTGGTCCAGCTTACAACACATAGGCCTATGCAAGAGGTCTCAAACAGGTAAAGACAGAGTGCTGCTGAATTCTGTGTTTCTGTCTTCACAGCGCCCTCTAGATCGATCACTGTCGAAATTTCTTCCATCATTCTGAATGACGTGAGGGCTGATGGCTAACTGACGGACACGTTTTAGATAAGTATTAATGTCTACATTTAGACTTAATATTTTACGTAGAGATTTAAATATAAATATTTACCTAATATTAGTCTAATGTATTTAAGATGTTGATAATTAGTAATGTGCTAATATGCCTGCACATAATCTAAATATTTTAAAATGCTCTAAAAGCTGGTCAGTCTTTTTACATAAATATACAGAAATGTACTTGATGAGTATAGTTTTTCTTAGCGGTGTTGATATATTTTCTATTGTAGGTTATTCTTTGTTGAAGGGCTTGCCCCTATTTTTAATAAACACTAAAGTTATTTGTTTACATGCCCGCCATGAATATAGTAGCTCTTCAGAAGTGGTGGTATTAGGGGCGGGGCATGCTCATTCTAGACCGCTTTTGATTGGACGTTCAGGATGAGTCATTCATATTTTTACTCTATTTTCCCGGAACAGAAAAACTGTGCATTTTAAATGACAAAAATCTTTTAACTCTTATGCTATTTTTTATTGGTCAATTGAGCAATTAATTATTCTTTATATTACATTTGGGCATTTGTGGAAGAAGTTGAGGAGTGTGTTCATCTAATCATGTGGATTGAAGTGCAAATTATGTTTATTATGCAAATTAAATATATTAATTGATAAAACATGTGGTTTTTTTATTAGTTAGTAGTCCATGGGGAATTTTGAAATTGGGTTTAATAATCTCCATCATCATGAACAACAGTTATATGAAAATGTGAACTTGTGAAAACCAGGCAAGATGCTGGTTATAGCGATCACAGTTTTCTTGTATCTAAACCTAAAACATGTTTACTGCTCATACATGACCTGTAATCCTCTCTGCTTCTCTCAGCCAATAGAAATCATATTGTAATTGCACATTGCAACGGCTGATAAAGATGTCTTCACTTTGAGAAAACCCAACTCAGGGGAAAAATCAATTTAGACACTGTTGCTGTTGTTAATCTTTTTTTTCTTTTCCAAAATGAATTCTCGCACAGCAAGCAAACAGAAAAACAAATAGCCTGTGATGGTTTTAAGTAATTTAGAGTTATTGTAGTAGTATTTTTAGAAGATTGTTCATAACATTCCTTGCACGTGGATTATTGATTATTCAGTGCAGTAATTCATTCTATTATGAGAAGCATTGTTACATCAAATTAACTGGAGAGAGGCCAAGCATGCCTTAAAAACCCTAAACTAAACTAAATAATGACACAAATCATTTGTTTCAAATTCTGTTTGAATGAAGTTAATGAGTTCTTTTGTTGCATTAATGATACATTGTCAGTGAAGTCATATCCAAACTCTGGTGCTCAAGTTGTTTGAGATATGGGCTTCCTGCATAGGTCAAGATACGGTCAACATCTGTGTCACTTATCACAGCTGCCCACACTTACGTAAAAAAGAGATCAATAAGTCTGAGAAAGATAAGACAAAAATATTGTTAATAGATCTGATGACGCTCAAAGATTTTCTTACTTGGTCTGGAATATTTATTATGCCCACTGGATGTACTGTAGTAGTTTCACAGAACGTAAAATATAAATAATAATAGTAAATTAATAATTAACAGCCATATTTCTTAAGAAGCATTAGACAAATAGATATGTTTAGATATTTGTAGTATACAACTGATTGATTTACTAGAGAATAATTTGTACATACAAAGTGCAATGCACCCTATGTCCACTAGAGTGGTCTATTGTGCAGATACTGAAATCACTCAAACCCACACATATATCAGTCTGTAGAGCCACAGGATATGAGGTAAATAGAGCAATGAAGCTCATTCTCATCAGGTTTGTTACATCAGATAATACGTGCATTTTTTTAATGCGTTATGTTTTTAATAGGTTCTGTGTGAGGACACAGCAGCCAGGCACATCATTTTGATTTCAAATCTTTCTTTAATGATGATGTAATGAGCTTCTGAAAGACTGTAAAAGTAGTACATTGCAAGTAGTTGTTTATAAGGCAATTATTTCATAAGCATACATCATCAACCATGGCAAGGTAAAGACACTTATATGCAACCTGACAAAGCACATCAAGGGAAAAGTTGGCACTTTATGGCACAAGTATTTAGTTTTGAACTGTCAAAACTTCATAGTGTACAATTTTCATTCATATTGTGGGCCGTTTGGAAAATCTGATTTAAAATTTTTATGTTTATTTTATTTTGACAAAATGATCAGTGAAGTCACTTCAGAAATGTACTTCCCTTGAATGTACTGTGTGCTCTGTGGGCATGGTCTTTGTTGTATTATAAACAAGTACACTGCAAAATTATTTTTAGCTTAACATAATTAATTGGAATGCTTCACAGTTCTTCCCTTGACTTTTTCTGACAATAAAAAGCCCCTGCCCGGGCTCTTTCCGGTTACCTCAGCTACGAAACACAGTTTAACAGCAAACCTTAAATACAAATCAAAAACAGTTTTAAGAACTGTTTTAACTTATTTAAAAGTCACAGTTAAATAGCTTGGATATACAGTCATGTAACTGTAGATTTGTGTACAAACAGTATTCACCAAATATCTAAACAACTTTACTCGTCACGTGCTCTCCATTGCAAAGTCCTCTAACTCACTCATAGTTATAATATCTGTGTGTCTTTCATTGGTGTTAATGCTGTTTTCTGCATTCTGCGGATAAACATTCTGTCTCCACAGTTCGCTACCTGTCTCAAGCATATCCTGTTCGTCTGTTACCGCAGCCGGTGTTGACATTTCAGACGATGAACTCAAAGGTGGTAATGAAGACGCAGCCATTGGCAGAAACCCACGATACAGCATGTAGGGAGCGTTTAACATCTCCACCGATGCTGGCTGCGTTAGAGCACCTTGAGACCTCTGACGGACATTCAACTGTACGTATTTACCAGTTTCTGGGTCATAAAATGTCTTTGTCTTAACTGGTAATGGAACGTCCACCATAAAGTACTGCCCTGAGTTTGGGTCTTGCAAAAGCTTTCTCTGTGTCATGGGAAAAGGTTGGGCAACTATACTGTGTGTTGGGTGGGTGTAATTTGGCTGGATGTCATACTGTGAAAGAGGAGGTGAGGCTTGTACCACTGGATGTGTTGACAGTATGTCCGAAGGTGAAGAGGGTATTTCGGCCACATCTCTTATTGATTTGGACTCTAGCTGTTGTTTGTTTTCAGGCGGCATCTTGGGGGTCTCTGCCTTTTTCATACGCCTCGTTGCGAGTCTTTGTGCTCGTCGAAGAGCTTTTTCAGATTTGGGGGGCACCGTTGGAGGTTTACCCAGTGGCCTCATATCACTACAGGCTGATTCTGGCCTTTCATAGCAGGCTGACTCTGGTCGTTCATAGCAGGCAGATGCAGGCCTTTGGTAGTTGTCTCTGTAGGTTTCATTCTTGGGCATAAAAGCCAAACGTATGTCAGCCAAATCTGTGAGGCTCACTGTACAGTTGTCCATGTCCTCTGACATTGTGCTGATGACAGAATGAGTTTCTTCTTCATCAAAAAGTTGGCTTCTTCTCTGATGGCTCTTTGATTGTTTTGTTGTGTATTCTGCTAAGGACAAGTTGTTGTGCAGTGTCTCTTTTACTTTATGGGGCCGATGGACAGCAATAGCTGGTTCATTTAAGACTGGAGGGTTAGCAGACTGTTTGGGGAGAATTTCATCTTCTTTCTCTGAACCACTCAAGTGTTCCTTTGGTGAGCCAACCCTGAAGTCATCAGAAAATGACCTGTGAAAGCGCGGTTTGACGGTTTTGGTCACAGAAGATGTTCTCGTGGTATTATCCTTCACTCTGAACATGATGGGTTTCCCCATCGCTGGAGAAGAAGAGTTGGATCGCGGTCCTGTCGCATGAACTTTACCATAGTCATTTGGACTCTGCCAAAACAGTCTATCTTCCTTTTTCTCTTCCTCTGAGTCTTTGTTTTGAGACATTTTGAAACTTGGAGGAGGTGATTCACTTGTTTCCTTTGGCTTTAGTTCAGTGTCAAGAGCATTTACTGTGTAATATTGTAGTTCTTCCATTTCTTCTCCAGGTGGTGATGTCATATTTATTTGGTTGTCTGCCAGTTTTACAGTGCTAGACGAAGGCAAGTTTGCAAGGGATTCTTGTCTTCCAGAATGAGAAATATTGCCCTTTTCAGTTGTTTTGTCACGAGTCAGTTGTCTTAATCTGCTTATCGTACCTTCAGCTTGCAATGGTACAGTATTTGTACCTTGGGGATTTTGGGATTGATACAATTTATTTATTTCTCCTCTATTTGGATGCTCCATGAATGCTGGTTTAGTGTTTGATTCCTTATGGTTTGTTAAAGCCCTCAGTTGGGTGCCCATTGATGTGACTCCATCTTGTGAACCTGAAGCTACCAGTGATAGAGTTTTTTCTTGAGCTGTACTCGTGCTGGGATTCAATTGAGTGTCATTTTGTGAAAAGGTCTCTTTCATTGTTTGTTTTTTCAATTGCGATTTCTCCCTTGAAATTATTTCTCTTTTAGACTCTCCCCCTGTATCTGCCACATTTACATGTGAATCTTCATGAATTCTTAAAACTGACTGATCATAGAACTCTAGTTTTGGGAATACATCATGCTCTTTTGTATCATCTTCAGCAGAGATAACTTTCAATCTAGCATAGTCTGCGATAGCGGATATTTCTGGTCTAGTCCCTTTGTTGTTCCTTTGTGTAGCCTCTGATTTGGATAATATACCTTCTTTACTTGTGTTCTGTTGATTTAACTGAGAATTGTCTTGTTCATAACTTGCACTTCCTTTTGTTTCGGGGACAAAACTTCTCCCTGGCTGAGACTGGTTTGTATTAGTCCATTCAGTCTGTTTTGTCTCCGTAGCTTCAACATTTCTTTCTTTCTTCCCTCTGAGACTGTTTCTGTTTTCATTATCTTTCAAATCACCATTATTTTGTCCACTCAGACTTAATACAGGGTCTTCTTTCTTTCTTTTGTCACTGTTCAGTGTAGGTTGTTTATTATCATAGATATTTATCTCTTGTTTCCGAACTGGTCCTTGACTGGTCTTTTCTGATTCACTTGGACCATTTTTCTTAGGAGTTGTGATTTCTTTTCCAACATCATATGCATGTTTTGGTGTCGTTTCACTGGTACCATTCAATTTATCCACGGTTTTGGGTTCATTTTGGGCTGTAAGGGTCTTCAATGGTAATGTATTTTGCTCTGTAAAGTCTTTTTCACCCACACGGTCAGTCACGACAGCTTCTTTCTTTCCTTTCAGATGTTCCCTCTTTATCACTTCATGTTGGTTTTTGTGGCCTGCCATGAATTCTTTGTTTGATGATACTTCCTCTGTAGACACTTTTATGTCCTCTAAGTTATTTTTTGGGACTTCAAAAGAGGCCTGCTCTTGTTTTACAACATTACACACATCCTCACCAATACTGCTAACTTTATCCTTATAATTATTCACATCTGTGGCAGCGCCATCTTTTAAAACCATCTTCATCCTGTTTGTAATTCCATTACCCGTTTTAAATTCAACTTGTAACTTTTCTTGTGCCCTCTTCTCCCCCAAATCCCCCTTTCCATTCTTTTGCTGAGTTTGGGCATCTTTGTTTGAGACAGACTCTTGTTTCATAGCTATTATAGAATCCTCTTGTTTTGTCTCATGTGTAGTTTTCTGAACTTTTAAGTTAAATGTTTCTCTTCCATTTGTTGTATTCTTTTGCGGCATAAATGTATCAGCATGATTAAACATTTTGTCTTCACCTTCCACCATTTGAGGCTTCTTTTTGGGTATTGTCCATCCAGGAAATGTGCTTTCTGTGAGTTGGTTGTTGACTGTATCCTTTGCCATGGATGCGTTAAAAATGGGTGCCTTTACAACTTCAGTATTTGTTGCTCTTCTTGATTCACTCATTATTGCAGGTTGTTTAGCAGTCAGGGATGCATTCTCAGGTTTCTTTGGGGATTTTCTAGAATTAGATGCATCATCAATAATGTTTCCTATCATCCTCAGACTTTGCGTTTTCTCAGTGTTTCTCATTTGCTCTTCAACTTTCTTTTCCTTTGACTGAATATCATTTCTCCTACTTTGCTTTGATGGGTCAATATTATGAGTATCTTGATCTTGTTCAACATTTTCTAAATCTTTTGCCATTAGGGTGCCATCTCTTGTAGAATGAACAAGTTTTGGTATATCGTTTCCAGTAATATGTTGCTTTTCAGTCATGTTGTTGGAACAATTTATTGAAGGGATATCATGTTGCGCTTGCTTGATTTTGCTCTCATTCTCTTTAAAAGGTTGACTTGTAATTGATTCCTGCTGAATGGGTGCTTGTCTTGTGTCATCTGGATGTGTTTGTGTGTTATCTAAGCGTTTCTCTTTGGATGCCAGAGTTTTGTTGATCCCATGCTTTATTGTTTTTTGTGAATGGTGAGTTTCAATCTCCTCCTTTTCTTTTTTTTCTCTCTCATCCTGCATATGTTTTGATGTGAGATGAACGTGATCTCTGACTGGAAGCCCATATTTAACTAATAGATCCTCATATGATGTACTGATTCTTCCTATAAAACTTGACTTATCTGTTGTAGCAGTCGGTTCACATTTTTCAATCTTGTCTTCTTTTACTCCAACGTTTGAAGACACTTCAGTCTGTCTGTGAACATCATCATGCTCATTTTCTGCTTTGTCATCTTTAATATGAAAGATTTCATTCTTCACACATCTCTCAGTTTCATCAGAACTCACTTCATCTTGTTTTCCTGTATTTTGTTGATCATCAGTATGACAGTTACTTGACACACAAATACTGTAGATCATATGTTCATCGTCTAAAGCTGCCTCTGTTTTTCTTGACACACAAATACTGTAAATCATGGGTTCCTCTGCAGGCTCCTCTTTGCTAGGTGTAAGAATGGTGATGTTTAAGATATCTGCTGTGGATTTTTCATTCTGTGTTGAAACAGGCTGTCCATTGTCCATCTTTTGAGTTGCACCCTCATCTACTAATACTTTATGCTGGGATAAAACATTTGGTTCTAGTTTGTCTTCTGCTGCTTTTTTAGGTTCGGAATTGCCCGGATTCACTTCTTGAGACTCTTTTGTGGACTTGTGATTGTTTTTCTCAAGTGATATATCTAATGGTCTAGGAAATCCTTGCTCTTTTTGTTTTGGGCTTGCACTTTCTGTTTTTTTCCCTCTGGGTTGACTGTTATTTACTGCTTCTGAATTGTTTTTTATTCTTGACATACTCTGATGGCTCCTGGGGAGTTCATTCTTGTCAAATGAGAGCAGAGTCTTTGTATTTTTTTCATCTTGATGGAGTTCTTTTTGCTGGCTGCTTTCTTTTGCTTTAGCTGATGCTATTTGTGTTGGTGATTGTTTATTTGTTCCTAGTTTTGACTGACTCTCCACCATTTGGTTTGCAGAGGTAGTTTCCACAGCTTTTACTTGTGAAGTATTATTTTGTTGCTTAGCCAAGTCATTTTCCTTTATTGTTATGTTTTTGATTATTACTGCTTGTCCGTCTTCATTATTAAAAGGTTTTAGTGTGTCTGGCTCCCGGGTTCTTTGTGAGGCTGGATTATTTGCTGGTACAGAGTTGATTCTGATCATATTTTCTGTTGATGATGCCTCTGATTCTGAACTGTCCCCAGAATTATGTTTGTAGGTTCCATTTAAAAGCTTCTCTGCATCTGCACTCAATGTATTTGTTTGAAGGATTGAGGTGAGCTCTGATTTGGCAGATTCCATTAGTCGTTTAGAAGGTGGAATTCCATTTTTAAATTTCATGTCACTTGATGAGGATGTCAGTTGACTAGCTGTAATTCCAGAGCTATTTTTGATTGGTTTATTTTTAGACTGCTCCACAGTAATCTTACTTTTATGATGTACATTAGGTTCGTCTGTGTTTCTGTCCAATCCCAAGAGAGAATTTTTATTCAAACTGCTGTTCGATTTTGTAGTCTCCGTGCTTGTAACTTGTAAGTCTTTTTTGGTTTGATCAGCAGGTTTAGTCATAGCTTTTTCAGAACAAGTATACTGACGTCCAAGCATGTTTTCTTTCTGATCATGCTGAATTGTTTGTTTTTCCTTAAGGATTGCAGGTGGATTATGGGGATTGGAGTTTTCTGTCTTGCCTGCGACTGTTAAATGACCGGACATCAACTCACTTGGTGAGATTTCTTGTTTCTGCTTTGCAGATTCCTTGTTAGTGTTTACATCCTTTGGTGAGATTCGGGATGGCTGGTAGTTTTTCTGGACATCATTTTTTACATCTGCCACTCTGTCCGGAGTAAACGTTTCTTTCTTCATCTCCTTATCATCTGCTGGATGTTTGTCATTATGCCTTTCTATAGCCAAAGGTTTATATTTTATGTTCTCGCCCTTCTTTTCCAAGACTGCTTTCTGATTATCTTCAAAATGAAGAGGTTGTTTTTCCATTGATGGTGGAGATCCATTCTTGGGAAGATCATTGTGTGTTTTAATTTGTTCTTTGTTCTGGGTAACACTGGAATAAGTGATATCTGGTAAGTCTTTTTTGGTTTGATCAGCAGGTTTAGTCATAGTTTTTTCAGAACAAGTATACTGACGTCCAAACATGTTTTCTTTCTGATCATGCTGAATTGTTTGTTTTTCCTTAAGGATTGCAGGTGGATTATGGGGATTGGAGTTTTCTGTCTTGACTGCGACTGTTAAATGACCGGACATCAACTCACTTGGTGACATTTCATGTTTCTGCTTTGCAGATTCCTTGTTAGTGTTTACATCCTTTGGTGAGATTCGGGATGGCTGGTAGTTTTTCTGGACATCATTTTTTACATCTGCCACTCTGTCCGGAGTAAACGTTTCTTTCTTCATCTCCTTATCATCTGCTGGATGTTTGTCATTATGCCTTTCTATAGCCAAAGGTTTATATTTTATGTTCTCGCCCTTCTTTTCCAAGACTGCTTTCTGAGTATCTTCAAAAAGATAAGATGGTTGTTTTTCCAATGATGGTGGAGATCCATTATTGGGATGATCGTTGTGTGTTTTAATTTGTTCTTTGTTCTGGGTAACACTGGAATAAGTGATATCTTGAAACAAGTGATTCAGCTTGTCTGCTGTGATTTCCTTCTTAACAGAGTGACCTTCTTGACCATCACTATTAATATTCATGCTTGTTTTTGTTGCATTTCTTGCTAGAATGCCTTGTTTGGCAAGTCCCTTTTCTTTAATCGCAGATATTTCCTTTTGAGCATGTGCTTTCAATTTTGACGTCAGTATTTCTTGTTTGCTTTGGCCTCTTTCCTTGGAAGAAAACACTCTTGTTGTGACCTTGTCAGGATCTTTAATCGTTATTCTGTCTTTTCTGTCAGTGGTAATATTTGTTTCATTTGTATTGTGGAAATCCTTTCTTATATAGCCAGGTGATGGACTTGTGACATCCTGCACTTTGTAGCCTTGTTGTTCTTGCTCTTTTACAGGCTCTGAAATGGTTAGTTTATCAGCTGTATCATATTTAATTTGATTTTGTGAGTGTTCTGATTTAGCCCAAACAAATGTACTATCCTTTAGTCTCCTTGCTTGCTCATTATCTCTAATGGCAAGAATATCATTGATGCTGAACCTGTTTTCTTGTTTAGTAGTATTATTTTGATCTGAGGTGTCAATTGGTACGACTGAATCTTTATCCTGCAAACCAGGATTTAGTGCAATGTTGTTGGTGGAAAACTCATTATGGTTTATGTGTTGGGTACTTGATGATGTATTGGACATTTTATAACTCTTTGCAACAGTTTGTTCCATGATCTCTGATTGCTTTAGTGTCCATAGTACACTTTCCTTAATGTGCCTGTCTTCACTTGTCGATGCCATGTGCCACTGTTTGTTAGGCTCATACTTATATGGCTGATATGAGTACAATCCTTCATTCTTTTGACCTCTATGGTCTTGTAAAGGTGCATGAGCTCTCTGATCAAATGTATTTTGCGTTGCCATACTGTTAGAAGATGCCGTTTGCTCAAGATCATTGTTGACATTGAAACTTTGTAAACCACAAAAGACTTCCTTTAGAGGAGATGTTTTGTTCTGGAGACTGTTTCTTGGTATTCCATATGATTCCGTAGGCTTTGAAAATGTGTTTAATTGTTTGTCATGTACAGATTTATCACTGTAAGGCGTTTTCCTGAGTGATATTGTGTCTTCCTCCTTTGCAAGTCGACCGAGTTTTATGTCTTTATTGACTTTCTGCATGTATGTTTCCTTTCGGACAGAATAACTGTCATTGGCAGAGTATGGCCTGGTGGTTGCCTTCCTCTGTTTGTCCATCTCAATCAGTGCTGCTATTTCTCCTCCAAATGGCCGTGATTCCGATCTTCCGTTTGTTTCCTTGACAGAACAAATATGGTCCCAAGGACATCTTTCTTTAATGGCCTCGTTTTGGCTATATTCAATACATGTTTTTCTTCCAAAGTCCTTTCTTTGTTTTAGATCATTTTCACTCATGTTATCGCTCTGACTGTATCTCTCTGATGTCTGAGCAGAATGTGTCGGTGGGTAAGCCTTTGGAAGCATATTTGCTATTTCTGGCCTAGCAGGACTAAAAGTACCGTTGAGATCTTTTAATTGACCTTCTGAAGTCAGAGAGCTTTTACCTTGTGCTGAAAGATTGTGTGTTGAGAGCTCTGTATTAGCCAGCGGATCTGTGCTGTGAGAGTGACCTTCTGAACTTCCACGGAGCCATTTGTAATTAGCGACTCCGTCCTGAATTTGAGATGAAGCTAATGTCAAATTATCATATGATCCAAAGCCATCTGTATAATCTTTAGGGGTGATGGGGGCTGCACTGGGCTCTCGGATTAGATTACATGAGGCCTGTGCATCCGTTCCAATAAAATTCTCCTGAGCCGTTTCTTGGGACACAAGAATATCCGAAAATCTGGATTCACGGCCCTCCAACTTTGAGGTCTGCTTATTTCGATCTGTTATTTCTTGCCCTTTGAATCTAGTTGGACTGTATGTACTCTTGACTCTTTTTCGGTTGTCTTTGAGGTTGAACAGCAAACTTGAAGCTTTGGATTTGTAGCTGTCACGCAGATGTTTGACATCAGTCTGAAGTTTAGGGTCAGTTTCACACTGAGAGGAATAATCAGAAACAGAAGGAGTGTGTGCAAACTGCAGGATCTCAGACGTCTCTGTTTCTTGTCTTGTGTGAATAACCGGTGTGAGGAGCTGAGTGATGTTGAATGGCGTCACACTGCTAGGCACTGTGCTCTCGACCACTAACTCGTGCGCAACTTTGTTATTACTAAACAAATTCGAATCCGGCCTGTATGTTCTCTCATTAGTAGGTGAGACTGTGGAGGGTCAGTTGCCTGGAAGTTTGTTCCTTACAAAGTTATTGTTTTTCTTCGAAGTGGGATAGTTGGAAGCCATCTCAGATTCACACCTCTTCTCAATCGCTGAGGCTTTTTGGACGACCGTGGACCTGGAGCGCTGGCTGGCCACAACGTCCTGAATTTGTCTCTGATTGAAGAGTCGACTTTCGCACGGAGAGTTAGGAATTCTATTGTCTTTCAACTCTTTGTAAATGGGAGAATCGTACCACCTTGGGAATTCACTAGCTGACATAAACCCTGACACATTCGTACTTTCAAAGGGGAACCTGTTGTACTCTTCCCACAGCTGGAAGGGACTGAATTCACTATGAAAAAAACAGTTTGTGGAGTTCAATTCCTTGATCTTTCTTTTTGAAGAATTCATCAGGACTGTTGTGTCCATCTGGGCCACCGCGGCAGCCACGTCGGATGTGTAAAAATGGTTTCTGTAAGACTTAAAGGGGCCTGACTTCAAATTCTGATGATGTCCTGAGAACTCAGAGAGTTCTCTCTGAATGCTTAGCAGAGCTGATCTGTCCCATGATTCACTGCCAAAGTCTCTATACCTATCCCTTGCCAGAATAACGTCACGTGTCCCACTGTCATGGTAACACTCCCCTGAACTAAAGGCTTTGATTAGAGATGACACTCTGGATGCGCTCCTGCTCTGCTGCCACGTCACCTCCTTGGAGCCATTGCTCATATAAGACAAGCCTCCCTCCATAAAAGCCTGTTCCTGATGGGTTACATCCGTGTAAGAATGCTGGAATGTTGAGGCCATCTCGGACTGTTTTTCTGCCGCCCCTGAATCCTGAATCCTGTATGAAAATGTCTCCTGGGAGACTGTCTTTTGCTGGGTTTCCTCTGCAAAAGCATTATGTCGTTCGGTCGGAGACGAGGGGAATTCCGAGTCATTGTAAATGGCCTCCTCTCCAATGCACAGGCTCCTGAAGGCACGATCGGTGAGGTTGCTCACCTCCCTATCCGTGTCATCCATAAAGCTGCCACTGCTGGATGTGTCACTGAAGCCATCTGAGTATTTGTGGTGGCCCTGCATGCTTCCCCGCTGGCCTGTGTGGCGCATTTCCAGGGAGCTCATTTCACTCTCTTACTCTCATGGACAGGTCACAGTTGTCCCTGTCAGTCTTGGAGATGGCTGATGCAGGGTGTCTTGCATTTAAGTAGTTCACCTTCTAAAAGGTGATCAAAATGCCTTCCTTTCCTGCAAGAGTAGCAGAGATGTCATAAACTTGCAGTTCACTGTAGTTTTCAACAAAGTTCTCGCAAATCACACTGCTATTGCTGAGTGATTTAGATGTCTAGTGCACAATTGACATTTTATAAAGTATGACATCCAAACCGTTGAGCTCCACCTTGCATACTGCACATTCATATCACGTGAAGTATATTTAGAGAAGTAAACTGCTTTCCATTCGTACACAGGATCACATATTAACCTTCACTGACACTTGCTTACATGCACATGGCTTTCATATGGTAGTATTGGTAGAATTATAAAGCATTTGGTTCAAGCATTATATCCTTGGTGGTTGAGGAGATTCGCCCTTCCATATGTAAAGTGCTTTGAGTGCAGAGAGAAGTACTATATACATGTAACAAATTATTAATATTATTATTATTATTATTATCCAGTATTAGATCATTTGTCCTTTTGTATGTTTTGAAGTTAATTGTAAACATTTTGATTTTACATATTGCAATAGAAGGCATAAAATGTTTATTACAGTTGTGACAATTGAAAAATAAGATTAAAAATGGATTCTTTAAATGTTTAAGCTTCTTATGCAGAGCAAGATTCAGTACAACAAATGCAATGACAATTATTTCTAGATGCTTTGTTAATTCTGTGGAATAGCTATAAATACCCCCTACATTATTGTGGGTACAAATTTAAACACGCAAGTAAAAATAAATTCCCCTGATGCTTTGAAACATGCAAGACATTTTAGTGTGAATAACTTTTGAATACCCTTTGCTTTGTGTTGATCTAGTATATTGATAAAGTATAGGTCTAGTAGAGACAGATATATATATATATATATATATATATATATATATATATATATATATATATATATATATATTTTAATAATCACTTGCAGAGTTGTTTGTGTTGTCTGAATGATTAAAAAAATCTTTAGATGAAAATAATATTATTTATTTATTATTCTTTTTAACAGAAGCAAAATAGGGTATTTGTTTGAAGCTGATTTGCATAGTCCACATAACTCTTTTATTCTTGTCCCTGCCTGTCCTGCCTTCACAGAGCAGTTGGAACGCTACTGAAGCCCTTAATAATCATATTAGTGCTCATCTAAGAAGACAGATTCTTAAACTGCCACTCCTACATTTTTAACATTTGGTTACATCTTTGCTTTTTACAAGTAGTATGAAAACATAATAAATAGTTAGGGTTAAACGGCATGTTCATCATATGTTTTATTTAAGATAAATAAATAAATTAATTAATAAACTTAAAAGTATCATGGTTGTATTGCAATAATCATAGGTTGGATGCTGAATCACTCAAATCAAATGTGTTTAGCATTGCAGTATCCTTTTCTGCTTTAAATGCAGTGTTTATTTGTTTTGTTTTTTGCAGTATAGTACTCATGTCCATAAATAACACATTTAACATATTCTGTAAACCATATAATAATAATAAACAACACATTTTTAGTTTGATATTTTTATAACAGCTTGCATTAACTATATCCATGTAACATTCTGAACTCAAGTGAGCTTTTTTCTTACCTTTTGCTCTTATATCTCATTTTTTAGTGGAGAAAATATTTCTCGTGCTTCAGAAAGAAGCCATTCCTTATCCGTAGCATACTATATGTGGCAAACAGCAGCAAAACGATCTCTGAGATTCTCTACAACAACCCTTTTGCTGGGTTCTCCTTAAAGCTGACAAAGAGCAGATGTAAAGGCCACTTTGTGCAAGGGCCCCGTCGGGGCTAAAGCAACGAGGGTTCAGAAGCAGAAACGCTGAAATAGCAGTGGCATCAAGCAGAGACGATCGAGCTGGAAACATGGGATGAAGGCTTGAGACAGCATACGTATTGGAATAACCATGTGGTGTCAAGTGTCAAGCAGATTAAAAAAAAGAAAAAGAAAAAGCCTGTAATTCTGCCAGGCCTTAATAGTCAAAATTACATTTGAGCACCATTGGAGTTTATAATGCCAACAGAAAAAATAAAAAATAAACTGTTGTTTGAGGCATGACATGTATCCACTTGTGGAGTTGTTGTGGTGAATAGCATGTATCTAACCAGATGAACATGTGCCCACGGTCTAAAAATAGCTTGTTGCTTCACTAACAAGTGTCACCAACTTCTTTTGGCTGAATCGTGCCTTAGACTTGTCAACAGGTGATATCTGATCCCTCCTTGGGATTTTTTGCCTTTTTCCATCCTGTATTTTTATCCCAATTTTCAATTGTACTTAATACCAGCAACTGTCAGTTATTAAGGTTCAAGAACAATTTATAAACTGCACAGTCTCTGTCGCCAGTTATCTTAATAAAGGGGGGGAATAAATGGGTCACAATAGGAGTTTTTTTTTTTTTTTTTTGAGCTGGCACCTCCCCCCTCTGTCAATCCATTTTCAAATGTCCTCCTGATGTCAAGCTGTCTCACCCAGTCTTAACTTTGCAGCCAGGCACTGCTATAATAGGACATGGGTGCAGTGAGCTCTTTCCCAGGAGTCTTGACTGCAGCACGCGGGCCTGGTGTGTAAAGGTGATGGACACTCACATATGGAGCAGCAGGGCCGCCCTCTCTCCTCTTTAGAGCTCTGTTGCTAAGCTCTCGTCAGAGTTGTTGCTCCCTCGCTCACCAGTTCCTCACCACTCACAGCTGTAGTTTACAGCACTGCCTTATATCCTCAGCTGAACAAGTTGACATGTTATGATGAAAACAACATGAGTCTAACAGCTTAGAACATGAGCGATACAATTGCAGTACTAACATTTAGAAATGCCTAATTTTATATATATTTTGCATGAGTTTTTGCAAATAGTCATTTTTGTTTTTGGATTTGTTTTTGACAATTAAAAAGGCATGTTTTTATACTGCTATAATTTTTTCCTGGAAAAAAAATCTAAACGGCTACAAAACAAGATTAACGTAGGAAACTAAATAATAATTTTTTTAGTTTTCCAGTTTAAAATAAGACATTTTTAGGTGGAATTTCACAGGATAAGCTCAGAAATTGTTTGTTTGAGTAGCCCAAGACAACACACACACACACACACACACACACACATATACATATATATATATATATATATACACATAATTTTATTTTCAGTGTAAAAACCTCTACATATCCTGCCATGTCTGGGATAGTGGGAGCAACTTTCGCTATCATGGGTAGATAAGATTTAAGGGGGCTCAGTGGGATACTGCACTCTTGTAAAAGTTCTGATTATATTACATATGTATGTGTGGCCTTGAGAGATCAGGTAGGTGCTGATCCCCATAACAGGCTAGAATGGTCTCTTCCAAGCACTGGTCATTCCCTCTGTGAATCACCCCGCATGACATTTATGGGATCGTACTGCAATTACAGACATTCTGCTTGTCAAATATTTCTAAATGCTTTACAAGGTAAAAGATAACAATGTTGTTTTAATATACTCTCAGTTTATTTTTGAACAGCTGCAAATGCAGTGTCAAGATATTGAGACCGCTGCTTGCACACTCTCTTTCGCTTTATTTTGGACTAAAAATATCTACAAACAATAATGCCTTTTGTATTTGTATGTGGATTGTCAGTATAAGCACATAAGCGCTGTTTGTTGGCCCAACACAGCAACATCGGCTCAACCAATGGTGTGACTTTGGGGGCGAGGCTATCTGTTTATCTAACCAATGGCAGGCAGGGAGAGTGTTTAATCACTTTGTCATTATATGAAGTCCACATACTACAAACAAAATGAATTGTGAGGGAGTTGTTAAATCTTCATTGAAATGACAGTTGTTTTTATATAAAATCTGTAGTGTGGCTTCTGTTATTTTCCTATCAAAGGCTAATAATTAACACCGTCAATAATCACAGTCATTGAAAGTACTTCAAAGCCATCAAATATTAGAATAACATCACTACTCCCAGGCTCATTTACAAAAATCCCGTTGAGAGAAAATAACGCATAGCCCTTCTTATGGCCTCTGTAATGTTCTGGGATATTGATTGTATCAGGGTTATTAGCTGGTCTGTGACTTAATCAGCCGCCGCCCCCATCTGAATAAAGCTTGAGCTAAATGACTCCCTCCTGAGGGGCCTGCTCTGTCTCTTTTTATTAAAACCCCACAGTCATTTGAATGAAAATGTCAATAGATCTTCCCGTACATGCTTTTACAAGAGAAGGAACTGAATTCTGAGTGACAGAACGCTTTTATATACAGCCCTATCTATTTGATTTAATTCATATCTTATGGGATTTTTTTTTTTTTTTTAAATGCTGATCCACTGGGCCTACTACAGTATTTCAGTGGTTCATAGCTAATAAGCCTTGTTCCAAACTTCCAAAGATTATGATTCAAGAGTTTTATTCCCAGAAATTTACGTCACGGTTTACTGACACTGGGAGGCTGGTGGGGAACGGCAACAGGCTATAATATGTAAATAATCTAGGACATTAAACAGTCCCATTTCCACGCTGTTTTTTTTAGAGTGCCACAACGCTGGTCCTCTGCATATCCAGTGGTATAATTATAAAACCAATTAACTGAGAATAATTTGCCCTAATGGCAGAGCCAATAAACAAACAAACTGAGCGAGTGATTTAATGGAAGGGTGTCTTTGTGTTGCTTTGTTGCCTTGCGAGTGGCCCAAATGAGTTTAACAAGAGCTCCCTCGAGATGCTACATATACCAGAGATATGAGAGAGCATCTCCTTTTGATTTCCCCTGATCCTCGACTCCCATTAAAAACTTTAAGATGCATCTGTGGAGATCGGTCGAGCACCTTACTATACCTATAGCACTGACCATACCGGAGAGGTTCGAAATAGAGACCGGACCCGTGGCTCTTGTGTTAGGCGAGATGTTGTTGTGCGTGTTATTCCGTATCTCCCGCTGACTCGTGTATTACATTAACAAGCCACTTACTGATTGACTGAGAGCTTCTCTCCATGAGCCCTTTTAATCTACTCTGATATGAAATGCATGATTTCGCTGCAGGAGTCAGGACTGCGGGTGGGCAATGTCTTAAACTGTAATTGAATAAGTGTAAGAATCACTGTGTCTTACATTATCTACAAGGGTAACATAAGTGATAGCGGTTCACCCTTTTTGATTGCGCGCGCACACACACACACATTTGATTTCTTTATTTTAATCCGCCAATCAAATTTCTTACAGAAAGGATTCAAATATTCTCAAGGGATAACACAGCTTTGACATTCAAGGGTACATAAAGCATCGCTTACGCCACACAGCAAGGCTGCCTATCACAGCTGATATAGAGCAGAATATTTTGCCAGCTGTTTAGACTTTCCTTTTGTCTAAACCCTGCCAGTCTTAGTCCACTAACAGTAAATTTGTGGACATGTCCCAGGCTGCCAAATATCAATGCCACAAACTTACATGCATAGCCTAGGTCACTGATCTTTGCAAGGAGGGGTTGATATTTAGTCATTTTTTCGAGAAAGGCTATGTCCATATACAAATCATAAACACAACCTATTTCAAGGACTAGCACCTCCTTTCTATCTGTATCCATGAGCATAACGTCATGGGTGTTAGGGATGTTACAAAACACATCATCAGAGCTGTTAATCCAGTCTGGTATTACTCGGGAGTGTTTATACATAGGCATATTTTTGGGAAATATGTCTTGAACAGAACTTGCAATGATACCTACAATATGGTCATGGCGTGCTGTGTATAGCCCTTTGTACATATTACAGCCATTTACAATATGCAACTGATTCAAGGTGATCAGAGTTAGAATGCATTATACAGTGTGGATAGTAATTTTCAGGGTACCATAATGCTAGGTTGTATCTGGTTGGTAACACCTGTAGTCTGGCCTTGACAGTGAAGCAAAGAATATCCGCCCCTATTGCAGCATTTCTGTACATAGAATGAGAGGTAGTCAGCTTAGTCTTTCATAGTCCAGTCCAGTGTTGTTTTGTGTGCATCTGTTTGATGTTCATTAAAGATCTTCTCGCTGTTGTGCTCTGTAGTGTGTGTGTTGTGTTTCATTATGACAGACTGTGGCCTTCACAGTAACAGATGGGTCTGTGGCCACTGCGTCAGATACCTCTGGTGCAGTGTGTGAGTTGCTTTGTGTCCACTGTAATTTAACTGCCAGTCTATTACACAAGTCGTTTAGGTCCGGCCAGTCTGAACGAACTCTGAAACCCGCGGCTTGTGTGTCCAGTTTACTGTTGCTTTTCCATCTGAAGCCTAGGAATCTGTCTTGGTTGCCTGTGGCCAAAGGGACCTTTCTCTTCCTGAGGTCCAATAAGAGGGAAGCTCTAGCTCTCTGACTGCAGCATCATCGTTGTTGAGCATGTTGATAAGGTGTGTTAGTCTTGTAGTGGTGTAAGTCCATTCCACATTTGGGACCCCCAGACCCCCTTCCTTGAATGTGAGGAAGATTATGTCCCTGGTGGAATGTGAGTTCAGTCACAGTCATTTCCAGACGGCCTCAACTGTTTTATTATTCATGTTCCGTAGGTCATTTTGTGGGATGTGAATGTTTGCAAATAGGTGTTGTATACACCTTCTCTAATGACCTCCAATTTCATGGCTACAGGTAGGGGGAGAGTCGATCAGATCTATCCTGTTCTTAAAGGCACAGGATAACTCCTGTACCTGTTCGCCCCACTCACCTGCAATGTTGAATTTATGGCCAAGATAAGTGTATAACAAACACACACACACACACACAGACACATTGGTTTATACACATTCAGAACAATTGTGACCTTACATTTAAATGTCACCCAAAATTCAAGCTTCCAGACTGTTAACAAAGTGAACTATTTTATATCTTCATGAACTATAAAAGCTTGAATAAGTGTAAGAATATTATATATATATATAAAATATATATAAAAAATGATAAAGTGAATGCGTAACTGAGATCCGTGTGAGAGGATCTGGCATCTACTGTTTTGTAGCCACATGGAGTCAGTGTAGAGTCCTGATAGCAGGAATGAATGTGATATGTAATTATTTTACAATGAATTGAGTTTCTCTTGCATTTTGCTGGCCTGATTAACTGGTTAATTAGAATAGAAAAAAACAGGTGTTTTGCAAAACCGGATAAATTAGCTTAAAAAAATTGTATTTGTATTGTCTAAGGCGGTTTGGAATACCATCACATCATACTGAGACTTCTGAAGGATATATATATGAATGCTTAGATTGACTGTTTAGATTTCCAGTATGATGAAGGAACCAGATATGGTATCAGCTGTGATTTTTAAAGTTTCTTGACTTATTCTGTTTCACATGGTATTTTAGAAAAAATATAGATACACAATATTGGACAGTATTGAGTAAAGGTATGGTATAGTATTCCAATTGTATGGTATAGTATTCCAATTGTATAGCCAAAGCTGTGAAATGCAGTCCTTGTTGTAATCAATGAGTTGGAGGCAGCCCTGAAAGATAAGTGGTAGCATTTTTAGACAATTGTTTATACATAGAATTCCTGTTTTGATTGCTGAGACTGTGATCATGAGGCTTGCGTGCTTTGAAAAATGGGAAATGTCTTTAGATTAATGTGGAGATCGACTGATTCCAGCATATCAAAGTTTACTAATAACTGGCATTTTCTTGCACATGCTCCTTTGGTTTAGTTCAACATGTTTCATAAATGATTGTAGACTGAGACTGTGAGATTCTCAACAGGCTTTGTCTCCAGACAGCATATAACAACATGCTGTATATATTCTTATAAATTTTTACGAACAATGGAACGATTTTTTCCAAACAATACCGAGTTAAAGACAAAAGCTGAAGTATTGAACTGGCAGGACACGTGTTGTAGCCATAGACTCTGTTGCTATATATAAGCACATTGTGTAATTCAACTCCTCTTGGCAGAAGAGTCTGTAGGAGAAACCACTAGCTCAGCACATTACTCTACCCAATAAACCATTATGCTTCAAACCACGAGATGGGTGGACAAGAACTGTGTGCTGAAGACAGAAAACTGCATTACAATTCCAGCCCGTGGACATATTTTCAATAGTCAAGGTTTAAAGACTGTCATCATTTACTCATCATGCCATTCCAAACCTGTGACTTCCTTTCTTCCATAAAATACAAAGTATGAATTTTGAAAGACATTTTGGTCATGATTTTATAGAAATTATGCATGGTGCATAAGATGTATGGACTATTTTTAAGATACTTTAATGATAGTTTTGCATCCTTTTTTTAAAGCTTAAAAGTCCCAATCATTGTAACTGCGATGGAGAAATTAATGAGGACATTAAAATATCTCCTTTGTGTTTAGCTATTCCTTTAAATTAGTTTTCTGCTTACATTTTAAAATACAGTACGAATAACAGTAAACCCAGTTTTTACCACTTGTCATAATAAATGTAATATTTATATAAAGAGGGTTTTGGACTCTCTGAAAAGTGTGTCATTGTGAGACAGGCCACTGTCTTCACTCATTATCTAAGACCTGGCCGCTGCTCCTATACTTTCGTATGCTGTAGGTCCAGCTGAAATTTTGTGCTGCTTCCAAAGGCTCTCTCAGGAAATTACATTTCCTACGTACTTTTCGCTGGCAGGAGGAGTGATTTCAGGATAGAGAAAGAAAATGAGTCCGGGTGAAAAAAAGAAAGACTGGGAAAGAGGGGTGTTTCTAACTGGGAACAGAGCACGCACTGTTTCAGATTACACACACACACACAGTGAGAGGGAGAAAGAGAAAGAAAAGGAGAAAAAATCTCAGGGACTCCTTTCTTTTCTTGACGTTTAGTTGGGTTTATGGAGCCTGCGGGTCTGCAAAATGAAGCTCTCTGCTGTTGCGATAGTTCTCCTGACTAGGGCTTTTATTGGAGGTAAGGATGTGTGTTTATGTTGGCCTTTTAATATGCAGTGACGAAACTGGTGAAATTGCTATTAAGGCGTACATGGTCAGTGAGATGATTTTTCAGATGTACACATGTACAGAAACTGCATTCTTTTACTCTATATTTGTGTATTTTTCTCCAGTGCATATTACAAAATATACCAGACTACATTGTTCTGAACAGTCTTAGTTAAGCAACTAGGATTTTTTCTTTTTGTTTATGTCCAAATCTCTCTTGTGATGTGTTTTTTGAATTGAAAACAGCCCCGGTTGACCCCTTAGGGACTCGAGTAATTGGGACACAACATAAACACGACAAAGGCTTTTAACAGCTGGATACAATCTTGTTGTCGTGTTCCCTGCTCTATCCTCTAGTTCAAGAAGGCAGACAAATGTTTTCCACCTGTAGTTTCTGTTTGGCAGAGCATATTGAGCCCAGATGCATTGAAAATATTTGACACCCTTTAATGGTCATGGATTTAGGCCAGAATAGGAGATATCACCAATGAAGCTCCAAAGAAAACTGAAGGATAAATATTATTCTTATTATACATTTAAACAAAAACAAAAAAACAATGGAATCTAAATGAGCAAGGTTTCTTTTCATGATTAAAATCTCTTTTATTTCTCTTCTTTATGCACATTTAAATTAGGAATGACTTTCTTGGATTTAAATCAATATCACAGAATAAAATATACTCTAACAGCAATAATACAGAGAAACATGTTGTTTTTTCCCCCAGAGCTGAGTGCCGCTTTAAATGTGTCCGTCACCCCTGGGCCAGTCAGCATGTGTATGGAAGAAGACAACATCACTTTGTCCTGCTTAGTGTCTCAGAGAAAGAGAAGCAGCAGTGTCCTGGTGCTTCGTTGGCTCTACTTCCCCACTCCTGAAGACGAGCACCTCGTGGTCAGGATGGGCATGAAGAAAGCCAAGTATTACGGCAACTACAGCAAGCACTTTCCCCAGACAAAGTTCCACCTGTGGGAAGAAATGGACGGACAGATCTACCGTCTGCTTATCCTGAATGTGTCCCTGGAGGATGGGGGTAACTACACCTGTAAAGTGCAGGAAATACGGAAGCACAGAAACAAGTGGAGGGCCTCGTCGAATGGAACAGGGAGCATGGAATTAAGAGGTAACTTGAGGATTTTTTTTTATTAACTTGTGTAAAATACATTATGTACTCAGCCATTCAGTATATCAATTCTGAAGGCTAATGTTGTCTCTTTTTTTTATAGAAGCATTCCCCTTTTTCATTTGTCAAATGTGCATCCTCTCATTTAGTGCGGTCATTAGCTTTAGCATGTTAGACCTGAGTCCAAGCACCTACCCATTTTTATTTTTTTATTTTTACTTATTGCACGTTATACAAATACTGAATGATTAATCATACATTGAAACCACATTTGCAATGTGTTTTGGTAGTTGACCATTGTGACATTTTTGTCAAGTTAATTTTGTGGCTCCTCTGTTTTTGTTGCATACAAAAAACAGAGCGCTATGTACTACGAGTACAATCCGGAAGTTTGGACTCTTCAACATTCAACTCATCTGAATTGTTCTCATGAGAAATTATGGGCCTCATTTATAAAATGTTGCGTAGAAACCATCCTACATTTGATGTTAAGATAATATCTTGTAAAGTTTTTGGCTCAGAGAACAAATGGATGCACAAAAAAAAAGCCTTTCAAAGTATACTCCATTTGATACCGTGCGTGAACACAGACAGTTGACACATGCACACTAGAAAGTACATTTTTTGTCCAGTGTCTGTGCAGAAGTTATGACCGATACAAACTAGATTAGCCTTTTTTCTTAAGCCCCCTCACACTAGCGTGTCAACATGGGCATTGTTGTTGCTATGTCTTCTGTAGTTTACTGTTGTTGTTGCACCTCCTCCATTCCTTTTAGTAAAATGAATTAGTGCAACAAAAAACAAGGCGCATTTGATTATGCATGCTTAGAAAAATTGCACAATGTGTACGCTTTTTGTGCAAGTAAGCAATCTGGACTATCTGCGTTTAAAACTAACCATTCAACTCAGAGCCTCGTCACTAGTGCCAGCAAACACTGTGGTTGAGTTGGATGTGGTGTAAGAGTGATGTCTTGCCACGGTCAGGGCTAACCACACAACAGCTGTTTCCTCCAGTTCACTAATCCTTCAGTACATCTAGCACAGGGTCAATTTCAATTCCACAATTAGTGACAAAGTTCATTGTTAGCTATTTGTAAACCTCTTTTACAGAGGGGATGGTCTGTCTTTTCAGAACATCACAAAAGAGTGACTATATCAGATTCACAGTGACATTACTCCATGTCAACGGTTCAAAGCCCTAATCCAAATAGTTTTAGAATGGTCCATAAAACGTTCAAATAATCAACAAGACAATCAGGCGTAAACGTTCCCATTTCTCACGATGTAGCCTTTTCTTACATGCTAGCTTCGGTGTGTTCTTAAGTCTCAGGGTTCCACCTTCCACATATATACATCATTTCCACTATAAATGTGTTTTGGGCCAACACAAACAGACCATGAGGCTGTTAATGAGAGCAACCTGGACATGCTGTGGGGACAGAGCGAGGAGGCTTGGCAAGGATACCACTGAAAACATTTACTCTGGCTGCATTATGAGTTTTCCTATGGTGTCCGGACAGCGAGAGGTCCCCAATGCTTCAGCGTCCACTGGATTAATCATCTGCCTGATAAACGCCAATTGCCTGATTCTAGCAACAATAAAGAGAACAAAGAAGTATTTGTTTGCACTTAAAGGGACAGTTCACTCAAAAATAAACATTTTGTCATTATTGACTTATTGCATGCCTTATGACTTTCTTTCTTGCATAGAACACAAAAGGAGATGTTCTGAAGAATGCACTAGAGCTTTTAAACTTTAAAAAAGACATGCAAAAACACCATAAAATATAATTCATCAATAATTTATACAAATATTCCTTAATACTTGTGTGTTTTGCTGTAAATGAATTAAATGAAAATCACTTTGTGTGATCAATAGACTCAAATATAAGTTTTTCCACTGATAATCTTCACCTTCAACAGTTTGTGTCACGATTTTATAAACTGGATCAGTCGAGTCATTTGAAAAGATCCAACTCAAAAGAATGATGCGTTCACAAATCAGACATTGCTTCTCTCATGAACGTGCCAGTGAGAACTAGAGCAGATGTAAAGATTTTTAGTGCATAATAAATTATATTTCAATCTGTTCGCCACACAAAGCTATTATAGGTTTCAGAAGACTTGGAATATAGTGCACAAGTCATATTTCTTTTTTTATGTTCCACTGAAGAAAGAAAGTCATATTGGTTTGGAATGACATGAGGGTGAGTAAATGATTCATTTTTGGATGAACTATTTCTTTAAAGTAGCTTTGTACCATTCAAAAAGTGAAGTTATTTATTATGCCTCATCATCGACTATAATAACCATTGCATTTTCCTTTGTATAGTTTTCTTTGTATAACTGATGCTTTAGAAGCTAAATTCTACAAGTAATAAGTCTGTGAAATTTCTCTATATTTAAGCAGTTTATTGTGAGAAGAGAAAAACTGGTTTATTTTTTAAAACCACAAGTGCACATATAGCTGATGATTTATTTGAAGAAAAACACCAGCATATATCTCACTGATATAAAGATGTGGGTTTGAGGGATATAAGCAACAGAATATTACTGTAGGGTTTAACTTTAGACAACCACATATACCCCACTTTACCAGACTCTGAGACCAATACAAGAAAAAAAACAAGGGAAAGAGTAAACAAACAAGAGGCAATAAGGAAGGAAAATGGAGGTCGTAGGTTGAATTAAACCGGGGAATTTGTTATGTACAACAAAACAATGTCAACTAGCTGAGATCCCCCATAAACATAGACCAAAGCAGGACCACAGAGCGGGGTTAACCACTTCAACCATCACTACAGCCACAGGGTCGGCCAGCAAATGACTTAATGCTTTTCCAAAACAAAAGCGGCACTCAAACATGCGCTGTTCCTCACCCGTCTGACTTCGGATGTAGTGTGCACTTTGTTCTCGAGTGTTATTGCAGTGTTTCTGCAGATCTGAAAATGTGCTGAACCCTTCAGTTTAGCAGGGGTTTTATAGAATGGTTTTGACTTGAAAGAAAATGCAGATCAGATGTGTAACTGTATATCTGCTGTGGACAGAGTGTCCGTTTTGTTTAGTTTTTTTGAATAGAGCTCTGCTCTTGTGCCTTTTACTGCTCTAGTAGTTAAGAGAATGTAACTGTGTAATTTTAATATAAAAAATGTTTTCTCCTTGCTTAATATGCAGAGAGAACCATTTGTAGATTGGTTAACCCTTCCATTCCGTTTCTTTAGCATCTTAACCCTCAGGTCTTTAGTGGCCCGGGACACCTACCCTCATCCTCATACATTTCTTTCAAGTTAGACATCAACCTTCTTAGTAGTCCTCAATCAATTCATCATAAACTATTTAACTAGAAAAATAAATATACGATTATAAAATAATGCCTGTTTAACCATTAATTTTTTTAATTGTATAGGGTCAATAATGACCCGATACGTGTAACAGTGTAAATATATTTTTTTCTGCACAACAATAATTGAATCTTTGATCACTGAATAAGTGCAATTCGCCAATTTTCCACAAGGTGGCAATGTCTGATACACAATGATGAAGTGATGTTTCACTCATAGTTACCGCAGGCAGAAAACAAAAGAATAGGAAGTATCATCAGCAAAACTTGAAATGGCTCAGCGATTTACTGCAGAGCAAGTACTGAACGCAATCAAATATTATTGTCTCTGTCACTTGATGGTGGATCTGGTGAAGAAGCTGTCAGTGATCAAAATATTGACTTTGAAGATTTTGAAAATTATAGTTTTTAGAATAAGGTTGAGGTTGTGAATATGAGCCAGATGCTGGAAAATTAGCTCTGACGAGGACAGTGATGATGGTATGAAACATCTGCTCAAACTGAACCATTCCAACCTCCAAAAGGAAACAAAATATGCTTTATTTTATTCTCCAGTAATTGTTACTTTAATATCAGGAGAGTTTTGTATTATCGAGAAGGTAGAGATCCATCCATGTTAGATATAGATCCGGGTCGCTAAATACCCGAAAATGTAATAATGATTGGCGAAACATTCATGGATTTAAGGGGTAACCTGCCCAACATAGCAACGTTGACTCATGCATTGGTATTGGTTTGGGGGCAGAACTAATGTTTCTGGCTGACCATTAGCAGATGGAGGGAGTGTACTGGAAATTTCAAGTTTTTGTCATGCTAATGGCACACAAATAAGAAGGTTCTTGCTTACACTTTTTATTGCGTTTCATCGTTAAATCATCTACATTTTATTGAGCTCATTTGAAGTTTTAACTATCTTACAATTATCTTTGAAAGTTATTCTCTCCAACAGTACCCTCAACAGCTGCAAGCAATTTCCCCTGACCTGTTTAAAAAATGCCATGCAGCAAGCACTGAACGAAGAACACTTCAAGAATAAATGAGAGACAGAGTATGATTTTCCAATGTATTCTCAAAAATCTGAACTTAGTTTCACAGGTAAAAAATATGAACAGTAATTAATAGTAGACTAAGTTATTTAAACATTGATGTAATGCATGCTGAATGTATTAATAGCTGTTTATAAGCTTTCTGTGATAGATTTATTAAAGCCACATTTCTCAGGGTCAAAGGTTAAGTATTTTTAGAGGCCGCTAATGCAACTTCCTTTTAAACTAAATGTCCTTGCCTGGTCATATTGAAGCCTCATCAAGCACAACCCTGCAAAAAATCTCCACAGTAAACAAGATGTTGGAGAGAACGACCGGGTTGAGACTTGACCAAATTTTCAACAATATGATAATACAGAGTTTTTCTCCTGAACTTAGATTGTAATACAAGTCTTCAGTGCAATAAATTCCACAACAACCCAAACAAGTTTGCAATTTGTAAAAAACTACAAACTGATTCCAGTACAGTTTTCTTTCCTTTTCTTTCTTTCTTTTTTAAAATGTAAATGCTTTTTTTCTTACTTCGAATGCTTCCAACCAGCTGCATAGTCATTTAAAATTGTAATGGCATTTTATTTGGAGCCAAGCACTGTCAAGTGTTAAGGCACCAATGGACCGTTTCCACAGTTATCAACATCGTAAATCTAGTGTTTAATATTTTTATGAATACTTTGTGTTATATTACCGTGGCAGTAAATTGTAAAAAGCTAAATAACGCTGCTGCTGTTTCTAATACAACAGCTGAGGGAGTGACGGCAAATTTGACATCTTTCCCTCTTCTGACTGCTGTAATCAATCTCTATATATTTTTCCCTCTTTTGGGAAGATGTAGAAACGCTATTGTTTTTTTTCTTTTCTTTTGCTATTAGAGAAAAGGCAAATTCAAAATTCTATTTGCTTTAATCTCCCATTCACCGCTATAGACATTTACCCGACTATGACAAATTCTGCTTCTGAGAACCCCGGAAATGTGAAAAGGCTCCATTGTATCTGTTAGCTTTCCTTCTTCTAGCATACTCTTTGGAGTAGGTACTTATTTTGAAAAAGTAATTACTTCACAACCGCTAAAAATAAAGTACATTCTATATAGTATGAGTGTGTGTAGTATGAATATAATCTGGACGTACTACATTCGCCATGTTGTCATTATTATGTGACCTAACAGCTTCACTGCCATTCACAAATCCTCTCCCGTGGCCTCATGGGATAGTAAAGTGTTCATCATAAAGCACACTTCAGAATCGGAAGTAGTAGGTCATCTGGCTACTTTTTGCCTACTCTTTTATGAGTACTTTGAATTCGGACATACTTCTTTTGTCACATACTGTTTTTCGCCTACTAAATAAGGATGCGATTTTGGATGCAGTCTATATCTCCGCAGCGCTTTAGATGAATCTTGGTACATGTAATCATAAGCATGACCTTATGGGAACGGTTTGCCCAAAAATCATAAAACTCTTTTTAATTCATTGTTTATTTTAATGAAACTGGTCTTTATAGATTCCTTGAGACATACCAAGAACAATAATATTAATAATTATGCCATACTCTGTAGAACGTGCTGTCTGCCCTTTTTTTAAGGCTACTTTTTCCGAACACATCATCAAATTTGATGGCATGGTGCCAAGCTTATTTTGAGGCTATGAATCTGCAAAGCTTTTGCATATTGACCTTAAACTTCATATGTGTCATTGTCTCCTCACACTGACCACACAACATCAATTTGGTAACAGTGCCACCTATGTCAAACTTAGTGATGATTGTATTTGGGATTTTGACCAAATATATTCTAAATTGTCTTTTATTATGAATTGTTGCAGTTCCTCTGATACTCCCAGCCATGCTTGCATAACTCATCATGCATTTTTTGTGGTTGGCCCCCTAATTGCTGCTGTATTTTTACTTATGTCTCTCTCTCTCTCTCTCTTAATGTTTTCAGTACATCATATACCAAGCAGAGGAAAAGCTGATGTCATATGGAGCATGTTTGAAGGTATGCTGTTGCCTCAATATTGTAATAAAATAGAGCTTGTTTATTGCAGTCTGGTGTATGGTTTCTGTCACTGATAAAGACACATTTTGTGTGCTGGCTTGGATCATAGCTTAGTGTTAGACAGCTTTTGGCTAGTGCGTTACATCTCCTCCCTTCTGGTGGAGAAAGACCAAACCAAATTCAACCAAGTGCAAACCAAGTGTGCTCACAGTGTTTGGTTTATTTTTGTGGTCAGCTTTGCCCAAGCTTTTATTGGAATAAAGATTCTTCCTTGGTTTATGACACTTTACAACATTTCCACTGCATTATCCACTACATTTTAAACACAAAATAAAAAACACATTATTGTGGGTGTAATTTATAGTTTTAATAACATTTGTTAAAAGTAAACATGTAATACTGATGTACGGTTGTTGGAGAATGTTATTTGTTTTTTTGCAGGGTTCGCACTCATTGTAAAAAGTGTTTACAGCACATTATTTGTCTGATCTTTTTCAGATCTGTATCTGTGTGCTGTGCTCATCTGCTCTATCGGTCTGGTCTGTATGCTTGTCTTTGCCATGACTATCACATGTCAGCACCTACAGCACAAACAAAGACTACGAGGTGAGGAGCTTTTTACCCTCGAGTACAAATGATTTACCCGATACTTTAACAATACAATGTCATCAGTGCAAAAAATCATTTCAAAATGCATTTTTAAATGAAATTACAATCATTTTTTTAAATGAAAGTTGTACAATCCTGTTTTTCTTATGCCATGTCACATAGATAGAGTATTTATTTAATAATTTATTCATTTGTTTCTAATGTTTTGAATGCTTGTTCTGTCTCCATCTAGCCAATTATTACCTTGTGAAGTGCCCAGAAAACAGGTAGGCCTGCTTTACCACTGCTTTACTGTTATGTATGTATGATTGATTCTTACATTGATTCTAAGACTAACATTGTTCTGTTTTAAATGCCCAGCTCAGGGGAGACAGTAACCAGTGTGTCCAGCTCCTCTCCTGCAATGCACAGAAAAGAGAAACGACACAAACCTCAGCTCAGAGACGTCACTGAACCACTACCACCACCACAGATACCAGCTAAAGGTACATTGAAACACCATGGGTACATACTGACTGTGATATCAAAAATATTGGGTAACACTGTACAATAGTATTAGGTAATGCAATAGGTATCACGAACCAACAATTAACTTTTTAATAGTGTTTAATAATATGGGTTCATATTAAATTATAAAAACACTATTGCATTTATGCATTTGGCAGATGCTTTTGTCCATTGCAATTCACATTCATTCAATATACATTAGTTAACACTTAAAATGTATTAGTGAATGTAGAAATGAACATTAATCAAGGTTAATTAAATGCTTTAAATAATTGTATGCTATCTATTCCATTGACTAATGTTACACTATAGAACCTTATTGTAAAGTGTTTCCAAATGTTGAACCCTTGAAAATATCTGTATTTTTCATATTATGTTTTCTTTGGTTTGTTTTTTAGCACCTGTACCAAGAAAACCACGTAGAAGCAAACTTTTAAAGCATCAACCTACAAAAATGGTAGGAATGCCGACTCTTATCGAATTCATTTTACTTAAGAGCATTATTTGCTTTCATGCTAAAACGTTAAAAAGATTAAGTGTTGCTGATATGGTTTCATAATTGTCCTAAATATATATCTTGCTAAATTACTTTTATAATTAATTTTGTATGTGTAATCTTTTTATTCACAATTTTAAATTTGCATCTAATAACGCACTTTCTTTAGCCTCTCAATTGAATTTTCACAGACTAGAAACATGCAAGAGGGAAATAATGTAGCTTTCTCATTGAGCTCTATGTTCGCCACAGTTATTGCTATACCTACCTCCATTTATGGGTCTTATAATTTTATTTACTATTATTGCTTTCCAAAGCGTGATTATTTATTTAACATGCTTGATTCTTATTAGATTAGTTTCCAGGGAAATAATCACAGAAATGCAGAAAAGCAGCAAAAAAAAAAAAGAAAAAGAAAATGTTTTAAGATCCAGCATTGTTTTCTGAAATCTGTTATAGATCAGACTTGTTTAAATGAGTGTAATTGATAGGGAATCGGAGGACATGAATATGTCTATGCTTTTCCTCTGTCCACTTGTGTTGTTTGCATTCCCTTTTTAGAAGTACTTGCTTTGACCATCTGAAATATCTGCTTATGAGATGAAGTGCTTCCCTCTTGAGAGTCATAGTTCCATCCGACTACGAACAATCCTAAAATTATACCTATAATTTCATGCTGTTCTGTCTGACCCCACATTCCTCAGTGAACACTAAACGCCCCTTTTAGACCTCTGACCACATACTGTAGTGTTCGTATATCTGAAACGCCCTGTTCTCTTCTCGCCCTCAAGCCAAGGGTGGTAGAGGACAGTCTGTTATACGCAGAGCTGGAACTGGTGAAACCGAAGCCTGAGCTGAAAACAGACTCCACTGGATGTGCACAACTTGAGCCCAAAACACACTGCACGGGGACTGTTTACGCCCAAATACTTTTTGTGGAGAAACAAGTGTAAATATGTATATTAAGAGTTTCATACCAAAATTATTTATGATTGTTTAAAATATTTTTTACCTACATACTGATGTTCTGGTATTTCTCATGTACTAGTATAACTCTGTAATACAACAGCAGCATTTTCTTTTGATATATTTGGGCACATTTATGTACTTCTAGATTTAAGACCTTGCTTTCTTTAGCAAAAAGAAAGGATTACGTTATGGATTTAACTCCAAACATGCATAATTTGATTATGCAATTTTGTAAAATATGTAACAATTTTATTTTTTGCTATGTTGAAATAAAGATTTCTCCTCTAAAAGCAGAGGATGATACGAGCTAAAGAGCACAATTTATTGTCTCATTTATGTCCGCTTTAACATGCAGTCATAACGTATTGTGTATTGAAGCAAATCAAAGACTATTACTACTATTACTACTACTACTATGATGTAACCCGAATAACATCTATAACCTTCTTTGTTTGAGTTTACTTTCCATTACTGAAAATATGTATCAGTTAGATAACGAGTTAGATAATTTAAATTCAGCTTGACTGTGACTATTTATAAAAAAGAATGCGTTTTTACAATGATATTTTTATGCATAATATTTGTGAACAATAATTGTTATTAATAATACATATTTTTAGATTTATCAAATTTTTTAATTATAATGTAAATTCTATATATTTTAGGGCTGTCAAATGAATCGTGAATAATTCCATCTGACATAGAAGTTTGTGTTTATATAATAGGCTGTGTGCATGTGTGTATGTGTGTGTATATATATATATATATGTATATATATATATATATGTATATATATATGTGCACACACAAATATATATACACACGCACATATAGCCTATTATATTAACGTAAACTTTTATGCTAGATGCGATTAATCGATTTGACACACTAAAAATAAAAAATAAAATGATTTTACAAATATAAACATATTTAGAATTAGAAACAGAGCAATAGGGACTAAAAATATGTAGCATTATATATATATTAGGGCTGTCAAATGATTAATCACGATTACACATTTACTATGTAAACACAAACTTTTATTTTGGATGCGATTAATCGTGATTAATCATTTGACAGCCCTAATATATATATATATATATATATATATATATATATATATATATATATATATATAGTATTTGCTATATAATGTGCATATATAAAACATTTTTTATAATAAAGTATGAGCACTACTGAATTACAAAATATTACAGATTTTATTACCGTGTTTTATAACAGCTAAAAGCTCTACATAATTGGGTTTGGACATGTTATTATTATAAGCATGAAGCCACTGATACAATGCACATCCTGTCCTCTCCTGTCGTCCGTTCTTGAGTTTAGTCTGTCTCTCTCTTTCTCCATTTCTCCCACACACAGCTAAGAACCAGTGACTGTGATGAACCCTTTAATGGTTACATTTATTAAAATCATACTAATTGTAATCATGCTTAATAATTAGCTTTACAGTGCATTATAATTGGGTTAGGCTACAAGATGGTTCTGCCTAGGTGCTATAATTTATTTGATTTAATTATTCAGAAGAGCCCAAATGGTTTGACATTTAATATCATAAAATCAGCGACGTATTAAAATTGAGATGGCTATTGTCTTTTCAGAAGGTCATTTGCTTCTCTTCGTGAGATATACGGTGATTATTTTCCAGTCTATTAAGCGCCTCTACTTAGCACAATTAGCCGCGTGCACAAAGGTTAAAGAGAGCGTCTCTCCCCCCTTCCTCTTCCTCGTGGTCACAGCGCATATTAATGAGCAGATGCAGCGTGAGAGAAAGAGAGAAGGATGGCAGAGAGGGAGTGACATACAGTTTCTCCTGCGCCCTCAGCTCTGGGTCTATCTGAAACATTAGCGTCAAGCGTAAACACAGCTCTATGCTCTTCATCAAACCCTGCCTGTGTGTGTGTCGTCTCATCTAAACTTACGATGACCTTCTGCTGCCCCGTTTTTGCTCTGCAGGAGTGCTCGAGCATTTTCTGACCGGGTCTTCTCGGAGAGAGAGAGGCCTCTGTGCTGTTTTGTATTATGTGCAGATGTTGCAAGCACAAAACCCAGAACAAAGCAAGAATGTCAACTGTTCTCAAGAGAGAGAAATCCACAAACACAGTTTACCACAGAGATGCGTACATATCAGGCCAGCGCGGGGCAAATTCATCTGCTCTCAATTCTGTTGTGTTTTTGAACAACACTTCCTTGACTAAATTAAGGCAGCAAAAGAAAAGAAAACTAAAAAAAAAATTCCACCGCTCTGAGCTGCAACTTCAGCAAAAAAAGCGAGAGTCTGTGATTACTTACTCACGCTCATGTCATTACAAACCCATGTTACTTTCGCGGAGAAACTCCAAAAGGGCAGAATCTGAAGGATTTTACAACGCTCTTTTCCTCACAGTGACATATAGGGAAGATACAGAAAGCAACATTATTTTACTCGAGTCAGTCATATAATATAATAAAAAAAAACAGCAATCCATTGACCCGCAGCTGTCCACCCTTCACGCGTTTTAACTGTGAGCATCGTAAATCCTGTTTTTTTTAAACGTTTATTTTTATTTTATTTTAAATATTTTATTTTAAATGTATTTATATTTATAACACCACTTTGCATTATATTACATTTGCATACAATTATATTACATTAACATTAAATTTGTATTGTATATAACATTTGCATCAAATAAGTTAAGAGAAAGGCTGGCTGAGCGAGTGACGGTAAAATTGACATTGGCCTAGCTATTTCTCTTTTCTGACTGCCGTTATCAATATCTCTATTTTATTAACTCTTTTTGAAAGTTGTGAAAACACATTGTGGGGTTTTAAATATGCCACTAAATTATAGTCTATGATTCTGATTGGTCAATCGCGCAGTACGGAATCGTCCCGTATTTGACACATAAAAGTCTTGTTCCGTATTGAACTGATACGGAACGCACTTTGTTCCGTATTTTTGAGAATCAATTCAGTGCAAATCCATGACAGACACATCGCTTCTATAGAAGCTTCTATTATAATATATGTCAGACAGACAATGAACGAAGACATTTGTAGGCTATGATAAGAAAAAAAGACCCGACGATGATCAGCCGCGCGCGTTTTTAACATCTTGGAACATCATCATCAGAGAATGCCCTTTTAATTGGTCGTTAGTCATTGTGAGTCACGTATCGTAGCAACGATCACGACAAGTGACAACAGAGGGAAATGTAAAAATTATGAGTTTTGAATGGTATATGTTGTATTTGTTTGAGTTAAAAATAAAACGTATTATAAACTAAACAAATCCATGGTCATTGTTGGCAAAATGATCATGATAGCCTTTATATGTGGTTCAGTCTTGTCTCTTGTATATTGATTAGGCCTACTTTGCTATTCTATAAATATATAGGCCTAATAAGTTGTATTATAATATGCTATAATGTATGATAGCATACAATATTCACCAGAGGTCATCATTTCAGGGGTTATTTTTCAATTTTCTTCCGTGGGGGCGTGTCACGTCAAACCCCGCCGCCGCCGCCGCCGTTCCTTATTTCCATTTCAGAAAGTTGGCAACCCTATCTGGCATATACGAATAATCACTGTTGTAGACTACTTGTCTCTAGCAAACGCTAAAACCGCCACTATTTTCATGTCTCTCGTGAAGGGCTGATGTAGTTTCACTTTAGGGAAATATGACATTTTGTATGATATTCAAAGCATCTTACTGCTGTGAATACAGCTAGTGGACATTAATATTTCTTTATTTTACGCATTTTGAGAGCAAGTATACATTACATTAAATCCAATCACAGTAGAGATATAACCTCATGAAATGGTTGATCTCAGATTCCCACCCCTGTTTTCTTTATGGCCCGACCCCCATCGCTGGATTATTCATGCTGCTTAATGATGACTATTAGGAGAAGACAGTCTCCAAAGGTTGGAGGGGAGCAACAATTAGCCCTCTTCCCCAGAGAGGGAAGTGGAGCGTGGCCTGGTGGGAGTTCCCAGTAATCACAGCTCTTTCCCTGCTGTCGGCCAGACTCACTCATGTGCCAAAGAGACCCTTAATACACAGCAAAGTTACACATCTGGACAGCGGAAGACCAGAAGCTTTTTCTGCTGGTCTGTTCAACAAGTTAGCTTGTATATAGTCTAAATATACAGTATATAATATAATAATGACATTTATAACCTATAATTATACAAATAAGTATATTAAACAATTATACTTAAAGCATTTCCAGGGTCCACATTGCAATTTTGTTGTAAAGGCTTGTTGTTCTGCATGCAGTGACCCATATTCTTAAACTTAATGGACATCTGTGTTGATTCTATGATTTAACTACTCCAGTAGCCCTGACAACTACCGAAAACATGACATCAACTGCTGGATTCTGCCAGGGGACTACATGTACAAACAGACAGTTCACAGAAAGCTTACATTCACTAGCATTTCTATATAATAAACATGCATGCTCATTCATTAAGGATGTCAGAAAACACGGGCTATTATTAATCGTGGCTGCAAGCAAACAGAAGTGTCATTCAAGGTCATGACTAAATTATGCTATTCATAAGATATTAATGGAATTAATATTCCTGGCATCTTTAGCAGACGATGTTACACGTTTACACTTTATGCGTTTGAAGACATCTGAGAAATTAATCAGATTAAATATGCATTAGTGGGTTAAATAGATAAATTCTACATTGTAAACCTGATGATAAAATGAAAAATTGTTGCCAAAACAAGGCATAGTTTGGTACTGCTGGAATGAGGTTTGGTATGTTGAGGGCGAGTAAAAACAGGCATACAGTACAAACATGTTTTCTGTACCAAACCACAAATCATTTTACTTTTCAGTCCTTTACCACACTGCAAAAACTAAATATTCCACATTCAATTTAAAGATCTTTACAGAATTTAACTAAGTTTGGGTCAGAAAATTATAATAAAATATTAAAATCACAGAATTTGAAATAAAATGCATCACAATTTTCAGAAAAATATTAAGCAGCACAACTGTTTCCAACAGTGATAAGTAATGTTTATTGAACACCTGATTAGCATATTTGAACAAAAATATATAAAAATGGAAAGTGTTAGCAACTATACAGTCTATGGTTAATCCCCCAATAATAATCCTCTACACGGATGAAACAGCATATCACTGTTGTTTCCTATATGCCATAATTCTGTGGCATTTATTTCAGAATTCCCCAGATCATGGAATGCGTGTAAATGCAGCTTTACAAATCCGCACCCTCTGTGACGGGAACCTGGGGCACATCGCCAATGGAAACTCTGACTCTAATTGGCTGAAGAGGGTTGATTCAGCCCTATCAATAACTGCTGCTTTACAAAGTACATATATCCATTCAGTATGTCCACCAGTGTAATTTTAAGCAAAAATATGAAATGACACACAAGCGAATGGCTTTGAAACTCCAGCATACTGGTGTTTATAAAATAAACATTACTTTGGCTTTCTGAGGCCAGGTAACTATACAATAAAACCGATTCACCTAATTTTTTTTTATTTTTTAAATGGCATCATCTTTCATTTCTTAAATAAGCAGTGTTGTGTTTCCGGCCCTGGCCAGCGAGCCTCACCCAGTCCAAGAAAGAATGCGTCATCCCTGTAATTCACCAGACCCGGAGTGTGTCTCCTGAAGTCAGCAGTCCTGCTGGAAGTGGTGAGAGCAAAGTGCATACGTAGGCAGCTCTTAAGCTGGACTCTCCGCTAGCATTCAGCTGCAGTTACTGACGACTTTAACGCTGACTGACGGGGGATTGATTGATCCTAGCTCTCGCAGGACAAGCTGTACACCCTGCCCCAGGCATCACCTACCAGCAGTGTGCCATGCGTTCTGAAATCACATTCAAAAGATATCTTCAGAAGAACATTGACTTTAATCCTGCACTGAATCATTTCAAAAAGGAGAGCTTTCAGACCATATTTTGGTCCGAGAGACCGGCCTTTCGTCAATACCTGGATATGCTCAGAGCCGTAATCGCAGGGTTATTTTTGCAGTGTCGCCGAGAGACGGCCTGGTTGCGGTTTAACTCTCGACAGAGCACCAGGTGTCTTTCCCACTTCCACGAGCTGCTGTCTAAGAAAAGCAAAAGCAAGAGTGAGATATGAGACAGAGATTATTTATGGTCAGCATGTTGCTAAATTGAGAGAAATACATCTAATATAAAGCCTTCATTGTTACAACGAGTTCCCCCAATTTAATTTAAACGTGTTGATACTTACACGCGCTGACGCTGTGCTGTAACCAATGTGTACCAAATTGGATTTGGTTATTATTGCTTTCTAAATTGCATGCCTACATCAGCAAAATTGCTCATCAGTGTTTACAGGCTGTATGTTTAATAACTTTGCCCCATAATTCCTCGCAGCTAGCCCTAATGCGTCGCACAAAACAGTAGATCATTATGAACTTTTCTTGTGGATCGCTCGAAACCGAACCTCCGGCTGAGTGTCTGTACTATCACACTTAAGAACACACGTAATCCGATTTTTACGGCATTTTTGAAGGATGTCTAGTATTTGGTCTGGCTATTTAATTTCAAACATTACTTGTGTATTAGAAAATAACGATTCTCGTGACGTCACAAAGTACATTGTTTTCCAATATTCTGAGCGAGCTCCTGTTATTTCATGCTGGCCATTAAGGAAGCTTGTGGGTTATACCGCTCCTATGGCCGGAGGCGAGAGAATAAGCGCATATTCACGCTCTTGTTCAATTCTGCACTTAAGGTGAAGTGTATTAGTGTTACCTGCATCCTCAGGAGCTGACGACAAAACATGCCCTTGAGACACCGAGCACTCCTCGTGTCCAGGTAATTGTACTCTAGTATATTCAGTCTTCCATATCTGGAACAGAACCACACGGTTAATGAAAAAAAGAGGGGGAAAAAAATCGAATACAATTGAAGCTATATTCATAAATCAAATCTGCCGGCCATTGATGTCGCAGGTCCGGGCTCCAATTGATGCCTAATTTAAGAAGCATTTTGATTTAATAACTGTTCTTACCTCATCTAAACTGAGCACATGTAACTATTAATGCTTCATTGGGACTTCTCAGCCAAGCCTGTGAGCCCCATTTCAGTATCCCAGTTACCATATTTTAATATTTTTTCAGCTATATTACCTAACTATTAAGCAGGAAACACTACAGGAAAGATTTATTGCTTAAACACAAAGGTGTAGTCTTTGGAGAAGACTTCTCATTTAAACGCTCTCATTATAAAGTTCGCTACGCCCCATCATCTCTCAGTCAGAGCCTTCGGAGGAGCATTGAAAAGGCCCGTTCTGAGGATCTGGACGTACCCGGACGATGCCATCGGCGCTGCCGGTGATGATCACGTTGCGAGAGTCCCACTCGTACTTCTGTGTGAAACAGCAGCACAGCACGTTTCCTTCAGACCAACAGGACGGGTTTACAGATGCCAACAGCTGCCCCTTCATGGTCCACAGGTACAAATGGGTCCCTGCACATGACACAATCTCACCCTGAGAGAGACAGAAAGGCCATTAATGATGCGCAAATCAGGCAATGATCTATCAATCTACACTACTGTTCCAACGTTTAGGGTTTAAAAATTTTTTTAATACTTTTTTTCGCAAAGGATGTATTAAATTGATCAAAAGTGATAGCAAGAACTTTTACATTGTTGCAATATTTTTTTTCTTTAAATAAATGCTGTTCTATTGTTCTTTTTTTTTTATTAAATAATTCTGAAAAAAATCATGGTTTTCACAAAAATATTAAGCAGCACAACTATTTTCAACCATAATAATAAAATGTTTCTTGAGCATAAAACCTGCATATTAGAATGATTTCTGAAGGATCATGTGACACTGAAGACTGGAGTAAGGATGCTAAAAATTCAGCTTTGCCATCAGGAATCATTTTAAATTAAAATAGAAAACAGTTTTAAATATATTAGTTTTTACCACAGTTTTGATTGAAAAACACAGCCTTGGTGAACATACGAAATTTTTGAGTAACAAATCTTACAGACTATATAAACTATATTTTAAACTTTCAAACAAGCCAACCTTCAAAGCTTGTCTTGACAAATGTTGTTTTTCTAGTTAAAAATGACAGTTGCATGAATTTATTTCAATTTCAATTAATTTAAATGCTAATTACATCAAATTACAATTTTGCATCCTGTGTGCTACTAGGAATTGTATTTACATTTAAAAGGCATTTAATTAATTTAATCCAAACAACTCTGATAATTACAGTGGCCCAAAAACCTATTTGGACATTTAAAATATATGAAGAAATAATTACACATGGTTAAATTATCTTAAAATGTATGAAGAAATAATTACACATGGTTAAATGGTCTTAAAATATATGAAGAAATAATTACACATGGTTAAATGATCTTAAATACTTTCAATTTGCTGTTTTGGAATCATACATCAATACTTGTCTCTTGTGTTTTTAGTAGCAGGTATGTTTCACACTGTGTAACGGGGATTAAGCGTTAAAGCAGGTCTGAAGGGAAGGATGTGCCCACCCTTTCCTTCACACAGCTGGCTGAAAGGGAGTTGCAGAAACCCTCTCAGCGGGTGCAAATGAGCCGGTATAAATGTGTCATCCAGACGCAACACGAGCCGAACGGCCCTAACCAAATTAAATGTGCGGGAGTGAGATGGATGGAGAGAGATTTGGAAGGTAAAATGCAGGCTGACCTCAGGCTGACGTATGTTTTTGCTGGAGGGTACTCACGGTCAGGTCATTAATAGCCAGGGCAGACACGGCAGAGGAATGTTCTGGTAACTGTGTGATGTAGCTGAGGTCCTCCAGGTCCCACAGGATGCAGGTCTGGTCAAGAGAGCCGCTAATAATCACGCTATGCGCTTCTGATGCTACCAAACATGTCACTGTGTCTGTGTGACCGTACAAGATCTAGGATGGAAAACAACAGAACATTTATATAAAAAAAATCTAAAAATAAAAAATAAAAATAAAAATCACAAAACTGCTTTGTGACACCTAAGCGTGAACATGGCTCTTATTGACCTGTTTGAGTCTCATGTGTTTGAGTTTGTCCTTGCTAATGGAGACGTCCCACACACACACTACAGTGCTGGTCCCGGCCGTGATGATGGTGCTGTTGTTGGGACAGGCAGCACACACAGCCTCTCCCCAGTCCGACAGGCTTTCAAACACGCCAAAGCTCTGCAGAACAGGCAATAAAGCTATCAAACCTTGTTAAATCAAAAACAATAATACCGTTACACAATAGGAAAACATTACAAGCAGGGCCGTCACTTTGATTTATTTATGGGTCTAGAGAAACTATAAAATCAAACCTTTTCAGCTGTGTAGCTCCCAAAAGAGCAGGTCTGGTCAGAAGAACCCCAGCAGAAGTACGTGTTCCAATGTGGAGGGATGAGAAGTTTGTTTTTTTCCACGGCCAATACATCCTTCTCTCTACACACTATCTGACCAACAGGCCCAAGAGAGAGCTCTAAGAAGAGAAACAATAACAATCAACATACTGCACATTTTTTAATAAGTATATATATATATATATCATTTCTTATTATTGTCAATGTTGTATTCTTTAATGAATAGTAAGTTCAAAAGAACAGCATTTATTTGGAATAGAAATCTTTTGTAAAAAATGTTTACCATCACTTTTGATCAAATGAATGCAGACTTGCTGATTAAAATGATTAAAAAAAATGTTTTATTACTGACACCAAACCGGTATGTATAAAAAATTTTTTTTTTAATTATAATACATGAGTTAATTTTATTTGTACTTTAATTTGTCACAAAACTATTGTTAAAAGTAATATGTCATGAAAACTATTTAAATAAAATCAAAACACTAAATGAAGACTAAAAATATTGGAAAACTTGCTATTACAATAAAAAGTTGTTATTAATTAATCCTAAGTGTTGTGTAAGTGATTTTAAGACTTTTTGAAACTCATTGTATAAATTAAATATTTACACAAAAATCTTGATGTTGAAATGACCATGTTTTTTTTGGTCAGCCACCTTTTTAGACTGTCCCAGATTCAAAAATTCTAGATAGATTGATACAATAACATTTTAATTAAATTGAAACGATGTCTCAGGTTTAAGGATAAAAGTAAAAAAGGACAAAAAAAAAAAAAAAAAAAACATGTGGTCAAAAGGAAGGAGTATTCTACTTTCAAATGACCTACATATTGTATCCGAGGACAGTCAATCTCCTCGCTCACTGACAGTAGACCAGTAACAGAAATCATAATGAAGCATGAGACGATTGCAAATCTGTCTCAAGATGCCCTTTAAATCTTTCCTTGTTGGATTTACTGATCAGTATGATAAAGTAACGCCTGATATGAGAACAAGATATTGAGTGAGAGACAATAGAGCGAGAGAGATGGAAACGCAGCGAAAGAGAATCATCTAATTTTCGAAGAGAGATCCTTTTGGGATATTCAGATTATTAAATAAGCCTCAGTGGCTGTATCATCAAGAGCGGCCTAACAAATAGCAGGAGCTGAATGGAGCCGAGCTGAGCTATGATGACTGAGAAAATTAGCCTGTGAAAAGTCTAGCCAGCATCTTCTGCCTCGCGGCTCCTATTGCTCCCTGTAGACGTGGCCCCATCTTGTAAAAAATAATTGAGGAATGGGATAAAATAACAAGGTGACTATGAATGATTAAATGGGGGGTCTCGACCACAGAGCTGTGAATGTTCATTTTAAGCAGGCAGTGTACCTTTTATTGTTTGGGTGGAGTGCTTGAGCTTGTCCAGTTTAAAGAAAAAGGGGGTTATCTGACTGGATACCGATGGCTCTTTCGCAGCAGGACCCTTGTGAGATGTGCGGCTAGGGTGTGGTTTTGTGAAGAGCTGCAAGTATAAAACTTTTTTCAGTATGGCATTTAACATGCAGTACCACAATAAATCATCTCATAAAAAAAATAAATAATGTTTAACCCCCTGGTTGTGTTCTGGTCATTTTGACCAGGATTTTCTAGCATTTTTTTTTGTAGCTTTGCCACTGCTGAAAGCCACCCGCATTTGGCAGGTCGGCGAGTGTTAATGTTAAGCCCTGATTATAATGTTGTGATGCCTAAATTCACTTCTACCATTTAAATATTTTTTTTTTATCTAGTCAAAACTAAATAAAAAATTATTTTAAGATTTACCAGTTATCAGCCATAATTATGGGCTTTTCAGTATTGGCCAGAAATATAATATCAATGCATCTCTAGTATATATTTCTGTGAAAAGTGCTTCAAAAATACATTTTTATAACCAAAAAATAAAATTAGAGGAATAAAGGATCTCCTTATTTTCTTTAAACTGTTCAATTGGCGTACCTGTTTTGGCATTTGGCCAAAGTTGTTGATATACCCAAGGATAGTACTTTTCACGACAGGATCCTTCATGCTCGCTCTATCATGTTTGTCAGTGTAGAAGTACGGGTGAAAGGTGTTGAGGGCCTCTACTGCAGGCGAACCCTGCTGTCTGTAGCCGAAGATCAGATCAATCCAAAGATGCAGGCGTGCACTCACGTAATCGCTCTCAAGAGCCTGCAGAGTGTGCAAACTCAGTCAGTCAGCAGATCTGGATGGGTCTAAAACACTATCAGTGATGCCGTAATCTTTATTTCTGTAGCAGTGCCGGCGGAAAAGCTTACACATTTCAGGTCAAAGAGATTGCACAATAATGCATTTTAAAAAGATATTATTCCATCCGGGCGACTGATTATTACAGTTCGAACAATCTGATCTAAAAATTATATTCCAAAAGTTTGTATTCCTATTCCATGTTAATACTTATATTTTGAAAAATATTGGAAAAATAACTTATTTTAGAATTGGTTAAAGAGCCCAAACATAACAAACGTATACACAAAAGCAAAAAATCACTTAAAATAACAAGTATAATCAAAGCAGCTCTAAGTCACAAGGACTAAATTGTGGAAGATCCCTATATTGCACAAGCACTAAATTGTGGAAGATCCCTATATTGCCCTTCATTTGCATATGAAGGAAGGAGAGCGGACAGAATAGCTAATTTTATCTGGAAATGATACAAGTATTGCTCTGTAGATTGGGTACTGATAAAGCCTTGCCCTTATATGCCTGCAGGCATAACGTAGTGAGAAAGAAAGCATTCATTCCAATAACCAGCAGGCTTGTGTAATGGAGTTATAGGAGAGTGCAGATATTGTACTTGCGCTGAATTGGGCCTGTTATCTTCTAATTACAATGGCGTTAAACAGAGTAATGGGGCTTCCTTGATGAACTCAACAAGTGCTTATTATCTCAGGAAAGGCAAAAAAATAAATAAAGCAGCTACAAAAATTCTTTAACTATTGCCAAGTTTATCTGGATATGAATGGTGCAGTGACACTGATACTGTTTAACCCCATGCGTGTTTTCATGAAACTTGGTATGTGCTCTCATTGCACAGGCCTTCAATGTCTTGTGTATAGTCTAAGAGTAAGTATAGCAGCCTTTAAACTAGAATTAGATATTATGATGTTTGTGGTTCACAAAAAAGGCGTATTTTAAGTTAGATGGACAGCCTTGACCAGAGAAACTGACCTCTCTGTGTACTCTGATGAACTCCTGTGGGTCCCCTTTGGCCCATGGTGGCAAAACCACATCATCTAACGACGTCCCGTCCTGCATGCAACCTATATTATCAATACACACATTTACAGATTTATGAAACAGGTAATTTACAAATAAAATATCAAAAAAGCCTCAAATCATATATATATATATATATATATATATATATATATATATATATATATATATATATATATATATATATATATATATATATAAAAAATGCATTTCCATTTGATTGTTGAGCTAATGCCGATATATTACCGAAGTCAAATTGGTTTGAGTTGACAAGAAAGTCTGGGAGGTAGAAAAATTCTGGAATGAGCTCCCTAACATCACTCATATTGTCCTTAGATGCAGATTCCCACTCGTTCTGAATGCTGTGGAACATCCGCTCTGGGACGTCAAACGCTCCACCCTGCAAAAAATAAGAATAAAACAAAATTTGAAACTCTATAAAGGGAGCACTTTTCTAATGTTATTCGAAACCAAAGCGGCACAATGAAAAGGATTCAGAGCAAGGACAATTATAAAGTATGAAAAAGACATGCCGTCATATGCGTTTGTTTAATGCATAAGGCTGGGAGCTTCACTGCCAGCTAGCCGAGAACACTAAAACGGCCCCATGTGTGTATATGAATCACAGTCAAGGAACAACTGCTTAGATTCGAGACATTTTCAAGCAATTGATTCAGGCTTTTTATTTTTCAAGGGAGTTTATATGTCCTGATGAAAATCTCTGGAGAAGTTATGTAATTTGCAGGAAAAGCAAATACCCTCATTGAATGAAAGTAATATACTGTTAGTGGCACAAATCTGATTATGAATATTACTGTACGGAGGAAAGCTGCTCAAGTTAAGGAAATATCATTGCGAAGTGTTATCCTAATGTTTGCATTACGTTACACCGGCTATCAAATATGCATGCCATTTTATTTTAATCAATTGGTTCCATGTGTATAAAATGAGATATTCTTTTCAAATCTAAATGCGGTTTTGCAAGCAAGTGATGCAAAAGAATTTATTTGCATACATATTAAAATCATACCCTAATTCAGTTTTGGAAAGAAAAAAGAAAAAGCGCACCCAAGCCCAAACAAGACCAAAACCAATAAATCTTGTTTCATCAAGTAACTTCAATTTAGAAAAATTGAATTTTATAGGAGAAGTTCTGTCACGCAGATATGTTTTGTGCTTCATTTGATAAAGAAGAGGCCAACACTGTGTGCCCTCTAACAACAGTAGTGTGATGTGTTTGAGTCTGGTCACACAGGTGAGAAGTTTACCTGCAGCTGGATGAAAGTCTGGGAGAAAGGCTCCATCCTCACCAGGTATGAGGCCACGATGATGGCTGAGGAATAGTGTGTGCAGTAATGACACTGAGCCGAAAGATCACCTGCAGTTTTGAAAGGAAACAAACAAAAAACACTCATGGGCTTCTATATCTGCAGGTGAAACCGACAAACTTCATGAACTTAAGCTCCTGAATGAGCGAAAAGTCTCAGTTACTGAATAGTTGCATATAAAACAGGTGTATATAAAAAAAAAATCTTTACCATCATTATTTTCCACTTCAAGGAATCTCTGAATGAACTTTGCTTTTCTCTTCTCAGTTTGAGCTCCCATTGGTTTGGACAGATCTCTGAATGTAGCAGGACAGGACAGATCCAGAGTCTAATCATCAAACAAACAAGTATTTTCAGCATCAAAAAAAGTCCTTGAAATTCAAAAGTTTCAAGTTTGGATGCATGTTAATTTTACCTCGGATTCATAATCAGCAATGATCCACGGAAAAACAGGATATTGCATCAAGTCGTTGTATGTCCGTCCAGCAAGCGTGTTTAGATGCATAAGGTATTCAAAGTTGCTTATTTCTCCCCTCTATGAAAAAAAAAGATAAATAGTGTCAAAAACAGAAGTAAAACAAAAAAGTATTCATTTTGGGTTAATGTAAAATCACATTTGCAGAGAGCTTATGTTTCTATTACTGCATTCAATCAATTTGCAGGATGTATATCACAAATGATAATGGTTAATAATGGTAAAATTAACTGAAGGCTCCAACCTGCCATTTAATTAAAGCCATCTTCTCAACTGCTGCCGTCCTTCTGTATGAACACAGCAAAAAAGAATATGAAGACAAATATTATTCAAATATTTTACCTATTGCCTATATCATACCTATATTATGACCTATTGCAATGTTTACGTCTAAGTCTTAACAGTTACAGAATGAAGTGCCTTGAATAAGAATTCAGAACTAGTCATCTGAACCAAGTCTACTATAGTTAACAAGGAATAGAAAGAGCTTATGGTTTTAAACCAAGGAGGTACATCTCTCATCAGGGCACGGGGCAATAGAAACATGTACATTCTTGTGGAAATAAGGGTTGAGATTTTTTCAGTCATGTCGGTCCCTCCTTTAAAGGAGTAAATAGTGCCATCTATAGGTTTTTGAAAAAGACTGGAAACACATTATTAAAATATTATTACCTTGATAGTTTGGCTGTCCCTTCACCCATACAATCTTACTGAATAACAAGATTACGAAGTGTGGCTCTTACAACAAGCAACCCAAACATGCAAAATCAAAGCTAATTTGCGATGCATGCATGCTGATGATCGGATTTACACCAACTATTGAAACTGGTTTGCATTTTTCACCATTTATTCCCATATGTACATTTAAAAAAAAGAAAGAAAGAAAGAGAAAGAAAAAGAGAGAAAGAGAAGAAAATACAAAGTTCAATTGTGGTTAATGGGTGAAACTATTAACGTCCCAGACTTCAAAGAACATTCTGGAAATGTAATCTGAGGGACTGTCACTGTACACACACACAAACGGTGCAACACTTCTTTCTCGCCTTCCTTTTGTGTGCGCTCCGGTCACAGGACAATAAAACTCTTGGCACCCCACGCAAGTGTTGCTTGGTAACAAAGGTTAAACAGAACAAAGCTTCTTTTTGGACTACAGTCTGAAGATCCTCCCCTGATTCTCAAGCAAGTCAGTTGTGGACCTCATTTAAAAACTGTGAGTAAAAGAAAAACTTATTTAAGTCTTCCTTCACACCAGAAAGGGGATGAAATGAATCCTGGGTAACAATAGCTGGTTTTACACATGTTGGCATAACCCTTTTACCTTTAATCCTTTTAGCCTTTCTGAAATTCTTGTGAAGCTTAAATGACAAAACGTGTTATGGTTAATGATAAACCTATAAAAAATATGCTTACAAAATGTGCCTACGGACTGAACCTAGATACAACTAGTGGTACAACTAGCAAAGTTAGACACTGAAGCTTAATTCTATCACAGTGTTTATATATATTTTTTCTATTACAAAAAAAAAAGTCACTTCATATTAGCAATTTGGATCATATTTTAAAACAACAAAAGTGTATGACTGTACTCACTCTTAACTGTTTTAATTAAGTATGTTAAATCATTGGTACAACATTCAAAAATTTTTTTTTTTATTAATGTTAATTTTGAATGCTCTCTAAAAGACTAACTAAACAATTGTTAGAGAGGTTTCAAAGACATATTCATCGATTAGAAAGTATATTTTGGTTACAAATGATGTCTGGTCTTAAATCATGTAGTCGTGGCATCTATTATATTCCATATGTCACGAAAACAGCAACACCGTCCAATTTTCTCTCCGTTTGGAGGGTTCAGAATCAGCGAATCACAAACAACATGAAGATGGATCACGCCGATGGTCAGCTCTCTGTAATTGCACCTCTCGGATGCAATGGATTCAAAAACAAAAGGTCTAATAGAAACAGGATGAACCGTATTAGCCCATCTACCAATGTGATTAATGAGTCGCCAAAGGGCTTACAATGCAGACACTCCTCCTTTTTAATGGGAAGATATGAAGGGAGCGAGTTTAAATCTCTTAACAGTGTCATTTATCAAAGTACTGATTTGACTCTCTTCACACAGTCACACGGACTGCTAGCGCCGCCCTGGATCAATCAGATGGAACACAAACAGCTTTTTCCAGAATATCTTTTGGGCACTCGCCGTACCCACTGTTATCTGGTATTAGCCTTAATTAGAGAACGACATTATCTTGAATTTTCCCTTTAGGGTGAGTTGGGTGAGTGAATCGGGGTTATAAACATTACACCCCTCTCATTCCCCAAACGGCCCAACACCTCGTCGCCCCCCGATACTGCCTGCGGGCATACATGATACCTCTTTCCATATGCAAACAACTAAACTGTCCCGTCATTAAGTCATACATGTTTAAAGCTACGAGGTCCTGAGATAATAATTACATGACTTGAGTTAAGACTTAATCAAATTGATGCTTCAGAAGTGTTTAACCAATAATCTGTGTTTGTACAGCTCCATGGCTAAAGGGAAGAGAGCAAGTGGAGCCAAAGGTACGAAGATAACTTTGAAAATGGCCAAAAATGCTCTCAGAGTAACTCCAGAAGGCAAACTACGACTTGATCTGAGCAACGTAGGCATCGCCACATTTCCCAAATGCCTCCTAAAGTTAAGAAACGTAGAGGAACTTGACCTGAGCCGGAACCAATTGAAAACAATCCCAGAATTCATTAGCCAGCTGACAGGACTGCGTTGGTTAGACCTTCACAGCAACCGAATCGAACAACTGCCTGAAAGCATCGGACTCCTGGGATCTCTAGTCCACCTCAACCTCTGTAACAACAACCTGGACTCTGCTGGCTTGTCGCCTCAGATAGGAAATCTGAGAAACCTCCAGGTTCTGAACTTGGGAATGAATCGTCTAAACGCACTACCGCCCACCTTGGCTGCCCTGACAAACCTGACAGAGCTGGGACTTTTTGATAACTTGCTAACACAGGTACCTGAATGCATTCACATGCTGCCCAACCTGACAAAGTTAAACACCAAACGCAACCCTGTGGCCTACACACAACAAGACGGCAAAGACTCTGAGTCTGTAAAGATGACGGGAAGTCTGTATTTGTTGCGAGAAGGAGATTTGTGCAATCCTTGTCAAGAGAGGAGCAGAAGGAAAAAGCTGCTTGATAGGTCGCAAAGGAAGATTAATTTTTCAGGGCTGATCTCGCCAAACTCGGTAGCTCGAGGTATTCAAGAAAATTGGCGGCAAAATACTACTACCTCACCTCCAAGTTTTCACAGAGAACATGACAGACCTGCCAGAGACACCAATAGATTGTCTTTTATTAATAATCTTATTACATAATCACGGTTTTAACATTTGAATCTGCTCCTGAAATGTTGCTAAACAAACTGCAGGTTTTGCAAGGGGGTCCACCAATTATTGTTTGATCTCAAACTTATTTGTGTGGGGAATTTTTTTTAAATGTGTCAAATTAAACTACGACAAATTTAAGTTTATTATATAACAAGTTTAGAAGGTTCAGCTACAGTAGCTGCTTCATTGTGCCTCCAAAATTAAATAGAATTAAAATGTAATGTACCAATGTATGAATTTGTACATCATTCATGATTAATTAAATATGTAAATACATTAATTGTCACTAGAATAAATGTTTTTATAGGTCAGGTTTAAAAATGCAACACTTTTCACAACATGCTCCATCTCTCTATCCACCAAGGGTCCTTTGATATGTAATCTGTACAGTCTCATTAAAAAAATATGCATCAAATTACTGTACATTTCCCACTGTAACAAAAAACTTTGGCTTTGAAGCTGATGGGCAACAGTACTGATATTAAGTTCATTCCCTCTTATCATGTCAAAAAGTCAGGGGAACTAAACATAATAAAACTAAATTAATCAGAAATTGAAATGGTGAGTTAAGGAATGGTAATCTGAAACAAAACAACATCTGAAAAAACAAACAGGTAGAAAGCTTATGGCTCCCTAGCAGACAATTAAAAACGATAAAATCGTGACTATTGGCAGGCAGCGTATGACTTAGAAAAGTTACTGAGGCTGTTTTAATTGGTAGAAAGTGCTGAAGATGCAGTAATCGTAGCTTCCGTGTAATGTCCGGATATTGTTGAGGGGATTAAGAGTCTTCCTGTCAATATTTAACCGCACACATATGAGAATGTCTTTTCTGGAAACTTTGAAACCACAAAACTCTGTTTCAATATAAAAGCATCAGTCTCTCCAACTGAAGAGGCAGCTGTCTGCAAGATCTGGTAGATGCTTTTGACACTCACCTCGCATTAAGTACATTCTCTCCCCTTCCCTTTAATGAGGAGACCACAGAGCATAGCCTGGAAAGCAGGACAAAGAGAAAAAAATCAAGATAAATCAATTTAGTCTGTCACCTCGCACACAGTTCTTTACCTGCCTAAAACACAAGCACTATCTCACTTTACCTCTTATATGCATTGATATGGTCATTGTTGAAGAATACCAGGAACACCGAAGTTCCGTTCTTTAAGAATATTTCCAGAGCGTTGTCCTAAAGCATCATCGAGAAATAAAACATTTACAAACAACAAAAATTAAACACAATGGCTAATAACTGCACTGGACAACACAGGCATGCATGCTAAGACTAACTACTGTATGTATGAAATTCAGTAACAAAAGGTACGGGATTTGGGCTGTAAAATAAATATATTTAACAACAGAAATAACTATGGGCGCTGTGAATCTCACCTCAAGCAGAAAGCGCATGAAATTGGCCTCTTTGATGTCATCATATAACCAGCGTTTGCAGCTCGGGCTCACTGAGTTTTTCTCTTTATTCATCATGTTGGAAATATATGAGTCTCTCACACTATAATAATAAGTACAGAAAATTTAAGATACTGTTGTATCTATAAACAAAAATAAATAAAGCTGCTCTACCTCAGTAAAAATAAATGTTAAACATCTAATTTATCATGATTTAATAATAAAATAATGAATTATCACATGATCATAAACACAAAGCTTTTTTTATGTTTTTAAATAAACACTTAAAATGAATACTTTTACTCAGCAAGTATGCATTCAATAGACAAAAAGTGACAGTATGAAGTTTATAATGTTGCAAAAGATTTATTATATATATATATATATATATATATATATATAAAATTGTGTTCTTTTATAATTTACACTCATCAAAGAATATAGATTTTTTTTTTATTTTATTCTGATTCCCACAAAAGTATTAAGCAGCACAACCATTTTTTAAAATAGATGAGCATAAATAAATCAGCATATTAAAATGATTAAGAAAGATCATGGGACACTGAAGACTGGAGAAATGGCTGCTGAATATTCAGCTTTGCCAACACAGAAATAAATTGGATTATATAATAGAAAAGGGTTGTTCAATTATTTCACAATATTACCGTTTTTACTTTACTTACTGACCCCAAACTTTTGAAGTGTAGTGTGTATGTATGTATGTATGCATGCATGTATATGCTGAAAGAAAACAGTCGCTTTACTTGGTCTGATGATGGATTCTACAGCACACATCTCCCGTGGAGGTCAACGTGAAGCCCTCACATATGTAGAGGTTAGCTTTACCAAACAACAGCACTCCTTCAGTCACCACGTGACCACTGACGACCACCACGCAGTGTTTGGCTTTGACCTGAAGTACAGTATGGACACATTACAGCAGACAGCATGTGTATCAAGTAGCTTACACAGGAATCCGTATTGTGCATTGAACCGTCTAAAATAAAGCTGTAATTTGTTTTACATGCTGCCAAAATCAATGGATGAGTAAACGCGATGTCAAGCCAAGTTTTCAACAGTTGTACGAAGTGTCACTGCAGCCTGTCTTTTGAATTGTGCCCTGGGGCTAAGGTGTCAAAGAAGCACCACCCTGGCCTTGATTGATCACTGTTACCACTTCATTATCTAAACAACATGGTGAAAAGACAAAAATGAAAGGGAGAAAAAGGCAAGACGCTGAATGGTTGGGGTGTTTGTGAAACAGGGCCAATCGTCCGCAGGCGGAGTTCGCACGAAACCTCTCGATTATGCACGGCTAATTGTATTGTCTCCCTTCATTTCACACCAAGCAGCTGCACCTGGCCTCAGCCCTGAGTCACCGGGACTCTGGGCTCCGGGGATCCGCATCCCCGAAACATATGGGGTCCAGCCGTACTGCCAGCCGCTCCACAATTAATACAAATCAAATCAGAGCCTCCTCTCCATGCAAGCGCCCCCTCACCAGAGCAGAGAGAGAGGGCCCCACTGTTTATTACCAGAATTAATCAATGACACAGCAACAATAGCAACACACTAATTGATTAAGGCCCTGTTTAAATATATGGTCCACCTGGTAGGGTTTTGGTTTCAGACAGAGCTTTAAAACAGAATCAGCCCTGACCTGAGTCGGTCCTAATTCTGTCTAGTCTTGGTGATTTACAGCAACAACTTATTTCACCCTGCTACAGAATGTTTTTAAGAGTGTTCTGTGGTAGTTCACTCTAGAATTGATATACAAACACGCACACACAAATAAATTCACACATACATTCACACATACATTCACACGCACGCACACGCACACACACACACACATATATATATATATATATATGTATATATATAAAAAATGGTATGTAATTATGAAACTGGTTTCAGACTGGGCTAAGCAATCATAATGACACATCTAATGTTACATCTAGAATGAGCTTTAGACATAAACAATACTTTAAATGACTTCAATTCTTATTTCTCTTTAGAAAAAGTATTATAAAGTAAAAAAGGTGGAAATTTTTTTATATTTATAAACAAATTTTCAGCTTTCAACCCCTTTTTTTCTATCCATCACCAAACCACACACAATAAATGTAGAATATTATTAATTCCCTCTCTTATCTTATCTATTCCTATAATAGGTACCAAAAAAGCCAAAATTAAAATAAATAAATTATTATTATAGAGATAATCAGAATTTATTAAACAGCAACAAAAAAACTTGTTTGCACCTATTGATAGGAATAGATTTGAGAGAACAGGAAATGATGCGTACAGGAGAAGGATAGGGAAATGAAATAAGCTAAATTCAAACTTGCATTGCCCACATGAGCACCACAGCTAAATGTGTCAGCATATGCACTAACCGGAACACCTCGGCTCTGTATAAAAGCAATAATTAACAACTCGTAAGATTGCATCTGTAAAGTTATTTCCTGTTTGAGTAATAATGAAAAGCTAAGCCTCTGAGGACATCGTGCCTGTAAATTACAGTCATCACATTGCCTCTGGAATTGAGGCGTAGGCCGTGTCAAGCGTTTGCATTTCTGTATTAATAAGTATGGAGAGGGCAATTCAGCTGGCACGCAGCACAGCAGGACACACCACCTACTGAATGAATACAAGACAGCAGACATCACCCCCTACAGTTCCTTATTAATACTTCTGTCAGCCACTCTCTGCCCTGATAATGCTGAAGAGTGCTGTCAAGCTCAAAACACACACACACACACACACACTACAGCTGTCCACACTTAAGCTCAGGAATGTTTTGTTTTTTTCATACCAAAGGAATGTGCCTCCAGTTGAATATAGGATCATTCTCACCTCTTCAGTGGGTTCCAGCTCCTTCAGTATGAGCTGAGTGTCCATGCACTGATCTGAGATGTCCTCGGACAGAAGTGAGGCGTCGTTCAGCACAGGGAAAAAGGTCAAATGCTCACAATCTAAACCAGGCTCCTCATCAACCTCCCGGGCTGCCTCACACAGGATCCTGGGGTCTGGGACACACATTCAATATATTCACTTAAAGAGATGTGCAGATTCAGCTGTTGCTGTACAATATAAAACATGTTATAAAACGGATCATAAAAATGACATGGAAAAATATGTTACCTGAATCAGCCTCAACAACTTCAACAGCTCCTTTGCTTTCTTCAGAGAAATTCTTCTGAATAAGGCCCGAAGTCAGTGTTGGCATCTATTTAAAATAAATAAATATACAAATAAGTAAATAAGTAAAAGTTTTTGTTTAACAGTATAGAACTGAAATTAATACAGAAGATAAATAATTTTCCAAGCATACTTATTCAACAGTGATAGTACTTTAGGAAAAATACTAATAAAATACTTATTATATAAATTAAAATAATACAAAAATAAAACCTGAATTTTATGATTATTTAACAGTAGTAGGAAAAACACTATAAAATAAATAATATTTTTATTAAAAAAAAATTATAAATTTTTTTTTTTATCTTTATTTTAATTCACTGCTAAGAATGTTATGCTATTAAGATTTTCCAGTCAGAAATGATTATTCTTTGGCATGACAGCAATAGTTCACCTTTTTGGATCGACGTAAATGCTTTCTGCGAATTCGGCATCGTGTGCGGTTGCGGCCTTCTGCGGTGTTCTGCACCCAGCCTCTTTTGAGGAAGACTCCTGGACCAGGGCCGAAGAGACCCCTCTCTCTGAGCAGGTCTTCCTCTATTCTTAGCCACTGAACGGCCATACGATCATTCTCACTATAAGTCATCTACACAAAACATTAAAGTAAAAGAATGAAATCTTGGATTCTTGGGGCACAGCATTATAGGTACTGTATAAAGTGTACAAAAAAAACTAAAAAAACCTGTGCGTGACTCCTCAACATGCTATCAAATATGGTCTCACAAGTTCGCCAGTGTGCTTCCATGTCCAACACGAACCCCTAATGGAAACAAACACACACACACACACACACACACAACAGGCACACACATAAAGGTACATTATAAGCAGACAGTTATATGTGTGTAAACGGTCATCTGTAGCTATTAGGTTTGCACACAGTTACAATAATATTTCGCAAATTGCATTCATGTGGGAAAAACAAGCTAGTGGCTATTTAACCATACAATAAAGCTGTCTCCAATAGTCCTCAGTGTGCTCTAATTAACTTAAAGTATAATATAAGCACAGTGTGAGGTGGCTGCTGGCCCTGCGCCATGCTCTGTGTCCTGCTGATTTATTATACTGATAGGCATTAGCCCTTCAGGAAGCCTGTGTACTTCCCCACCGACCTGCTCATATCCAGATTTACTTAAAGGCTCATTAAACCAATCATCACAGTGGTGTCCTCTCGGAGCCGCCCAATAGCCACACTGACTGCGGTTCAGAGACTAGAGGAGCACTGAATCCTGCACTGTTAGAGCTCAAACTGAGATAAGTATGAGTTAAGAAGGCACAAGATAAAACTAAGATGAATAAAAATCATCTCAGATCATTTTATGTTTTGTTGATTCACAGCTTTAAATCACAGTGGACTTCATTTGGGCTTTTTGGTGCTTCTACTTAATACTGACTTAAAATGGATGTGTATTGTAGCTATGCAAACAATACATTTTGACTGATTTGTAGCAATGTTTTTCTGTTGTTTTTCTGTAAAAGGCAGAAAAATTAAATCATCCGTGGTAAAAATATTGTAAAATAATAAAACATGAAAACTTCCTAGCCAAGGTAGTGAATACTTTTTTTTATAGGCACAGTGCAAAAAGGATTTCTGCACGTAAACAGGAAAACAACATCTCAAAACATCTACAAACATCTTATTAATTCACTGGGAAAGCAATAAAATAGTTTTTCGATTTGTAATTTTACTTAGTAACTAAGTCCAATAGTTTCACCTACATACTCAATGGTGCTTTGCTTGCCATAGCTAAATGAGAAAAAGCCAAGAAAAAAAAAATGCGGAAAAATGCAATTTGGGAGACAAGTTATAAAATATAGTGACAAGTTATAAAGCTAGAAAAATAGGAAATTGTGCATTTGTGTGTGCCAAATGGATGGCGGGATTAAGAAGTGTTACAAAGAAGTTCACAGGAGTAATTACGGCCCTGTGTTGACAGATAAACACTGAATCATTGCCTAATCATATTCTTTTATTTAGAGAATCATAAGTAATATATAGCATTAATTACTCCATTTACCCAAACAGCAAACTTATTGGCCTTGTACGAGCAGCACATTAAACAGCATCCCCTCTGCAATTAACATCACACTGATTTCCATTTTAATTACTTTCCACAGAAAAAGACTACCTTTGATGATAACATAACATAATGTCAGCTTCATTTTAGGCTGTTGGTGAATGTGTAATAAACTTAACTTGATCATTAGCTATGTTAATTATCTTTCCATTATGAAGATATAATTAGTCTGTAGCATGTATCTGAAATGAATCCAGAGGAAAGTTTGCCTTGCGCCGTGCTGTATGGGTAAGTTCTCTGGCGTACAGGCAACTGGATTAAACTGCGTATACCAAATATACATTTTAAAATGATGAAATGGATTTATCACCCATAAGACACACACATTATGTAATAGTAACAAATAACTAGAGTAAAAAAGGTCAACCTCATCAACTGACGACATTTTAACCTGTGATTTTCTGATCTTTTATTTCTCCTTCAAATTTGCTCGTGAAATAGGGGTGGGGTAAACTGTGCCATTTTTACTTGCTGTAAGTTTTCTCCTAGGCAAGGAGAAATGAGAGGTAAAACTAATATTCCTAATTATTTTTTCCATGTATGGTCATATAATCAGAAAAAGGTGACAACTAGCCTCACATTATGGAGAAATGCATTAACGATGTCAAATAAAAATGTGAAAATAAATGAGAGATAAATTCCAAAGCCTTATCTTGCTGGACATTAGTCACATTTTCATAAAACACCTAAGAAAAGTTTTAATATTTAGAGTATTTGAATGTAGCAGTGAAATAATCGTCACTGATTTATAATACTGTTTTTAACAGCATATTCTGCATTTAGAGCAAAAATTACTATTAGTTGAGCAACTAACAAATCTTATTAATTAGGTGAATCTTGATTTTTCTCTTATGAGCTAAAGTTAACTTTCTATCAAAACTCAAAGGAATTAAAGTATGATGATCTGAAGTATGTGTGCACCACATGATGTACCACAAGACAACGACTTTTCAGGAGAAATTCAGAATCCACAAAACAGCCAATTTTAAGCAGCACGTTTCTGAGGAGGACAATTCATCAAGACAGCTGATAGGCTGTCACAAACTGATATGATGCAGAGTAACAGAAAATGAATGTTTTCATCGGATCGGGACTGCCTATAATTACCGCCCCCTGTTTCTGAGGCGGAGACGGAGATAGCAGCAGTTGCAAAGAAACAGCAATTTCATGCCCTTGTGCCTGAGTAATATCTCTGTGCATCCTTTTCCAGATGGCGACGTCTTCAGTGGTGGGAACTAATGATGTGGGCTGAGTTTTCGGGGGGGAAAAACAACAATAACAGCGTCTTTAACCTTCAACAGCAAACGCAATGTTCTAGTGAGTGTTCCCATGGAAAAAATTAACAAATATCAATTACATTGCCCACTGAGGTGTACTCAGCTGCAATAATCCAAATTGATTTAGAGACAGGATTGAGACAGAGCCACGGGGTAGGTGGTGGCGTCCGGTTGCGGTGACATTGGGACGGACGGTGTGAGGGCACCATGTGAAGGAATTCTCATTGACTAAACCACTCACGTCCTGTCTGTCCAAAGTGGTTCTGGACATGCATCACATCAAGGCACTCGAATCCAACAGAAACATTTGTGTTAAAACAAATTTGATTGTCCTACCTCAGTACTGCCGGCTGAATCCTTCCCAAACCTCTTCTGAACAGATTGCAATGCACTGCTGAGAAGTCCTGCCCTCTTCTGGTGAACATAATTAGCTTTTTTCTTTTGAGAATCTGAAAGAAAAATGTTTTCTACTTTTGCAACTTACAGTATAGAATACATGTGTATTCTCCTCTGTCATGTCAGTCAAATACAACCGTAACTAAAGCAAGAGGATCAAAATAAGAGAGCTGACAGTAATCTCAAATACTGACACAGAAGTAGCAGTGACTGACCTATAAAGAGCTGCCAAGCTTTCGTTGCCGTCTCCTCCCACAGAGGGCTCACATCACCCATAGAGACCTGGCCCTCCTTGCCAGCCGGCTTAGTGGACAGGTCGATTTTGTAGGCCTCCTCCAGCGCCTGTCTCCGCTCCTGCATGACTCTACTCCAGGTGTTTTCCACCAGCATCATCAGCTCTGACTCCACTACAAGGATCACAAGCATTTTCAAAACTTTTCATTATACTGACAGTCTAAAAGAATAAAAGGAAGGAAGGAAGGAAGGAAGGAAGGAAGGAAGGAAGGAAGGAAGGAAGGAAGGAAGGAAGGAAGGAAGGAAGGAAGGAAGGAAGGAAGGAAGGAAGGAAGGAAGGAAGGAAGGAAGGAAGGAAGGAAGGAAGGAAGGAAGGAAGGAAGGAAGGAAGGAAGGAAGGAAGGAAGGAAGGAAGGAAGGAAGGAAGGAAGGAAGGAAGGAAGGAATGAATGAATGAATGAATGAATGAATGAACCTTCTGCTGAATCGACATTGGTCTGCGACATCACCCGGCTGTTCTTGTGTGGGAAAAGATGCCTCCAGATGTTTCTTGAGGGTTTTTTATGGACTTCACATCCAAAGCCTTCAAGAAAGCTAAAAGATAGTAAAAAAAAAAGAGAGGAAGGTCTTTAATATTTGACTTATTCAGAAAATGATCAGTGAAAGGATGTTCTTGACTAGAGGAAAATGTTGCTCAAACTAAATACTGTATTAGCTGTTTTATCTTATATATATTTTTAAAAGGAGATTTTGCAACGTTGCAAATGTTATAAAATATTGGAAAACAGTTTATCTAATGTCAAAATAATTTATTGCAATATCAACAGCGTTGATTATGGATTATGAGAGATTGTGGCCTCTAAATAAAGACTTTTGAGTTTGCAGGTTTTTGTGCTTTTTTTATTATGTTTTCTCTAGCAATAAACATAAATAATAATAATAACAACAACAATAAAACAATCCCAGAATGGGTCACAGAGTTGCAGTTTGGGATCAAATACTGGTTCATAGTTATTTATACTGTATGTGCCTAATGAAGACCTGATTAAAAAGTAGTTGTTTTTTGCTGTTATTTGCAGAGCGGACATCATGCTTCTTTTTACCATTGTAGTTATTTAAACCTTATATTTTCCATAAATACAAGAACAATAACCAAAAATAATCATTCAATATCCAAAGAAATTGCAAAAATTAGAATGAGTTCATGTATATCTGTATATATATATATATATAAAAGAAAAAGAAAAAATAAACTAATTAGTGGAAAGTGACAACTATTTTATTATCACGAACAATGAAACCCACCTGCCAGAGCGTATAAGGACGAGGCAGTGCATGAGACAGTTGATGAAGTGGACATTGGCATTGTATGTTGCCATGATCACATCCCAGTGCTGCTGCAAAACCTGAAGTGTTTGAATAATGAGTTCCTGCTCAGCTTGAGTCTGTCTGGATCGAGACAGAAAGTAGAGCAGGGCCCGGTTCAAGCTTTTGTACAGAATGCTGACCGTTATCTCCCGATGACCTGGACCTCTCTCCAGTGCCTGGCGTCAGTACAAACATGCAGTGTAAATTACAGGTGTCTAGGCTTAAAATAATAATACGGTATAAGTGAAATCAGAGAATAAACTCACCACTGCTATCTGTTCAACCATGAAGACCAAGAGGTTCTCTGGTTCCACCACAAACATGCCAGAGTAGAGTTTTTCCACTAGCTTTTTACTGAAGAACGGCACATTCTCAACCAAAACGGCAGCTTTTCCTTCCTGCTTGGACTTGGATGGATCTTAGGAGAATTTTGTGGGGCATGTTAGCGGTATAAATGCACTCTTAAAACCTTGGTTATTATTTTTTTTATATAATTTCATCCAAAAAAAAATCAACAAATTCATTAAAACCATTTTTACATAGTGTCTGATATATTTTTACCATCTCTGGACACATGTGTAGACTGGCCCTCTTCCTGTCCTGTCATGTGGATGATGTCCATCATAAACTCCAGGAGTTCAGTCTGAAAGCTCTGCCTCTGCTCTTGACAAACACCATCTGGGGAAAACTAAAAACAAAACCTTCAGAATGTTAAAATAATGGCTTCACTATAGTCCACAAGGGCACTACTGGCTATTCTGTATGAACCGTAATTATCATCCAGTGAGCAGTAATGTGCATCTCATCATCAAAACTGAGCAAAGAGTGGCACCTTATGGAGGAAAGATATTCTACACAGCATTAGATGCTGCTTTAACAGCTCAGATGTGACTCCTGCATTACAAAAGTAGTATCTTTTATTAAATGTATGTAATAATATAATTTATATAACATAATATAATATAAATAAATATTATATATATATAAATAAATAAACCTTACAATTAATAAATAATAATACATACATTCTTATTACATTTATTTATAATTTATTTATAATTAATATAATAATAATCATCAACATCATAATAATAATATTTCTAGAATTTATATATTTTATTTTAAAAAACTATAATATTATGCGATTAATCGCATCCAAAATAAAAGTTTGCGTTTGCATAATATATGTGTGTATTTATACATACAAAATAATTATACACAGTCCACACACATATTATGTAAACACAAACCTTTATTTTGGATGCAATTAATCATGATTAATCATTGCCCAGCACTAAAAATAAGTAGTTTGATTTAATAAATGTCAATAATTGACATCCCTCACCTCTAGCAGTTGTATTAAAGGATGAAGGCCGTCTTTGGCAGGGATGTTAATGAGGCTGTCCATCAAGAGGATGCGGATGAAGTCACACACCTGTTTCCTGCCTGGGTGGGACGGGCGAAGCAAGGGGGGCTCCCCCACCGCATCGCCACTTTCTTTGACACCCTGAGCACCTGTAGTGTTCTGTACGAAAGAATGAGAAGAAGAATATCACTTCTGTAAACTGCTTGCCTACGGGGCAATAAAATGTCTCTTGGGTATATTTTTAAGTTGCACAGAAAATGTACGGTAGTCCCTAAAAGTCTCACCTCTGGGGTTTCAAAGGGGAAAACAGCACTGGCCAGTGAACTGAGGAAATCAGGGGAGGTCCAGAGAGGATCTTGAGGAAACAGACTGTTCACCAGGCAGAGGAACTGCATCACACTACCTGGGTAATGGACTTCCCAGCCATCTGCACTTTCTGTAACAGGCTTATTAGAGAAATGGAAATACACAACATGAGGAAAAACTTGAATTACTGGTATTCCATCAATGACTATGCAATGGATTATGCAACCTGTTTGCAAAAAGGGACTGTAATCACGCAAACTGCCACTCAGATCATAACTTATGTAATATTACATCCAGCAGACATGCAACTGTCTGCAAGTCAGTATTGCCTTTTTGAACACCAGGTGGTAAAATACCTCATTTCGTATGTAGAAACTGCTATCCTATGTCATGTTATCTTATGCCAATAAATTTAGAAATTTAGACACACTTACCTTAGTAATGATAATCTTAATCAACTCTAAAAGGACACAAGCTGCATCTCCACATAGTTGAAAGCCCCCAGATCCACTGCAGCTGTCAATCAAACTCTGAAGCATCACATCAATATCAACCTGCAATCCAAAGGACAAAGCACAAGTATAAATCTTCCCAATATTCATTATAATCATGAAAGACATCAAATAAACGGATAGGGGAGTAGGTCACTAAACCATCACAAATAAATATACATGCCAATAAAATACATTTTGTCATATGAGACAACAATGAGAGCAGTACCTGTCCAGCAGGAACCTGGAAATCAGATTTTCCTATAAGCAGTGCAGCTAGAGCTCCATAAATTTGAGGCAGGTGGATATGGCTGACAAGAAGTTTCTGCAGGACTTCAAACCCTGGGCAGATACAGCTCAAACATTCAAACGACCATGCACGAGACTTCAAATTATCTAGAGGAAAATGGTCAAATAAAACAAAAAACAAATATTACTCTTTTTTTTTTTTTTTTAAATAGTCCATCAGTTAATACAACCACATTAATGGACACTTTTGAAATTCCATACAGAAATACAATACCTGTAATACTGGTAGGCATCTCCATGGTCTCCACTAAAGTTCCTGGTGACACACCTTCTCTAAACTTGCTCAGGATGTTCGGATATGACAGAAAGTGACTAAGCAATGTGAGAACCAGCAGCACTGTGACAGTGTGGATGTGACCCTGTAAGAAGAGGAGAAACCAATCCGACCCCAGTGCGAAGAACACCTCTTCCTGGTCACTGCCATTTGAGAAACATTTAAGAACGTATTTAGAATTCAATACATGCGTCGGTGCGATCACGTAAACAAGGATTAAGAGAGCAAGAGTTGTCGTTGTTACATTGCTAAACTCGACTCACATGTTAGAAGTGTTTGGGATGATTAGAGAAGACAGCATTGAGAGCAACTGGTTCCTGATCCAAACTGATCTCCCAGGAGTCTGACTCCAGCCTAGATCCACAAAGAGTTTAAAGAGCATGTAAGGAGTGAGCCTCATTCAAAAGTCAAGATTTTGGAGTAGAGCACAAATTTAAAATCATGAACAAAATGAATGTTTATTGCAAAAATGTGTACCTTGTGATTGATCATCAAAATCCAAATCAGAGAAAGTGCTCTTCTCGTCCAAAGTAGGAGGCAAAAGACTATGAACTAAGAAGAGTCCAAGCCTGATTGAACAAACAAAAATGTCAAGATATCACACTGAGTGGGTTTTTAAAATTGATTTGGTGCCTTAAAGCTTTAACGATTTTCCCAAAATTGTCATGGAAATTGAGCTGAAACAAATGATTCAATTTAAATTGAGCCTGTAAAAGTTAATAGACATGCCTCTTGATGTCTGTGGTGTTGAAATGTTCCTTGAGGAGGGATTTGATGATGGTACAGATGACTGACACCTTCCTGCGGGTCACACTGGGATCATGCAGGAGGATCAGGAGTTTGCTCATCATGTTGAGTATGTGCATGACTTCAGCATTCTTTTGACTACCACTGGAAACAAACTCATTATCAGACACACGTATCCACAACAGCATGTTTCCAGTAAGAAGGTTTATGCATGGTTGAAAAACAGGAAGTGGGCCATGCGTTTCACATCACTTTATGGTGCAAACTAAACATGAACTCACAACAACTTGACATCAGTAGCCAACAACGTACCTTGACTTCAGGATATCAGCTAAATGATTTAAAACACAAATGTCAAGATTTTCTGGAGCATTCTGCCACACCTACAGAAATAACATGAAAGAAACTTAGAGCTCAAAAGAGAATTATAATTTGAGTCATGGGTTCCCTCTAAATTCTCCTATGGGTTTTTTAGAATGGTGGTAAAATATGGTCTGTGTTTAATAGGGGTGTCACGATTCTCCAAATCCTCGATTCAATTACATTTTCGATTCTAAGGTCACGGTTCAATTCGATTCTCGATTTAAAAAAAAAAAATGTTAAAGCACAGTTTGCTATGCCATTTTTAGACTTTTATGAAATATAATATATGACCTTTGTTCGCAATGTACCACACTACATTGTCAAATTTAAAACATTTATTAACAAAATAATAAATGTCACAATAACTTATATCTTCAGTCAATTAGAAACTTAAGCAAAATAACCTGCCATGTAGTTTCTCTTTTGTAACTGCAGACTTATTCACAGAAGATGACATTCAAGTTCACAACAAAACAAACACGGTTTAACAGATACATCTATGTTTTCCTTGCTTTACCTCGGCCTTAAAGTAAAAACATGACTGTGAAAAATATTATTTAATGTAGTATTTAATTAAATGCATTTATGATGAATAACATTTTCATGTCAAATTATGTTCATTTTGACCACGAACTGTGCTGTCACTTTAACAGCGCGTGCAGCAGAAATAGACTCGGTGCGGAAATGAACGACACTCGACTCATTCGTGGAGGTGGAAAATCAAGTTATTTGTGCCATGCAAGATTTATTGTATAAAGATTCATACTGTTCTGAGTCTGAGTCTGCTGTTTTTGTCAATTTAAAGTTTTAATTTAAAAAGTGTAAGAATATGGTACACGCACAGTAGCAGAGTTTGCAAACTGTGGCTTTTTTGAAGCGCAAACTTTGAACGCGAATGTGAAAGTTGTCAACATAACTCACTGAAAATCACAAATACTCCCAACTGTCCCACACCTGCGACTTCAGTGAAAGAGGAGGGGGTTCAAGTCCTGTCGATGGGTCTCCTGCATCTGCGGTTACCATGCTATCTTTTGACTGGTTGTATACATAGGCTGTACTATAGCTAGGTAGAGCACTCGGACTCGCAGCACTTCAACACGCGTGTTTTTTCCTGCTTTGCAAACCGACTGGACATGACATGGGGGCGTGGCAGTATCGACGATTCCATTTTTGAATTCGATATTCGAGATTGTGAATTAATTTCGATCGATTTCGATTCGTGACACCCTTAGTGTTTAACATTGCTTGATGAGAGATTTCCCTTTTTTGCTCTACAACATTAATTATGCACACTTGCACAGTCATATCTCAAATCTGACTTTTTCAACTGCTATGTGCTTTAAAAATGTATACTACCATTAAAAGGTTTGGGGTCAGCAAGATTTAGTTGTTTTTTTAAAGAAATTAATATTTTTATTCAGCAAGGATGCATTCAATTGATCAAAAGTGACAGTAAATAATAATGTTTTATTTTAGTAACATTAGTAATAATGTTTTATTACAGTAAATTTAATAATGTGACAAAAATATTTCCATTTCAAATAAAAACTATTGGAAAATGTGTAATTGTTTCTACAAATACATTAAGCAGAACAGCTGTTTTCAACATGGATAAAAATAATAATAACTATTTTTGAGCAAAAATTAGAGCCTTATTATTCAGCCTATTAGAATGATTATATTTTTTTACCAAATAAATGCACCCTTGGTGAGCCTAAGAAACTTCTTTCAAAAACACTTTACAGACTCAAAAAAACGTTTAAATGGTAGTGTACATTGCCAACATAAGGACGATAAGAGTTGTTAAGTTGTTGCACATCATTAATCAAGCATGCACACTTGCATCCTTGTTTTGCATGCAGAAAGTAGTGTTATTTTCACCCTAACAGAAAACCACACGAATTTCACATGTGCAAAAATACATGTGACCACATGTGAAAGACATGTGAAACCCATACTTTGCACATGGGAAACATGTGGTTTTGGAAAACATGCTAGCCTCATGTATTCAATAACTGAAAAAAAAACATAAAATAAACCAGTCAGTCATAAAATAAACCAGTCAGCTCAGTCATCCAGCAACTAGCTACTTTCTAGCTAGCTCTAAAAAGTGAATTTCTGTGTAATCTCTTTAGACTTATTAAGAACATTATCACTAAATAGCTGTGAAGAAACATACAGCACACCAACCTAAAACTCACCTCAAAGTCACAGAGGACGTCCTGGAAAGCGCTGATGTTTGGGATACGAGTAGTGACAATGCCCAGCTCCATTGTGCCCACTATAGACAGAATGAGCTGAAAAATCCTGAAGCTGATCAGCTGAGACTTCATCTTCAGCAGGAAGGACAAGAGCTGACAACACAAAACAAATCAAATCTGCAGCTTGGATTTGTAATACTGTAAAGTCTTAACTTGCTTTTAATTGACAGCACTACCTTGTAGCCATTAGTACGCTTCATCTCCTGCTCCATCACAGGATTAGTCTCTAAAACCGAAAGCAGAACTTTGACAGCAGCATACAAGGATCCATCATCCGAGGCCATCGCCACCAAACTCAGAATGGCAGAAGGGCCACCAATATACTGGAAGCTACTAGCAGCACTGAATGACTTGAACGTCCTTACACCTGGAAATAAAAGAGTAAAATCTGCCTCAAATCAGAAGTTTACTACATAAACAAATGCTGCAGTCTTGTCTTACAGTAAGCACTTAAGAGCAGTGGCTAGTGGGCTTGTGCTTTTTACCAAAACAACCAACCAGGGCTGCCCCAATCGTCCGGGCAGTTCCACTGAGGTGCTTGCTGATATTATGAGCCAGGAAGACAGGAGTAGAGTTATCACGTGATGTAATCCCCATCTGTGGTCAAAATAATAGAAGAATCAATCATCTTTTAATCATCAAAATAATTAAATCCACGAGTTAAAAAGGAAAATAAAAGCACCTCTTTGGCTATAAGGCGACAGTCCACCTCATTGTACTGGTCTCTAATATTTACTACTGTTGTCGTGGTGGAAACTGCTGTGTTTATGGCAAAGGAAATCCTCTCTGGGGAGACCATCCTAATTTGGGACATTGCACCATCTGTCTCACCACCTATTAAACATATGTACTTGTGTGAATACAGATTCCCATAAAACTCTGAGGGACAAAGAGAAGAACTTTCTCACCTTGAACATTGAGAGCAAGGTAGTTGCCAAGGTATTTGGTGCCTTGCCCATAAATAGTCTCCACCTGATCAGAACTCAAAACTTCCTCGAACAAGTATGTAGGACCGACACGCCAGACCAGAGCTGCATGCTGTTTCCATAAAGATGGAGTTCCAATAATCCCACACACGTCAATGACTGCAGAGGGATCCATTGAGATGGACTGACCGGGAAACGGCTGAATGTACTTAATCTGCAAAAAGAGCGTTTTTAACAACATGTTAGCATTGGGGCTACTTACATGGCAAACACAAGGTAAGCATTCATTTTGGCAGAAGCTTTTATCCTACGTGACTTAAACTGCATTCAGGGTATACATGTCTTCAGGTTATGCATTGTCTGATAATTGACCTCAGCATTGCTAGCTCCATTCTCTACTGTTTGAGCTACAGTAGTTCATTATAGGAACAGGTTACCCCAAAAATTTTAATTTTGTCATCATTTACTCATTCCGTTCCAAAGTTTGGGGTTTCAGTAAGATTTTTCAAAAGAAATTAATATTTTTATTCTGCAAGGACGCATTAACTCACAAATGATTTCTATTTCAAATAAACCCTGTTCTTTTCATTGTTATAATAATCAAAGAATCCTGAAAATAAATGTATTACAATTTCTTTTTTTTTGCACAACTGTTCCCATTTGAGCACAAAATCATTATATTAGAATGATTTCTGAAGGATCATGTAACACTGAAGACAGGAGTAATGATGCTGAAAATTCAGCTTTCCCATCACAGGAATACTTTAAATGTTAATATATTATTATAGAAAACAGATATTTTAAATAGTAATAATATTTCACAATATTAATATTTTACTGTATTTTTAATCAAATAAATGCAGCCTTATTAAACATAAGACACTTCTTTCAAGAGACTTTTTTTATCTGACCGACCCAAAACTTTTGAACGTTTTTTTTTTTTATATATATATCCTTCATATAACAAAATAAAACATTCATGCAAAATGTAATTTAAGTCAAACATTCATTACATTTTTTAAAAATTCACTATTTGTGTTCGACAGGAGAAAGTCAGTGATATATAGCTAGTATGTTTGAAACAAAACAACAGTGAGTAAATAATTTTTGGGTGAACTATTCTTTTAAGTAAAATAAACTCCCTGCACCAACCTTTGCTGTTCCGATTGCTGTTGCATTCAGATAAACAGTGACTAAACATCTCTTCTTGATTTCTTTGGCCATAACCACACAAAGTTGGTGCCACTGGCCTGGTCTCAGATGTTTGGAACAATTAAACCGCACTGAGGCCGGCAGCGTGCTGGGAGTCTGCACCTCTGGCTCCATCATGTCTGTAAAGTCAAATAAATGCTGTAAATAAGATATGACTAGGCTAGAAGAAAAAAAGTGCAAATTAAAAGTAATCTCAAGTGAGATTTCACCTAAGAACTGATATGCCTCCTCCTCAGTGGAGATCACCAAGTAGCCTTCAGAGATACTGACAGACAGGCAGCTGAACTGCTGCTCAGCACGAGACATGTGGCGCACTACCGTGAGCAGGCGCACAGGGTGGGATTCAAAAGCCGAGCTGAACCTACAGATCATAAACCAGCAGGAGAAAGACAAGCCGGCTAAAGGAGGGAAGCCTCTGCAGTCTGTGGAAATAAACAAAAGGATATAAAAGAAGAACCGGACATGAATCATGCTTTCATGTGTATTATAAAACTGTTTGGTAAATGGGATCTTTCTGAAGCAGATAAATACATTATGAACCAACCTTTTATTAGTATATTAGATTTTCATGCCAAAAGAATTTTAGTTGTACTTATACGTCTCTCTCATGTGATTTTAGACAGGGTATTTATTTGAATCTCTTATTCTTTATATGCAACAATGTAAATCTATAGTATTTCTTACCAGTGCCCAAGCCTCCAGTGGAGATGAAGTCTGCACTGACACCTTTCACTGTGGCAAGGGATGGCAGGAACAAACAGCTGTGGAGACAAAATAGTTTTTTTGTCATTTAGCAGAATAAATAATGCTAGATTAATATATCAGTAGTTTTACTTCCAGTGACATCTTGCGTTTGGCAATGATATGGTAAATTCTAAAACCTGTGCCTTTCAACTTTTCTTTTTTTAAATTGAATTCATCACTAATCATTTTATTTTTAGACAAAGCCCCTAAAGCAGTGGTTTTTAACCATCTTGATTCGAAGGCTCCATATTGTCCAACACAATATTCAAAGGAATTGTTGATTTATTTATTGTCAATATACAATGTGTGTGTGTGCGGGGGGGGGGGGGAGGGGGGTGTAATAATATGAATAATATTAAATTATTAATATGAATAATTATTATTAATAATAGTTATTCATTTATATAATTTTAACTCATCCTCTTTCTCCCTTTGGAAATGACAAATCACAAATCTCTACTGGTATGTCTATAAAGCGATCTGCAAACACTTACCCATAGCCACTGTCTGTCATGTCAAACTCCACAAAAGAAGGGGAAATGGAGATTTTGTGTTGCTGAAAGGACCGTGGTGATGTGATGGAGACAAGACTTATGATTCTATGAAGAGGAACTGCCATCCCACTGTCTGAAGATGTTTTCAGTAGACTGAAACTTCTTTTCATTGCTTTTTTCGAGGATTTCCTGTTATCCTCTTCAGAGTCTTTTGTCTGGTCTGTGCAAAAAATAACAGAAAAGTATAAGGATAAACACAGTCTCTTCAAACAATAGATGTAACAATAAGATCAAATGCTTTTTTTTTTTCAAGAAACAGGAAGTAATCCAAAAAGGAAGTCTGTAAGGACTAGGAGGAACTGTACTTGTGCTATTAGCCTCTTCACGGGAGACAGAGAGCAGGTTTTCTCCACTACACATCAGAGGATCCCCAAGACACAGGAACTGCCTAAGATAAAAGTACACTATTGTAATGGCATACAAAACATGTAAACTTCTGTTTATCCTATTGTATATTTAATATTTCTCATGTGGAATGCATGAGCATGTTAACTGCAAACATATGCTGACCTCAGGCACTTGTGATCCATGGACTGAGAGGCGAGTTTCTCAAGGATCCGAACTATGGGCAGCTGTAGTGAATGGGAATTGTCGATGAGGATCCGTTTGCAGTGAGTCAGCAGTGTGGACACCAGACCAAACTCACACATGATCTGCCTGTTTCTCTCTGACTTCACCAGAGTCTGCACATGATGAGCGACAGCCAGCTGCAACTCTTCAGACAACTATAGGACAAAATGTAGGCCATTATTGTATTAACTTGCTATTTGTTTGTTCGTTTAATCTAAAGTTTTATGTTTATTCATAGGTCATATATTCAAATGTCAAAGACAATTTGTACATTGAAATGCATTTGGTTGAGGCTCAGGCATTCAACAGTAGTGCAATATAAACAATTCAATACAATTTAGAAAAATAAAAATAAATCTTGCCATTTAGTCATTACACCAAATACAAATTATGTCCGAGGTTTGACTGTGATTGTGGTTTTACTTACACAAGGGTCACTGGGACAGTAAATACTAGGCAGGAGAGTCATGATCAGCTTAACAGCTCCAGGATGAAGAATGGTGAGGTCAGAGTAAACCCTGAATAAACAATGACATGTTTATCAATCATAGACAGACAGACAAAGCAAAGATGAAATTGTCCCAGTATTGATTTACTGATTTTTCTGGACAACAGCAAATCTATAGAAAATTACTGTAATGCTGTACAGCCATTTTATGTTTTAAAAAAAAAAATTATTATTTAAAACAGCTATCTTATATTAATAATATAATATCTAATCATAGATAAAAGTTAATTGAGAGTCCCTACCTCCCAGAATCTGTTGATACTAAAGACAAACTTGCGGCCACAGTGCAATTCAACAACTCCTCCTCATTGGGTGGCTCCCTTATCCTCTGACCTGGGACTGTGATCTGACTCTCACCAGCAGGATTATTCTCCTGCAAGCCAGTGCATGGATCTGCAGCCAAGCTCACACCAGTAGCAAACTGCTCCAGGAATCCCAGCAGCTTAACACAGTCTCCTAAAGGTGGTGGCAACTGGGGCTCTGGCCTCTCCACTGCCTCCACAAACTCCTGGAAACTCCTGAAGTCTGAGCTGCTTTTGTCTGTTTCCACAGGGACCCCTCTCTGAAAACAACCTAGCTGTAGCAAAGCTTCACCCAGCCTCTCGCAGACTCCGGTTGTGTGAAAAAAGTGTCCGTTGACCGGATGCACGTGCACCGCAAGAGCGATGGTGTGAAGGGTGAGGAGAAGCAGCTCAACAAGGCTCTGGCGGCTCAGTGAGGCCCACATTCCCGTCGGGGCTTCCAGCAGGGATCCTTCCATGTCCACCACAACAGAAAGCAGGCCGTTAAAGCCTCCAGCGGTGCGGAAGGCGTTCCAACTGGTTGGGTTCTCCAGAACTTTCATAATAGACTGTGTAAAGGCAAGATGGAAGGGATTATTACAAGTACACTAAATTCAGATGTTTGGGGTCCGTATGATTTTTATTTGTTTTTTGTTGTTTTATTTATTTTAGCATTTATTTGAAACGGAAATCTTTTGTAACATTATAAATGTAATGCTGAATTCTTTTATTTTATTTTTTATTGACCCCAAACTTTTCGAGTTTCAATGTTAGGGCAAATAAAACCACAAAAGTTTTCCACATAAACAAACAATTTTAAATTGATGTTTTTCCACCACCATGTCCCTTTAGGGCTCTGTATAGTACAAACGTTAATCTTTATCAAATTGTATTATTAATCATCAATATAATTGGAATTAGTTACAAGGTTTTCCTCCGTCTGCCTAGAATTGTTCAAAATATCTGTTTGAAAAAAATGCATCACTACGTAAAGTGAAACGGGAGGGGTCTCATGTTTCAAAGAGCCTAGCACAAAATGGATTAGCCCTTATTCAATCTACCATGCTAATACATCAAAGAGCTAATGTGTCATAAAATGAAGCCCAAACCTAATTAGCACCAATAGAAGTAATCAGAATGGCTTTGACACATTTCACAGAGTGGTCGGGGTGAATCCAATTGTCAGCAGCCTTAACCCAGTTACACTTTAATGGTCTGCAGGTTAGTATTCCTGAGCTTGAAACTAAAAAATGGACATGTACAGTAACTGAATAACATAGTTATACATAATTGGATTTCTCTCACATTCTCTGATCTGATATTGCTCATAATTTTGTGTGTGTCGCACCACAAGGCTGCAGGCTTAATCGAATGAAGCTTGAGTTAACAGCTAACTGTATATTAGCAAATCAATCTGAATTTGGCTATAATGGAATCAGGCTCCCAAAAGCTGATATAATAAATTCACCGGCTCATTATGCTTAAAACATGTTAGAATTTGTTAGAATTAAGAATGGAAGCTACATTTACAGACAGTTACATGCTACCTGAACTCACAGTTTAGTTTTAGTAGGTGGTACGAGGTGCCCTCTCTATTATAATCCCATCATGTTTTAGAATAACAAATTGTGACTTCAATATTTGTACATGAATAATAAATAATACTAAAAAAAGCTAATCAGCCCAAACCAGGAAGACCGAAATATCTATGGAAATGCATAATGGTATTTACAGTATGTATATGTGACTGAGGAAGTGGGAGAGCCAAACATAAAAAGCAGCAATTGAGTAAATACCTGTAAAAGATCCTGTTTGAGTCTGAGCTCACTCTCAGTGGAGGAGCAGATGGCTCCGATGGCGGTGCTCATGTATTCCTCTGGATTCACCTCCGAAAGCTGCTCCAGGATGCACAGAGCAGGACTGCGGAAATGCTCAACATCCAGAAAGATCTTCACATAGGGAATCATCCCCAAGTCCCTGATGAGCACTATTAAAGCCAAGAGACTGATCAGACGCCATAACTTCAGATGTACTATCCTTTGGATGAACTCCTTACTTCAAATATTACTTGTGCTCAAATACAAGAGAATGATAGATAGTTTCCTCCATAAAGGATCTTTATTTTTGTAATTCTATTTTAATCTTAACAATATATAATTTAGATTTTATTGCAATTATTTCATTATAAAGGAAATGACTTCAACCAACCAGTGTTTCTGACTGACTGCAAGGCCAGGGCTGCAACCACATTCAAAATATTAGCGGTCAACTTTCTCTCATAGTTGTCAGCCTTCTCTTCTTCCTCGCCTGCTGTCGATAAATAAAACCTCAGATCAGGATCAGAACAAACTGTCTAGTTTTCATAATTCATAGTACAGAGTAAACCCTGAAGGACTCACCAGCAACACCTGCCTTTCTGATTATCTTCGCCCTTCTTTTAAGCTCAAACAACAGTTGCTCCATCAGTCCTCCATCACTCAGGACTTCAGACAGCAATCCGCTGTGCATGATGAGTCTGTAGAAGCAGTCCAGAGCTGCAACGTTGAAGGCCTCAGAACATCCCTGCTTCAGCACAGCTTGGACCTTCTTGAGGGTCTCGTGTGGGATGTAGGAGAGCTGGAAGATGACGGTCTCAAACAGTTTGAAGAAAATGAGGTGAACGGGTGGAGATTTCTGCCACACACACTCAGCCAGCTGAGCCAGAGTCTGAAGAGTCCACTCCAGCAGGAAGAAGTTAGCCTTTTCCCAAGACCAGATCATCTGTATGGTGCGCAGGATTTGGTTGCAGATCACTGTGTTGTCTGAGCGCAAGAAGGAGGACTGGATGATTTTGAAGGCTGTGAGGTTCTTTACTGGCGAACCTGAAAATATGAAGACAGGTGCTTAGAAAATGAGAAGGAAAAGGGGCAACTGGTCGAGTGTTTAATTAAAAACTTTCTAGGCAAAAATGGACTGTACATTTTTTGTTTTTATTTTAAAAAAATTGAATAAAATAAAAAAATAAGACAAAAATGTAATAAGTAACCATGAAATAGACCCAGATAAAATAAAACTGATTTGAGATGCAATTACTTGACAAAAAGTACTTTGCATCATGTTTGAGTAGAACAACCTTAATAGTATAAATTGGCTTTATGTAGACTACACATTACATACACAATTTGTAATGCTATTCCTAAAAGTACATTGTGAGAGCGCAACATTATTGATGACGTTATGAACAACTAAGAGCTCATGCAAATGAGAAACTGCATCAGTATTGAGTTATTTACACTTATGCTGGTAGAAACTGTGTTATATGGCACGCATTAAAGAGATTAAACCACATTTAGAACTATATAAACATTCAAATGCGTCAACATATGAGAAAAGACTGATTGGCTCTTTGGACAAAGGTGCACTGATGTATATGGCAAATAAATATAGCTGCAGAGGGTAATAAGATTGAGTTTCACCCATAATTAAAATCACATCAAAGCCAAATGAAATAAAGCTTAAAAAAGGTGCTGTTTTTCTCTCTCTCAGGAGTGAGGTGCTCTGGTGGTGATGAATGGGGAATTGCTGTATGGATGAAGAGAATGGATGCAGGGTGGCTTAACCAGGTTAGTGAGGAGAGCTACACTTCATCATCTTGGACATAATTGCCTTTTCTGTGGTGTTACTATGAGGTGGCGCAGCAGAGATGCAAAGTGGCACTCACTGTCTGTCATGGCGGCTTACCGTTTGTCAGGGTGGGGTCAAACCTGAAGCCTGGTGGTTGGGGGTTGTTCACACATATGGCCACTTTCAGCTCAGCCTTGCCAAAAAGCGTAAATGATGCGATGAGGCCTAGAAGGTCTTGAACGGCTAGAAGGTGCTCATCTGTTACTTCCTCCTCACAGCTGCAAAAAAAAAAAAAAAAAAAAAAATTCACTCTCTAGTCCAGTATTTCATGTTTGTACTTGTATGTACGTGTTCGCAACAGCTCAAACAAAAAATATTTACATTCTAGTAAAATACAGTATGAAGGGTATTTTGTATTATTTCTTTACTCACTAAACTCACTTTGGTCAAAGGGACACTACAGTTCAACAGTTGTGTCAGTATAAATTAATATTTTCATTCAGCAAAAAAGCATTATATTGATCAGAAATTACAGTAAAGACATTTATACTGCTACAAAAAAAATTCTTCTTTCCAAAACATAAAAAAATCTTACAGACCCCAACGGTAGTGTAAGTAACAAACAGACAACTAGGTAACAGAGGTCTAATTTTCTAAGCATTCTTACAGTATGTGCACAGAAAAGTAACAAACGTTTCTGTGGGGTTAAAAGTAGATGCTCGCACACAGGTTGTACGTACAAACACGTGTGTAAGCATGCTTGGTGAATGAGACCTATTGTTCATTGAGGGCAATCTTGTCCTGTAGTGACCCTTGCTGTGAGGAAGTGCAGACACACAGTGAGTTAGAGAGAGCTGGCATGTTCAGTAATATGATTGAGCTCAATTTACTGCTGATCACATTACGAGCTCTTTAATTATTGAATTCTGCGGCATTCAAAAAGAAACTTGCAGGAGGAAGGGGATGAGAATGTGATGAAGAAAGAGAGCTGCAGAAAGGAATGGAAAGTACCTAAGAATGCATTAAGCAAATGCATTTTCTGGAGGTGGTGGTCTACCTAGTTTTTAAAAGCTTCAGAGACATTTAGTCTTCAGTTGTGACTTTCATATGTGCACTATTTTGTGACAATCTCCAATTATATTGATGATTTTTCCAAACAAAACTCATGAATTTACCGTAACAAGATGGCCTGAAAGATGCCATAGCCGTCGTTGTTCTCAAACTCCTCAAAAAGTGCAGGGCTGACTGGATAAGAGTCTTTCACAAAGCTGAAAACACTCACAGCCACCCCAGCTAGAACATGACCAGGGACGTCCTCGCTGATCTTATGCATGTTCTGGATGCAGATCTTTATGCAGTTACTAGCTAAAAGAAACAAAACACTATAAATAAGTATAATAGAATTAAATAAGTACCTGAGGTATATACTAACAACCCAGAAACTAAGTTTCCCCAAGTCAGTCTGTAAATTTGTTCTTATTGTCACTGGCTCCAAGATAGGAGATAAGATCTAACTAAAAAGAGGGTCAACTGGAAGCTTTTGTATAGTGCCAAAGATTTTTTTAACTGCAACCTAATGTACCAAAGATCTCCAGCTAAAAACCAAATGTTATGTACTGTAATCATAAGTCTGGGACAACTAAGTAATTAAATTTAGCATCATGTGAAAGTAAATCTGACAATGTGCTTCTATTCTCTTTCCGTATTTAGCCAAACTACAATCATTTTGTTGATAAACGTAGATTCTACCTAGATATTAAAGTAGAATATTACGCCAATGCACTTGTTCAAATAAACTAAATTAGAATAATTTATAATGAAAAATACAATCTAAAAAGATGCCTTCAGTTGGCCGAAGAATGGGCTTGGGCTTGTGTGTGTGGTTGTTGACCTTGCAGTGCAGGTACAGTGTTGCGAGCTTGTGCAGCAGACACTGCTCGGAGCACACGGGACGCCTGCTGTCTCCATGAGGGGCTGCACTGATCCCACAGAAGGGTGAGAGAGATCATCACACTTGAAAGCTCCTGGGTCTCCAGCAGAACCTCCACAAAACACACATGCCTGCAGAGCTGCAACATCACCTGAGCAGAAGTGAACATTTGAAGAGTTATATATCTATTAGTTTGACACAAATGCATCAGATATGTATGAAACTTTCTACATGGTCATTCACAGTAAGATTAAATGGACTAAATCATTTTTGCCACAATTGAAACAATAATAATACTAAAAGAAATAGCTTTCTGAAACTGAATGTGCTAATGGAGAAACCGTATCCCATTTTAATACACAAGATGAGCATCTGTAGCGTAATTGCTTTACAACATCAAATAAAGCATATCAAAATGTAAAAACCTGAATAAGAGTGTCCTGAAAACAGCATTTGACTTCCACTTTGTCATTCTTCTGAGGGTCAAAGCTCTCTTTTCTGGGAGGCAAAGCTACAAACAGGTACAGACACTTGACTAATGCAGCAGGTAGACCTGTCTTGATCATAACACCAACCTCCTGTCAAAGAACACAACATGCTGAATTGAACAAATTTTTGTCTCAGCAATCAAAACTCGTGATTTATATGTTATTTAAACATTATTAAAAAATATGATAATGCTTTACAATAAGGTCTCATTTGTTGACATTAGTTAATGTATTGAGTCACATGAACAATACATTTATTTATTAATCTTTGTTAATGTTAGTTGATAAAAATAGTCGTTCATTGTTCGTTTGTTAAATCACAGTGCATTAACTAATGTTAACAAATACAACTTTTGATTTTGATGACGCATTAGTTAACAATAACTAAGATTAATAAATATTCAAGAACTATTGTTTATTCTTAGTTCATATTAACTAAAGTAGGTAACTAATGAAACCTTATTGTAAAATGTTACCTAAAATACACTAAATGCATAAGAATTGCCCTTTAGATATTTTTAAAATGTGTAGGTATTGGCAAAACTCTAGCAAAATAATTACATAAACAAATATATCCGTTTTCATAGTACGACTTACAGTGTCTCTGTTAGACAAAAGAGATATTGATTTGAGCAGAAGCCATCCTTGGTTGCTTTTGACCTCTGACCTCTGAAACAACTGCTCCAATTCATAACGGGCTTCCTCTATTTTAAACAAAGCCATAAAAGCAACAGAAAGCACAATTAAAGCCATTTGATCTTGAATTATGATTATGATCATTTTGAATTATGAAATTTAACTAAATATAAGAAAGAAGAACCGAAAATAAATGCACACGAACAATAGCCAAAATGGTCAACATTCATTTTGTTGCATGTTTGTGAAATAAAGAAACGGGCTACTTCCCTTTAAACACAGACAGAATCGGTATTTGCTTTGCATTTGCCCTTTAGTGACTTCAATAATGCCACTGTTATCACTTTGCAACTTTATTAACATACTGCGTTGAAATGTTATTTTTAGGTACCTGCAGGCTTTTCTGCCACTCTCTGCTGTATATGACAGACAAGAGCTTCTCCAACCTGCAGCGCCAGGCCCTGGAGATCCAGATCATCAAGGACACTGCCGCTCTCTGAGACCTTATGAAGAGTTAGTGGAAAGGTTGTTTAATATTTAAACACAATAATTATAAATAGGTTTGAGATGTTCATGACAAGTTTCTCACAGAGGTAATCATGTTAAAGCTGCCGTCGGCAAATTTTTTTTAATCATATTCAGTGAAACCGACACTATAATCCGACAACCGACATAACAACATAAATAAAGTTTTTTTTTGTTTTTTTTAAACGAGCTTCTAACTCCACCGGAGCGTGTTATTTGTTTTGGAAAAATCCACCACTCCCGGATCATCGGGTCCAATCAGCGCAGGGGGGTGTGAGATCTGACCGTCAATCGCAAGTTACAATCGGATCGGCATTTTGAAAGGTGGAGAGATTTACGTGATTTAATTGGGTTCAAGCTGGATGCAGAGCTTGCAACATTTCTTCTCGACTGGTAATTGTGCTTTACCAACCAGTTACTTTATTTCTTAGTGTTACGTTAGTAATCTTGCCCAAATGTGTTGGTATGATAGCTAACGTTAGCACTTGTTGGGCAGGTTCGTTAGCTTTGTTTGCACTGAAATCCGTGTGAACGTAACGTTAGGTGTATAACATAGACTGTAAAAAAAAGGTGTATAAACATGTCCAGATGAAAGGATAAAGTTCGGCTTTTTGGAAGAATGTTGATGGATGCTGATGAGACGGGCGCGTTCACAGAAAATCTGGTGCACACGCACTGACGAGCACGAACTCTGTGGGAGGGTATTCGTTGATAGTGGGAGGGGCATGAGAGTTGTAAACATTCAAAATTTTGCCTAAGTCCACTCAATCTGCCAGACTTGCCGACTGCAGCTTTAATAGTAAATCGATAGTATAATCAGCGCTTATCACAAGGCAAAAACAAAAACATCTTCATAAAAACATCTTCAGTTTCATTTCCCTAAGCTGAGTGAATATTTCACCTAACATTCCCAACTTCAATCCCTCCTTCTGTGTGACTTTTCAAGCAGATGTGGTGCCTTACTCCTTACTTTATGGTTGGTTAAATCCCAGTAAGAATGCATGAGTGGTAAGTCAAATGAGTCACACGTGTGTAAACCTCCACACATGCACCACCACAGGCTTGTGAGTGTGATTACAGCTCAGGTCATGAGTGTTTGTCAATGCAGCCACATACCAGATCAATCTGCTAGTGACAGATCATTGATGGAATTTAAACGGGAAATGCAAGATTTTAAGCTTAATCAATGTCAGCATAAAGCAAAGTGCTTCTGTCAAAGGGACGCAAATTTTATCCAATCACTGAAGAGCAGCTAATATTATGAAAGGTGTATAATATTTAGGTTCTTATAAAATCTTGGGATTTAATCTTCATATGACCAATACACATTATCAGTCAAATGTTTTAACACACCACACTTGACTTGGATTGTATCTATGATGAATTATATGACTTTTTATTTTTAAGTAATTAAAGGAGCAGTATGTAAGAAATGTATTTCAATTAATCATACATTTTCCCTGATATGTCACTAGACATTAAGAAATCATGTTCATTTCAAATACTTATATCACTGACAACAGTAGTCCGGCCAGGATATTGTCATTTAAAAAGTGAAGTTGCAGCCCTCAACTGATGTTGATGTTGTCATGTTGTGTTTTGGTCTGAGTGCCACTCTCCACCGATCTACCAATCACGAAGTCTGTAGTGTTGCAGCATTCGGGTTGCCAGCTCTGCTCTAGTTCCCACAGCTGCAGCTAATAACGTGTCGTAATCGGATCCTGCAGCATATCTGGCAACCTTGAGTCAGTAATTTGAAAGTGATTGCAGTACCAGTTTTGGCCACAATCTTACATACTGCTCCTTTAATACTTTTATTAACCATGGGCGAATTAAAATAACCAAAAGTGATAGTAAAGTGATTGAACATTCCCTTCATGAAACACTATTAAGCAGCACAGCTGTTTTCAACTGATAATAATAAGCTGAAGCCATTCTAAGCATATTAGAAGGCATATTCTATTATGCTTATTCAGCATATTCTGAAGGATTATGCAACACTGAAGACTATGAATGAATGAATGACTTAGAGCGATGACTGCTGAAAATTCAGCTTTGCCATCACAGGACACGTGTCTGTCTCTGTCTCTCTCTATTTCAATTTTTCAATTTCAAATTAGCTTTATTAGCATGACTGTGTAACACAATGTTCCCAAAGCATCAACATATTATATATAAATAATAAAATAAACAAACAGAACATATTGGCATAGATCATGTCATATGTAGCACGGTAAATAAATATATTCTCTCTCTCTCTTTCTCACTCTCATACAACTATACATATTAAAGCTATTTAAATTGTTATTTTTGTGAATAATTTGAATAGGCGTGTCCAAAACTTTTGACTGCCAGTTTATAAAAATCAGTTCTCCTCCTTCCTCTCACTGATTTCCTGTACCTGGATGAACAGAAGCAGTAGGCGGCTGAGCTCTTGGTCTGTTTGTTCTGGTGACCGTTGGCCCAACTGAGTTAGCTGTTCTCTCAGAAACATCACTAGATCCTCATCTGCTTTCAGGTCCCCATTTGTCTCACTGTTAATTTGGGTAGTTTTCAGTTCTGTGCTCTCTGAACTCTCCCCTGACGCACTAAGTTCCCCGTTCTCCTTACTGATTTTGTCCATTTCTCCACCCGGCTCCTATAAAAAAGAAAAAAGGTGATGAATGAAAGGTTACAATGAAACACTCACACACTAATACCAGATCTGCTATTCTCTTGAAACATTTACTGAATCTGCTTTCTCAAGAGACTAACAAGGAAGTTATTGCACAAATAACTGCTTCTCTGATTTTTATCCTTTTTTTTCTCTCTGATTTTTATCCATCACATTCATTCAAAAACAAATGGTATATGTTGTTATTTTAATTTGACAGCTCTGGGGATTTTTAGGTGAAACATCTGAGACAAGATTATAAATTAAACATAAAAAGTAACATAATTTATCATTGAAGCCTAAAATATAAAAAGGAACTCAAGTCTCTAGAACCAAAAAACATTTTTTTTTTCTAAGAAGATATCACAAAAAAAGAGTACAATAAAAGCATTGAGGCTGAAGCATATGACAATATAAATTTAAAGGCAACTGCATTAAGTTGGAGGGCTTTCCTGCAACTTACAATCAGTTGTTTGCACGTTAATGTGATCTTGTGATGATCAAGTCGTGAGCTTGTTTTGCTACAGGGAAGACAATTCACATTCCAGGAGAAATTATATGTTTGCACTGCACATTCCCACCAGTTTATTAACTCTGTGGCTAAATACAGCACATGAATGTCATCTCGTTATTGTATCCAAAGCCTTGATTGCGGTAAAGAATATTTATTCTGTTCAGTAGTTTGCTTGTCTCTTGCTGAAATGTTTAAACCTGATACAATAAAATCTATCTGATAAAACAAATTAGTTTGCGGACAAACAAATTAGGCTTATAAAGTAGGCTACTTGACCAGAAGCAGTCAAGCTTCCTTGTTTAACTTTACCTTGCTGTGAACCAGCACGTTTCAGACCCGCCAAGCGACAAAACTAGTTTGAATACACTTCAGTGAGACAACTACATGACAACCACAGCTGTCAACATTAGTCTCTGTGAGATATGCGAATTAACCTCTCAAACTAATATGAACCCCAGGCAGGCGAAACTCCAGTTCAGTCAGACTGTAACCCGACACATACCTGTTGTTTGGTAGGTGGCATCTCAAGTCTTTGGTACGGCTTGTTTACGTAGATTTATGGCAGGACAGAAGGCTTTCCTCTGGGTTCCCATATCACAACACTCAGTGAGTGGCCAGCTGATACATGCCTACTAATCCATGAACTTTGCACAATGTGAAACTCTGACATCAGCTGCGCCTGGTCATGTGCCTCACTTCCTAATGAAAAAAAGCAGAAGAAACAATATTTTGCGCATCTGTGTGTTTTCCACATTTTAATAGGCTCAATATAGGATCATTTGAAGAAGACTGTAATTAAGCAATCGGGAGGATTTTCCTTATTTTATTCCAAAGGGGAAATTTAAAATCGACCAATCAAAAGTGAATTTGAGGGCACGTAAATAGTATCTGCCCTCTGGTGTTTAAAGTTATTCCTTTTTTTCCCCACTATATAGTTATGATGCGGTAGATGTTGAGCAATAGTGACATCGTGTGGTGATTTAAGATAGCTCACAGATATTAAACGTACTTGGCAACAAGAAAACTTTCTTACCTATTGTTCAAAAATGAAAAATTATATAGAATGCGCCTGGAGCAGATTTGAAACACCGACTGACTGAACGCAACTGTCTCTGCGTGTTTGGGCATGATCAGTCGTAAGTATCAAATTACATTCATATTACAGGCCTCGTGTGTCCCAGGCATTAGTCAAATTCTCAAATTGTCTAACTTAAGTGTAAGTGTCGCTAGCACGTTAATCCTTATTTTATTTAAGTTTGAGTTCACAAAAACATTGTAAAAATCTAAATACCCCCACAAACGTATTAAACTGTCAGACAAAAATAGATCTTCAGATATAAAACATTCGACCGCTCCAGACACGATGTCGGACACAGCCCGTGCCCGTGCAGTGAGGCAAGAAGTCAGCTGCCTAAGTTTTTGGACGCAGTTTACTCCCTAGTTTGCACTGTTTATGGTAGGACTTTTTAGGCGGCAAACGTTTCAATGCGTGGAAGCATTGTGAAGCGATTGAGACAGCCGGGACAATGACAGACTCCCTGATCAGTTGCCTGGCTAGTGAACTAGTGAGTTGATTAGACGTAAGTTAGCCTATACAAATATATATTTTTTTGTAATGGGCGAGGTTTAGCAGCTCGGACGTTGTCTCTAGTAAATAGCCAGGTAAGATGTGTCTTAAAATATTATTATTATTATTATTATTTTGTTTATTTCCTCCTGTTTTATTACTTAATGAATATTAATTAAAATATTCATTAAGTAATGAATACTGGCGTTGTTCCGTAATTTTCATCAGGACGTCTGCAGCAGTTTTGCCACATTTCTTTAAACACATTTTCACATTTAGTAAGTATAACTTGAAACAACAATAATTATAAATTTTATAATTTGGGCTTTTCGACATGCTTTTCAAATACTTTTATCTTGTGGTACCTGTGACGTTTCCCCGCGCTGTCAAAAGCTGGACCAATCACAGTCGTTTGCGGTTACACCATGGCATTAATTCCTATTTACTTTAGATTGCTGAGGTAAAAAAAAAAAAATAATAATAATAGAATACCATGTTCAATCTTGCATTTAAATAGATTACAAACAATTATAATTTCATTGTGTTCAGTGAGGAGAAAAAAAAAAGAAAAAAGAAAAAGAACTTGACTTTTAAATGCGATTCAGGGTTTTGGGCCGCCGAGCGCCCACTAGAGGAAACATTAGACATCTCTTCCTTCACATCCGAGGGCGGGGTTTCCCTTATAGCTTAAATCAGTAGTATTTGCATAATCAGATTCGCTCTTTTATCGAATTAATTTATAATCTAACGGGGCGAATTTTGTGATGGGCGTATATATTTTCGCTGCAACAAACTAACAGAACAATTAAAATATCCCTTTATAATGAGTTTATTTCAGTTAGCCGACAATTTCTTCAGTCTACAGAAGGCGTAAATAAATGGTGGCAGAATGTTGCATGCTTCTTCAGGAAGTTGTATATTTGAATCGATTCAACGGGGTGAGATTGATCGAGTTTCCCATTTATTACAGCAGGATCGGGGCGTCTTAAAACAAAAAGGTGAGTCTTTTGTTTTAAATGGTGCTGAAATTAATCCACAGTGACAGATGATGGCAGAGATTGCACTGATACTGGTCAATAGAGCTTAATGTAAGCGTTTTTTTCTCTCTCCCACCTAACGTTATCGTTCGGTTTATTATCTATTAATGGCCACTCTTGATTAAAGAAAATACCTAATCGTGCGATAAGTTTAAATGCATTTGTCGTTTCAATGGCCAGCTTCTTCCAGACTGTTTCCTTCCGATACCTGTTACGCTTTGTAAGATGTCCTCTCTAGCATACCTTTTGTAGTTCTATGGTAATTCAATTCAATTCACATTTATTTGTATAACGCTTTTCGAAATACATAGCGTTTCAAAGCAGCTTTACAAAAAAAATGCTTGTGTCTACATTACAATTTAGAGTGGTCTGCTATCAGACGTCACCTGTGTCTACATTATGTATTTCAGAAATGTACATATACAAATCAGACAGTTTGCTAACAATGTATTAAAGGCAGAAAGCAATGAGCTCATTGAAGTAATGAATATGTTGTTAACAAATGATTATGATATAGAAAATGTAGCATTGGTGCATGTTGATTCAGAGCTTGCTTCATCTGAAGTCCTTGCAGGAGTTAGTGCTCTGTCTCTTCACAGGTGTTGGCCATCTGAAGTCTAGGTTGGATCCAAACTGGAGCTGACATACTCTCTAGTAACCTCAGGATGGGCATCCCGAGACAAAAACAGAAACGCAAATAGAAAATAATTAGCGTTGCTGCTGTTCGTAACATTAAGCAGATAATCATGTGCATTTGATCTGTTCTAACTGGAGTACAAGGTTATGAGATGCATTATATGAATGCTTGACTAAAAAAATGCATCTGTAATCTAGATTTAAAATGGCAGAGAGACTATGAGCCCCGGACAATATCAGGAAGGCTATTTAAGAGTTTAGGAGCCAAATGCTAAAATGCTCTCCCTCTTTTAGTGGATTTAGATATCCTAGGAACTACCAAAAGCCCAGAGTTTTGTGACCTTAAAGAGCGTGATGGATTGGTTAAATACACTGGAGCTAAACTGTATAGGGCCTTATAGGTCAGTAGCAATACTTTATAGTTGATAATGACCTTAATAGGTAACTACAGTAGAGATGATATAATTGGTGTTTTATATGATCATATTTTCTTGACCTCAGTAGTACGTCATGAATGCAATTTTTCTGCATCTGAAACAGACTGCATGTTAGCGGTGTTTCTGAGATGGAAGAAGAAACATGATGAAATATGATTTTCAAATGACAAGTTGCTATCTAATATAACACCCAGGTATTTTAACTGTAGACGATGAAATGACAGTACATTCTTCTAGATGCAAATTGTATTATAAGAGATTCAGTGTCCAGGTTTTTGGTCCAATAAGTAATACCTCGGTCTTATCTGAATTTAATAGAAGTGTCATGATCCGGGTTGTTTCTCTCTCATTACGCTGTTTCCTCATTTTCTCACACACACCCTCGTTACCCTCATCTTTTCCTCTTCAGCTGTTACTCGTTCCCTATTTGGGGCTCTCGCCTCCTTTCACCTGAACCCTCTTTACTTGATTAGCGTCTCTATTTCTTCCCTCTCTTCCTTCCTGTCTTTGCCTGAGTATTGCATTTCTGTGTGTGCTATGTGCCGTCTAACACAATTGTCTCCTGTCCTATCTTAGTCCTGTCGTGTCGGAGAGCTGTTTGTTACAAGGAACCTTTTGATCTGAGCCGGAGATTCGCCGCCTGCCTTTGATCTCCCTGAGCGCCAACAGCCAGCGCCTCTTCTCACAAGACGGAGATTTCTTCTAACTATCGCCTACTAGGCTGTTGCTGTTTAAGTTGTTGCTTCTAACAGAGACTCTTATTTAATGTTATCCTTCAAGAAGCTCTAAGTTCCCTTTGTGAAGATTTATGTTCATCTATCGCCTGGCAAGCTCGCATTAAACTGTACTATTTCTCCGCACCTGTTGTCTGACTCTTACCTCATGACAGAATACTCAGGCCAACACGATCCAGCTGCGGAGAATCCTGTCCGGTCAGCGATAGAGATCCAAGGAGTTGTCCTGGGGAGACATGAGGAGGAACTCACTGCTGCACGGCGCGCCGTTGATTCCCTAGCCGCTCAAGTTAATGACCTCACGCTTCAGCTTCACCGGGTCCGTCTAGATCCATCCGCTTCGCATGCTTCACAGGCCCTCTCTGAACCTCGCGTCAATAATCCTCCCTGTTATTCCGGTGAGCCGACCCAGTGCTGTTCATTTTTGACCCAATGCGAGGTTGTGTTTTCTCTCCAGCCCTCCACTTATTCCAAGGACTCCACTCGCGTGGCATTCGTCATCTCCCTTCTCTCCGGAAGGGCTCGTGAATGGGGAACGGCAGTTTGGGAATCGGATGCCGAGTGCGTAAGGCGTTTCCCTCGCTTTAAGGAGGAGATGATCAAGGTGTTCGACCGTTCTGTTTATGGGGAGGAGGCCTCTCGCCTTCTCTCTTCTCTGCGCCAGGGTAAGCGCTCTGTTGCTGACTTTTCCATAGAGTTCCGCACCCTGGCTACCACGAGCGGATGGAACGAGCCTTCACTGTTGGCTCGCTTTCTCGAGGGTCTTAACGCTCAAGTCAAGGATGAGATACTGGCGCGTGAGGTTCCAACTCGCCTCGACCCTCTCATTGAACTGGCCATACGAATCGAGAAGCGCTTCGACCTCCGCCGTAGGGCTCGTGGAATGGAATCGGCCCTGCTCTCTTCCGCACCAGCTGCTTTGCCCGTTTGTCCCTCTGACACCCCTGGCTCCGAACCCATGCAGCTGGGTGGTATCCGTATCACACCGTCAGAACGGGAACGAAGAATTGTAAATCGCCTCTGCCTCTACTGTGCCTCCGCCGCCCATTTCGTCTCGTCATGTCCATTAAAAGCCAGAGCTCGCCAGTGAGGGGAGGGCTACTGGCGAGCGCGATTTCTCTGGACTCTCCACCTATCTCCTGTACTACCTTTGAAGTTCACCTTCGCTGGCCCGGTTCCTCCGTTATCTGCAAGGCACTCATTGACTCGGGTGCGGAGGGAAACTTCGTTGATGAGAGGTGGGCGCGAGAACAGGGTATTCCCCTGAAGGAGTTAGATGAAGCCACTCCCCTTTTTGCTCTCGATGGGAGTTCCCTACCTAGGGTCAGACGAGAGACTTCCCCTTTGACTCTCACGGTTTCTGGTAACCACCACGAGACCATTTCCCTTTTGATTTTTAGTTCTCCCTATTACCCCTTAGTTCTAGGTCATCCTTGGCTTATTAAACACAATCCTCAGATTAATTGGGTGGAGGGTTCTGTTGTTTCGTGGAATGTTTCGTGTCATGTTGAGTGTCTAACTTCTGCCCTTCCTCCTGTCTCTTCTGTCTCTGTGTTACAGGAAGAACCAGGGGATTTGTCTGGCGTACCGAAGGAATATCATGATCTATGGATGGTTTTTAGTAAGTCGCGGGCGGCCTCGCTCCCTCCTCACCGACCATATGACTGTAGCATAGATCTCCTCCCTGGTACCACGCCTCCTCGCGGACGCTTGTATTCCCTGTCAGCGCCAGAACGTGAGGCTCTCGAGAAGTATTTGTCTGAATGCTTAAATGCGGGTACCATAGTCGCCTCCACGTCGCCTGCCGGAGCAGGGTTTTTCTTTGTTAAGAAGAAGGATGGTTCGTTGCGTCCGTGCATTGACTATCGTGGTTTGAATGACATAACCATAAAGAATCGTTATCCTTTACCGCTTATGTCATCGGCCTTTGAGGTTTTACAGGGAGCCAAATTCTTCACTAAGCTCGATCTCCGTAACGCTTATCATCTAATCCGTATTAAGCACGGGGATGAATGGAAGACTGCGTTCAATACTCCCCTGGGGCACTTTGAATATCGCGTTCTTCCGTTCGGATTGGTCAACGCTCCCGCAGTTTTTCAAGCCTTGGTCAATGATGTCCTTCGGGACATGCTGAACGTTTTCGTTTTCGTTTATCTCGATGATATTCTTATTTTTTCTCCATCTCTCCAGGTGCACATTCAGCACGTTCGTCGGGTCCTTCAGCGCCTTCTCGAGAATAAGCTGTTTGTTAAGGCTGAGAAGTGTAAGTTTCATGCCCAGTCCGTTTCTTTTTTGGGGTCGGTAATCTCGCCAGAGGGGGTTAGTATGGATCCTGACAAAGTGAAAGCAGTCACTGATTGGCCTGTTCCAGATTCTCGAAACGCACTTCAGCGTTTTCTCGGTTTCGCCAATTTTTATCGACGTTTTATTTGTAACTTCAGTCAGATTGTCGCCCCCTTAACTTCGTTAACGTCTTCCAAGTCTCGGTTTTTTTGGTCCGAGTCTGCCCAGAACGCGTTCGATCGTCTGAAGGTCTTGTTCACCTCAGCTCCAATCCTATTATTCCCCGACGTGACCAGGCAATTTATCGTTGAGGTAGACGCATCCGAATTGGGTGTCGGAGCCGTTCTCTCCCAGCGCTCATCCGTCGATAATAAGGTTCATCCCTGCGCGTTTTTCTCACACAAGTTGTCTCCTTCCGAGCGCAACTATGATGTGGGAAACCGCGAGCTACTTGCCATTCGTCTTGCTCTTGAGGAGTGGCGACAATGGTTGGAGGGTGCGTCTGTTCCGTTCGTCGTGTGGACCGACCACAAGAACCTCGAATTCATTCGATCGGCTAAGAGACTTAATGCTCGTCAGGCGCGTTGGGCTTTATTCTTTACCCGTTTTGACTTTACGATTTCTTATCGCCCTGGAGCTAAGAATGTAAAGCCAGATGCGTTGTCACGTCTTTTTGGTCCCTCGGAAGCTGAGGACTCCCTCACCCCTATTGTCCCTGAGAAGCGCGTTGTCGGGGCGGTTGTCTGGGGCATTGAAAGACTTGTTAGACGCGCCCTCTCACGAACGGTTTCCCCGCAGTCCTGTCCTAGTGACTTACTTTTTGTGCCAGTCCCTGTGCGTCGTGCCGTTCTTCAGTGGGCTCACTCGTCTAAACTCGCGGCTCATCCCGGTGTAAGAGGAACTTTAGCGTCCGTTCGCCAGCGGTTTTGGTGGCCCTCTTGCGAACGTGATACTCGTCGCTTTGTTGCCTCTTGTTCTGAGTGCGCTCAGACTAAGACTAGCAACAATCCGCCTGCCGGACTCTTGAGACCTTTACCCATCCCTTCACGCCCCTGGTCTCATATAGCACTTGATTTTATTACTGGGCTTCCCACGTCGCTAGGCAACACCGTTATTTTGACCATAATTGACCGCTTTTCCAAGGCTGCTCATTTTGTTCCGCTTCCTAAACTCCCCTCTGCCAAGGAGACCGCCCAAATCGTTGTCGAACATGTTTTCAAGCTCCATGGACTCCCCTCTGACGTAGTGTCGGATAGGGGTCCTCAGTTTTCGTCTCAATTTTGGAAGGAGTTTTGCCGGTCGATCGGTGCGTCCGCCAGTCTCTCGTCCGGCTTCCACCCTCAGACGAACGGTCAAGCCGAACGGGCCAATCAGACTGTTGGTCGAATTTTACGCTCTCTTGCCTTTCGTAGTCCCGCTTCTTGGGCTGAACAGCTGCCCTGGGCGGAGTACGCTCATAATTCTCTCCCCTCCTCCGCAACCGGTCTCTCGCCGTTTCAGGCCAGTCTCGGTTATCAGCCCCCCCTCTTTCCGTCTCAGGGTTCTGTTTCGAACGTCCCCTCTGTTCTGAAGTTTGTTCAACGCTGTAAGCGAACCTGGTTAGAGTTCGAACTGCTCTTTGTCGTTCCCGTAGACGAACTCGTAGGGCTGCGAACCGTCGTCGTGTCAAGAGCCCTCGATACACTTGCGGGCAGAAAGTCTGGTTATCAACTTCTAATCTACCTCTCCAATCTATCTCCCGCAAGCTCGCTCCTCGTTTTATTGGACCTTTTCGCGTGTCTAAGATCATCAGTCCTGCCGCGGTCCAACTAAAGCTTCCCAATCATCTTCGTCGCATCCATCCTGTCTTTCACGTTTCTTGTATTAAACCGGTTATTCGTTCCCCTCCACGCTACTCTTCTCCTCCTGTTCGTGTCGAGGGTAGTCCTGTTTACACAGTCCGTAGACTATTAGACGTTCGCCGCCGGGGTCGAGGTCAACAGTTCCTTGTGGACTGGGAGGGCTATGGTCCTGAGGAGAGGAGTTGGGTCCCCTCTCGTGACATCCTAGATCAGTCCCTCATTGACGATTTCCTTCGGTCCCGTCAGCTCTCCCCCTCGGGAGCGCCAGGGGGCGCTCGTTGAGGGGGGGGCACTGTCATGATCCGGGTTGTTTCTCTCTCATTACGCTGTTTCCTCATTTTCTCACACACACCCTCGTTACCCTCATCTTTTCCTCTTCAGCTGTTACTCGTTCCCTATTTGGGGCTCTCGCCTCCTTTCACCTGAACCCTCTTTACTTGATTAGCGTCTCTATTTCTTCCCTCTCTTCCTTCCTGTCTTTGCCTGAGTATTGCATTTCTGTGTGTGCTATGTGCCGTCTAACACAATTGTCTCCTGTCCTATCTTAGTCCTGTCGTGTCGGAGAGCTGTTTGTTACAAGGAACCTTTTGATCTGAGCCGGAGATTCGCCGCCTGCCTTTGATCTCCCTGAGCGCCAACAGCCAGCGCCTCTTCTCACAAGACGGAGATTTCTTCTAACTATCGCCTACTAGGCTGTTGCTGTTTAAGTTGTTGCTTCTAACAGAGACTCTTATTTAATGTTATCCTTCAAGAAGCTCTAAGTTCCCTTTGTGAAGATTTATGTTCATCTATCGCCTGGCAAGCTCGCATTAAACTGTACTATTTCTCCGCACCTGTTGTCTGACTCTTACCTCATGACAAGAAGACCGTTTCTGGTCATCCAATGTTTTTTATCTTTAACACACTCATCTGGTCAAGATGAAACATATAACTGAGTATCATCGGCATAGCAGTGTAACCTAATTCCATGTTTTCTTATAATATAACCAAGTGGCAGCTTGTATATTGAAAATAGCGAGGGGCTGACACGGATCCTTGTGGCACTCCTTAATTTACTGACGTTATCTTAGATTTGTCCCTGTTTTTTTAATAGACAAAATGGTAAAACTTTGGTTTTAATATTGAATTAGTAAATGTTGAAATCAAGTATTTTTCATTGTTCATGTTAACTAATGGCGCTAACTAATGAAATCTTATTATAAAGTGTTACCCTAGCCTAGAAATCTAGACTCCACCTAGCGGCTGGAAAAATTATTTCGCAGCGAGTGTAGTCTAGCAACTCTCCATAGACGTTTTAGCTGGAAAAACCAAACTCTGGTCAGGCCAATCACGTCGTGTATAGAGTCGGTGGGCGAGCTTAACATAATGACGGCAGAGTTGCGACGGTTCACTGCTACTTGAAAACAAAGAATGGCTCCTGCTGCTGGCGAACAGATGTCTTTCGAATCGGCTTTGACCGCGACTCTGGAGGATTTAAAGTTAAAAATAATGTTTGAAACATGAACAAAGAACGGCACTTGAGTCATTTTAATAAAAGGAAGTTACAAAAGACGTCGACTTCTTCATTGCTCTGGTTGGTTGTAGCGCTGTCCTATTGCGTGCAGAGGGAATTTGAAAGACAACCGTTTATCCCGCCCCTCGTATTGAACTCAGTCAACGGAGAGTTCCCAGACCTAACATCGTGATGTAGGTCTGGCATGCCAGGCTAGTGTTACCCTGCTAGGCATTAACATCATGAAGCTGCTTTAAACGGTGTATATTGTGAAAAGCACATCCGCTTTTATAACGGATGAGCAATACAGATACAAAGACATGAGAGATTATTTTATGTATACACAACTTTTCCACTGCATGTGTATATTTTAATTGTCAACACATGTTTTGGGATATGCACCATTATTTTAATTATTTTAATTATTTTGTAAAATTTTCTCATTTTCTCAGGTTGGGGAGGTTTCACAGCCCTCCACTTTGCAGCTCTTCATGGAAACCGACCAGTGGCTGAGCTTCTGCTGAACAGTGGTGCTGATCCAAATATCCCTTGTGATGCAGGACAAACTCCTTTTCACTTCGCTTGCAGGTACGAGAGACCCCATCCATCTTATGTTTGTGATTTTAATTAAAACATCCATCATAAACTCTGCTTCTCCTGAAAGATAATAAGGGCTTACTGTACTGTGTTATTCTAACAGAAATGGCAATATTTATATCATGCACAAAATGATGCAGCACGGTGCAGACTTACAGATAGTAGATGAGCAGGGGAAATCGTCTCTTCATCATGCAGTCGGTGGTGGAAGCGTGTAAGTAACTGGGTCTGTTACATTAGTGGCAGACAAACTAACAAAAACAAAAGACAAAAACACTCAGGATTGTTCAAAAGAATTCTAGATTTGTGTATGCTGCATACTTGTTCCTCTCTCAGTTTCTCTATCATGTTCGTTTTCAGTATTGCCACACACTACCTGTGGGAGACTGGAATGTTCCGATTCTCGGATGCAGATAACTATCAGATCACGCCGCTGCATTTGGCAGCTTCCACGGGCAATACTGATGTAGTCCGGTATCTCCTTAGAGCGAATGTAAGCACTTTTACTTTACAGCACTGCTTGTAGTTCTCTTATAGGGTGTAGCTAGGCTTAAAGGTGGGGTGTGTGATTTGCAAAACGGCCGGCAGATTTTGAAAATACACAACTCAAATGGTCCTTCCTTCTTTCCTCCAACGCCGGCCCTGATTCGCGTGAGGGGGTATGGTACGACCGTTTGATTGATGGACTTACTGTCCAATGGTTCTAGGTGGTCTTGGAAATGATTGGCTGGAGTTTTTCGAGTCCTGCCCGTTCCACAGATGATTAAATTGCTTAATTTTTATTTCAGTGCTTCTAACTCAGTGGCTGTAAGTGGGTTATGAATAGGATTTCAAGTGATTTTGAAAAAATGGACAAAAAAGAGAATCACATACCCCACCTTTAATGGCCACCAAAACACTGATAGTCAAGAGCAGAATGGCTGAAAACTGCTATAAATTGATCCTATCACAATGGAATTTCATTTTATTGGAATGTTATTTCTTTCATGTTTTTTTTTTTTTTTCAAGATTGCTTTGTTAGGGTTAGTTGTTCCTAAGGTTTAAATTTTCCTTAATTGTAAACTAGAACAGAATGTGATTTAAAGAGACTTACAATAATAGGGTTAGCTGCAGCACCATCAAGTTATATATGCTTTAAAGTCATCATGAAATGGAAATTGCAATAGTCTTTTCTTCTCTATAGAGTTCAACAGTTTTTCAGAAGTAAAAACTCCATTAATTTTCTCCATAAGGAAATTGATATTGAACGATGACTTATAAACCTTTAAAGACAGACCTACTGTGAGCTTTGAGCTTGTCAATACAGCCGTCAACTTGCATTATTTCATCTTATTTTTAAAATAATCCTGTTTAACAGTGGAATTCCTGGTGAAACCTACATTACCCATGATGCTGTACAGAAGATTACACCAATCAGAGAATCGGAAAAAGAAACATGGTCCAAAATAAACTAAGCAAATGTAAACAAGCCCATCTCCCTACTTTCTCAAAATTATGAAATGTTTGTATGTATATATATATATATATATATATATATATGCATATTTTGCAATAAACTTATAGTGGTTTTGTATATACAATCAACTTTTGTAAATGAGTAGTTTTATATTTCTCCATTGTTTTTAATTTGATTATGCTGTACGCAATGCTTCATGGGATTGTAGTTCTTTCCCTCACTAAAACCGTCAAGTACACAGTTTTGTACCTTTGTCTTTTTGGCCCATTTAAATAAAATTAAAAAATTAAAAAGTTTTTGCTTCAAATTAAAGTTTGTAGTGTTGTGATTCACCTCGTAGCTGATTAGCTTGGTTTATGGCTTATAACTCTTTAACGACTATTTAAAAACCCTTATGGGAACATTTTTTATTCGGAAAACATAATAGCAAATCAGAAAACACAACAGCAAATAAAAACAACAGCAAATTATGAAATGGGTTATTATTTGTAAGTCCACACACGAGACTAAGAATTTGCCTGGAAAAGCCATCGACAAAGCTTGTCTAAACGGTTTTAACTTGTCATATGCTTCAACGTGCCAGAAATAGTTTGGAGTAGTAGGTGCCTTTCACAAACCTACGCCGAGTCCTCTGTTCGGTTCCTTCTGGGTTTACAGTTAAATGTTTCACCTGCAACTTGTGCTTCTATTTTTACCCAATTTTATTTCTTTGGGATTCTGGAATTGCTGTGATCTCATGTGAATGCCAGGTTGTCCCTCGCGACACTAAACACATCAGAGAGAATATATTGTTGCAAGAGGGAGGGGGAAGTTAAAAGTTCTGAAATCACTTTATTGTTTACATAGTGCTTCAAGGTCCTTTTCTTTTTGTGTCATCTGTTTGTATCTTTAACCAGAGGTGCGCGCCTGAGGCAGTTGACCACCAGGGGGCGTCAGCACTTCACGTGGCTGCAGAGAAAGGCATGATTGAGGTGTGCTGGCTACTGTTGAAGAGTGGCGGACTCCACATTTTACACATGAAAAACCACACTGGCCTCACACCTCTAGACCTCTGTAATCAAGGGAATACCTTTAGGTCTGTTGAGAACCATTGAAAAATGTAAAGGCTCTAATTCAGATTATTTACTTATCTTTCCAAGAGTTGTCGAAAGATTTTTTTTGGGAAATTAATTTAAGTAAATAAGATTTGCGTGGTCAAATCAGGAATACAAAAATAATATTTCAATTGACCTTCACTGCAATTACCAGTGAAATTACAAAAGGTATTTCGTCAATAATGACATTTTATATCGTTAACAGAATAAGATATCTACTTTTTTCTCTCCCTCATTTTTGTGTAGACATCAGCAGCTCTCCAGGATTTTGACACCTTTCAGTAAACGACCAAAAGATCTGATTCCTAAGGACTCATATGGTATCATTTTGTTTCCTGTGGGATTATTGTATTGTAATGATATTCATTGGCTGTAATGTTTATTCATGAAATGATCTGTTCTCCAGTGATGTACTTCTGGGTGCTGTTGTTACCGTCTCTCAGCGGGGCAGCAGTTCTCATTATAGCTGCGGCTCTTGGTGAATATGGGGGTATCTTCTCTGCAGTGCTTTTCCCCTGTATGGCAAAAGTCATTCTTTCTCAGTATCACAGACTGAGCAGCTTTCAAAGGTTAGAGGGTTGTTATTGGAAATTGCTTTATCACTGATAGTATAAGTGATGTTAATGGCGTTATAATAACCTTTTTAATCTTTGATTTGGACTGTAGGTTACCAAACCCTGTTTACCTGGGAACACTGACTGCAAGTGTAATTCATTCCACAGCTTGCTTTCTCTATAAAATTTTACCTAATATCCTTTGCAGATATAGCTTATCTCATCAACCACGTTTACAAGTTGAATTGTTTAGAACGATTAATGTAAATGTTTCCTTAACTGCTCACGTTTTTGGCCAGCTCATACCCTCTTACACATTTCACTTGTCCATTTTTGTGTGCTTGCTGGACTTTTTTGGAAAGTTCTAAATCAGAACCCAGGACAACTCAAAGAAGCTGACACCGATTCCCGGTTTTCCTGCATAGGAGACTTAATGGAAGCCAGCCAGAGCCCAGCCAGATTCTGTATTTATTGTGAGGTGAGCACTTCTTTAACCAGCACTGTTTGCTGACTAACATGCTTTGATAAAGTTAATTTATTTACTGCATTCAAGTGGTTTTCTTTGGAGGCTTGGATCACCAACCAATACAATTCAAATGTAATATTTTAAATAATTATAATAATTAGCACTGGAATTTGCTAATAAACATATTTACTTAATTTTTTTACTTTATTAAATCCCATGTGTGTGTGGATATATAAATATCATGTTTGTTGATACTTAGAAGAAAAAAAAAAGCTATTCTCTTTCAGCTAATTCAAGTGGACAATTGCAAACATTGCCGTTTGTGTGACGTGTGCATCCAAGACTACGACCACCACTGCCTCTTCCTCAATCAGTGTGTGGGACGGGATAACCACCGCATCTTCATCCTTTTCATCATGTCCATGGTAATGGCTCATCTCATCTTCATCCTCAGTGCCGTTTACTACCTCTACCTGAAATTCTCAGGCTTGCAGCTGTCTGACTGGGGCTCAGTGGTGGGAAAAGAGGCTTGGGTCGTCCTGCTGGCTCTGCTCAACATCCTCTCTCTGTTCTGGGTGGGATGGTTGCTATTCGAGCAGCTTGATGCCGTTTCCATGGGTACCACCACCTACTTTAGGCGGTACGACCACAAGGGGCCTTCTAAAAGACAACGGTTTGCAACAGTCCTCTCTTTTCTGCTTGAAGGGAAAAGAAGACCGGAGCACAGTCAGTCTTTTAGCATATAGAGACTTTTTGAAATTATAAAGCAGCATCACAGTTTAGTCTGTATCTTATTGCTGTTTATAAAAGCTTGATTATACTACACAGCTATCTGGAGGAGTTAAAGCTAGTTGGCGAAAGTCAGAGCCAGTCTGCAGATTTTGTCCTGTCGCGTAGTGTATGATGGGCTCCGATTCCGTTTAACAGTATTAAACACAATTTAAAACAAAAGAAAATTATTTCGACTCCCGTAGTTTGTAAGAAAAAAAAGAAAGACATTATATTACCTAGAGGTCACTGCTGGTTTTCCAATCCCATAATAGAATCTGTACTGTGAATTTTTCTAAATGTGAAATATTTTAAATAAACATCTTTGTGTAAATGTATACATTTTTATCATTCATTTTTATGTAAAACGTAATGAGGCCAAATAAATGAGAAAACCGATCAAACAACACACTGAAAACAGATGGGCAGTTGTTCATTGGCATATTATATTGGGATAAAGTATTTGTTTTAATTATTCTACAAAGTATTTAGTTTGAAACATCAATTTAATCTGGGATGTGTAACACTAAATGTATCTATTGATTTGAAAGTAATTCTTGCCCAGATATACTTCTATTCTGGCTGCTCTGACTGCATTAGGATTATGAAGCGCTTGCGCTGCGTTCCCAGCTCTGCTTTTAAGACAGATGTCCATCATTAATCATCTGCGAGGCCTGTGTAGTCTGCTGCTAATTTTCCATTGATTTTGCTGCAGTAATACCGTTCAGTGGGGGAATCTGCAGACCTATATCATTGGTCTAAGTGACATGGCAATGAATAAATGCATTTTGTTTCAACTGAGTCCTGCTAATGCCGGAGAGCATATTCAACATCTTATCTAAGTCTAGAGTTTGATTTGGGACAGGCCATTTATTGTATTTTCTCAGATCCCCTTTGTGTCTGTATAAGGCACGTGTTTCTGTATCATTTGAAAAATTTCAGTGTTTTGCAGTGAGTCACTGCATCATGTGCTCATCTTCAGTGCCTCTCTATCACTGGATTAAATGATAATTCAGTCTAATTGCCAGTTTATTCGGTCCCACGCTATACTTGTATTTTAATGACTGTTGCAGGCTTATACTTTGAGTCTGAATTAAGATTTTAAAGTGCCTTTTTATATTTTCATTTCAAAAAGAATTGTCCTCATGTATCAGTCTTTACACTTAATATTACATGATTTCAGCCCAAGCACACAGATTGCCCTAAGCTAACTCGACTCCATAAAGTAATATAGTTATTATACATATTACTTTGCAGAAGAGCAACAATAATCCTTGACTTTATACTGGATTATTGTTGCTTTTCGTTTATTGTATTTGATCAATTAGTACCAATAAGAGTTCCACAAAATATGTACAACCGTTTGGACAACATCTTATATATAAGGCCATCATAAGAGGCACTTGCACTGCTGTTTTCACTTCTGCATTAGCTGTCGTCATTTCCTTAGATGTGTCTGCCTTAGATGTGTCTACCCACTTATGATTTTATACTTCTCAGCTTTTGGAAATTTCCCCTTTATAATGCAGCTAAGCACAGACTACTCAAGAGTTCATTGGATTGCAAATGTGAAAATACTGACCTGATAGTGTTTGTGTTGGAGAGACGGATTACTGAGTAATTTTCTCCTGAGAAGGACTCTTTTTGATGATGTGAAGACATTTTTCTATAAGTGGATATTTATTAGATCCGCATTTAGTTCTGACTTGGCAAAATCATTCTCCTCCCCTCAGTTCCTTTAAGGGAACTGGTAGACATCACATTGGTGGACTTTAAACTTATAACTGTAGTTCTCCTTTTACTTACACAGATGTTTGAGGCGGTTAGTTTCAAATGCCATACGTGAAGATGCTAAATTGTAAGCCCTGATGTACAACTCTGAGTGTTCACCAAGGAGACGATGGAGATTGTTTGGTAATTAGTTGACTTTAATATTCTTGTTTGACTGAAAGTGATTTGTGAAGTAATTTTCATTTGATTTCAACATCTCTTATACTGTAAGTTGTGACTAACAGTATGATTGGCAAATTATTTGAAAAAGGCCTGAGAGCTGAAACATTTGAGTAAAATAAAATGACAAAAGATTTTACATTTGCGAAATGGTGTGAATCACAGACCTTGTTTAACTAAATTATTTGTAACAGTCATAACATTTATTTGACCAAGGACTATGTATGTAGTATATTGTGCTTAATTTAATGCTTTATTGTTAATAAGTAATTAGAAGCTTTATCTATTACTATGAGCCTTTTAGCAAAAACTTTTTAAATGTGATTCTCAGATCTTCTGGCATACGGTCACCATATAGTTTCAAAACATTATTACTGTTGCAATTGTTGTGAAATGTTAAATGTGTAAAAGGGACATTGTTGCTGAGAATATATATAAATAAATAAAAACTTTTTTGTGTTTTATAAATTCATTAGCTATGCATCTACTATATGTTAATAATACTGTTAAAGAAAAATGAAGGATGACTAAGAATTTAAAGAATTAGTTCACCTTAAAATAAAAATTACTTACTCACCCAAACCTATAAGCTATTATTTTTCTAATCTATTTCAAATGAACTCATTTTAAAGAATATTTATATGCAGCTCACAATGACCACGTCCAAAAATGACAAAAGTGCCATTAAAATAGCTCGTATGAATTCTGCAGTATATGCCAATTCTTCTGAAGTCATATTTTATTTTATTTTTGTTTTGTTCCTAAATTCCATTCTGTCCCTCACAATAACCTATATGACTTCAGAAGACTTAATAGCACACACATCATAACAGGTAGACTACTTTTATTGTATACTTTTAGGATGTTTTTGTCCTTTTTTGGAGGCTTGTTGTATAGAAATATCAGTGTGAAACTTCAAAAATCTATTTTTGTGCTCCACAGAAAAACAACAACAACAACATCATATGGATCGTAACTAGAGTAAATGACAGAATTTCTGGCAGAACTATCCCTATTACAATATTTTTTTGGTTTGGAAGTCATTTGAAATGAGGAAAAGCTAGAAAATCAAAAGGCGAATGTAAAGTGAAGGAGAGAAATAGAGATGTAGATACAGTAATACTCACAAGCACATGCACATACACATACATTCACCAGATTAAAGGGCCAATTAGGAGGGAGGAGGCGGGATGGCAGGAGCCCTTCTGTTTCTGCTTCACTGAATTATTGAGTGTAATCATCCAGGCCTTTAATGGCTGGTCCGGAGTGGAATTAATTTGGGTGGTGTGGGATAAATAATGCATTGTGGGTAAGGGTGGATCTGAGCCTGTGCAAGAGGTCTCTCTCCTCCAGCTGCCTCTGCATGATTAGGGTGGGAGGGGCCGGGAAGCGTGCCGCTCAGTGCAGTGGGACATGAGAGAGGGAGAGAGGGAGGAGGGAGGGAGGAAGACAGATGCTGTCCAGAGCAGGCGGAAGAGGTGCAACAGGGCGAGGCTCAGGAGGAGAGAGTAGAGTGCGGATCCCAACATGTGGATGGAGGACAGTGTTGCTCCGCTATGAACACCATGTTAAGCCCCAAGATTAGACAGTCCAGGAGAGGTAAGACTAATATGATCTGCCTTTAATTCTCAGCATCACTGTCTTTGCGTTCCCATCCGTAGCAACACCCTCTTAAAGCTGCGCTCACTACCGGCTCGTAGTGCGCTGGTCTCACAGTGATGTGCTGTTGAGGATAGTATATCTCTGAGGCTTCATGGCAGTGATCCAACACACTGGGCAGTTGCTTGGTAACATCTTTCAGCTTGATTAGTGGTTAATGAATATAAGTGGTCTCTGGCTTTGTGTCACACTCCTTAATAACCAGGAAGTCATGATTGGGATCTTGACACATGTTAACGCTGATGTTTTATATTGTGATTTTTGTTTGACTTTTTTTGTATATGATGGCGGAGAAAACTCAAGAAAGATCAGGTTATCATTATATTTCCATGTCATTTTCTATACATGAACTCATGTTCTATTCTTGGTCGATGATGAATTGTAGTCTCAAGACTCAAGGGACTTATAGGTGCAATAAATCATAACAGCTGAATGTCAAACTGTTTCACCTGCATGAGAAAAAAAGCTAGCTGACAATAGCCTGTAGGCTGCTGTATACTGTTAGGGCATACAGTGTACTTAAACTAAATGTCATATAAAGTGTAAACAGTAGCTTGTAGGTTTATTGATCAGATGGCACTTCACAATAAAGTTCAATATATTAACATTGTTAGTTCATGATACCTAATGCATTAACCAATTAACCGTACTTTTGCAGTATTTTATGATCTGGTTAAATTTCATCTATTAATGCATTTTTAACATTTCCTGCTCTATACATTAATAATAGTATTATGAACATGAAATAACAATTGATAAGTATATTTGGAAATTAAACTAGATTGTTAAATAAATTGGATTATTTATGATACTAAATTGGGGCTTATAGTGCAGTATCACCATTGAACAATTCTATGTCAAAACAGGTGTAACATCATTTTTAAAAGTTGAATGTATAATAAGTGCCTGTTTTTTCCTGATTATTTCCCCTCCTAAACGGAGAATAGTCTTGTCTGCTTCAGCAGTTGTGCAGGAGGCTATTTGTAGATTGATTTCTGCCCTGCTGTGCAACATAAAGCAAACAGGAGCATTTGAAGCGCTCTGTCTGTCTGCTGGGCTCTGCATTTGTCATCTTGCATATGGATTGTGTCACTTTTGATGAGGGTGTTGGGTTTGCCGTGTTTTAAGCAGCTACAGCTTATATTCCAGTGCAGGGACACCGCCAGGTTTCATTTACCGACTGGTGTGTCATTCTGAGTGTTAGAAAATTAAGTGGCTTTATATATATATATATATATATATATATATATATAGGCTACACACACACAATATAGTAAAGTTCAGACTTTTTAAGACATATTACAAATGCAAAGGTGAACCCATAGTGCATCTTTTTAGGAACTTGTATTAGGCTTTTTTTTCTGTCCTGCTATAATCCTCAAAACAATTATAATAGAGCTGGATTCAAGTTCGTAGTGGAACTAAGGTGTAATCCAAATCATAAGAGCTTCAGATTCATTATTATTCTGTTCCCTATGCCATACTCAAGGTGTCCTCATAAAACACGTCTTGTACCAAATTCTTTATTACGAGGCTATTTTAATCAGCCTGATTATTTCAGGCATAGATTAATTGTTGGTATTAATTCTTAATCATTCTCAAATTCTTCATAGTACCAGAGCCCTGAAAGGATATTTAAAGAACAGACACACAAAAGTAAGGCTTTTGTCATTCCCCCCCAAAAAAATGAGTCTGAATTAAATATGCATGGGCCTGGTCAGACATCCAGTATTTTTAGACTTTGAACATGTCTCAGGAGCAGAAAATCCGACAAATGGAGGAAAACTCTTATGCTGACCCCTCTTCCAGGTCGGCAACCTGCATGTTATTGAGAGTTTGCCACTAGGTTTATGGGTAATAAGGAGAGACATCATTCTTTGTGTCCATGGAGAATGTTGTTTAAAAGGTTGGATCATTTTAGGGGATTTTCTCCCACCCTCTTCCTTCCATTTGTGCTCTCTCACTCTTTCTCTCTCCATGAGGCTATGAGATGTACATTTACTCTGATGAGGCTTCCATTACTTACAGTGATTGAATCAGAGTGCCAGCGTTTGCAGCCCTTCATTCAGATGGGGAGGCAGAGCAGAATGTGCAGGTCATTCCTGTTATACAGTACATTTACACTCTGTAACTTAGAAAGAAAGAAAGAAAGAAAGAAAGAAAGAAAGAAAGAAAGAAAGAAAGAAAGAAAGAAAGAAAGAAAGAAAGAAAGAAAGAAAGAAAGAAAGAAAGAAAGATATGAGTGTGTGTAGTATGAATGTAATCCGGACCTATGACATTCGCCATGTTGTCATTATCATGTGACCAACCAGCATCAGTAATGTCGCTTCACTGTCATTCACAAATCCTCTCCCGTGGCCTCATGTAATAGTAAAGTGTTCATCATATGCACACTTCAGAATCTCGCCGGAAGTAGTAGGTCGTCCGGGTACTTTGTTCCTATTCTTTTTTTTGGAGTACTGTGTATCTGGACATTCTTTTGTCACATACTGTTTTTCGCCTACTATCTAGCAGGGAATTATGAATTTTATTTTTATTTTTTATGTTTGTCCACCAAAAATGACATCACTTCCTATAGATGATGTCATTGAGAAATTGGCTTGTGTTAGTTAAAGGGAGGTTACAAATTAAATTGAGAATTTGATTACCAATTATATAATAATAATAATAATATTTTATCCAATAAATGACTAAATACTCTGAGCACATGAAAATGCACTGCATAATAGGAATGACCCAGCCACTGATAAAGGCTAGAAAAAAAAGTAAATCATGACTTAGCAAATAAGAGCAGTGGGACAAAACAGAAAGAGGGAGATCCAGAGAGTGATCCTGAACACGGCTGCACAAAGGAAGCTTGGGAGTGCACTCTCATGTTTACTGCTGTCCTGCTGCTCTCAGCACACTGGAAAGAAAGGATTGATTTTTCCCTTCCGGCCCACGAGCTGCTTGTGTCACTGGGCATGCCTCTCAAAAAACAGCTACCCTATTTGATCTGCTTTGCTGTGGTTTGTGGTTGTCTCTGGTCAACATAAGAGGAATTTAAATTCATGAATAAGCCCAAAAATGTTTTGCTTTTGCATCACTGAGGAACCTCTCATAAGGCATACATGATACATCTTGTTTTCAGCTGTGGTGGGAAATTGCTGGCATTGCCGAGCACAACTAAGCATTTTTATGAGCATTCTGTGCATATGCTTGTCCAAACTAGTGGAGGCAAATTCACTTGGCTTAGATTGAGCAGGATGGAAATGTTGTCATATAATCTTATGTATGTATGTGTGTTTGCGTTTCCAGCCAGGTCTAAGAGCATGGTCATGGGGGAGCTCTCCAGGCCGTCGTCCCCCAGCCTCCAAGAGAGGGCGCTGAAAGCAGGCTGGCTCAAGAAACAGCGCAGCATCATGAAGAACTGGCAGCTGCGATGGTTTGTGCTCCGGACTGATCAGCTCTACTTCTACAAGGATGAGGAGGAAACCAAACCACAGGTACAGCGGGAGGAGGACAGACCAACCTGAGAACTGAGAATAAGGATAAATGTTTTGTTATAATATCATTTATCTGAAATAAAAGGTTGTCTTTTTCCCCCCAGCCACATTAATCAAAATAAAATCTGACCCTGTTGTGTCTAAACAGTGCGAAAGTTAATGTTCCAAAAATAGATTTAAAAAGAAGAGACCTTGACCTCTTATTTCATATCTGATCAATAACCCTACCTCTAAAAAATCAATATGTTATTCCTCTTACTGATTTAAGCATTGATTGTGAGGTAAATAATGACTTCACTGTTTTCAAGTTCAACCCCTCGACCCACAATACACACCATCTACAGGATATTGGACTTGTATCAGAAGGAGGGACACTATTTTTTCAGAAAGTAATCCTATAAGTTGTACACTCTTAAAATGTATGCATTAGAAATGTGAAGTGCTTAAATCATTTTTGAGCCACTGTATGTTAAAAGTATGAATATATAGGCTATACTGTCTATTGTTCAAAAGTTTTTTTTTTTTTTAAATGAAAGAATTGTATAGGCCTATGTTCAGAAGTGATGCATTAAACTAATCAAAGGTGATAGTAAAGCATTTTTAAAAATACTGTTCTTTTGAACTTTCGGTTCATCAAAAGTCAGATTCCACAAAAATATAAATATAAATATTTCAACTGTCTGTGATGGTAATAAGAATTGTTTCTTGAGCACCAAATCAGCATATTAGAAGTGACACTGAAGACTGCCGTAATGATGCTGAAAATTCAGCTTTGCCACAACAGGAATAAATTACTTTTTAAAATATATTAGAATAGCAAACATTTATTTTAAGTTGTAATAATATTTCACAATATTACTGTATTTTTGATCCAATAAATTCAGACTTGATGAGCATTAGAAACATTACAAAACTTTTAAACCTTGTAATGTATACATTATAAATATATATATTTTTAAATACTCAAGACACTATGCAAGAATTTGCAACCGAAAATGATTTTTTAAACAACAGCTAAATAAATTAGTTTGCTCATGTGTATTTTTTGTTTAAAATTTTGAAAGAGTGAATGCGAAATAGTTGAGATATCTTTTGGTTGTGAGTTGTACGCATGTTATTTGATTTAGTTTTATTCCGAAAAATAATCACCAAATATTAAGTAAAAAAAAGAAAAAAACGTAGAAAAATACGAAACTAAATATCACATATACACTAGGGATTAATTCTCCCCTGTCAGCGAGGCTTTGGAAACAAAGCTCTGTCCTCCACTGTCTCCATTACAGCAAGATGACATCAGCGTGCTGTTAGCCTGACAAACTCATTTGGAAACAGCATGCCCTCCTGCTCGGCTGTAGTGTAAGTCAAAGCATTTAGCGGATACAGAGCAGCTGACCTATGACCCCTAATGCAGCATGACTTTACTCTGGCTCGTCCATCCTTCGAGTCGTATTATTCTCCTCTAGAGCCCATAAACTCCCTGTAATGCTCCTGCTCTCTTTCTCTACCCCCCTCCCCCCCGACCCCACCCCATCTCCATCACAGCTAAATTCAATCTCCGCTGCAGAAATGTGCCCAGCTTGCATTTGAGCGTGTAACCCTATATGAAATTTCATTTAACTGTATCTGAATGGCAGAGAGGAATTTCAGAGCGACGCGAGCTTGCATTGCTGTGTTGATGCAGTGAAGGATGGAGGATGAGCTAAAGGAGGCTGGTGCATAATTTATGATTAAGTGTCGTTGTGTCTAATTATGCATGACTCAGCATTACTGATTACGGTGTAAAATTGGGCCACGCACACAACAGAGAACTCATATCACACAATGCCTTATCTGCCCTGAAGTTTAACCCCCCATAGGTTCTTATTAGCTCCACAAATCAATAATCAAATTACAATAGACTAATGGAACACTGATCTCCAGTCATCACTGCAGAGAAATTGTTCATTATGCTAATGCTTTAAAAGATAAAACGGCTTAAAATGTTGAACAGTTCTAAAAACCAAGTGACTTGGACACACAATGTGCTAAAGACGTGCCTTTCAGCCCTCTTTTCGCTGTAAGTCATCTTTTCTGTTTTTTCCCTCCAGGGATGTATCCCGTTGCAGGGTAGTCAAGTCAACGAGCTGACAGCCAATCCTGAAGAACCTGGGCGGCATCTTTTTGAAATAGTTCCAGGTAAGAGATTATTAAATATTCCTGAATCTTCTGCGGTCTGGTTTGAAAACCATTTAAATGGTTTGTGCCATCAGGGCATAATCTGTGCATGTTATGTTTTATACTCGCTTGCAGTATACTCTTGGTCCTACTTGTCACTCAAGGAGGAATATAATGGCAAAGCAAGAAAACAAACAAGGCACTGTGCTCACGGGCTTGCATATTGTTATTGATGAAATACAGCTTCCTCATTACCAGAGGTAATCACTAGAGGGCATGAGGTGTCCTCTGAGGATTCATGAAGGACATTTGTGAAGACTAAAATCCATTCATTTGCAAAAATGCTGACCACCTACTGTGAGGTTCAAAAGTCTGAGACCGCATTGAAAATCTGCTTTTTCTTTACACCTTAAAATAAAAAAAGATGAACAACAAATAAAAAAATAAATAGATGTTGAAAAGGAAAAAATAAAATATGCATAAGAAATATTTCTGGGTCATAAATTTAGGACATTGCAGCCTGAATGTTAGGTGGACATAAGGTCATACTGAATATTGTAAAATTATAAAAAAATTTATTCAACTTTTGACTCAAGTTGTTATGCTAATAATATAATGTAATGTATGAACACATTTTCTAGAAGATTAGAAAATAATAAAAACTAAACCTTTTAGATAACACTTTATGATTAGGTTCCATTTGTTAACAGTCCCTCCATTGACAGTCTCAGTCTATGCAACTACAACTTTGACAATCTCTTTATGAACCTTTTGAAGTGTCAAAGTGGTAGTTGCATAGACTTTTAATGGAGGGACAGAAATGTCTCAGATTTTATAAAAAATATCTTCATTTGTGTTCTGAAGATGAATGAAAGTCTTACGTGTTTGGAACGACATGAGGGTGAGTAATTAAAAATGGTTAAATCTGATAAGCCTGAATTCCTAATTCAAAGTAAACAATCTGTTGTCACATGGGTCACGACTCGCGCTACAGATGCAGCAGGATGTTCCCGTGGGACAGATTCTGCTGAAGTGTCTATTGTTTATGTGTACTCTGGGAACCTCTGCATATCATATCATTCTACACACCCTGACCCAGCATCTCATAAGCAAAGGACGCGACCTTAGTAAACCTTGAATTCGGTATGGAGTGTCATAGGCTAACTTGAGCTGTTGCAGGCCGTCCCCTCATATGGGGGGCATTCCTTAATATAAAATAAAGACATTTGCATGTGTGGTCCACAGTGGAGATTCATTCTTTTACTGCATTCACTGACACATGCGTGACACACAGCTGCTTGTTGTCGAAACCCGAGAGCTATGATTGACTGTGAAATATTAGAAAATCTCATACATTGTATTTTGAAGTGTGACAGCTGGACTTTTTTCTCCACTTATCTGTGGCCGTAACAGTCACCTTATTCACAACAATCTGTAACTAATCATTGCTAGAGACACTTCTTTTAAAAAATGTGATGTTAGGTTTTGATATATTTGGAGAAATCCTAAATAAAAAATTTGTTTGTATTATGAAACTCATCTGCTAGGGTCAAGTTTATATAGCTTTGGTGATGTTAATGTTGTTGTCTTTTTGCCTCTTATTGGGATATTTTATTTAGGCGCCTAGCAACACGCTCTCTCGTCTTTGTCGTAAAATGACTGATGAGAGAATTCCTTTTATTTACAAGAAGTAAATATCACAAGCTGTTGCTACAGCAATCAAACCTGAACATAAAAGTTCACCCTATACCAATACGTAACTTGGCTTTCAGGACCAGGTCTGTGTTCTTTTCTGAAACTCTTAGCGCTTAGTCATAATTAACTTTAATACTTTAATGTGATGCTAAAGAAAAATCTAAGCATGAACAAGTACATGATGGAATAAAAGCAGGTAAAAAGGTTAAAAAAAAAAAAGGACAAGAATAAATCATGTGTTATACACCACCGTTCAAAAGTTTTGAAGTCGGTAACATTAACATTTTCTAATTAATACCTTCCTTCAGCAAGGATTCTTTAAATTGACAGTAATTCAAAAGTGACAGTGAAGACATTTATAATGTTACAAAAGGTAGTAATGATGCTGAAAATTCAGCTTTGCCATCACAGGAATAAATTGCATTTTAAAATATATTAAAATATAAACAGTTCTTTTGAATTGTACTATTATTTCACTATATTGCTTTTTACTGTTTTTATAAAGTATTTACTGTTTTTAAGACTTCATACTTAAGTGAAACATAAACTGTCATGCTTAATCACACTTTCGGTGTAAAAATAAATCTGATTAGTCGTTGATTATTTGGCATGAAGAGTGGACACAAAAACCCTGTGTCTTGGTGGTCTTGCATTTCAGATCATTGAAATTGAGATTAAAAGTGAATAAAGGCTAAATCCCCTGAGAGTTTTTGCACAGGAGTTAGAGAAAGAATAGCTCTTAAAAAGGCCAAACAAAAGGCAAGTCTTAGCATCTTCTGCTGAGAATGAAGCATGCATTAGTTGAGATTCAACACTGGCATCCATTTATATATATATTTTTTACATTCTGCAGTTCATTTCTTACACCTTGACTATTATTGTCACCCCTATAATCCTTTTGCAAGGTGGACACAGCTTCTCCGTATAATAGTGTTTTATTATGTACAGCAAACTAAACCCGCTTTCCATAAGTCCTGGTCTTTTTAAATCAGTCACTCAAACAATGGCTCTATTTACGCCTGTTCTCAACACAAAAGCACGACTGCAGACTGGAGTAGGAAGGTCTGATCCCAGCATGTCCTTACAGCTGACAGAAGCATCACGCTCTTGTCTGTGAAGATTGCAGTTTGGTACATTAAAAGCTCAGATCTAAAGCCTTCTGGCAATGTGCAATAAAAGCAGTGTAACACACAAAGCCCCTTGTGGTCTCTGAAATGTCTTCAAAGAGGGGAAGTTTTAATTAATAAGCCGTTAGGTTTAATAGGGGAAAAGATCCAGGCAACATGCAGAGATTTGTGCGTCAGGCTTACAGAAATGTTCAACCGCCCCCCTATGTGAAGTCATATCAACCCCCAACCACACACACACACACACACACAGATTGATTAGCCAGGTCTGTTTGTGTTTGGGGGGGGATGTTTGGCAAAGATGAGCACTGTGGTGGCTCTGCTTATGAGGGTGAGCGAGAGCGAGGGCGAGTCTGACAGACCAGGGGGGCGGGGAAGAAAAAGGTTGAAAAAAAGAAGAGAGAACACAACAACTTCTTTTTTGAATGAATGAATGAAGCAGACGGAGGACTTGTTTTTCGGGTTTCTGGTGGTGATGGTACTGTGGGGTTCTTTTGCGCTCTCTCTTTCACTCTCCTATTCTTCCATCTTACTCTGTCCCATGCACAGTTTTCTCCTCTCTCCCTCAATCGCATGCACCCAGCACACACCTATGTTGCGTATTTACCTTCCAGGAAGGCCAGAGATGTAACTAACATGGCACAGCTGTAGCGCTGCCCTCTTTGGCACCCGTGTGCCAACATGGGACTCGGTTGCCGCAAGCTGCAGGAGCACCGATCTGTTCACGCTAAGGGTAAGGACACACTTTCCTCATAAAGAAGGCAACTTGTATGGATCGATTTGTGAGATTTACCGTCGTGGAAGAACAGTACGGCGTTTATAGCAGGAAAGGAATTTATGGGCAATGGGAGTTTTGTTCTTTAACCTGTAAATCATCTATGTTGGATCCAGCAGCGGCTTGTAAGGACTGTAACATCTGGAGTGTCAAATGCATGAAAAAGATCCAGGAAGCTGTGGCTTTGTGAGTTGTGTATTTTTGGAACAGGCTGTGAGGAGTGGAGCTGCTGCTGGTGAGGTAGTCTTGCATGAATGTGAGGGCCTGTAATTTTGCCTGAGCTATGCTGAAAGGTGTTCGTCTGCTCTCTGAGCTGAAACTGACACTTTAACCCTTTCCTTGCTCATTTTGATTCACATTTCATATGAAGTTACAGTTCATGAATGATTGTGATGCACCAATACGGCTGTTTCTATTTGTATACTATTTGCAGGTGTATAAGTTTTACAGATGGGTTCCACCAAAAGGGAAAATATAACTTTAAAAGTACATTGGGGCTTTCAGAAGATTTAAAAAAGTAGATTTAATTATTTTAACATGTTAAATGTAATTTATTCCTGTGATGGCAAAGCTGAATTTTCAGCATCATTACGCCAGTCTTCAGTGTCACATGATCCATCAGAAATCATTCTAATATGCTGATTTGGTGCTCAAGAAACATTTCTTATTATTATTAATAATGTTGAAAACGCAAACACTTTAGTTTAGGGGCCAATTCTAGCTATTAACATGCATATTGCTAGGATATTGGCTGTTTATTAGTACTTATAAAGCGCATATTAACGCCATATTCTGCAGGACCATATTCTACATTCCTTAATCCTACTCAATACACTCTTAGAAGAAAAGGTTCTATATAGAACCTTAAAAGGTTCTATTGGCGCTACGTATTTGGAACCCCTAAAAGGTTCTACACTCTTAGAAAAAAGGGTTCATTGGGGTTCTAAATAGAACCATAGGGTTCTTTACTCAACTCTTTATGCTAAAAAGGTTCTATAATGATTTCTTTTGGCACAAAGGATCTTTATAGGCTATAATTCATTCATATATTACATTATTCTGCAACATTTTATAGTTGTGATTAAATTATTGTTTATTAAACTGTAGTAACTTAATCACATTTTAATCATGCTGATATTTGGAGGAGAAAAACTGAAATGGCACTCTTCGTGTGATATTGATTAACTACAGAAAATGATATAAATATATACATTTTCTAACCCCCATATCTTGAATTTTGTGATCATTCACATGCATTCATAAATACATTTACATTTTAGGGTCTTGATGTTTGTCAATAATATGAAATATTTAATCCGGAAAGGACAAAACAAATGATAATGAATGAACCCCTAAAAGGTTCCATATAGAACCTTTTAGGGGTTCCAAATACGTAGCACCGATAGAACCTTTTAAGGTTCTATATAGAACCTTTTCTTCTAAGAGTGTACCTAAACTTAACAACTACCTCACTAACTATTAATAAGCAGTAATTGGGAGTTTGTTGTGGCAAAAGTCATATAATACGTTAAAATGTGAACTTGAAAACAGTTGTGCTGCTTAATATTTCTGTGGAAACCATGATAAATGTTTTTTTTTTATGAGTAGAAAGTTCAAAAGAACAGCATGTAATTGAAATATATAATATATTGGATATCCCTTCTAAGTTCATAACAACCCTTGCATTTCTCTACAAAGTAAAAACACACAGGAAGAACTAATGGCTTAGTTGTCAGAATGTAAGGAAGCCATTGTGGGTCAACTGGTTTTATGACAGTGGGAGTCATGGGGGCCCATCAGGAGAGCAGAGACTCCCATCTTCACTAATCAGAACCAGAAACGGCCCCACAGAGAGAGCTAAACCAACAGCACTGATAAGAGTTTCCAAATGGCAGATATTTGGAGCATGTTGGTTTTGCTGGTTTCTCTATAAAGAATTCAAACACAATTGGCACGCATTGTGTTAGCGAGAAGGTTGTTCAAAGAAAGTATTACTGAGAAAATATGTCCTTTGAGCACTCTGAACTAAATTGCATCTGCCCTGAATGTTACAGATTATCTCTCGTGTGTGTGTAAAGAACTTCAGGTAACACTAGAAAAGGAACATTTGTCAAGACAGACTTTAAATGTTGGCTTGAAAAATTCTTGTCTGGAGGTGTAAAACAGTTTGAAGGTCAGTCTGAAGTTTGAAGGTAAATATTGGGAGGTTTGAAAACTTTTTTAAAGGGATGTAACCTTGTTAGGTGCTTGCAAAGGTGTATTGATTGGTTGCTAGGCTGGGGTGTTTCTCCTAAAAGCAACGATGTTCACAAGTTCCGTCGTTACCAACAGAGACCAATGGAACGTGTGACCATATTGGCTAACAATGCTGTTCAGATAGATAGATAGGTAGATATTTCTCATTAAGTTAAGACGCAGGATGCAAAGTGCTGGATTCAAAGTAAAGATCTTCATCTGAAAGCCTCAGGCCTGTCGTGCTGGATGTCGTCCCAGTCTATTGCTGGCCAAACCACACACTGTGCCTCGGGCTTCTCTCTGATACATGAGAGAGGAAGACACACTGCAGCCACCGAAAAGCTGACTGAGCTTTTATAGCGGGATTTCATAGTGTGTTTTTAGATGATACTCCAAAGCATTTGTTACAATAATAAAAAAATAAAAAAACAATGCATTTTGTGTGCTCAAAGACCGCTAAAACTAATGAATATTATATGTAGATATTTAAAAAAAGTAAGATAATAAATACCCCTTTAAGCATTTACCTAATTGAGGTTTAAGGACATCAAAAGGTATTTATTTTTGTATTTTATTTTATTTTATTTTTATTTTTTTACTAATCTAGTATGTATAAACAATGTATTGCCTTTTATGCTGCACATGTAAAAAAAAAAAGAAAAAAAAAAAAAAGAATAATTGTTTTTATTATTATGCCCTGATTTGTGTAATAGGGATATTGGGATAAAAATGGGATATTAATGAAGAAAATTTGGCTCAGTCCTGTACAAAAACTCTCCGAGTGATGAAATTCCCCAAGTACATGTTTTATCTTGAACAATGCATCATGTAAAATAGGCATGACATTGTTTGGTTCTTCTTACCACCAGTGGAATGCACAACACTGTTCAGTCCTTCATTTTATAGTCCATATCCATGACCTTACCATAGAAATATGCTAAATGTCATGTAGTAAAATCATTGTTTGGGATATGCACACTCTGAGAATGTGGATGTGAACAGTTTAGCCCAGCTTTGGGCAGCAGATAAGGGGCAGCAAGGCCATCTAAAATCCTGGGAATTCTAAATTATGTTGTGAATGCAGACTGATTATTTCTGACCTTGACTTTGCCCTTGCAAAGTGAGTGAGCCTGATGCAGTTCACTTTTAATTCACTCAAATTCATTCAATCCCAGCCGTTTTAAAAACATTTCAATAATATGATACTGATTAAAAGTTATATAATTTACAAGAAATTACAGAAAAGTATGATTAATATACAGTACATTTATATATTAACACTCACTCACTCACTTACTTGAATAGAGCCTGGTACTTTTATGTATGCCTTCTGTATAATATTGTTTATCAACGAACTTTTGTATGTAATAGTTTATCTGATATGTATTACATGGAAGTGGTTAGTGTTTCTGGCACCTTGCTGCAGTGTTTGCCTATTGGGACTATATATATATATATATATATTCAGACACCAGATATCATTTTTTATATTTTTTTACTAGTGGGTGCAGGACATAAAGTAAACTGTGACATAATTATACCCAAATATTCTTCATACAGTGGACTGCCAGTAACATTTATAACAATTTGGGACCGGAAATTATTCAGACACTTTGACCTGACCATGTTTGGCTTAAGAGTTTTTTTTTACATTTTTACACAACAGACTGAACAAAATTAAGCATTGCTTGGCAATTGGTTGACCTAAATTGGTATTATCTAATTGTGTACTTAAATTTAACAGCTGATAGCTATTCAACCTAATTCATGTGTGAGACTGTCTAACAGAAGAATGGCCAAAACCAGCTAAATATCCACTGATTTGATAACTTCTTGTCATATTTTATTACCATTTTCGAAACTATAGCGAATAAACTGTGATAATGTGAGAAATGTTGAAGGTGAATACATACATACACACACACACACACACACACACACACACACACACACACACACACACACACACACACATATATGCAAATGATGACACATTATCAACAATGCAAATGTGCCAATATTAGAAAAAGTAATAATAATAAAAAAAACATTTCTAAACAGAAAGTCCCAATATTGACAGCTTGTGTTCTTTGAAGAGGTCACTTTTACTTCCCCACAAAGTCAGGCCTTTGATTATTGCCATTACATGTGAGATACAAGCAGTGGAACTGCCTCTTCCAAGGACACAAACACAGAGGCAATGCATCATCCACTCCCTGTCTTTCAGACATAGATCAGACACAGTCAGGCACTCCACAGGGAGTCCTACAGTATGTGTGCTGTCTGACACAGCCAATAGCTACCTACCAATACTCTGCAGTCTGCAGCCAGGCTCAGACAGATAATGGAACCATCCATCCACAAAAACTAGGTTAAACAGAATTTATGCTGAGGATATTTCCGGGAGGGTTTTTTGAGGAAGGAAATGAAAATAAGTCACAGTTCCATAATGCTATGAATTTAACTAGGCATGATGTGCTTTTGACCAGCATTCATATTTCAACTTTATATTGAACTATTTAGTTCATTTGAATAGAACACTAACAGAATGATTAAGAAATCAGTTGAAATGATAGCTTCTCCAAATGTCATGGCACATTTCAGTTCATCGGATGTCCTCTTTTTAAGAACGATATACCACGGCACTTCTCTCCTGTGCTGCTATGTCTAATGTCTGGTATGAAGGATGATGTCATGAAGAGAAATCACTATTTTGGCCATGTGAGATTTCCCCATGACTTTAGTGCCATCTAGTGGTTAGTTAACTTCAAAATATTGTAAAGGGAATATGTACATATTCCTGTGATGGCAAGACTGCATTTTCAGCATCATTACTCCAGTCTTCAGTGTCACATGATCCTTCAGAAATCATTGTAATGCTGATTTGATGCCCAAGAATTTTTTTGTTGTTGCGCTGCTTAATATATTTTGTGGCAACCATGATGCATTTTTTTTTTCAGGATTCTTTGCTGTAATAATCAGGGGAATAGCATTTATTTGCAATAGAAATCCTTTGTAACATTACAAAAGTATTGACTGTCGCTTTTGCATCCTTACTGTCAAATGACTGTACCCTTGCTAAATAAAATGATTAATTTATGAATTATTAAATTCATATTTTTTTCTGCACCATTCATCCTAGAACACTAATGTTTGAGTCCTAATTATGTTTTAATCAATTACATTTTAACATAATAGCTGTTCAGTTACTTCCATGATATATTATGCAACAGAATTAGCAATATATGGTTTTAATGATTCCCCACATATAATTATGAAATGTTTTTTTTTCTTGTGCCTACAAATAGCATTTGCAATGACATGAATCAATAGAATTATTCATGTTTTGGTATTTATCTGTCATTTGAAGTGTCAATGGACTCTGACAGACTGAATGCTATCAGTGTCAATCGAAGGATTTATTAGTTTTTTCCCCCTCTCTGTCTCCATAGGCTGTACAGGAGAGAAGGACAGATCGGCTCTCAGCCATGAGGCTTTCCTGCTCATGGCAAACTCCCAGAATGACATGGAGGATTGGGTCAAAGCCATCAGACGTGTCATCTGGGCTCCCTTTGGAGGAGGTAACATATACCTGGACATCATAGATAAATAAGACCAATCACTAAGCATTAGTTTCTCTCTTATGGGGAAACCTAATCTGCTGATTTCAAGAAAACGATCAAATTAAACTAGCAAGCTGATCTATATCTGGCACGGCTGATACACAAGGTCACCAAAATAACAACAGTACTAGGAGAGTCTGAATGACAGTGTCTGAATCTTTAGGCATTGTATTACAGGTCTTTAATAACATGGATCATTTAGGGGTGTCTGAATAATGGCAAACATTTTAATATTATTTTAATGGTATTAAATATCCACCACAGACAGCCTTTGTTATATATCACAGGACCCAGACAGATTGCAGTTCTAAATATTGCAGACAATGTTTGAGGCAAGACAGCATGGTGTAAACGACCTTGTATTTAAAAAAAACATAACAGCTTCAAAATTTGTGTTTTAGATATGGGTGTGTAATTTATGTTTTACAGAACAAAGCGGCAAAGTATCGTTAAGTTATGTTTACCGCAGACCTTATTTTACTTATAAATTGAAAAACTCTGTTATTAAATCCCATTGGAAAATCTCGAGAGAACCCTCTTCTGAGTTTTGACGTCACACCTGCAGCACAAAATCATTTTCGTTAATTAAAATAAATCCGAAATCAAATCAAATATAAATATTAGATCAAAAACTTAAACTTAAAAACGTAAAAAGAAAAAAACCTGAAACAAAATAAGTTTCAATTGAAGTACTACAACTGAAACATAAAGAAATTATTAAGCTAAATAGACATAAAAAAAAATACATAAAAAAAAAAGACAAAAGCACTATAAAACTAATATAAAATACCTAGTAATATTGCAACATGAAATAAGGCGGTGTGATACCAAAAGAAAAGTCCCAGTGCTGTTGGACTCTATATCAGCACTTGTGGAACATTGTGATCACAACAATTGTTATATTTAAACTGTATGTTTATAAAAAACATAGTGTGAATCTGGGCATAAATGGGTTAAGCAATATGATGCCTCTCTGTGTAATCTCTCATGCTCACCCCACATTCTCGCCACGCTCTGTGAGTCTGGATTACCTTTACATTGAAAGAGGACAGAAACAGGTGTGACTGCTGACGGCTGCACACACTCACTGCACACACACATTCACATGCATCACTGTTCACTTGTGCCTGAAGTGGCCTGCTGCCTGTGCCAGGAGGGACCTGCCATGTGTCTCATGCCAGAAGTTAAAACCTTGTCATGTCTGTTCGATCATCGTGGCTTGTGCGTGCGTGCAGAAGACTATAATGTACGAGGCAGAACTGTACTGCAAGGTAGGATAGGATACTGTATAGATTTTTGGAGATTTCCTGGGATTTTATTAAACATTTTGATAATGTCATGGTTGCAATGTCCAAAAAAAAAATTTTTTTTTACATTTTTCTCTGGTGTTTGTATTACTGTAGGTATCTTTGGCCAGCGACTGGAGGACACTGTACAATATGAGAGGAAGTTTGGACCACGGCTAGCCCCTCTCCTGGTGGAGCAGTGTGTGGATTTCATACGGGAACGGGGTCTGAAAGAGGAGGGTCTCTTCAGGATGCCAGGACAAGCCAACCTGGTCAAAGAACTCCAGGATGCTTTTGACTGTGGAGATAAGCCTCTGTTTGACAGGCAAGATGAGACCAAAACATCTCTACAACAAATAAAACACTTATATTTCCATTTAGGCATATAGCAGAGAAATTAAGAAAAGCACAAGCAATTCATGAAACTGGGCAACATTTGCAGTACATAATGCCAAGTTTTGAGTATGAGGTATAAGTAGTACACAAGTTGTAGTAATTCAAATGCAGACAAGTAGCTTTCTTTGGAAGGTCCAATAAACTGCTTTTTAGAAAGCATTTAGACTGACGTGGATATCGGAAACATCCCACAGTGGAAGTTGTGATCGGCTTTCCTTCCCTATTGTGACATATATCTGCAAAAAATGGCTTCTCGAACAAGAGAAAATGTAGGGCGGGACTTGATTTTGTCCATTGGGAATTTATTGTATCTTTGGATTGCTGTGATTTGCTATTGCTGTGATCTCATGTGAGTGACAGGTTGTCCAGGCCTTACGCCAGCAAACACATCCTCATCAGACAAGAAAACAGATGTCGATGCATTAAAATTAATTAAAAAATAAATTATTATGTGCACTGATAAATCATTTATAATGATAAATCACTCATATAATATCACAGTGACTTTAAAGATTATGCTTCCCTCTACCAGTTTAAACCAGCAATAGTTTCTACAGTATATAAGCTGGCTTGTGCTGGTTATAGGTGCTGGACCAGTTTGACCACACTTGCCTAGTCAAGAAAACCAAACTGTTGTATCTGTGTATCCCGCTGACCTGTGTGTGACCTCTTGCAGTAACACTGACGTTCACACCGTGGCGTCCCTCCTGAAGCTCTACCTCAGGGAGTTGCCCGAGCCTGTGATCCCCTTTAACAAATATGAGGACTTTCTAACCTGTGCACAGCTTCTGCTGAAAGATGACGAAATGGTGAGTCTGATATACATCAGTATTTCAGTGGGATGAAGGTGAATTAAATAATGATTGCCCTTGTAAAAACAAAAAAGCAGTAAACTTTTAAAAGAGTACTTGTTATGGAAATAATATAATTTAGTATGAACTGAATATGTTTCCGGGCAATTAATTGTATGTTATTTACAACTTTATGAAATTGTATCATATTTTAAATTTATGTTAAATCAATTAGTTGAACTTGAGGTCATTTTTTGACCCACTTAAATAGGACTTAAGTACATCACAGATAAGTCTTAAGCCTAGGCACAGACTAAAAATGCACATTTGAGCTGTTTTAACTCAAAGCAACTTGCACTGACTTATCTTAAAATATGTCAGTGCCATTGTTTTGCTACTTAAATGTCCTCATAATTGAACTAAGGCCTAATCCTGGCTTAATATAAGCTCTGTCTGTGATAACAGGCCTATATATAATTTCACAATGACTTCTGTTGTCTTTGAAAATAGGGTTAAAGTGCACTGCCGAATGTTCTGACAAGCATTTATGGTAAACTAAAATATACTTTAATGTAATTTCCATTAAAACTTGAATGTCATGTATTTTTAAATATATTTGCAATTAAACATTTGTAATGATGAATTTGCGTTTTAGTATGTTTAAAATATATTAACTTTCAATGTAATATTAACACACTACAGTTAAAACTCCAAGCAAGTACTTTACATGAGCTTTAGTATGTTAGTCATCACATCAAAATAAGTTTACCTCTTTAAATTATGACAAAAGATTATCAAAATATGTTCAACTTTTAATTATGATTACATAGTACATTTTTAAAAAGTGTACTTAGGTGTCTTAGTAAAAATAGTCATGAAAGTGTATCTATGTACACTCTATGTATCTCATTAATATTATATTATCTTTAAAATATACTTTTAGGATTTGAAGTGCACATTCAAAACTATTTCACTTCTTTTTAAAATGGATGATTTCATAGAAAAGCTCACTGCATGTTGTTCTTGTTTCCTGGATTTCCGATGTATCATGTTCCCATGTGTGTCTCCTAAAGGGACTAGGTGAGCTTGTGAAGCAGGTGTACACTCTTCCTCAGGCTAATTATAATTTGTTAAAGTACATTTGCAAGTAAGTGAATACATAGCATTCCATCAGTTTTCTCGTACATGTCAATGCTTTTGAAATGATTCATTTACTCATTTGAATAAATGATGAATGAATATCTGTTATCTACACTGTATGTCTTCACGCAGATTCTTAGATGAGGTGCAGTCACACTCAATTGAGAACAAGATGAGCGTCCAGAACCTTGCAACAGTATTTGGACCAAATATCCTTCGGCCTAAAGTAGAGGACCCTGTTTCAATGATGGAAGGTAAGCATTTGCAGACATTGTAATATTTACAGCTAGAAACTAATATCTGAGTCATTTTAAATCATTTTTTAGGAACCTCCCAGGTTCAGCAGCTGATGACGGTGTTGATCAGTGAACATGAGCGTCTTTATGTGGGGACTGAGGGAGATATGTCTTCTGAGCAGACTGGAAGTTGTCTTCAGGGTCAACGCAGCATGGCGGAGTGGATCTCTGATGAGGAGATGCTGAACTGCTCATCGCTGAGCCAGGCGTCCAAAGTGGCAGAGAGTGAGTGCGACAGTGCCACGTCTTTAGACATCAGTACAGGTGCCCCTATCACTGCCAAAATGACACCTCAGGGAAAAGCTGGTGTGACTGTCAGCCCCAGCAAGCAGATGAAATCCCTCCCCTCCTGGAAATACTCCTTCAAGAGTGGAGGGGTACGCGCTCAGCCCGCTAAAATAGGGGGCTCGTCCGTGGACGTGTCCACCTTGCCCAGTACTGGCAACTGGTTGATGAACGGGCTTTCTTCTCTCCGCAGCCATCGGCGCACTTCTTCAGGAGAGCGCATGGGAAAGGATTCAGCCCTGTCGCACCGTCTGTCCACTTACGACAACGTGACCTCATCCAGTCTCAGCGTGCCCAGTGTCGCGAGCACGCCCTGGTCCACGTCCTCTTGCGAGATTTTAGTGGCCGACTCGGTAGCAAGTGACCCTTCTGGGCTGAACTCTGTGAAGGTGGAGTGGTCAGTTGGAGGGTCTGTCCGAGGGCAAAGTGAGGACAGGAGTTCAGAGGTCACGGAGAGTAGCGAAGCACTGGAAATGTGTGTGAGCAGTGCAGGCTGCAGTGAGAATGGAAATGTTGGAGATATGGTGAACGCCACGGGAGATACTGACACTTGCACAACAGCATTTAACAGTCTGGTAACAGAGCTGAAAGATGAGTTGAAGAAACAGAAGGCCAACTATGAATCACGAATACGAAGGTATGTTCCACAGCACACTGATGATTTGTATTTGTCTTTACACTTCATAAAGTAAAGTTTACTTGAACTAATTGAATTGAAGCTCAGTAAGTGAGTAAACTCTCTCATCGTTCCTTTAATGTTAGAATCTTTTCGAAGCTGAAGTGTGTAAGTTGAGATGTTGGTGCGAGGGGGAGGGGAAGTTAATGTTTTTGATTAAAGATTATAAGAGCATAGATTTTTAAAAACTAAGGATGTCATTGAATTGTCATAAAGAATTGTCCTTGGGAGTGGAAAGTTCTGCGTGTGATCTACTGAGCACGTGCAAATTAAAGAACACAGACGCAGTCAGATCATTTCCATAATTACCAACGCAATACCAGTTAGCATCTGGTTTAAAAACGTGCTTTTTTTTTGGATGGAAAATAATGGCGCAAATACCAGTACATTGACGAGCGCAAACCTTAGTAAATCACTTTGCGTGATGCATTTAAATACACTCCTCCCATAAATTGTGCACCTGAAAGGGAAACGTCTACAAATGCATATGCAATAAGGTCAGCCGCAAAAGCACTGTCCATGCCTTTTCAGCTCTAACTTTTCACTGCGTGTCTTTAGTAAGTCCTGACAGTAGTTTTTTAACGCCGAAAGAGGGTTTGCGCTGGTGCAAGCTGTTAGTAAATCTGGCCCTATATGCAGACATGAGAAAGCCATTTTGTTCGTTGATTTCCCCCAAAAAGAGTAAATACTTTGGATTTGTACGATTATTTTGAGAAATATAAAACTAGCCCAACACAGCCACAATGGCTCAACCAATGGTGAAAGTTTGGGGCGGGGCTATCTGTCTCTGCCAATAGCAAAGAGTGTTTAAGAAATCTGCTTGACAACAATTATAATTTTTGCATTTTCATTTGGTACTGCTAGCGGCGCAGAAATTACACACTTCACCTTTATTTTTAAATAAATCATTTTGACAATAAATAGTAATTTAAGTGAATTAGAATACATTTTGTGTTTCCTTTGCATTTCCTACAATATCACATGGTGTATTTGGCATTAATTTTAAAATGTAATTGATTTCTAAGGCTAGAGGAATCAAGCATCATGTTGCGTAGCCAAATGGAGAGACTAGAGGAGGAGTTTGACCAGGAGAAGAAAAAGTATCGCATGTTGGAAATCAAACTCCGCAACTCTGAACGGGCCCGTGAGGACGCAGAGACCCGCAACCGTTTGCTCCAGAACGAAATGGAGGAGTTCTTCTCCACCCTGGGAGATCTTACGTTGGGAACAAGGACAAGCAAAATTTGACCTGCGCTTTGACAGTCCTCCTGATTTAACACTGAGAGACTGCGTGTTTGTTGTAGATAGAATTTTGAAATCTCTCTGCTCATGCATCATGAGTACTCAGAGGTCATTTTGTGCTGTTTTGTAACGGCGACTTGATCGTGTAGCAGTTTTACTTTTAGCTCTGCTCTTCAGTCTTACATTTTAAAGGGATAGTTCACACAAACATACACATTCTGTGATTTACTTCCCCTCGTGTTCTAAACACATATGCTGTTTGTTTGTTTTTGTTCTGCAGAGCACAAAATAATTTTTGAGAAATCTTTTAAAAAATGTCAAAAAGCAGTGCTCTATTTTGTGTGAAGAACAAACCAAATTGTACTATTTGTAAATAATAACAGTTCATTTTTTTTGGGTGAACTATTCCTTTAAGGTGAAGCTCACTTGTTAGCAGTCATCACTTAACATGCACACATTATACCAAAGCATGACTTTCCAGACCAGACTGTTCCCTCACAAAGGCAGGTCATGTTAATGCATGGTATGAAAGAAGTCCTGATGTTTTAATCACACAATCCTTTTTCATACAAAGTCTACTTCGTTTAAAACCATTAACAGGCTGCTTCCTATCACACTTTGCCTCACACTACCAGACATTCAAGTCATTGCTCATTTAGATCAACTGTTACACCGTCAGACTTCAAACACAAACTCTTTTCAGCAAATCCCTTTATTGTAAGTAAAATGCACTATAGAATAAAAGATTAGATGAGGGGACACCATCCAAACTGTACAAGTGTTGAATTATACAGCTTGTCAAAAGTTGTTAAAATCGTTTGAAATCGACTATATCAAAAGATTACTTCAGCCGCAGGATCGCCAAGGCTAGTATTTATTTAAGCTTATTAATGTACCTAGAACTATTTCTCAGGTGTTGTTTTTCAAAACATTTAAAGAATGAGTGTCTTTATATAAAATATTTGATGGAACGAAGGCTGACATATACTTGTGGTTGTTTTTCTGTTTATTGATTCCTGAATGCAGAACGTGCCAAAGTCTTCAAAAAATGGGTATTTCATTTCAAATGAAGACTGGCTATAGTCTTCGTAATAAATTGTCGTTGTCATTAAAACTGTGTACTGTTGTGACTTTATAATGCATCAAGGAAAATCAGAAGTTGGATAATGAGCAGTGTAACAACTCATCAAATCACTGCTATGCAAACATTTTTTTTTCTTTCAAGAATTCAGACTATTAAGGACAACCTAAAGGGATAGTTCGCCCTTTCTTCTGCTGAACCCAAAATAAGATATTTTAAAGGTCACCAACCAGTTGATGGACCCCATTGACCTCCATAGTATGGAAAATAAATAGCAGTCAATGGAGTCCATCAACTGGTTGGTTTCTGACCTTCTTTTCAGCAGAAGAAAGAAATTAATGATGACAGAATTTTAATGTTTGGGTTATCCCTTCAAAGGGGATAGTTCGTTCAAAAATGTCAATTATGTTATCGATTACTCATCCTCATGCCTTTCCAAACCCATAGTCATTCATTTTAAGATCACAAATGAAGATTTTTTTTTTATGCAACCGTTGAGATTTCTGCCCCTCCACTGAAAGTCCATTCCATCAAAATTTTTAATGCTTTAAAAATTGTAATCCATTACCATAAATTTGGAAAAATTACTATATTTGATGTGCTATATCATATGTATTTGTGTTGATCAATGTTTATATATGAGAACAAAAGCCTAATCAAATCTGTTCATCAAAGCGATAGCAATCTCTTCAGAAGACATGGATTAAAGCACTTGAATCGTGGATTTCCTTTACAATGTCTCTTTATAAACCTTTATAAATGGACTGAAATGAACTTTCAGTAGAGGGACAGAAATCTCTCAGGACTCTTAAAAATATCTTCCATTTGTGTTCTGAAGATGAACAAAAGTAGTCTGGAATGACGTGAGGGTACATAAATGATGACCAAATTTTCCTTTTTGGGTGAACTAATAACCCTTTAAAGTGTTTGGTAAAACATGCAGTTCACTTTGAAAAAAGATACAATTTAAGTATGACTTCTTAGACATCAATGAGGACAAAAAAGGATGCAAGCAAACTCATTTTTCAATGGTTTATTTCCATTTTTCCAGTTGTTATGATGTTAACAGTTGAAGTTCAGTGCATTCAAATGAGGTGGTAATCTGCTAACCCTAATATAAAACAACTGCATCAGTTTGTGAAGTCTAATAAACCCAGCACCATGATCTTATGGTTCTTGTACAGTGTTCTGGACTTAAAATCAAATGCTAAGCAGGTCATGCAAGATATCGCCCACTGTTGAGACTGGGGATGAGAAACATTTCCTCTCCATTTTAATCATTCTCTTTTCTTTTTCTCAAAACAGCAAAATATGGACTGAACCCTTCTAAACATCTTCTGAAATAAATAGAGTCTGAAATAAGATGGTTCATTGTTCAGCTTTGAGTTACTGCACATAAGCTGAATAAAACAAACAAACAAAAAAGTCTAGAGGAAACAAGGACACACGCCGTTGAATTGTATACACATACATACAACACATTCTCACAGATTCACACTTACAAACTATAGACACTTGTACACTCATATTCTTCTGAATAAATAAATAAAATGAAATTATGTTTACAGTAATACTAGTAAAAATGTGAGCTGTATGGTGTCAGTGTGAGGTAGTTCAGACTCGACCTTCAAACGGCTCTTGTGTTTTCATGCCTAAAACATTACATGTTGAGAAGCTTTTGCTTTTTGCAGTTACAGTATCTTCAGGCTTCCCAGGCAAGTATGTAGGGCTTAATATCATAATATAATAATGCCACTATTAAGAGCACTTAAAACAAAAACAATAATATAAAGTAATAGCAAAATATTTAGGTTTTCTGTTTTCTTTTTTACCCTGTGCACAGGTAAATAAATCCAATGGGCTAAACCCCAGGTCAACAACATTCAGATTCCCACTTTTCACTCCAAAACTTCAGGCCTTTTCAACGTTCTCTCTCACATTCACATAAAAAGCAAATGTAAAAGAAACCCACTTCCCTGATATATCTTAATCTTATCAAATAATACATGGCACTCCACAGTATTCAATGTCATGAGTTACAATTCATATACGTACAGTAGGTCAATTCAGTATGTCCCGTTCACTTACAGCACATAAGGTGCCATTACAGGCCTTCCAACCTCACGGGGGAAATAAAAAAAACAATAGGAATAAAAACAATCTAGAGATAAATTATTTCCAAATTTGCTTCATTTCACTGTTGTACAAAAATAAGTAGCTTAATAACTCTAATGGAATATGCTAGAGATGAACTAATGTAGACATGTTTGTAGGTCTTCCAAAATAATAATACAATTTTTGAAAAACATTTGCTCTACCAACTAAAAAGTCACAAAACAAACCTTGTTAAGGGCTGGTAAAATATTAGAGAAAAACTGCAAAATCTAATATTGAGATAATCTCAGCTACAGTCATGGTCAGTATTATTGGCACCCTTGGTAAATATGATCAAAGATGGCTGTAAAAATAAATCTGCATTGCTTATCCTTTTGATCTTTCATAAAAAAAAAAAATAAATAAAAATCTAACCTTTCATTGAAGTAAACCTAATAAATGTGGAGGGAAAAATCACATTATGAAATAAATATTTTTCTCTAAACACACATTGGCCACAATTATGGTAAAGTGTTAAATATTCCCATTTCCACCATCAAGAATTAAGAAGTTTCAATCAACAGGGAATGTTACGAATCTGCCTGGAAGAGGACTATGTTGTCTATATTGTCTTGATGTGCAGTGAGGATAGTTTGAGTGGCCAAAGATTCTCCAAGAATCACAGCTGGAGAATTGCAGAAAATAGTTGAGTCTAGGGGTCAGCATATTGTTGTCAGACACAGCCTTCTATGGTCAGATGAAACTAAGAAAAGTTCTTTATGGCAGCAAACCCACCAGATGGGTTTGGTGCAACCAGGGATGAAAAGTACTCCATGCCCACGGTTAAATATACTGCTGGATCTTTGAAATTGTGGGCATATATTTTGCTGGAGGTCCTGGACATCTTGTTCAGATGCATGGCATCATGGATTCTACCATATACCAACAGATAAAAAAATCAAAACCTGACGGCCTCTGCTAGAAATCTTATAATGGGCCGTGTTTGGATCTTCCATCAGGACATCGATCCAAAACAAACGTCAAAATCAACACAAAAGTGTGTCACTGAGCACATAATTAAGCTTCTCCCATGACCATACCAGTGCCCTGACCTGAACCCTACAGAAACTGAGTGGGCTGAACTGAAGAGAAGAAGCACCAACATGGATCTGGGAATCTGAAGGATCTGTATGGAGGAATGGTATGAGCTCTTGTCAGGCGTTCTCCATTATAGGGGAAGACTCTAGAGCTGTTATCTTGGCAAAAGGAGGTTGCATGGAATAGAAAGGTGCCATTAATTGTGGCCAGTGTTTATTAGAGAAAAATATTTATTTCATGAGATTGTCCCCACATGTTCAATTGTTTTACTTAAATGAAAGGTTAGATTTTTGTGAATTTTCAATGCAGATTTATTTTCACAGACTTCTTAGTTCATATTTACCAAGGGTGCCAATAATTCTGACCAGGACGGTATTGAAGTGCAATGCTTGTTCTATACGCAGATTTTGAAGGGGTAAAATGAATTTAAATAATAAAAAAAAGTGCTGAAATCCCAGGTAACTAGGACTAGAACAAGAACACCAGAGACATATGGACAAGCACGACACATATCACAGTCTACCAGGAAATTAACCAGCAGCAAAAGTATTCATGAAAAACAGATCAGCCTGACAAAATAACTCAATGTACATATAAAAATATTTTTTCGATGTTGTGAGTTATTATATCTAAACGAAACTGTACAAAATTTAAATAAAATATGCTGTGCACTAAGATGGAAAACATGACCCAGAAAAAGCCACCTCAGGCAAGCTGTCAAAATGTACTTAACTATGTAATGTTGATATCAATGTGCAACATTGCTATGTCCATTTTAAAATACTAATATTGACAAACTAAAGATTTTCATATCCCAGGTGACTAAGAAAATTATACATTGACCCAAAAAAAAAAAAAAAAGACTCAAAATAAATGAATTTGAGAAAATATATTCACAATTCAATCTTTACAGATTACCTTCAAATCACTCTACGACAACATGACAAAATACTCTAAATGTAGCTTATAAAAGAAGAGTTTTGTTAAGGAGTTCACTATCATTGGCTAAACCTGTTAGGGCTGTCGCTAAAAAGATAAAATTGTAGTCATTTACAGCATCTACAGCAGAACTCAAAAAGTCATACCCGACCCAAAATAATGTATTAGACTGGCCTAAATCTGATACCATGCCACACACAGAGAATCTCCAGGGGAAGGTGATAGTCATCTGCAGCAGCTCAGGGGTCCCGCAGAGGCCTCCAGGCTGCTGTCCGTGTCCGAGGCCACGGTGGGCTCTGTGGACATGGAGGAGACGTCATTAATAGAGGAGGAGGAGGAGGGCTGGGGTGAGCCGTTGATCACTGCTGCACCTGTGCTATGTGAAACATAACAGTCTGTTAGATTACCTGCACGTACACCGTCAAAAATAATAATAGTTGTTGTCCACTTAAAAAGCAAGTGTTTGTGCTGCCTTAACATTTTTAGGTTTAGTCAACTTGAAATGTGAAGTTGTACCTGTGACAACATGGATATTTGAGTTGAGTAAACTTAAAATTGAGGCAGCACGAACACTTGCTTGTTTTAAGTGGAAACAACTATTTTTTGTACGGTGTAATGCGTGATGACATGCAGATCGGGGCAGATGCAGGGCCCGACAATAAGGACTGCCTGATCGCCGAGGCCAGCGTGAAAGATGTTTGGGACAGTTGACAGAATTGTCTACATCGTCACAAAAGTTTATCATTTGCACGTTTTTTTTTTTTTTAAGTCTTGCCAATTTAATCATGCAAGTGATTGTGAATGAAATGTAGATTAGTTAGGCTAGAAATTGGAATCGAGAATTGCGAGATTTTACTGGTATCTAACATTTTGGTGTCATGGTCAAAATCATTGAAAACAATAACTATTTTATTTTACTTATAACATTTTGTGGTGGGACCAGTGAAAATTTAAACCACAGGCTTGATCGGGCCATTAGATAGAATCCTTAGCATTAAGCTCTGAGATCAACATAAGCAAGTGGTTCTGCATTAGACAAAGAGAAACTCGTCTAACTAACCTAGAGGGGAGGGCTGACCTCGAATTACACCATTCTTCACCCGTTCTTCCCAATCCATAACTTCTTTATAGATCAGCTCTGATGAAGAAAAACAAAGAAAGAACAATTAGAAAGAATAAACAAAAGAGTGAGGCTACTCTTTTTGAAGTACTTAGTACACACTTATCCAACTTCAGTGAAGCCAGGCATTTATGGGAATGAAACTTTATAAATAAGTTTTTCAAGCATAAAAAACATAAGGATTTCAGTTGGGTTAAATTCACTTAAACAGATACATTAATAAATCTAGAAAATAATACTAACTAATTAACTTGAAAACATGGTGATGAACAGTGGCATTAAATTACATACTTGGAAGGGAAAAGAGCAGGGATTGAAACAAAAGTGAATTGTTTGTTGACTGATGAATCGTTTATTGTATCGTATAATAATGACTGATGAATCGTATAACATTCCAAATAAACTGATTCACTAAACTGCATCAGACCTCGCAACACTTTTAGAAACTTGTGAGGGATTTTTGTACTGTCAAGCTTCACTGTCACGAAAAATTAGCTTCTCTTTGAAAATTAGTTATGCTGTCTTGAAAAGAGCTGAGGTACTGCTGAGGTACTGTCAAGAAGCTAAAAGAAACAATCCAAATGAAAAAAAAATGTTTTGTTACTCCCCAAATCTGGATAGATGAACGAAGTCATGGAAACTGGCAAGGTTTATATTCAACAGCACATGCTCCTCTCCATGAGTTGAAAGAAATATCAATCTTTCTAATTTAAGCAACTGCCATCAGACATTTAAACACGCAGAGGAGCTTATTAACACTATTCAATCAGGTGACCGCTGCAGACAAGATTTCGACCGCGTGTGCAAATGATGTTTGTTCTAAACCTCTGGCACTTTCCTTTGCATCGGATTTCACTCCTTGAACTTTAAAGTTAGAAAAACAAACCACCTTTCCACTCATCCACTGTGTGTTCCCTCTCATCGAGCTGTTTGTCTATGATCAGAGGAGGTGGCTGAAAAGAGAAAGAGAAGCATACATAATTATACTGGAGAGATAAAAAATTAATGTGTTAAGAAAAATAGCCACAAACTCTTATGTTTCTGTTGTGAGAACTATTAGATACATTATCTTTCAGTAGTTTGGATTTTTTTGTTTTTGAAAGAAATTAATACTTTTAATTTGCAAGAATATACTAAACTGATCAAAAGTGACAGTAAAGACATTTATAGTTACACAAGATTTATTTTTCAAATAAACACAAAAATGTATCATGTTTTCCACAACAATATTAAGCAGCACAACTGTTTTCAACATTGATGATGATAATATATAATAATAATAATAATAATAATAATAATAATAATAATAATAAGAGTTTCTTGAGCATGAAAATCAACATATTAGGATGATTTCTGAAGTAACATGTGACACTGAAGACTGGAGTAATGCCATAAATAAATCCAATTTTAAATTGTAATAATAATATTTTTTCACAATATTGCTATTTTACTAGGGATGCACCGATAGGATTTTTTTGGCCGATTGTTAAACAACTATTGTTAAAAAAACGATTCCGATACTGATATAACTGATGTCATTAAAATAGATTACTTTTTTGATCATGTTTTAAAATAGCAAAGTTTAAAACTATATTAGATAGTTTATTGCTGCATCATCAAATCGTCTTCATTAAACATGGATTGGATCTATTTAACATTCAACAGGCCAACATAAATACAACAGAACAAAGATACATATGAAATAAACAGTGCTTTTCAGGTAGGTCTAAGGCCTGTTAAACACACTAGAGCGTATTTTTGGGTAAGGTGACCATGTTCAGATTATTAGAGCATTCACACACTGCACACAGAGGTAGCGCGTAGCAGGAGCAGAGCAGAAGCGGCAGTCCCACAATCGTTTCGGACCGAGTCTATTTTTGCTGCGCAGCTCACGCTGAATTAAAGCCACAGTGCATTGTTCCTGTTCAAAATATACCCGAGTTAAAATGAAAAATAACACATTTCACCATAACATCATATAAATGAGGTGTTCCGTGTTTCACAATAACCATATGACATTCAGCGCAGTGAAAAAATAACCGACAGGGACGGGTGTTGTGAGGTTTTGAGCTCGTTCACGGCTGGACGCGAAGTCGGAGCAACACCAGCCCCTGTCGATGATTGGTTGAAACACTGTTTGTTTTGGTTTTGAGTGGTGGTGTACCCATTTGTTTTTTGTGCAGATCTCAGAGCCTAGGCTGCCTACAGAGACGCGGTTTTTGGACGGCATGCTTATGGGGCGGGCAGCTAGCGGATCGTTAGGAAAGATTAGGTCATTGTTTTTGGGCCTGAAATCACTGATACAACCTTTAAGATTACTTTTATCATGTAAACTATATGCATATGTGTGTGAGATAGCAGGAGAACACGGACAACGTGCCAGAATGTACGATACTCTGTATTTGAAGTACTCAAGTACCATTGTGTGAAAGCACAATTTTTTGTTGTGAAAACAAAAGTTTTCAGGAACAGAAATTAAATCAAATGTTAGATAACACTGCTGTATAAATTAAATGTATTAATCCTTATTAAAGTTAGAACAGTTATTTAGTCAAGAGCAGTGAGCGATTGTTTTAGTTTGATTAATATTAAAACAAGGACAGCAGTGCAGCAGGAATATTAGGCTGATGTCACTTTAAGAGCTGCAAAGATCCAATATACTGATATACACATGTTTTATTTCTCAACTGTTTATGTTCACTTAACCCATAACTGGATGCATTTACTAGGATACTTACGAAGATGGGCATTTTGATATCATTTTGTGTGGATTTTTTCATTCAAGCAGCGAAAGAGAAATCAATTCTGACAGCGGGGCAGTCCGTATTGTTGAGCCCTGCTATATTTTGTACAGGTTTCATTTTGTTTTGGCAAGTATATAACTATTTTACCCAAAGAAAAAAACAGACATAATACAACTCATTGCCTTTAAGCAGTTAATTAATCAAAACCATATTGGCCTTTTTCATGCTATAGCTGATATGCATGAAAAATGTATTAGAAATTAGCTGATACATCGGCCCATGTCTAGTTTATATTAAATGTGCATATTAAATATATACACACATCTAATTTTTAAAAACACATCAAGTATCTGTAACATTTTCAAACAATAACAAACCTACATTTGGTCTCCAAATTAGACACCCATTTATTCTGGGACAGTTGTAATTTCTTTTTAAAATAGCTTTTGTAAATTTATATCTTAAAAAAATTACACAAAAACGGTAAATTATTTAGACATCAATAGTTTTGGTAAAGGGATTTCAAAATTACAACCCTTCGTTTGACTATTTGGTCAACACTAATTATGTAGATTTATTCAAAGGTACAAGGACAGGAAATCACAATGAGTTTGCATGTGTACTTAACAGCAATGGATTGGTACTTGGTGTGTGTGAATGCGCATAAGCTCACCGCTTCCACTTCAGCTGGGTCGTACCACACATTAATGTAGGGGTGCTGAAGAGCTTCATCCACAGAAATTCGTTTAGATGCATCTATTACCAGCATTTTAGACAGCAGGTCCCGTGCCTGGCTCGCTGCATAACAAATCACATCCAGTACAAAGAGAAAGAGTTAATGGTGTTTCTGAGGTTCTCAAGTGGCTTGACATGTCATCTCAAAAACACAGCAGATTATTCAGGCCACTTCACTGTGAATACACTGGAAATTATTAGAATTGCAAAATAGGTTGTTTTTGTTCTGCAAATATATCAGTTGAGCATTTAAATACTACACTAGCACAATACCAACATTTTGACATTGCCACTTGCAAACAGCAATTGCACAGCTGCCAAATTATGAAGAAAATGCAACAGAAAAATGTCACCCATTTAAACCTTTAGGTAGATGTACCTTTCAGTTTGTTGTGTTCTGAATCAGCAGGGAACAGGACGTCGGGAAACAGCTTCTCAAAGCTGTATCCGGTGTACCGTGGCCTGTTCTCCACATAGGTCCGCACTGACTGGTTGAGTTTCATCAGGAACTCCTGGGATGGTGTTCCCAGCTGCTCGATGACTTTGTTCCACTGATCAATATCTTCAGGCATTAGAAGGTTAAGAAAAGAATAAATAGGCCTAAAATATCTAAAACGATCTTCTTGCAGGCTTTCCACAAATCTTTTACTTTGCACCATTTCATTTTGAAGGCTTATGCTAAATCCATTTAGTCCTAAAAGTCATAGTGTACCAAGGAAAAACAATGTATTGTGAAGGGATGACCATGGAATGGATGACACACGATATACATGTAAGGATACGATCTGAACCCGGAAACAACACACTACCTCTGACCATTTCAGCCATGATACAGCCAACAGACCACACATCCACTGAAAAATGAAATGAAAGTGAAATTAGCATGCAACACAGAGCTAAAAAAAGACAAATAAAATGAAATCAGATGTCAAGAAAAGTGATGTGCGTCATGCAGGAACTGTCATGTCTAGCAGGGAAGTCAGTGAGGATGGAGCACAGACGTAACAGAATGATCATCGCAAAAACTATAAATAAGCCTTATAAAACATCACGGGCCTGACCATTTTCATTCATATTGTGACTCATGTTCACGAAGCTGCATTTATTTGATTAAAAAATACAGTAAAATCAGTAATATTGTTAAATATTATTACAATTTCAAATAACAGTTTTCTATTTTAATACACTTTAAAATATTATTTATTCTATATAAATAATATAAATATTATGTATTAAAATATTATGAAAATATCATTACTCATTACTCATCATTACTCCAGTCTTCAGAGTCACATGATCCTTCAGAAATTATTCTAATATGCCAATATAGTGCTGAAAAATCATTATTGCCAGTGTTGAAAACAATTGTGATGCTTCATATTTTTGTGGAAACTGATGCATTTTTCAGGATTTTTTCAGGATCGAAAATCTTTTGTAACATTTATAAAATGTGTTTAATGTCACTTTTGATCAATTTAAAGAATCTTTTTTATCAATTTAAAGAATCCTTTTCTAAATAGAAGTATACATTTCTTTTTCGTCTTCTTCAAAAATAGAAGCTTATTGACCCCAAGCTTGAGAACAGTAGTGAACACCATAGAGTGCAAAACCTTCAAATCTAATAAGCTCATAAATACAACTGACCCCAGTGTTCAAGGGTAATTTATAATATGAAACTAAAACAATGTCAGACCTTTATCACAAGAGCATAACACAATGAATGCCTAAATGTTTCTTTTTACATTTACCATGACATTAAAACACATACCAATAAGAGACAATCAGTAAATGAAAAAGCAGGTGGCAATCTAAAAAACCAAAATAATCCTTCAATATAGTGGTGTTCACTAAAGGTGAACCAAAATTAGCCAGTAAGCAAAATGAAAAGCCAACACCGCACTTCATAGATATAAATATTTGAGTGAAATGCAAAAGAAAGAGCTATAACCAACCCTAGTTTGATGAACACAGCATGCATAAAGAACACAATATAGAACCTTCATACACATTTATGCCAAATCAGTGGGGGACTATACAGTATATCTAGCTCAATATATTCCGCATGACTCTGTGAGAATAATACAGATTCTCAAAATGACCTGACAATCTAAGCGTCAATTATACATTTTTGAAATTTTGTGGGTCAAGGATACAGTCCCTCCCAGGAAAAAGGATTTTGTGACGGACCATTTCTGCCAAAATGCAGCCCACAGACCAAATGTCCACTAAGCGCGTGCAGCAGAGGGAAAGAGAGAAAACGGTTAAGCAGGAAGTCAGGGGGTGTTAGTATTTTTGTACTGTTGCATAAGAGCTTGTTTTATTCATTAGAGTTTGGGTAAGAAATGAATGAGCACACCAAGCCATTGTCTACTCTTCACACACTAAACAGGCTTCACATTTTATCAAAGACAGAACAAAAAAGAATGAATTCCCAACAAATTGTATGCCTTGCAACACATTTTGGTGCTGAAACCACAAAGCTATCAGTGCCAGGAAAGCATCAGAGAGGCCTATAAAAGCGTGAATTGAAACCTGCAACACGAGGATGATATTGGTAGTTAAGCATACATAGGATGTGCCAACTAGGCATTCTGTAGCTTGTCAGCAGCACTGACCATTGGCTTGATATCCCATTCCAAGGATGACTTCAGGGGCTCTGTAGTAACGCGTCACCACATATGGTGTCATCAGCAGACCTGTAGCTGCTGTCCTGGCCAGACCGAAATCCAGGATCTTCAGAGTACAGTCTGACTTTACCACGATGTTGCTGGGTTTTAGATCCTAAAGAATAACAGGACAGAATATTAGTCAATAAGGCGTTTTTTTGCATTCTCATTTATATCATTTGTTTGCTTTAAAATATATAAAGCATATTGGGTCCAAAAGTCTGAAACGACAAAGAAAATCAACACCAAAGTAAAAAAAAGAAAAAGAAAATTACAAAGATTTAGGATTTTGAAAAATGTAAATAATAAAAGTTTTTGCGATTGGTAAGATTCTTTTAAATCTATCTCTTATACTCACCAATGCAAAAAAATAAAAAAATAAATAAAATACAGTAAAAACAATATTGTAAAATATTATGTCAATTTTTTAATAACTGTTTTCCATTTTAATGCAAATTTCAAAATGTAATTTATTTCTGTGATGGTGAAATCTGGGACAGCATCATTACTTCAGTCCTCTTCCGTGTCACATGATCCTTCAGAAATCATTTGAGTATGCTGATTTGGTGCTCAAGAAACATTTATTATTATTACTATCAATGTTGAAAACAGTTGTTCTGCTTAATATTTTTCTGGGAATTGTGATAAAAAAAAATCAGGATTCTTTGTTGAATAGAAAGTTTAGAAGTACCATTTATTTGAAATAGTCAATAGGTTTCAGTTCTATTTTCCACACAAAATGTTATGCTGATAATATATTGTAATATACAAAAAACAGAAGCAGACTTTTGGACCAGTGGCAGCAGCATTTAACACTCAGTTAACATTAATAGGTAAAAAAAAAAAAGTTAAATTTCCACAAAAAAATCAAAGATTGATTGTAAATAAACTGCCAAAGGTGGTTATAAACGGTGTGTGCTTTGGAAAGGATATTATATATCAGCTACAGTATTGAGTTTTTTAGGTTTCACTTGGTCCTGTCTAACTGAAACTCAACCAGCAATACACATATATTTCCAGGGGGTAAAGTGAATTAAAACTAATGTTCTGTACTCTTTAAATCTTTCCACATCATTAACCTTGAAAAAGGCTTTCCTTCAATGTTCCGTTGCTTTCTCATCACCTAATCGATCTGTCAGAGAGTGAAACCATTTTTATTCATTTAATGCTTGATTATCCATGGTTGCAAATGAAATTAGCATCTTTAAATGTTCAAAGGTCGCCGTTTAAAAAACATGACCTTGTGCGGTGAGACAAGATTTATTGTATTGCATCCATATAAACGTCTCCGGTCAGATCTGTGCAAAAGCAGCACACCGTATAAGACAGAGGTAAAGTCAAGGTGAAACAGGACTACAGGACAGTGATGTTTACTGAGGATCACTTGATCGCTTCCCTCCTGTCGCCTCTCAACACGTCCCTGCCTCAACAGCGCAATGCAGTCCACAGCAGCAGCTGCAGTCAGGCAGTCAGGCAGGCAGAGGTCTGGCTTTTTGTAATCAGCCCAGGGGATGAAACCCCTCCCCCTCCCTCACCTTAACTGATTATTAAGCTTTTCGCCGTCACTGCAACCTTGGCTGCGTACGGCAGTCTTTTTGTTTAGGCGGACAGGCTTTAGGCTAAAGAGCACCGACCCTGTGGATGATCCCTGCGGAGTGGAGGTGTTTTATTCCACACAGCGTCTGGTACAGAAGATAGGACAGCCGCTCGTGGTCCAGCTCCATCTGAATGACTTGGCAGAGGTTGGCATCCATCAGCTCCATTACTAGGTAACTGCCGATGGGGAAGGGGCGGGAAGGGGAGGGACAAAAAAAGGGGGTGTGATGGGGGGGTAGGAGAGAGCAGAGAAGAAGGGGAGGGTGTGTGTGCGGATGTGAGAGAGCATTAGCGGGGTATCAGCTGGGATCTGGCGTTTTTAACTGTATGAATGCACAATGTATACTCACACATCTTGGAATTCTTCTAATGTTTTTTGGGGTGTAAAAACATTTAAGAGCCCTATTATCTGGGAACGAAAAAGACAAGCATATCTATTAGCCCTGCTGGATGCTGGATCAATGTTTCTCTTTGCATGCAACATGCACCCATTTTGGAGTCATGGTGACTTACATTTTTATGGTTGACACACTTCATGAGCACCAGCTCTCTGTATGCACGTTTGGCATGAGTCTGATTCTGAAAAGGCCGGCTGAGTTTCTTTATAGCCACGTTTCGCTCAAGGTTGTGGTCATACGCTGAGCTAAAAGAGAAAAGCATGCATAAAACAGATGAAAAGATGCGGCGACTGTGTAACGTCCTTGATTTGAGGTGGAATTTGAGCTCTAGAACGTACCAGACTATTCCCTGAGCACCCGAGCCAATGGGTCTTAGATTCTGATAGCGCTTCAACACTGTGAATGTCGAATCACCCACATCTACGCTGTAGAACTCTTTTTCTCGCTTATTTTTGTTCATGATGAAGTCGATGTCCTAGCATCCGAACTAGGCAGACTTTTACAAACCTAGACCACAAAAACAAAGCAAAATGCACTATAGATTGCAATTGTTATGATATCCCTAGCATCGTAACATCATTTTTCTGCACTCTGTGTTGTCCTGGCAGAGCAGACTAAACTGAAAGGACAGCACAGAGTGGTCTCGAGCCTCTTTTTTGCTCTGGGCTTTATCTCTCTGCCATCAAAAAGAAAATAACTAGAGCATACAGCTGTTAGAAATATACACACACATAAAAAGGGGACTCGCACGCCACCAAAGAGTAGGGCAGTATCCTAATAGCTCTTAACCTGAGTTTAAATAGCAGGACTAACAGAATGACCCAGATCCACAGAAAAATGCTCCCACATTTTTTTTTGGTGTCCGGAAATGGCATAATATCAGGGATATTTTTTGTCTGACATGTCACAGTACATTAAAAGTGACACAGTTCACTGTGATGGGAGGAAGTAGCACTGAATAAGTCTGAACAAAACAAAACAAAAAGCATGAAAAAATGCATTTGGATCCATTATAGCAACAGAGAGAATTTAGCCAAGATTCGAATCTGGAAAACCCTAGATCAGGAGTCTGTGGTTGTAACCTTGTATAATCAAGCAAGTGAAAAAAAGAAAGAAAAAAGATCATTTTAATATATTACAGGCCCATGTTTAATTGTACATTTAAAAATTAAATTGGTGCTTATGATTGAATATTAATGAATGCTTGCTTACATTGTAGAATTTGACATGCACCCAAACAAACCAGTTAACCAATTAACATAATTTCTCATTTTAATCAGATCATAATAAAGGATTAGACTTCCAGGCTAATAGCACTCTCACAACTAAACAACATTCACAAATGGAATAATTTCAAACCACAAGTATTATGCACCACAAAAGAAATAATCGATAGAAAGAAATAGAAACACCTTTAAAATTCATGGAATTCCTTCAGCTCTAATGTGATATCAAATGAATTTATTAGAAATAAAATATTCAGGACAGCCTTCCTGGTGAAAAGTACAAACAAATCACAAGTGACCATTGGCTAATAAAATAAACACTTTTATAGAGATATCATATCAAATTAACTAGAAATTTCAACAACATGACAAATTCTGATTAAGATACAAACTTTAATCATGTGTTCCTGCCACTAAACTTTAGGCGTAATGTTTTGTTTTTGTTTCATTAATAATAAATGACAATTTTACCGATCAAACACACAGATATAATGGGCAAATTCTGTCCCAAGCTAGAATGATTTAGAATGTTTATAATGCAGGATACATACTGTAAGTTAGTCATGACAGTACAGGCCTGTGTAAGTTATGTATAAAATAAAATAATTATATATATTCTTAACTTGATCAGTGGTCAGTATAAATGTTAAACCCTATGTAATTCAATCTACATTCAAATGTTACGTTATTGATTAAATTGTATCTAGAATACACACAAGGTATAGTATGGTTACAGCGGGTGGGTGGCAAAGCGAGCGAGCAGCTTGACAAATAGCATTGTAAGCGATCTCACGTAACCAGGCTCATTTATTAGTCGCTACGTTTAAAAGCCTCATCATTCATAACAGCGACATTGTCGTAAGCTATTACACTTTCAAAGGAAGGAAAATCAGCTGTGATGTGTGCAGACACCCTCCCCCACTGCGAAACAATACCACGTAGTATTAAAACCACCTTAAAACGCTCACTTACCTGCTACGAATGAAATATAAACACTTCCTGTATCCTAAAATGCGACTAAATATTAGGGCTCTTCAGAAATGATGTGGTGAAGTCTCTATTGATTATTAATAGCGCTTATTCGGCAGCTGATTTCGATAACATGACCTCACCGTATTGAAAGCGCTTTCTTCCACTGGCAGCAGGCCTCGCGTGCACTGCGGACGACATGCGCTCTACGTCACCAAACCCCCACGCGCTTCCGTGCCATCACGCAGGTCTATTCATAGATGCATTTTCTTTCTTTCTTTCTTTCTTTCTTTCTTTCTTTCTTTCTTTCTTTCTTTCTTTCTTTCTTTCTTTCTTTCTTTCTTTCTTTCTTTCTTTCTTTCTTTCTTTCTTTCTTTCTTTCTTTCTTTCTTTCTTTCTTTCTTTCTTTCTTTCTTTCTTTCTTTCTGTTTAGACTATCTGTCTTAATCTACAGCCTAGAATCTACAGGCCTATTCTTACCCCTCTAAACATAATTTGTAAATGCAAAATGCTTCAATTAGTTGTTATCTTGTCATCAACTGTCATATTTTCTATACATTTCTATTAGACTTTTTTGTTTTTTTGTAAATGTGTCCTGAATTGAATTGCGGAGGTGAGTTTTGAATTTTACTAACGAAGGGAAATGTTAGGCTAGCCTACTAGATCTACCATTGATCATCAAGTTCTCTAAAATAGCAGAGGTGCATCTCATGAAGCTTTATCTGGTAAGCAGTAACCTACAACAGTGTTACACATTCTGACAGTGGAAAAACAACAATGAAACATGCAGGGTCAACAGCCTTGAAGAATGACTTTATGGCTGAGGCAGGAATATTGCGAGAACAAGAGTGTCCTCAATTATCAAACATTTGTAGGCAGGAAAGGTATGTCAGACAATGTTCACTGTAATAGAGTATACTTGTAGAGTATACACTGTAATGCTGTATAGTCCTCTTGCATTTTGCAATAATATTATTTATAGAGACATAATGTAACACACAAACACACACGTGTGTATACTACATACATTATTGTATACCACATAGAGTAATGTGTATATTTTTACTGCTGAAATATATATGCCATTGGCATATATATTTCAGCAGTAAAAATATACATGCCATACATATAAAGTGCAGTCTTGTGCATTTTCAATCACTGTCATTAAAATTTTAACCATGTTTACATTTGAATTTAATGACAGAGTACACTAGCTGTTATATTGACAACATGACTTAGCATTTTGACTATATTGTGTGTGAACAATGACTCAAGGACTTGTCATTCTGAGATGGCACTGATATGTTCATTGACATAAATAGCCTACTTACTTTTGAGAGATGAACTAAGGATTTTGAGCAAGGTACAGGCTTTGGCAGTAATCCATTGTGTGGTTCGTACGAATTGTTTTGAGAAATACACTTACTGGTTTGCAAATCTTAAGGGTGATCAAAAAAAAATAGGCTACAGCTACAGCTCTGTATAGTGACAGAGAAAAACTGATTGAAATAATCATACATCTCTTCAATATGTATTGCGTGAAAATTTATATGGGCTATCTGTTTCACACACAAAAAAATGGACTGTCCACAGTTGTGGCGCCTAATAAAGTTTTTTCAAAATTTAGTGTGTTTGTTTATCAAGGAGACAACAGAGGCAGAGGAGCTTGATGAAATATAAGACAGGTAAACACCACTTGTTTTTATATGCATTTTGATTGTAAGTTCCAATCTAGATGCAAATGTAAGCAAAAAGTGTGCAAATGTTTTATTGTGTGTATTTAGGATACACATGCTAGCGTTAGCAAGACAAAAGAGTCTTATTTTATTCCAAAAATGTTTTAAATGTACTTAAATGTGTTTTAATTTAATAGATGACATGAGATGTGGTGAAAAATAATCAGAATTCTTCTGTGAATTCATTGTAAGGGAGGAATAAAGGACATCAGTGGAAATGCTACATATTAAAATAGGCCTAAAAGGTTGACTAAAAAAATGTTCCTGCTGACTCCTTCATCCTCTTCTGTCACTGCTCATCTAATCCAATTGAGCTCTTAGCTGTAGTCTAAGAATAGTTGTTCAATTTGCAAAAAGTTTCGAAGACCCACAGACATCCGTTGCTTCTTAGTGATTAGACGTGAGTAGTTTATCAGTAGCTAAATGCATTTTTGTATGGTTGTACAATCCTGCAGTATGCTGGAGCAGAGGCTGGGTCACATGTGGTGCTTGATAACAGAAGGTAAAGGGAACATGTAGTGATCCACTGGATTAAAGTGTGTGCACTGGGACTAAAGGCATCAGAGGGAGATCAGGACCTAATACACTGAATGCTAGAAGGTAAAAATCTATTAATATTCCTAAGATGAAAAATCATGTAGTAGCTTTAATTTGTGTGATTTAAAATTCATGAAGTTGTATGTTGGATTAAACAACATATTCTTTTTGTAATTGATTAATGGAGCTCCATGACTTCTTGTGCTGAGCTGTGGTGTACATCTTAGACTTTTTATTTAGCCAGGGAAGGCCTTGAACCTGTCGATCAGTGAGTATACACAATGCAAAAAGAAGGATAAAGAAAATTCATCCTTACTTTCCTTATATATAACGGGTAAGTTTATTTATTTAACCACTGCTCCTGTCAGTATGTGGCACAAAGACTATGTTGTTTGGTATATCCTCAAATTTGATTATTGTAGGAATGCAGTGAGTTAAAATAGGGGTAATAATGGAACAACGGCTTTAATTATTATTATTTTCTTTGCTCTTATAGGACTCTTATATGCTGATGTAATTTATATTATAAACTTGACAGGTGATTTTTATAAAATGTAGTTTGATCATATCTTCTCAGTTGTTTAAAATATTAAGGCAGTTATCAAAGTTTCATGAAATGTTGTTACATTTTCCCAATAATAATTGAAAGATGATACATTTTTACATGATTTGTTACATTTATTTAACCCATAGCAGATTTTGACTCATATAACTGCTATGTTTATTTAAGTATTTTTAGCATTTGTATGCTTAAACTAAGACAAAATTAAGCATGCTATTTCTGAAAGGCCACAAAAAGTAACTCAGTGTTCAGACATACACATCTGCAGGTCCTGCTTAACCTTCTTTGGAGTTCAAGCTCATTATAGAAGGGGTATGTTTTGTGTGTGTGTGTGTGTGTCTCTACATATTTGTACATATCTGACTTGTTGAGGCAGTGAACAACATCATCCATAAATAACCAATTTTTCTATTATTGCATGTATGTGTTAATGAGGTTTTTATTTTTTATTTTTTAACAAAGGTGTTGAGTCAGCCTGTTAACAGAGGTTATGTAATTAACTAGATTGTGTAATCTGCCTGTATTGGCACCTAGACCTGATCTAGTTCAATATAATAAACTTCAAGAGAGCCAAACAACAACAGACTGAACGTAAGGTTTTAAAATAAACTACAATCATTCATTTTTGCCTCTTATTTAAATGCATTTATATATTTAAATGTATTATATCAATTAAAATGTAAAATTCATGTTATATATTTTGTATGGCATTAAAAGTTAAATTGAAGTATTTTTCAAATAGTTCTTCAAATTACTTATACACAATACATTGCTAAATATCTGTGAGATGGTTACTGAGTGAATTATTATTTATTATTCATTATTTATTAGACCTTCCATTAATTTGACAGTTAATTTGACAAATAAATAAATGATTGTATCATGGCTTGAAAGGAGGGCATGAAAAAAGTATGGAGACATCAGCTGAGAGACATGATTGTAATTATTATTTGAAATAATGAATTATGCTAAATAACACCAGGACTGTGCTTAGAAAGTCAGTACTGTCATTTTTTTTCATGATGCATCACCATGAAAATGAAACACCTAAAGACCAGTTAAATGAATGAAAAAGTCACTATACTATTGGTTTATTAAATTATCTTCCTCATATATCAAAAAGGCATGTATAGTGAAGTTAATTTCATTGGTGCTCTAGCAAGCTATTTAGATTTTTTTACTTTTTTTGAACACCATGTACTAACTGGGACATTCTTTTGAGAAGTGCATATTATTGATTAGTTTTGGGGATGTAGGCCTACATGGCATGCACTTGATATGAAATGTCTCCCCCTGCCTTCTGTCTTGTGTAGTTACAGTTCGACACACTTGGAATAAATGAAAAGATCTCAGGGAACTCTGTACTGTTCAGTATTGTAGCAGGTGAAAAAAAATATAGAAGTAGACGTGAATTAGAATTACAGTATATAAACAGGAATTTCATATATAGGGGAAAACTGGCTTAAATCTTTTGCCATAACTTGTGTAAAAGATTTCAAATCTGTATGTTTGTAGCTTTCTGTTCTCCAAAAAGGATCTGAAAAGGTGTCCTCTGAAGTCCAACCTACAGCGATTATGCAACACAATTGGCACATTCTCACCTAAACTCGTTCTTTTGATAGTTGGAATGAAGTCAGCAAAAAGATAAAATTAGATCATTAGACCGATTTAGATTTACACATCACACATTATAAATAGATGTATATTGCACAAAATTGTTATGAAACATTGGCGATGAGAGCAGAGTCCCTGCTGATCACTTTGTTTAGGCTCCATCCTCTTCTTTCAACAGATTTCTCCCCTCCTCCATCAGCCATTTAGCTTGTGTCTCTCCTTCTCAGGTATCTGTCTCGCGACTCTGCAGAATGAGCAGCACATTTGTGACCATCGCAGAGGTGCTGGAAGCCAGAGGAGGACCGCTGGAAGAGGATGAGGTTTGGTCCCTCCTGCTGGGCTCGGCTGAATCACTTGTAGACCTGTCTTACAAAGGTAAAATGTTGACCTTGCAGTTACAGTTTTTTTTCTTTTCTTTTCTTGCTGGTGAAGAGTGCAGTCCCATGCAAAATTAAATGAATGTGGGTCTGTTTTTCTAGGTCACAATATCTGCAACATTATAACTCCGGCATCACTGCTCTTGTCTGCGACTGGGACACTGGCGTTCAAGAACTGTGCGATGACAGATGAGGTTTGTGCCTTCACAGCCCCAGAGATGCTGCAAGGCCGTGCCATTTCCACCAAACTAGCCATGGAGAAGGTCAGTTTCATTCAGCGACATCAGGAGGTTATTATACACTTAACATGCAAAATCTGATTTCAACCCTCTAAGGACACACTGGCAATATAAACTGCATAGGCTTGTACATATAAATAACATTTACTAGCTAATATGTGACCCTGGAACTCAAAACCAGTCACATGTCGCACGGGTAGGCTATATTTGTGGCAATAGCCAACAATACATTGTATGGGTCAAAATGATCTTTACTTAATATCCTAATATTTTTTGGTAAAAAAAGAAAAATCGATCATGTTCCATGAAGATATTTTGTACATTTCCTACCTATTTTGTACCTTTCCTAATTTTTCAAAATAGTTGTATCTCGGCCAAATATTGTCCTGTCCTAATAAACCACACATCAATGGAAAGCATTCATGTGATGTATATATCTCAGACATTATTTATTTAGTCACAACTCTCAGTTTTTTTTTTTAGATCCCACTTGTGTGAGGGACACCCATCCTAAAATGCACTATAGTAATGTACTGTTAAATGTATTGGTTATACTTTATTTTGATAGTCACTTTAGACGTTCTACTAATTATAAGTAACTTTTCAACTACATGTCAACTAACTCTCATTAGAGTATTAGTATATTATAGTAGACTGTCAGTAGACTGAATTATGGTTAAGGGTTAGGGTTAGGAGAATATATTGACTTGTAGTCGCCAAGTTACTTATAGTCAGTTGAATGTCTGTTGGGGGACCAACAAAATAAAGTGTTAGCAGATATTAAACTGACAGTCTCTACTAATACTCCAATGACAGTTAGTTGACATATAGTTGAAAAGTTACTTATAGTTAGTAGAATGTCTTCTTATTTGTTTACATTACTGTTCAAAAGTTTTAGGCATGTTAGTATTTTCACCCCCAAAAATGGTTTTAAGACAGTTAGGTCTTAGGTCTTTATAGTGTGTCAGTGTGAAATATCAGATTACATTTCAAACATTCCTTTTGCCATTAATTGTAATAATCCAGTGAGATTTTTGTATGCACAAGGAGTCTAACAACAGCCGGTATGATCCACACGGAGATCTGATCTCACCATCATCAAGTCTGTCTGCGATTACATGAAGAAACAGGAGCAAACCTGGAAATGGAATCTGATATTTCCTACTGACACACTACAGCAAAAGATATAAATAACTGTCTTAAAACCTTTTTTGTATGTGTGAAAATACTAACGCGCCTTAGACTTTTGCACTGTACTGAATATTAATCAACATTCTTATTTATTTATTTTAATCTAATTTATTTATTTTAATCTATTTTATTTTTTTACTTTTTTATTTTAATCTTGTTATTTATTTATCTTTACATTTTACAGTTTTTCTTTAGACTTTTCCACAGACCCCCTTGCGTCCCGGATCCCAGTTTGGAAATTCTGACCTGGCGTGAAATTTAGTCGAAATGTAGAGGGTTGGATTTATTTTACAAAAGTGCCCTTCTTTATGGCTGTACTTAAGTTGAATGCTCAGAAGAGATACTGATGATTTGGGTGTCGTTTCTTCCAGATAATCGTGTATTCTCTTGGTATGACTCTGTATTGGTCAGTTGATTATCATCTCCCTCAAAACCAGGTCAGTTTCACAGAAATCCGAGTAAGAAATAAGAAAGTAAAGACTGTATAAGATTATAAGTAACCATATAAGAATAAGAATGAACAAATACCAGTGAATAATAAGCTAGCAACATTAAACTTTCATCACCTTTATTTTCCATCTGAAAATATTGTGGAAATGTGTTTTCTGCTTGTTTAGCCCATTCAGCTAAGTGACTCTCTGAATTGCCTTCTCCTGAGCATGTGTGAGGACATGGCCCATCGGCGAGCCAACCTGAACTCCATCTTGGAGTTGTGTGAATCGCATCACAAAGCGTCTCTCCTGCCTCCTCCTAACAAAGTCATCAAACAGCTGGTAGAGGATGTCTTCCAAGACTCTGTGAGTTTACGAAAAGCATTTATACCTGAAAAAATTCTCAGTTGATCAATTTATAAAATTGGAAGCGAAGGAGTTCATGAGATCTTCATTTCCAGGTGGATCGAGCTGCTTTAACTGAAAATGTTGTGCAGTTGAGTGGGAAAAGTCAGATGATCAGAGAAAGACTTCATGGTAGGAATAACGAATTCCTGTTATCCTCTTATAGTTGTGTAAATACTGTAAGAAGTGTAGTCAAATAAGTAATAGTAATTTAAATAATAATAACAACATATTTTGTAATATTTTGGGGCCAAGCACCAAAGGTGCGCAGGCAACTATTGTATCCGTTAGTCGTCTTCTTCTTCTTCTTCTTCTTCAGCTCTTGAAGTCTATAGCAGTCCTTAGGATGTATGGTAAAAAGTTGTGAAATTTGGCACACATATAGAAGACACTCCAAGCATTAACCATAGCAATTTTGGAGTCTCTAACTCAATCCCTCTAGCGCCACCAGCTGTCCAAAATTTTACTTACATTTATGCTAATAACTTTTGAACCGTAAGGGTCAGAAAGAATTCTTTCTGTTCAATTCCGCCATTTTGAATTTTCCACAAAAGTGCTCTCATCAGCTCCATGCCCTGAAGGTACTCAAAAAGTTTCGGGGCAGCACCACCTTGTGGTCAAGAATTCTTAAGAAATTTAAAAAAATGCCAATAGTTTTTGATTTATTTTGCCTATTGTAATTAAACTGTTCTTAATAGATTCCTTGGATAAAAAAACTATGACAAAATTGGTATCTATGTTGCCCTGATTTTCACAAAAATGTTGCTCAGACCTTGCTGACAACCCAACCCAACCCAAGTTAATTCGTCAAACCTTTCTCCTCTAATGTGAGAGCAAATTTTCCTAAACAACATGCAAAAACGTATCTCTGCAACACTTTAGCATATTCTGACCAAACTTGTTTTTTGTTATTACAATCATGACCTGATGGTACCTGTACAGTTTCGTACAGTGCCTCCTAGTGGCCACTAAATATGATGTTTTTTTTTTTTGCTTTTAAAGTATTTATAATGCATGTACATTTGGCTTGATGTTTTGATACATATTCAAATGGGTTTATGTAGCAGGTGTTCATAGACAGTGGTGAACGAAGTATAGTACACAAGTAAAAGTACAGATACCCTATTAAAATATTACTCCTGTAAAAGTAAACTCATTTTTAGTTTTACAAAAGTACTTGATTTTTAATCTACTTAAGTATTAAAAGTAAAAAGTACTGATTGATGAACCATATATTTATTCTAGCTAGGACTAATCAGACTAGTCAGTCGTCTGCAAATGAGCAAACCTTTTATTTTATTAACAGCACTTATTATACACTATCAAAACATTAAACTAAAATATTGATTTAAGTTACTGATAATTCAACTGTGCTAACAAGTTAAATAATATACTATGTAGTATTTTAAATTTGGGGAAAATAAAATGTGTAAATGTGCAACAAATGGTATACAAATAAAAGTTCTAAACAAAGTGCGCATATCTAATGGTCAAAAGGCTCAATGAGGGTGTTCAATGACAAAACAATTTTTTAAAAAGGAAGGAAAAGTTGGCACACCACAGCTCCAAAAATAGAAAAATATTTATTTCATGTTCTCACCACAGGTGATGTTTCGAGCCCAAAGGCTCTTCATCAGTCTGAGCCATAAGTTTCAGTGGTTAATCCAGACATAGTCCTTGGATTATAATGTTTATCCTAAAAATTAAATCAGTAAAACCCTGCAGGTTTGACGAACATGTGCGTAAGAATTCACCATTACACCAATAAAATAGGATTAACGGTTTAACCTAAACCTGAACATGAGATTACAAAATGTTGTAATCAGGCTCAAGCTATAAGCATAGTGCTCATATGCTTGACGGCTTTCCAGAGCACTTACTTGTGCAACAATGTGTAGTATAAACTTCTGTGTGTATACAATGAGTGCACAGTATACATTGTGACGGTAGTGATCAGGTCTCTGTTGGGCAGGTAAGCGTGGACCATATCCTGGTTATACAGAGGGGAACGGAGCTACAGGAGAGACTCGCAGACTGTCTCTGGACTCTGAGCTAAAGCAAGGTGAGCTCATACACTACTTTTCAAAAGCTTGTGTTCGGTTTTGAAAGAAGCCTTATACTCACCAGTGCTGCATTTTTTTGATCAAAAGTATAGGGATATTGTTAAATATTATTACAATTTAAAATGACTGTTTTCTACTTTTATATATTTTAAAATGTGATTTATTCCTGTGATGGCAAAGCTAAATTTTAAGCATCATTACTCCAGTTTTCAGTGTCACATAATCCTTCAGAAATCATTCTAATATGCTGATTTAGTGGTAAAGAAACATTTCTTATTATTATACTTTTTTTTCCATTACAATGTAATGCTTCTTTGATTAAAAGAAAGTTTAAAATAACAGTATTTATTTGGAAAAAGAAATGTCTTTACTGTCACTTCGATCAATTTTAATGCATCTTTGCTTAGTAAAAGATTTCTAAAAAAAAAAAAAAAAAAATGGCACTGACCCCCATTTTTTTAACATCAATTTGTCAGCATCAATTTAAATGTTTATTTAAATTATTGTTGCTGAGCATTTAGACATACAGTACTTATTTTCAGTATTCAGCCTAGATGATTTGTTTTTGTTTTATCTTTCAGAAATTTCCCATCAACAGAAAACCTGGTCTCTCAGAAGTAGACCTAGTCAGACCACATCCAATCAGGGCTCAAACAGGTTGGTAGTTTTGCTTTGCACTTTAAAATGAGCTATTAGTGTTGGTTAATGTCAGTCTTCTTTGATACTTTGGTATCCCAGATCTCCACTGGGACCTCACCACAGACGAAGCACAAGTTGTTGGCTGTCCCGGAGTACATGCCTCAACTCTCCCAATAAGAGTGAAGCTCGACCTTCTAGTCCCTGTATTACTGTTAGTGAGTCTGCAGTCAGCCTCTCCCAAAGGAAAGCTAAGGTAATGCGCTTCATATATGTGCTGTACTATAATATGAATGCTGCATTTTATGCTAATTTAGTAGTTGTTAATTGTCTGTTTCCATGTTTTAATTGTAGAGTCTTGGACCTGAATTTACCAGGATGATTGATGAACCTCAAATAATTTTAGAGCTGCCAGGATCTATAGTGGTAAACTCTGTTTCCGTATTTTTGTTTACATGCATGAACTTATTTTTTAAGTGTTCAGCACTTTTGTTAAGCTTTACTGCATTCTAAGGCTACAGAGTTTGTGTCTCTGTATATTTATTGTCTTCTCCCTTTCTCTTTCGATCGATACAGTCAAAGAAAGGCAAGTCAGGCTTGTCTCAAAGGGAAGTTAACGTGATCATGCCAAATGAACAGTGTGTGGCGGTGAAATGTGACATCAAGTCCCGCGGGAGAGATGTATTCGACATGGTTGTGGCACACGCTAATCTTGTGGAACATTTTTACTTTGGCCTTGCTTTCATTGATGGTAATGCAGCCTTGTGTGTGTCGTTAATGACTGACAGAGAATCACATTTTTATATTATCCACACTTTGAGCTGTCTTCCAAAAGTGAATAATTAAATTTTTCTCCTTTAGATGGTGAATATTTCTTTTTGGACCCTGAGACAAAAATCTCAAAGGTTGCCCCAGATTACTGGAAGAAAGTGGCTTCTGCAACATTTACCCTTTTTCTCCGTGTCAAATTTTTCCCTGATGACATCTCCTACATACTGTATATCTTTTTTAACTGTTTTACTGTTTACATATACAGTACATTATATTTAGATGGTCTGTTTAAAGACCCCTTGATAACAGGCTTTTTAGGACATATACACTAAGTTTTAAAAGTTTGGGGTCAGTAAGATTTTTTTGGGTTGAAAGAAATTAATACTTTTAATTTAGCAAGGATGCATTAAATTGATGAAACGTGACAGTTAAATCATTTTAACTGGTACACATGCAGTCTTGGTGAGCAGAAGAGACTTCTTTCAAAATATTTAAAACATCTTACTGACCTTTAATTTTTGAACACATTTAAAGAAGTCTTTCAGGAAGCTGCACTTGTCAAGTCATGGGGCCTTTAATGATCATTATTCCTAATTGTTTGCAATGAAATCTCCTTTTATTATAATGCTCACTGTTTGTTTTTGTCTTTTGATTTTAAAAGGCATAGACTTACACGACACCAATATTATCTCCAGCTGAGGAGGGATGTTCTGGAGGACAGAGTGTACTGTAATGAGGAGACTGTATTGTTTCTTGCTGCTCTCGCACTGCAGGCTGAGTTTGGAGATTATATGCCTGAAGTGAGTCAGACCTTAATGAGCATTTTCATTTTCAACTGACCTAACTAGACAGTATTTTGAGAAATCAATCTGACTTTTTCAGGTTTACGGGAAGAACTATTTCCAGACGGAACAGTACATCTCTAAGAGAGTCACAGAGAAAGTGGCCTTGCCCTGTTTAAGAGAGGAGTTGCCAAGGTTACATGCCAATAATGCCCAGATGCTTCCAGAGGAGGCTGAAATGGAGTTCTTAAAGGTTCTTTTTTTTTTGTTGGGCCTTCAGTCTAAAATGACTCTTCTAAAGCTTATAAAACTTAACAGTAAAACAAATGAACTCTCAGATGAATATAATTGTTCTTTTCTTCAAATATTTGGATGTTGGATCGTAGTTTTCAATACCTCATGTGTCTTTCACGCCTTTATAGATTGCACAACAGCTACCAGAGTACGGGGTGCTGTTTCACAGAGTAGCCCGTGAAAGGAAACCTATTATTGGAGAGCTGGTTTTGGGAATTTGTGCCAAAGGTATTCTGGTGTATGAAGTCAAGAACAATTCTCGGATGTTAAGCCGCAGATTTCATTGGACAGAGACAGACAGTCTGTCAACAAGTGTGAGTTTACGGCTGTTATTTGTGTGGCTTATATTGCTTGTTTAGCTATTTTTTTGTTACTTCATTTAGTCCAGTAATATGCTATTTCAAGTTAAAACACCTACATGATGTTTTTTTGTGAAGGTTTTAATCACGTTCTGTTATTCCTGCCACAGAGACGAAAATTTACCATTGAGTGCAGCCCGAGTGGGAAGAAGCACTCTTTTGTGACGGAGAGCTCAAAGATCGCACAGTACCTCCTGAACCTCTGCTCAGCCCAGCACAAGTTTCACAGTGAGATGACCTCTCGTCAGCTGACCTACTGTTTAGCCTCAGGTGTGTAAAATCATTTGTGTATACAGTGTCATTTGAAGTTGAACACTTAGAGTCCAACAGTCTGACACCACTAGTGAAAATGCTGCTATTTTGCATTCTTTTCATACAAATAGAATTTTAATACACTTCTATCATTACAAATGATCACAAAGTTGTTTTAACATTTTGCATAAATAAATAAAATTACAACAACAACAAAATCTTTCATTTATTATAATAATTTGACATTTTAAACCTGTTTGGTTTCCTTTTTATCAGTTTATGGTTTTTGTCAGCTGGAAAGGATTTGATCGTTTTTTTAGGATCATAAATAACCTGAATTTATTGGACTTAACAGGTAGTTCATTATTTCTCTTATTTCTCATTCTAGATGACAACGTGGCAAAATATACATCAATATGTCGTGCTCGACACGATCAGATAAAGAGGCTGTCTTGCTCGGAGATCGTGCTCAATAATATTGGTTTGAATGTGTTACCAAATGACTCCATTAGCAAGTCTTGCGATGACCTGTCAGCAAAAGTTCGAATTCAACAACAGAATGAAGTAAATTACATTCCTGAACCAAGAGCTCCAAGTGAACTGAAAGACCAGAGCCAAAGCAGCAGGTGTGTTAATGGATCTGCTCTGCACATCATTCAAATGCTAATGCAAAACCAAATATGTATTGAAGGCCTATTGTGTTGATCTTTCCTCCTTGCAGCCCACCAGACACTTTCGGTCTTCCAATCTATCGCATCATGTCCAATGTCTCTTTGCAAAAGCAGGATTCAGAGGTTCATTCCACCACATCGTCTATAAGAGGTTAACAGTGAAACTATAAAGTTCTTCATGACTAAACTTAATAACACCCTAAACAATTAAAAACAACACTTATTCTTAACCTAACATGATATGAAAAATGGGTATTTCAACCAAATGAGGTAACACTTTATTTGAAGGGGTGTGCATAAGACTGACATGACACTGTCATAAACATGACATAACACCTGTCATGAACATGAAGGAGTCTTTATGAATGTTTATGACTGTTGTCATTAAGTGTCATTCGGTAAATTATGACACTTTTAATGCAAAGTTGACATTGTTTAAAATGTCTTTGTTATGACAACTTGACATTACCCAAGACAAAAATGTCTTGATTATGACAACTTGACATTAACAAAGACAGAAATGTCTTTGTTATGACAACTTGATATTAACCAAGAAATCATAACCTGTCAACCTGTCACAACTTTGGCCGTCATGACACCATTATAACTGTGTCATGAATATTACTTGTCCTCAAGTAAAGTGGAACACATTGTACTAGTTATAAATATGTCATTAAGGGTTATTACACTGTCAAATGCTTTAAGTTTGATAATTAGGTTATGATTTCTTGGTTAATGTCAAGTTGTCATAACAAAGACATTTCTGTCTTTGTTAATGTCAAGTTGTCACAATCAAGATATTTTTGTCTTGGGTAATGTCAAGTTGTCATAACAAAGACATTTTAAACAATGTCAACTTTGCATTAAAAGTGTCATAATTTACCGAATGACACTTAATGACAACAGTCATAAACATTCATAAAGACTCCTTCATGTTCATGACAGGTGTTATGTCATGTTTATGACAATGTCATGTCAGTCTTATGCACACCCCTTCAAATAAAGTGTTACCCTAAATTTTTATTTTTTTCTCAGTGGACACACCAACAAGAACAACCCCGGAGAGAGAAATGATCTGTGTTACGTTAAAGAAGGATCCCAAACTTGGCTTCGGTGAGTAAAAATGAGCAAGCATCTTTTATATAACATGAAGCGCTTGCTGTAAACCTGCTCCAAAACACTGATGTATCACTGTTGTTGCAAAGGTTTTGTAATAGTCGGGGAGGACAACACAGGGAAGTTAGATCTTGGAATTTTCATTGCATCCATCGTTCCGGACGGGCCAGCTGATAAGGACGGGAGAATCAGACCAGGTAAAATCCTGACCCTTTCCCCTCATTTATACCAAAAGAAACAAACTAAAGAAGTTTTTTTTTCTTTTCTGTTTAGGTGGTCGGCTGATCTCTCTGAATAAGATCAGTCTAGAGGGTGTGACGTTTAATGTAGCTGCTGCCATACTGCAGAACAGCCCGGATGAAGTGGAGCTCCTAGTGTCCCAACCCAAACGTATGTCGTCATAACATGAGATTCCACATTGTTCACATGATCTATCTTTATACTATTTCACTAAAGGTGAAGTGCGTAATTTTTCCATAAGAAAAAATACATTCTCTTATGCCAGCTTAACTCTTTCCCCGCAATTGACGGAATTTTCCGGGTCTCTGTGTTGTCACTGTTATGCGGCAGGGGGCGCTATTACACATCTTTTGAAAGAGTACTGAATCTCCTGATTAAAGGTGCTATATGTAGATTTTCTACTAAAATCATTTTTTTATTGCCTGTGTGTGAAAGGGTTGTAATCACACATTACAATGATCCACTTGTCGGGTTTTGCTATTACCTCTGAAGGCCAGTATTCCTATTTCTATGTGAAGTCTCCGGGTCGGATTTACCGCGAAGTCCATCGGATGTAACGTTATCATGGTACGAGCATGGAGCATTAGTTCAACGTCAAGCTGATCAAAGTAGCCTATTATTGTAACGTTGCAGTGGGAGTTTAATTGAGTTTCCAGCATGTTGTGTTGATGCTTTCTCCGGTGTGTTGAAAGTCTCAGTGTGGCCGGTACCCTGAGTGCTCGCTCTTCAGTTCGAACACGCGCACAAGCACGAGTGCTCTTGTAAAAATTGGTTGCAATCTGAAACATCACCGCTAGAGGCCGCTAAAAGTTACATATAGCACCTTTAAAACACATGAGAAGAAGATGCACAAACAAGCAATATCATATGTAATTATATGCATATGTAAAATAACGTGATCACCAACATTAAACGGCATATAACCCAAAACTGCCTAATGTTACTGATTAAAATGTCGACCCAGGACAAGGTATTGGATAGGACTGTGCAAGCATTAGGGGTGTTGATGGACCCGATATACTCCATCTATGTTTTGATCATCTTTCTGAATCCCATCCAGACGTAGTCTTTGACAATAACACAATTTTCTCCGCTTTTTGCTCAAAATGTTGCTTTTTTTATTAAACTTACCCACATTCAAGTGTTGATTAAAAAAAGAATGCATGAAGCTTGAATAAAGCGTTTATTATTTTATTTGTATGTTCTTTCTTATGATATATTGCATGTTCAGATATCCACAAAAAGTAATATTCTGGGGGCCAAGAAAATTGTGTGAAAATGATCAAAAACGCTGACGATGGCTGGCAATTAAAAAAAAAAAATGCTGGCGGGGAAAGAGTTAATATGCTGAGACAACTATTACTAAGCCATTACTGTATATCTTTATTTTTCAATTACATTTGATGAAATTAATTTCTCACTTTACCTTTAAAAGGAAGAAAACTGACAAAGCTAACCCCTGTCTGGTCAAATGATTTCATTTTTTGTTCATGTTTAGAGGATCTTCGGGACAGTAAGACATCACTGGCTGCAAGTAATTTAGGGATGATGCTGGAAAAAGGATTTGGCTCCCAAAGCACCCTGAGTGCAGAGTACAGGCCTGTGATGGAGGAGCTGGAGGAGACACTCTCCAACATTATGGCTCCTAAAATGGGCAAAAAGCTACACATACCTGTGGTGCGGATTCTGGATATTCAGGTGTGATTTATAGTGATGGAGCTTGTCCAGTTTATTTAAAAAAAAACATAATAATTCTTATTTTAACCAAAATGACTTTTTTTGTTCATTCATTGTTCATTTGTTCATTCGTTTGTTGTTTGTAATTTGTTCATCCTATATAGGATGGGATGTCTAATAATTCTTCTAGATTCAGCTTGAAGCCAGGTGAAGAAATCTACATGGAGCTCAGAAAGATCAACAGCAGCTTGGGAATCAGTGTTGCTGTGAGTTTTTACTCTGTGTGGCATTCATTTCAATTCTTGAATCTTAAAACATGGATGATGATACTATTATTAAATGATTTTTAGGGGGGAATCAACACTAATGTACATCATGGAGGAATTTACATCAAAAGTGTAATGCCAGGTGGAGCTGCAGATCAAGATGGAAGAATACAGACAGGTTAAGATCCATCATTACCAATGATAAAACATGATACATATTCTGAATTCAAAATATTTTATTAGTCACACTTTTCTTAAAATGTTTTAAATATCTATTTTTTGTAAGATGAAGGTTGGTGTGATTATAGAAGTCTCTTGTGCTCACCAAGGCTGTATTTATTTGATGAAAAATACAGTAAAACAGTAATATTGCGATTGTATAGATGTAATTTATTCCTGTGATGGCAAAGCTGAATTTTCAGCAGCCACTAGTCCAGTCTTTCTTCAGTGTCACATGATCCTTAAGAAATCATTCTAATATGCTGATTTGGTGCTTAAAAAAACATTTCTTATTATTATCAATGTTGAAAACAGCTTCATATTTTTTTTATTGTCAGGATTCTTTTATGAATTGATATCTAAAAAGAACAGCATGCATTTAAACAGACATCTTTTGTAACATCATAAATGTTTTAATTTATAAATATAACATTTTAAATGAATTAATTTACTGTCACTTTTTAATGATAGTGGTATGTATTCCAGTTTTCTTAGTGTGTTCTATGCATATTTGTTATCTCCTTGACAATGTACAAAAATGACTCAGATATTCCTAACATGCTAATGAGCATGAACATGCAACTCCTTACTGGTTGTGATGCCTGATTGGTGTTGACAGCTCATTGATGTGTTGTGTGTGTGTGTGTGTGTGTGTGACAGGTGATAGGCTGCTGGAGGTGGACGGCTGTAACCTGCGTTCTGTCACACACAGGCAGGCAGTGGAGTGCCTAAAGAGGACGGGAGAGGTACTGACATGTTTGCTTTACTTTTGAGCGGTACAATCACAACCGTTTATGTATTTAGCTGTTGCATATGATTGAGTCTTCACTATAAGTCTAGTCCTCATGATTTGGAAGTTATGTAATGTCGTTTCTGCTGAGAGTATATAATGGTATTTATTCATATTTTGAATTAGCTTTTATTTGTATTGTATTTTTAAAATAATTGTATGTGCTTTTGTAATTTTAATCGTTTTTTTCCCGGTACATTTCTGGTTAGCTTTAATTTGTGTGAATATCAGTTTTAGTAATTTTATAACTTATTTGTTTTTCAATTTAAGTTTTTCTTCTTATATGTGTTTAATTTTTTCAGCTTCATTTAACATGCCATGTGAGTCAGTTCAGTCTATTGTAGCAGAGCGCTTGCATTTTTTCAAACAGTTAAAGAGCAGTCGCTTTCGTTTAATCTTAGCCGTTATATTGAGAAGTAACAGCCGTAGATGTGAACTCTAGTACAAGGACGAGACAGAGGTCACAATATGTCTGAAAGGCCTTTGGCCCTTTTTTCAGCATGTCAGTTGCTTTAGGACAACAGCACCAGCAACCCTTGTGTCTTAAGGGTTCTCAGACTGCACAAAAGAGAGATCTAAAGTGACACATGGTTGTGAAAGCATATGTGTTGGTCGTTATTTTTGTCTGGGCTAATAATCTTTTCTGGGGTATGACGCTGAGCTGTGCGTCGTCATACTGACACACTATAACACTTAAGCTGACCAGTCCGTTAGGCAACACGCCGTGTGCTAAGCAAACTGATGACATGGGCATGTTCACCGTAGACGTGCAGCTGATTGGGCAACCATCGTCTTTAATAGTAAAATAACAAGACATGCATGTTGCTTTAATGAGAGTGTTATTTTCAGGTGGTGAGCCTGGTTCTTGAACGAGAGCCTCCGGTGGTGTTGGACACTTTCAGTGCTTCATCCAGGTTGGAGAGACAGAGATCTCCTTCACATCTCAGTGTGCAGAGCGCACCCACCCCCCTGAGGAGAGATGTGACCATGGAAACACCCTTGTCTGTCAGGGCCAAGGACTTCAGATTTGTGTCAGATGGTGAGATGGGGATCAGAGAGGGGGAGAGAACACTGCAAAACATTTCAACTGAATCTGAGAGTGACCCTGTGCTAGCTGTCAGACCCAAAGACACAGCCAAATTTAGATCTTGTCCAGGGGAACATTGGTTACTTATTTAATTTAATTAGGAGTTTACTGAGGCAAAAGTTGTAGTTAATAGTTAATTGATAGTGAGAATTGAACTGTAATCTAAAGTGTGACCCAATTCCTTTCTTCTGTGGGACACAAAAGGGGAATTTTTGAAGAGTACCTTGGACAGTATTTATAAAAAATTTTTATAAACTTGAATGAGTTCTGTGGCTGTCAAACTTTAAAAAGAGTGCAAGAGCACCATAAATGTAGTCTGTTTATTAGAAAATATTTTTTAATGAAAATGAAACATTTTAAAAATGAATGTTTTGGTAACTAACTGAAACTAATCATTTTAAGTTGAAATACTAAAATTACTAATATTAAAACTGAAATAAAAATAAATTAAAGCTTAATAATAGAATTATTAAAAAACAAATCTACATAGTACGACTACAACAAAAACACATCACAAATTTACTAAAGCTTAAACTAAAATTGAATTGAAAACTGAAAACATAAAAATAAAAGCAATTAAAATTATTATTAAATACTATAATACTGTATAAATAATACTAAAATAACAATGCATTGTGTGACAGTCCTCATTTATTTTCATTATATTAAAGAGTGGCAAGAATATACTGTAATTCTTTGGACCATCATGAGTGAGTAAAATAATTACAGAAATTTTAATTTTGGATGAACTCTCCCCTTGAACTGTTCACTGTTTTTTGTGTGTGTGAGTCTGAACCCGATATTAACGGCAAATTGAGAGATTTCCGCTCTTTCTTTGTGGCAGATAACTTCCGGGAGGTGACTCTTCAGAAGAGTCTCAGTGGCCTGGGGTTCAGCTTCCTCGTATCTGAGCTGGGTCCTGATGAGGGCAGCATGGTGCATATTAAGAGCCTTTCTTCTGGTCAGCCTGCAGGGGACTGTGGGCTTCTAAAGGAGGGAGACATAATCCTGGCTGTCAATGGAGAATCCGTTAGAGGCTTGTCCCATGAGGTAAAGGATGCATTATTTATATCCAGCTTTCCAAGACTGGACTCATCAAAGCACTGTGAGAGACATAATAGCTCTTAAAGATGTACTGAGATTCGGATCAGATTTAGGCTATGTATGTATTGTATAATGTATATTGTATAATGTGTGGCCATACACAATTAGTTTCTAAAACTTGTCATATGTTACAGTTAATACTTTAATCCACTAAAATTTGTGCTTTCAGTTTAATACAATATACTGGATTAAATAAAACAACTGTAATACATTAACAACTGTGATACATTAATGCATCAAGAGGTTAATCAATCCTTTTTTTTAATAAATGAATGAATACTTACATTTTTAATAAGGAAGGATTAAATTACTTAAAAGTGACAGTACAAACATTTATAATGTTACACAAGATTTATATTTCAATCAAATGCTGTTCTTTTTATCTTTTTTTCTATCAAAATATCCTTTAAAAAATTTAAAATATTAAGCACCACAGTGGTTTTCAACATTGATAATAATAAGAAATGTTTATTGAAAAGCAAATCAGTATATTTGACTGATTTCTGAAGGATCATGTGACACTGAAGACTTCAGCTTTGCCATCACAGGAATAAATTACATTTTAGAAAACGGTTATTTTAAATTGTAATAGTATTTAACAATATTACTGTTTTTTTTTAAAATAAAAAAATGCAGCCTTAATGAGCATAAGAAACTTCTTTCAAAAACATTAAAAACATTCTTCCCAACCCCAAACCTTTTAACGGTAGCGTATGTCTTTCTATCACCGCAGGAAGTTTTGCATCTCCTCCAAAAATCTCCATCTAAGATCAGGCTGTCAATCTGCAGACCCTCACAGGAGGAACACAGAGATATTGACACCTCTCTGGTAATATCCTATTTCTACATTGTTGGGAACAACTTTAAATTTGACACATTATTTTTTATACTCACATCCATTTTTGACAGGGTCCTGACACATTTCCAACCCGTGCACTGAGATCCAGGTCTCTAGACATGCAGGCGAGGTCTTTTGCCCCAGACTTCAGTGAACTCCTCAAGAAGCGGGCAATAGAGATGGGTCTAAAGAAAGAAGTTACCCCTGAGCAAACCCAGGAGATCCCCTTCACCCAACAGAGCCAAGACAGTGAGATGGTGGATACGACTATATCAGCCCCTCCACCCCTACCTTCACGTCCATCCTCAAGTGAAGCTGGAGAATTAAAACCTCATGCCATAGTGAGGGAGGAGCATGAGATCAAAACTCCACCTCCAACACCAAGCACTGTTAAAGTGACATCAGCCAACACAGCACCAACTCCAGCAACCCCTGAAACAGCATTTACAGCCCATCAGCAAGAGTCAAAAGATAATGTCGTCTCAAAAAGCAACCATGTCTCTGCTTGTACCAGGTAAAGGCCTGTTTATTTCTATGTGATATGATGTATAAAATTATTAATATGATGCTAATATTAATGTGTAAATGTAAATTTTCTTTTTGAGACCTACCGTTCAAATGTTTGGGGTTAGTACGTTTAAAAATAAGTCTGCATTTATTTGATCAAAAATACAGTCAAAACTGTAATTTTGTTAAATGTTATTACAGTAACCATTTTTTATTTGAATATACATAAAATGTAAATTATTCCTGTGATGGCCTGAATTCAAAGCTGAATTTTCAGCAGCCATTAGTCCAGTCTTCAGTGTCACATGATCCTTCAGAAATCATTCTAATATGCTAATTTAGTGCTTAAGAAACATTTCTTATTATTATCAATGTTAAAAACTGCTGTGCTGCTTAATATTTTTGTGGAGACAATGAGATATTTTTTGATCAATAAAAAAAAAAGTATTTTTTTTAAATATTATAAATATATTTTCTGTCACTTTTTGTCAATTAAATGCATCCTTGTTGGATTAAAGTATACATTTATTTAAAAAAAATAAATAAATCATAATTCAACTATGCTGGGGATTTGACCTGATGGGACTTGATATGTTTCCAGTGAAAAGCAATTTTTCTGTCATCACTGAACACAAAAATGCTACACATTGCAACAGTCAGATCATATTTAATGTTTTAATATGCAGCTATATGGAGTGGGCTTTGTGACCAATGAGATTTGGGTGGGGCTACCTAGTACAAATAAATAAAAATCAACAAAATGCTGTATCAACTGTCACATGTGGTTTATAGTTACTTTAAGCATATTCATTGCTTAATTCAAGACAATGTTCATGAAAAGCTAAAATATGACTTAAATATTTTGGCACAAACAAATATTAATTTCCTGTTATCTGTTTACAGTCACACAACTAAAGGTGTGGAAGAGAGCCTGACAAGTTTCACAGCTAATGGGCTGACTGTTACAGCTGATGAAGAATATTTGACCATCACCACCATGGCACCCTCTCCCCCAACCAGAAGCACCAGTGCTTTCTCCAGTGAACCGCCCGCTCCACCAGCCCTTTCTCTAGCATTGCAAAGCACACCTCCATCCTACCAGCAAGCAACTCAAGCAGCATCCCCAGCAGAACCTCCTGCCCAGCTCAGCGCCCCCCCCTCAGTCAGCAACAACAACGGCTGGGACGATGATGAAGATGAGGATGATGACGAAGATCCCAGAAGGGTGAAGTCTGATTGCATTTGGCTATTTTTCATTCACATGGCTGGCGCTGAGACTTGGAGGGCAAAACATCCATAGAACTGCAGCACAGGCCTGTCAATTTTTCATGAATATCTAGATCACCTCTCAAAAGAGGAAAAATATACTTATAAAATAAGTATATTTAAAAAAAAACTAATAAAAATATACATATACATTCTAAAGTGCTTAATGTATTTAAACAGTGATATCAAAAGATCAGTATACTACTTATTGATGATGCATACTATATACAGATTATTTATTGAATTGTATCTATTGTATGTGTATTGTATAATGTATTTATTGAAAATAAGGTATATATTGAAATTGGTCTATTAATATCACTGTCTTAGTGCATTAGCCTGGTTTTGCCCTCCAATTTGGCATTCCTTTCCGGGTGTCATGTCACATGAAAACTATGAATTGATGAAGTGCTTAGATCAGCATTTCAGTGCTGGTGCTCCAAAACTCTGAATTTCTACTTATATTTAATTTATTTAAATCCTCAGACATTTTTGGAATAGTTTTTTCATATTTTGTTTTTCTGTTTTCTGTGTAAGCGCCTTGAGAAGCGTGCTTTATCAAATAAAGCACTACAGTATATAAATTAAAGTTTATCATCATCAAAATTTAATGCTGGTCTAGCTGGTGGAGTAGCATAGCCATGTTGTTCACCTTCTCATATGTTCTGTTTTGTTTTAGGACGTGTTGAAGGAGTTTGAACTGACTGTCTCACTGACCAAATCGTGGTGTGGAAGCTTCGGTTTTACAATAACCAGGAGTAAACTGGACAATTGCTATTATGTCCAGGATGTCCTGGATAATCCAGCCAAAGCAGATGGCAGACTGAGGGCAGGAGACCGGCTTGTCATGGTACAGCTTTTCTCACAATTAGACACACAATCACAGTTGTGACCATCTCTTTCTGAAGATTTGATTTGATTGTGTACAATTGCAACTTATAATGAATAGTTCCAGATCCTGTGTTAAGATTGAATTTGCTTTATCAACTTATATTTGTTAGGTGAACGGTCACAATGTGACCAACGTGGCAGATGACGTGGCTATTGGCATCCTCAGGTGCTCCTCCAAAAGACTGCACATGGTGCTGGGGAGAGCTGTGCAAAATTTACTGCCTCCACCACCACCTGACACCCTCCAAGACATTATCATACCCAAGACTCCATCTGGACAACTGGGTGAGGAAATACCTGATAGTAGGGTAAACTAGCTTAAGATCACATCACTCTATAAGAAATTTACAATCGAAAAAAACCAAAACATTTTGAGGTATAAAAGTGATTGTTTTAGAAACAGTAACCTTCTGACTTTTTGTATTCAATTCAAAATTATGATACTTTTGCATTTGTCTGTGCAGGTATTAAGCTAACAGGGGGCATTGGCAGCAAGTGGCAGGGAATTTATGTCCAGGAGGTGGTGCCAAGCTCCCCTGCTAGTGAAGAGGGCAGCATCCAGCCCAATGACAAGATTGTTTACATATGCGGGAAGTGCACCCTGGGAATGACACTGGAGGATGCGGTGAAAGTGTGTGAAAGCGCCCCTCGCAAAGTCAGATTCAAAGCCATGAGGTGAGATTGATTAAGTAAAAACATTAATTATATGAATTGTACACTGTATAAAAATATATGATCAATAAGTTGACAACATAACTTTTTTATAAGTTATACAAGATTCAACTCATTTTTTTAAGTTAGTTTAACGTAATTTAAGTTGAAATGACTTAAACATCCAAGGTGATTGTTCTTAATTTAAGACAAAAACTTTTTTTGTGTACGTTTTTCATTTTTTTAATTAAATGTTTTTTTTGTTTGTTTCAGAGATGATCAACCAGTGATACCAATGGAAAAATGGAATGGTACATTTGAGCTGATCTTCTTGAATTAGAGCAATAATTGTTTGAATCATAATCTATACAGAATATTATGTAATTAAGTTTAATGTTTATTTCTTCACTTTGAGAGTGTTTTTGTTGGTATTATATAGTCATATATGGAGTTACATAGAGACTTTAACCTTCCCATGGGTGAAGTAACTGCTCTGGCTGTCAGTGGGGTGTGTTTTCTTTCGCTCTGGGCATGTGAAGGCTCCGGCTGGGCTGCAGAGGGCAGTCGTGATCGACGTGTTTCAGTCTAGTCTGAAGTGACAGATATGAGGTGGAGAGCTGCTTCAGTGGAGGTCCAGAGCAGCCCAGGCCTTCACTGCACGCTTCACTGGACACTGTCACATTTTGAGCAAAGTGTCAACTCTTATTAGAGTGCTTTACACTGTGTCAGCTCTGAATAATATTTGATTCGCTTAATTTCGATGTCATTTTTGAACTTTCACTCTATTTATCCATATTGATATGGGCACCAGAATTAATAAAAAAAAAGTATTAGATTAAAAGCTATTCATACTATGTGTTATATACAGAAAATGAACAAATAACAAAAAACAAATTTTATAAATATGTAAAAAGAAAATGTTATTGGTGCTAAACTTGTTGACACAATGCTAGGTTGTTGTTGTAAAATCTGATTTATATTTTCTCACAAAATTGTAATATGAAGAAAACTTTAATTTCTGGAGGAGCACATTTAAAAAAAAAAACTAAAAAACATCGGTTTATCCCTTACCGTATCCCTTTTCTCCTCTTCAGGTTTGTTTGAATGGAAGAAAGAGAAAAAAGTCTGCCCTCGCCCCGAAGAGCCTGTGTCACCTGACGTGGAGGCAGCTGCTATGGATGGTAAAGCCTTTGGTTTCCTGTGTCTGTTGTCTGGGAGTTGTGGCGTTAGATCTGTGCTGACAGACATGGCATGTCTTGCTCAGAGGGCAGCGGGGGCTGGATTAATTATTAGCGAGGGACATGGCCTCCTCTGGCCGATCAAAGTGCACTTATTTGTGTCTGACGAATAAAGGCCAGCTGATCTAGTGGGCATCCGGGTTGCTAGGAGACCGCTAGCCAGGAGGTCCGAAAGAGCTTGAAAAGGCTAGCACAGTTTACCTACCGTAGCACAGAGCAGGTCATCAACGCATCTCCCCCTGAAATGGCAGCAGAGGAGGGGGACGTTTGTGAGTTTGGGAATTGGTTGAAATTGCTGTGCACTTGGTTTCCTCATTTGGGTTGATTTTGTCTTTATTTCTGATTAACTCTGATTAACTTTGGCATTTGTTTAATGAGTTTGATGTACCATTCAGTGTGAATTATCCTGCTCAGTTAAAGAAATGCATCTAAAATTTCTTAAACTTTTTTGACACAAAATCTCTCTCTTGTTTCTGGTACAGGTAAACCTGTCGCTGACGGTGTCATGCAATTCAGGAAGAAGTTGTCCGTCACATCGGAGCAGGAGGTAATTTTCCCTCGGCCTTGTTTTAGGCTGATGACATAGGCTGTAACATGACTCTTGCTTTGTAATCTCTCTATGTCATTCACCTCTAAATATCTTTGTAATCATCATCATCAGCTAGATATATAGGTCATCATTAATAATATTACAATATTCAAACAGCAATCATTTAAACTTTTCCTAGAAAATGGGTGTACATGTAGATGCTTGTTCAGGCAAGACTTGCACGCCTGGACCTTTCTAAGTACAATATTTGATTGGGCGATATATTGTTAGGTGATATTTAATCATTTATTATACACAACAATTCAACAATTTTGAACACAGTAAATGCTTCAACACATTAAATGCCTCTATTGCTTATGTGACTGTGATCATAGGAATAAATTACATTTTCAAAAAGTGTATTAAAATAGAAAAAATTACCTTTGATTATTAACATTTATGATTATTAACCCTCTTTCAAAAACATTAAACATCGTTTTAATTCGACTCCAATCTTTTGATCGCAAGATGTACTGAACATTGATCCATTTGATCTACGCAAATGGCTCAGTTTCCTCACTTGAAAAATGACAGTGTGGACAGTTAGTCCTAATGATTGGATTTAAAAAGCCAAATCAGATTTGTGTGCCATGTTGAAGGGATAGTTCACCCAAAAATGAAAATTCTGTAATCATTTACTCACCCTCAATTGTTCCAAACCTGTATGAATTTCTTTATTCTATTGAAAACAAAATAAGATATTTTGAAAAATGTTGGTAACCAGACAGTTGACGGTAGCCCTTGACTTTCATGGTAGGAGACAAAAATGACTATGGAAGTCAATGGCTACCGTCAACTGTCTGGTTCACCCCTGTTCTGTCCTTGTTCCTTTCTTTTTCTGTAGAGCTGTATCCTCCAGGTAGAGTTCACCAAGCCTGAGAGAAGTGGGCTGGGCTTTGCTCTGGTAGGCGGGGTCAATGGGAGCACACTAAGAGTAAAGGATATTTGCTGTGGGGGTGCGGCCGAGCAGGATGGTCGTCTCAGAGTGGGTGACATCCTTTTGGAGGTATGAGCAAATCATTCCCTCATTGATTTTATTTTCATTGATAAACTGTGTAGGAGATGTACCGCATCTGTGTATGTTTTGCAGGTGAATGGTATCATTGTGTCGGGACTGAGCCACGGTAAAGTTGTGGATATTTTGCGGAAGGCAGAGGGCACGGTTCAGTTAACCATATGTCGGGACATCCTGCCAATGTTAAACTGCTCTGGTTCTAGCTCCCCTGCTGAGGCCTCTCAGGAATTCAGCACATTCAATTCTTCAGGTCAGCAAGCCTGATACGCAAGCACCACTCTGTAATATATAAGTGATGCTGCCAGTCTGACATAATAGATGACCAAGTACAGTGTCTGTACTGTACTTGGTCATCTATTATGTCAGACTGGCAGCATCACTTATATATTCATGTTCAATTGATAAAACATAACCTATAATTTTTGTATTGAATGATGATGAACAATATACAGTACAGGACAATTAAGGCCAATATAATTCTCAATGTATATTACATTTTTAGTTTGAATTTTGTCATCAGGTCCTTTTTTGACTATTTAACTAAAGAGTATATAATCACGAAAATATCAGGATCATGTGACACTGAAGACTGGAGTAATGATGCTGAAAATTCAGCTTTACCATCAGGAATAAATTACATTTTAAAATATTAAAATTAAAATAGAAAACTTTGTACTCATACTTATATTTATATTTATAAAGAAAAATTGTACTTATATTTCACACGATTACTGTTTACTGTATTTTTGACCAAAACAAATGCAGCCTTAGTGAGCATTAAATACTTCTTTCAAAAACATTTTAAAAAAAAATTCTGTGAACATCTCATTTGTCATCATTAAATTATATTATGTGTATCATAGAGTGTCAATTTAACTTACTTATTGTGTATTAATTTACTGTGGTTAAATATGATTATTTAAAAAAAAGTGATACATTAATTCATAATAATTAATGATCAATTTGATTACTGGTATCATGTTATTCATTTTGTTAAAAAAAAAATCTAAATTACATTTTAAATCACAATTTTGACAGCTTATATATTTTATTGACATTATATTTGCCACCCTTTTTAGATATCTGTATATCAACACTGCCTGTTGAACATATACATATTGTTACTACTGGCATTGCAACTTGTTAGAAACCAATATATTCTTACTAATGTTTTAATGGTCTCCTCCTGCTGAAATTCTTCATTTGCAGATATGAAAGCACAAACAGAAGCACATGCAGATCGTGTGTCTTTCCAGACCTCAGATTGTCCTGGACTTAGAGGGGAATGTGAGCAGGTATAAAAACTTTTTTCCCCTTTACTGTCCTTCCCTTTACTGACATGCTCATTGACAGGCGGGACGGCCACTTATTTAAAATGGGAATTTCTCTCAAATAAAAAATCTTTGGAGACTTTTGGGATATGTAAGTAAATCCTGAGATGATGACTTTTTCCAGTAAACTGAAAGTCCATCTCAGAACAGATCAGAAGACAAAACCCTAATCTTATAAATGACAAGTTCCAGCACCTAGCAAGGTTCGCCATAAAATTAATTAGCACTGCCTCCAATTTCTCTCAGAGGAAAACACTGAAACTCAGATGACAGTAAGGGTGGCCCGAATTGAGTTAACTCATCACCTGTCTCCTCTTTCTCTCTTTCTCCTTTTTCTTTCTATCTCTTGCCTGTAGGAAAGTCGAAACTGTACACCTACCTGTCAGAGGTGTTGTCCGTCTCTGGGAGTTACTGACATGCTACAAGAAAGGTGAGTGTCACTGAATTCCTGTATTTTTTCTCACTTTCTTGTTGATGCAGCTGCTATATCACATGTGCCACTTAGAGTGCTGAGTTTTGTACAGAATGAGACCTGAAAGTTTGAATTAAAGGTACAATATGTCATTTATTTTTCGCCGCTAGGGGTCGCTAACCTCTTGCAATAACAAAGGTGTAGGTTTATGACGCAGTGATAAGCTGAATGATGGGACTTGCTGTCAAGCTGATGTATCTTATAATGTTTATGGATGAGTGAAAACATTCATGTTTTTTAACATTATAGTGGTATGAAGCAGGTTGCGATTGCTAATAAGAGACAGCTATCACACGCAAGTCCTGCGGATATAAAGGAATAAGGACGTTTTATTCTACAGAACTAACCGCAAGTGTTGAATTCAGGTCACAGTTCAGTTTATTAGATTAATTAAATTTGTGAGGTAACGCAGCGCTGTTTCACTTGGTCTAACGTTACACTATCACACTAAACAGCATTTGAGTGTGTTGAAAGTTATAATGTTATTCTATGTGTTAGTTCGTTTGCTATATGAAACTAGCAGTAAGCTAGATCAACATTAGAACAACATACTGATCACATTCTAATATTTCATCATGTTGAGCTATATTACATGGATTTGTTTTATGTACATTTGCTCACCTGTCTAATAAAGTATGTGCAAGAGCGGTGTTGCTCCAAGTTAGTGGACGTGGAGCTCTCGGCATATCGAAAACGCCACGGCGATATTGATCCTCATTTTAGTTCTCCTTTTTTGTCCCAAATTCTGCTTGCCATGGTCTATGATGTTTAAACGAAACAAGAACAGAGTGCCGCTAAATGTTACGCACTATGCAGGTTTCCACGTCTGTCACTGGCACGTCTGGCAGTACGAGCGGAAACCGAGGATAGAACGGATATTGCGTCATTGACAGGTGGGACGGCCACTTTTTCCGGGATGGCCAATTTTTCCATTTAAAATTGGAATTTCTCTAAAATAAAAAATCTTTGGAGACTTTTGGGATATTGTAAGTACACAACTGCAGGAAATATATCACACTGTGCAAGTGATTTTTGGATCCTGCATACATTTTTGAATTTGCATACATATTGTACCTTTAACTGAAACTTCGTTAAAACCATCCGCAAAAACTGTCCGTCTATTTACTCGGGTATGTGCAACGTGTTATGACTCAACATAAACCAGATCATAAGGACTGAATTTCATTGCAGTTTTTGTTTTGTTTGTTTGTTTTTTAACATAGCTCTCAAATGGAATCGCCACAGGGAGGCACTAAAGAGTCATTAATAAAATACAGGCCCAATAATCACAGCTTTGGCTTCTAGTTAGGCTGGCCTACAAGCCACACTTGTTATAGTACGCAGCACTTGCAATTAGCAGCTTTTTTACATTTTAGGTGGAAAAATCGCAGGAAAATCAGCCTTGCATGATAACAGGCCCCGGAACGTAGCAATGTGGTCAAGGTCTCTGCTCATTCCTGCCCCGTACCCCCTTCAGGACAGACCCCCAGAAGCAGCATCTAGAAAAATCTGCCACGAAAGCAGAGCATAGCGAGTCAGACGACTGGAGCAGTGATGAGGAAGAGGATGGTGATGATGATGACAATGCTTCTCAGCCATCGCCTGCAGAGGCTATTCCTCAAACAGGTAAATCAGACATCATATTTATTCACCATCTTAGTAATTCTACTTAATATATATTCATTATTTTAGTAGGATATAATATTTATAAATTAGTTGAATTAGTTGGGAAATATTGAGATCTGATTGGCTTGTGTAGATCCAAGCATCTAAAAAAAAACTTTATTACATTAAGGTCGACCAATCGTGTCAGAAGAGGAGCTTGCCAGTCTTGCAGTCATATCCCCTTCTAAGAATGGGCAGTACTCTGGCTCCAGGGTCAAAGCCCTCATCCAAGCCCTTGAACAGTTGGAAAAGCAAGATCTGATCAAAGAGTTCATGGTTAGTTCTTGTTGTTTACATCAAGACAAACAACTATATCTTCACAGCACTAAACATCGTTGAATGATACAAGCGGAAACATCCAATCACATTTGTTTTATTGTAATATTTTTCATATAAATCTGTTGTTTCTCTATTTTATAATGTCTAAAACATTTTTTTTCTATTTTACCACAAATTTAAATTTAAAGGATGATAAATTCATGTGCGTATGGAGAACTTGTATGGCTCTTTTTTTGTTTGTTTTTTACCAGGCTTTAGAGCATTTGAAACCCTCGGACAACTGCCTGGTTGGAAAAGCACCCGAAAACCGGGAGAAAAACAGATACAGGGATATCCTGCCCTGTAAGTTCCTCTGTTTCTCCCATAATCCTCCACAAACCCTCCTTAGTTAGGACTTTTATTGCCTTTTTACAGTTTGTGAGCCTCACTTCTCATAAAAGACGTTTTTGGGGGTACATTTTCACACCATTCTGAAACCACATGGACCACACACTGTACAAAATTGCCAGGAAACTGTGCACTAACAGTAATTCCTTGAATTCTTTACGATAAAAAGCTGTATGCCGGTTTTACAGTTAAGTCAATGTAGGCTTTGTCATTTTTTTTATGGTAAAAATCACTGTAAATAAAATAATAACCATGTTGTACACTATGAATTTTGAGTTTACTGTTTTACAATAGTAGTTTATTACATAGATTGTCACATATCTTGTGTTTGAATTAGTTTTAGTTTTATTACATAATATTATTAGTATTAATTTATTATTACAATTAAATGATTTGTAATAAATTGTTCAGCTTTTTCTATAAATTCACAAAAATATACTGTAAATATACACAGTAAATTTCCAGAGCAAAGAACATGTTTAAATGTAGACAACATCGAATGTGGGGAGAGAAATGACCCCTGTATACATTACTGTAAACAGTGGAACACATGACACGCCAATTAAGTGAAATGTAACCAATCCCTGGTTATTTACTCCCGGGTGTCCTACCAGTGCGATATTAGATTACATTGTCGGTGTAGACGTCCGTTTGACTCAGTATTTCACACTCTATCCGCCACCTTTTTGTGGCTTTCCGGACCTCCTCACCCATGTGGTGCCGTTTTCACACTGTGGCCACGCTTATCCTGTTTGTACGGATTCAGTTTTTGCTGGTGTGAAGTGTAAGGAGGTCAGAGGCTGCGTGAGACGTTGTTTGCCCTTTAAAACATAACAGAACGCTGCAAACGTAAAGTCAAACAGGAGATGTGTGACTCATAGATCTGCTTTCACTGTTAATGGGAAACATCCATTCATGTGCAGTGTCAGAACGAGTATGCAGAGAATGGGTTGTAGTTGTATTGAAGAGAGCAGGTCTCTGTACAGAATAGGCACAATAAGGCGCTTCATGTGCTGGCAGGGGGCAGACTGGCCCTAGCCTGGCCCGGAGTGTTTGTTTATTATCACGGCAGCTCACTGGGCTTCTGTTTCCCGAATAAAGCGCCCAAGATTGAAAAGTGTGAGGCCCCTGGGACTTAACCACTGTTATTGCTGGAGGCAGTTCAAGGGCCGCAACCTTCTCCAGGAAGTCTGATGCCACCCATTGTGGAGGCCGCTCCACACTAATGTACCTACTTCCAGTGACATACGCTTCCCCTTACATATGCCCCCCTTGTTCATCTCTTTCCCTCTCAGTTTCACTTTTCAGCCCCTTTCCTTTCCGAGCTGTTGAACATGTTTTTGCAAGCAGCCCGCTTTTAGAGTTACAACAGCAATCTCTTCAGCATCTTAACAGGCTACTAACAAATAGGATCTACCTAAACTATTTATTTTTTATTTTTGAAACAGAAACTTTGAGCACAATTACTTAAAAATTTAAATCTCACCAAAACCTGACTGATGAACTCATAGCAGGTGAAATATGGGAAGATGATGTTCAAGATCAGGGCTATATTATATTATAGTATATATATATATACACTTTACTGTGCAAAAGTTTGGGGTCGGTTAGATTTTTTTATGTATTATTATTTAGAAATACTGTAAAAATAGTAATATTGTTAAATATTATAATTTAAAATAACAGTTTTATAGCTATCATTTGAAACTGCTACGGCATGCAGCAGGGAAGATGCATCGGCTAACTGCATTGTTTTAACATTACGTTTAGTTTTTACCCCATTCAGACGTTAATGCACAAATATGGACATGTCCACATTCAATGAGTTTAAACAGCTCAGATTTAGCTTTTAAACAAGTGACAGTCATGACCTAAATATGATTGTTATGTACAATAATAAATCCTAAAATTAGTAACTTTTGGCATTAGTAACTTAACTCATTAACCTCATCCCTCGCGAGTAAACGTGATTTCACCAAGTACATGTTCCTGCATCAATATATTTTTTGATCCTGGAACAAAATTCCAATCAACCAATCAAATTTAAGGGACAAGTTTATGTCAAGTTTAGGCTTACAATCAGGGCTTCTACACCATTCTTATTCACCTATCATTTTCCTCTGATTTTAGGGATAAATTATGGGTTATTTGGTTGGTGGTATGGATAAGGTTAGGACTAAATGGTCATACAGGAATGTTGTTCCAGGATCAACAAAATATGTTGGTCCAGGAACATGTCTTACAAGCTCTAAGGATCGCCCGTTCTTGGCTCATTTTGAGTCAGACTTGTGAATTCAGTGAATGATTAACCAGTGATTTGAATCAATGAGTTGTTGAATCGAGAACAGATGCAATCTGATCGGTCCAATTCATGAATGAATCGTTCAGTGTAATTTGCTAACAGATTTAACAGGTTTATTGAAAATAAGGAATTGGACACGGCTGTCGCGTCTTGGACCGGGTGACCATTTCTTCAGTTCAAAATAATGAGACACAACATGTTTTTATGAAATGCAGTTGGATATTATGCGTTGGAATAAAGTGAAGTACAAGTAAAAATGAGAATACCATGAGAATACTCTAGAACATTCTTCTCACCCTGCTCCCCCATGTTAACTCCTTTTGGCTTTCCAGCCGCCATGACCTTGAGAGCTTGTTTCATTTATTTGGAGCTATTTGCTGTACCTGGACACAATTTGTTCCTTCTCCTCTATGGGGAAACCAACAACACTGCATTCTTGGTTTGTAGATTAATAACACTGTTGGCTACCATGCAGAGCCAACAACAGCAATCACCTCATTACAGGAATGCTGAGGCCCCGTATAAATCTCCAACCTGCGTTTCAAATAAAAATTTGTTTGTGGTTTGGGAAACACATTTGATAGTAAATACACAAGAGTTTTGTTTGTTTGCTGGATTTTGACTGAATCTTAAAACAGAAAAATTGTATACGGTACCTTCTGGTTTTCATAATAAGCACTAGATGGTTTAGTTGCCCGGTGGGAATTGAGCCGTCATAGAAAGTTTAACTGTTGTTTTCTTATCTTATATTATTGCCAAATAACATGCATGCCTGTTCAGGCTCAAATGTACTAATATTTTGGGCCGAGGCAAATACATTTATCATTACAGCAGAACTAATTGCTTGGTTTTTCAAATGTGAGTCTGCGTATTAAAATGAGTTAATCACAATCCCTGTTTCTCTCTACTGTTTGAACAATCAGATGATAAGACGCGTGTTCCTGTCGGAGAGAACGAGGGCTACATCAATGCCAGCTACATTTGTATGAAGGTGGGCACAGAGAAGCTCTTCTACATCTCCGCTCAGGGCCCTTTGCCTGGCACTCAGGATAACTTCTGGCAGATGGTGTGGGAGAACAAGTCTGATGTTATCGCCATGATGACCCAGGAGGTGGAACGTGGCCGGGTAAAATGCCACAAGTATTGGCCCGAAAAACTTGATGTTCCCAAAGAAACCAGCCGTTACCAGCTATTCCTGGATAACTACCAGATGCTTGGCTATTTCCACATCAAGGTCATCAAGATGGTGGAAAAAGAGGTTAGGAGCATGTACCTGATGGAAATATTGCATCTCATCCAAAAATATATTTTTCTTATTGAAACCTTTTCAGTGATCCACCATTTTAAAAATCACAGTCAGGCTCTGCCTTTAACATCCTTAAAACAAGATACATTCATGTGAGATCCAAAATTGTATAAGGTATTAAGAATAATCAAATGTATACTTGGCAACAAAAAGAAACGTCCTTTCATTTTCGACTGCTTTTTTCCAGCAAAAACATGTGTAAATATTTTTATGCAACTCATTATTGACCCGTGTACCTTTCCAGAGTGGAGGCGTTCACTTTGTGAAGCATCTAAAGTTCACCACATGGCCAGACCATGGCACTCCTCACTCCTCCGAGCAGCTGGTGTGCTTCATTCGCTACATGAGGGCTATACACTCTAAAGGGCCGATCACAGTCCACTGCAGTGCAGGCATTGGTCGAGCTGGAGTCCTCATCTGCACTGATGTCATCCTCAGTCTCATTGAGAAAGACCTAAGTGTAGGTATTTTGTACAGGTATAGCATTAACACTAAGCTTAAACCAATAGATCATCTAAATATGAAAATGATCATTCATTTAAATGTAAATAATTCTATGGAAGATTGTTTCCACGCACGGAATAAAAAAAAAAAAGTAATTGCGTCGTTTTATCTCACAATTCTGACTTTTTTCCTCTCAGTTGTGAGTTAATATCTCATAATTTGGACTTTATAACTCGCAATTGTGACATTAAGGTTATAAGGTAATAATTGCTAGATATAAACTCGCAATTGTGACATTTTTCTACCAATCGCAGGTTAACTCGGAATTCTGTCTTTTTTTTTGTGGAACTCTGTCTTTTTTTTTTTAAATATAAACTTTGAATTGCAAGGAAAATATCAGAATTGTGAGAGAAACTAGAAATCAAAAAAAGTAATTCAAAGTAAGTCTTTCAGAATGTCATATTTAGCTTTTTTTCCCCCTCAAAATTATGAGAAATAAACTCGTAATCGCGAGTACTGTAAATGTAACATTAATTATGAAAAACGAAATCTATGTACTTCTGTTTTGCTCCCGTAGATTAATGTGAGTGACATAGTAAAGGAAATGAGACTCCAGCGGCACGGCATGATTCAGACCAAGGTGAGTAAATCAGGACATTCAGTAAGAATGTTTCCTTCAGGTGAATATATAATGCTCTAGGGCACATGGTCTCTCAGCCAATGAACAAAAAAAAACTGTCAATCAGTAGTTGGTCTTGGTTTGCTTTCATTCATTTAATCGGCTTTTAATTAGCATCTAAATGGGGTTGGGAAGATATTTATCTTCTGTGTTTATTCTGTGTGCATTACCCTTCTTCTGAATGTATATATTCTTATGTATTGAATATATTGATATATTTTGATATATTGATATATTGAATAAACTTTCTGGAGAGGTTTTGTCATTCTTCTCTCTGATTTCAGGAACAATACCTCTTTTGTTACAAAGTCTGGCTGGAGGTGTTACAAAGCATCTCACTACTTCATGGTCACCACTGGCAAACCGAAACCCGTTCATTGACGCATCCTTACAGTCCTTAAAATCTTACAAGTGTCTCAGAAAGGCAACAATATATGTGTCTTGGAGTGGCAGACATGGTGATGTGTTGATCGTGTGTGTGTCTGATATAGTACGACCACTAGTTCTATTAATCAAATATTGAATATATCATAGGAAATATGGTAGATATTTTCATTAACTGTGCAAAGTCCTTGTGTGATCTGATATATATTTTTGTACCATTTTGGCTTAAAAACACTGATTTCATAGCCTTTCTGGACTCCTAGTCATTTTGCCTTGAACATGTTTTAGTTTCTTTAATACAAAAGTTATGCACAATAATTATTAATTCAATTCAATTCAATTAATTGAATTAATCAATTCATTAATTATTTAATTCATTTTAAAGAATTTACTATTCCACCTCAAACCATTACAAAATGTATGTTTTGAATACTGATCCAAACTGAAGTATGTCAAATTTTTCCAATTTTCTTACAGAATTGCATTGTTTTGATTTGTCAGTATTGCAGTGTCTGATTTTAGTAGCCGCGAGAGAGGTCATCTTCATTCAAAATGATTTTTACACTCTCAGAAGAACCAGCTGCTGGACAGATACTTTTAGCAAAGTGCCTTTTAATTTCTCTACATGTGGGCAGATTACCGCTCATCTTTCTTTATCTGCACTCTTCTAAAATAAAAAGCTGTTTTTCCTCTTAGTCGACATTAGGTCAGAGAATGAGGAATTAACCCAAAGAAATAGGACTGATTCTAAGAGATTACAAACCACAGCCTTCTTGTATAGCTTCTGAGGGTCTGCCAGCAGGCATAATCACTTGGAAACCAGTATTTGACTTTGGACAGCATAGCAAGTATCTGCTTACACTTGTAATGGAGAAAGAACGCTTGCAGTAAACCATCGTAAGACATCAGACTCACAATATTAAGCAACAAATGTGTGAATGGGTTGGAAATGGCAATGGACCAATATTCTGTGATACTGTAGTACTTCTCACTGTTGAGCTTGATGTAAAGCAACAGCACAATAATTTGCAGCACACTAATGTCTTAAACTGAGTTTATTATAGACTATGAGCACATCCAAGCTTTTAAAAGGGGTAAATCGTCCCATTTGATCTATAGTCGTATATATTTATTTGCATTAATTTTCCACAGGCTTTGTGAAACATGATCAAACTACTATATTACTGTATTTCACTATAAATTATTAACCTTGTACTTTGATGGAAAGCTCAATTATGAGCTATAGTTATGATATGTATCAGAAATGTATAGGCCTATTACTCTTACTGTACTCATTTTTACAAATAAAAACAGTACATCATTGTATTTCATGTGTTTCAAAATAATGAATGATTATGAGCTGGTTCTTTTAGTGAATCCAACACATAGAGTTTACAACTATGTGACTTAAATCACTGTTGTTACTGGGGGTTCATATGACAGCGTGTAGTTGAAGATGCACATGAGTTTTGTGTAGTATTTTATAAACAATAAATCCAGGAAATGTTACCTTTTTTTTACTGAAGTATTGTTGTGTAGTCTATTATAGGATTACATTTATGGTGCCTCTAAAATGAAAAAACATTAAGGAAAAATCAGTTAATGAAAAAAACTGGAATCATTAAGAGGAATCAGAACCGTTAATTTCTTTTACATATAGAAATACGCTAATATTCATATTCACCACCAATTCAATAACAAAGATTTACAGCATTGATCCTAGTAGCACACTGAATCATATGTATTATTTCAGCACAGCTCAGAAGCCTTTCCTCCTGCACTTGATCTGACACATCCTGAGGATTCCAGTTGTCATTGCGGTCACACTGGATGATAAATTTCAGGAGAAACAAAAACAGAATCTTTACAGCCAATGCCATGGCACACGGGGCAGAGTGTTCCCACTCTGCTTTTACTGCAGAGTAAACACCACCTCGGCTCTCACGTGAGCTCCTGTGACAGCATGGAAAGCCTTTTGACCTTGTGGAAGAGAAACAAAGCCTTCAAAGCCAAACATTTGTGTGAAAACACGATTGGCGAGTTCTTCTGTTCCAGGCCTTGTTGATATTGTGAATTATAGCAGCCGTTGCTTGAATTGTCTTCAACTTTTTGTAAAGTGCTAAACCACAATTGAATGATAAATTCACATCAGGAGGGATGTTCCCTATTATCATTCATTAAACAATCACTCTTTGTTGAGAACCTACCTTAATGTGTTGGAAATGAAACACTCTTTCCCTTTCTGGTGTGATTTTAGGCATGTTTTGCAATAATAAGAACCCATCTGGATTCCATTATTGCTTCTGTTTTCTTCAACGTGTTCTCCAAATGTTTTCAATTAGTAAAGACTAACAACGCAACTGTTGACTCATAGTAAACATAATGTGTTGGTGGAATGGAATCCCTGACATTAATTGTAATTGTTTTATAGTTGTTGGCAATCCTATCATCATCTTTATTTACATACACCCATTTACAGAGTGACAATAAAATAGCTATTCTATAAAAATACATTTTTTGACAACATCAACGCGCTGACATAAAGCAATTGCTTTAGCAAGGCCTGATTTAGTGCACTTGCAGAAGGAAACTGACAGACGATGTGGTTCTGACATACTCCAATCATTGATCATGCAACTGAAACCACATGAGCGGAAATTTGAACATACTTTAGGAATTAATATAAGACCGAACCACGCTCATCTTTCAGTTTTATAACACTTCCAGAGCCGCTGCTTTTGTCACTGAGCTGAAAAGTTCAAGAAGACAGCACCGGAGTGGGTGTATTGTCGTGGTAAAGTAATTTGGAACCGTGTATTTGGAGAGAGCCAGTGATTTATAAGAGTGTGGAAATGATCTCACAGCCACCTTGTAAATCCACTAACTCTTGGGTTCACAGTGCAGTGCAGACATAATTTTTTTGGTAACAAATGTAAAAATAGCATACAATGTAATACAGCACTAACAAGTCAACGTCCTCGGTTCCACAGAATTACATTGGTAGGCTACTGTTGCTAATGCAAATAGATTCTTCAGTTGAACTATAAATTAAATCACCAAACCAGCTCAGATAAAAAGAGTCTGTTTTGCAGCATTCAGAAACAAAACACTTCAGACTTCAAAAACACTCACTGCGCCTAATTCATTAAAGGGGTCCTATGCCCTTTTCACAAGATGTAAAATACGTTTCTGATGTCCCCAGAGTGTGTATGTGAAGTTTGAGCTCAAAATAACCCACAGATATTTTTTATAGCATGTTAAAATTGTCACTTTTTGAGGGTGAGCAAAAACAAGTCGTTTTTGTGTATGTTGCTTTAAATGCAAATGAGCTGCTGCTCCTGGAACAGAGGGCGGAGCTTCAAGAGCTTGTGTGTGTTAGCAGTAAATTGTATTATTTTAAGGGTCAGTGATGTCACTAACCCGTGAAGAAGCTCAAACTCAAACTCATTTGTAGTCCCTACAGCCGTTTAGTCCTTAAAAAGCGCTTTCTGTAAAATAAAATATCTCCCTTTGCTTTGAACTTTGAGCTTCGTAACTTTGCAGATGTTGTTTATGCTCAAACTGCAACATTACACACTAGCTAAAGTTAAAAAGGTGAAATCATAATCAACAACCCCTTTAATAATTTTATGTTTGCAGAAAAAAAAATAACACGCTTTCTTTTCACGCACACTCTCTTCTGAGAGCATTCGGAAAGATCTTTGTGTAGCGATAGTTTTCGGATTTCTAATTGGCCAGCTGTGCATATGGCTATGCAGACTGCTTTTTGTATATCATTTTACTTAATTGTTATTCTGAAAAATAATGAATAGCCTATTTTGTAGAGTTTCTTACTGTTTTCATTTCGCTTCAAAAATTAAGCTAAACTAAAACAGGCCTACTTGTTTCTAACGCAGACGGGTAGTTTTTACATGCGGTTTCAATCAGTTCAAAATTTGGTTTAAAAATTAAAATACATTTTAGTGCAAACTTACTGATGAGTAAATAGGCTATGGTGACTTATGAATAGCATGGTACTTTGTTATATGTTATCACTGTAATTGTATTCTATGCTTAAGGAATAAGTGTAAATTTATATAAATCATTTTTAGTTCATGTGCTAATATGGTCAGCTCTGTTTGCAATTAGATGTCTCACCCACAAAAGCAGTGAATATTGTGAATCTGCAGTGAATTATGGAGAGCAAAGGATCAGTTCATAAATGGGAGCCAATGAATCTTTGAGAGCAACCAGAGACTTGTATGGAGACAGAAGATGCCTTGTATACATACAGCTGGAGCTTCACTTATGGACTTCTTATAATCACAAAAAGGAAATGATGGGAAAAGCAGAAGTCTATGGATGGTTAGAAGAACAGGGCAGGTGTTGACTAGCATGCTGGTGGGTAAGTAATAGTGTTTCACCTGTGCTGTGTCCCCCATGTAGTCATGTATCTGATTAACAGCAGGAAGGGCTCGCTTCCAATGTGGCCTGTAAAATATGTTTTCTTGAGCGCTACAAGATGAAGAATAGATTTTAGCTTAAAAAAAAAAAAATTTTACTATGAAAAGTAAGGAAATTGCACATTTAAAAGTATTTAAGTGCAAAAAAAGAGGCCTACAAGTTATTTTTGTTAAGTAAATCTGACTGAACTTTACGTGCACTGACAATTCAGCTCCTGTTCCGTGGAAAGTGAAGTGAACTATCAGGGAATCAAAAGGTCTTTGGATTCCGTTTGCAATCAGTCAAAAGTAAGATTGCTGAAAAGCATGCTGGGGATCTGCCCATCTGGGCCGATGTAGCGCAGCTGGTGCTTGTGTGTTTGTTTTTTACATTGTCCTTCACATTTCCCTGGCTTCTCTTTAGCGACTGCGTAGTGTCACAGACATAACAACCATTCATTATAGGCCTGAAAAAGACTTACTGGTGGGCTTTCCCTTACAAAAAAATAAGTATGCTTCAAGTTCATTTTATTAAGTATACTAATAAGTAAAGTTCAAGAACAATATTCGTATCTTAATGTTGCAAGTATACTTCTCAAGTGTTCTCAAGTCATGTTCATGTTTCTATTTATGTCTATGCTAGCCTATGTTCTCAGTCAAGTTTACTTTAGTCAATGTTTTGTTTAGTTCACCTTTACTGCAACTCGTTTTCAGTGGATTTCTGTTACAGCTACACTGTGGTGCCCCAGTCAAATATTACAGATAAAGCTTTCTCTGATGTTGGAGATTACTTTATTCTGACCGAGATCAATTTTTTCTGGGGGGTATTTCCGAAAGCAGGTTATGTGACATATAACCTCAACTTTTGGTTCCAAAAACAGAGGTAACTTTCAGTGTATGTAACCATAGCAAGCAACTTACTCTCTAAACACTATACATGCTCCAGAGCAGGTTCTGGTCCAGTGTTAGTTTACTTCAGAGGTGTTCAGCGCTATTGATGAGGCTCCAGTGGGTGCGACAGATTGCGTGCAATATTACAGTTTTTCTCAGTCGCTTTGGTGCATTTCTCACATCACTATTTACATTTGCACAACATTTAGTAATTTGTGCACATCATAGTAGTTTCTCAGTCCTTTCAACAAATTGCAAATGCTTTTGGACATGCATCAATTGCTTTCATACAACTCTCTGCTGTTTTATAACATTATCATTTGCTTATGTCAAAATTAACTATACTTGTTGCTGAATAGTCATTCAATATAAAACGAATAGTCCTCATTTCATTGCGTGAGTCATCACATACAAAAATGTTGAACTAATTGCCAAAATCTGTCAAGCAAATTTGACAAATTTTTGTATCTTTTTTTTTCTTCATGAAAATGTCTCCTAAATTGAACAATTTCTCTCAGGTGAACTTATGTGGCCAGACAGAGAGGAACGTTTGGATGTGCATGAATGATTTACAGAACTATGCATGTTGTATGTTAAGTTCCAATATGTACTGCAATAGTTTACAGTTGTGCACAGCTCTACTGTTTTAGGGGTTTGTTTTAAGGGTGTATTTTTTTCTTTTGCACAATGCTGTGAACAAATTAGAATTGTAAAGAGCATATGCAGTAAAAATGTGAAACATGGATCCCTCCAAAGCGCAATGGGTTGTGGGCAATATTAACTGAGTAAAATCCACATTTTGAAAATAGACCATCCAGGGACTTCTGGCTTGTATATTTTTTAACATACACTTTGGGAGACTTATTTTAATCTCACAAACTGTTTAGGATGGATAGTATGGACATTGAGACATAGGGTTAGCATCCCTTTCCATTGTGACTCGGTTGAGAATGTCTGATGTTTTAACTGAGGTTGTTTACTCCCGAATGCGTTTTGAAACCAGCATGCCCTGTGGGTTCTCTATCAGCGGTTTAGAATCGGAACTAACAATGCACCAGACTAGTGAATAAATCACTATTGAGCTAATCGGTCAGACAGGTTTAGAAAAGTGGTCTGAAACTGTTTGAGATTCACTTTGACATGTTCAGATAGTTCATGCAATCACCGATTCACTTGCTGAGGTTTCTCACACCAAACTAAAACACACCAAACTTTTAGAAGACAGAAAACAAAAATCCCTGGATGAAATCCAAGTTTGCTTACAATTCATTGTAGGAAACAAATGTATTCTAGTGTTTGTCAATGAAGCAACTATGTCCAGCTTGCTCAAACACTTTCCCTAATGAAATGATTAAATACCATTAACCATCCTCAAACCTTGCCATACAATACACATTAATTTGATAGTCCACAACACACATGATTTGCTTCAATGCATTTATTAATTTGAGGAGGGTTTCTGAAAAACACTTTAAAATTCAGAAGAGATATGATTTCAGAATAACATTGTAAAGATAAGAAAAAGTAAATGTAGTACAATCAAACTGGAACCGGATGACCAAGAAGATTATAGTCCATAGCACAAACATAGTTCTTTGTGCTTGAACAGGACGCATCGTTCCAGCAATGGTTAGCTGTAGGGTGGAGTTATTAAATAAGTTATTACAGTGGTATTAGAATCAAAATAAAATGTTCAAATTACTTGTGAAATCTAAATGAGTCATTTCATGTTACGGTATGACATATTATAATTTACATTTACATTTATTCATTTAGCAGACGCTTTTATCCAAAGCGACTTACAAATGAGAACCATAGAAGCAGTTAAGCTAACAGCAGGACAACAAAATGTAAGTGCTGTAACCTTTCACAGTTTAATCCAACGTAGAACCCGTACAATTATTATTTTTTTTTAATATAGAAAGGAAGAGAAAGTGTTAGTATTACTGGAAAAAGTGCTGCCGAAAGAGATGCGTCTTCAACTGTTTCTTAAAAATGACTATGGACTCAGCAGCTCTGGTTGAGTTGGGAAACATTGCATTCTTTTGAAAATTGAAAACATTGCATTCTCACAGGTCCAGTTGATCTCCAAACAGTTCTCAGGACCACCAGAATTGTTAGGTTCTTCAGAGCACCAGTTGTTATAGTCATACACAGTTCCATCACTCCACAACCACTCTCCGTCCTAATGAGTGAAGAGAATGAATACAAAAAGTGCACTACTATAGTCAGACTTAAGGAAGAAGCTAACCAAGTTCAGCTTTGAAGACAAAACAGCTTCATTAGAAACTTTGCCTTTTCTGTTTAAAGCTCAATTTAACTTACTTGTACAGCATCAGCAGCACCAACCCAAGATATTGTGTAAGGCGGCGGCAACAGACCCAGGAGGAATTCATTTTCCCGTTCATTATGCACAGATGCGAGATTCGCACCATGACTTTGACAGTTTTTCTGAAGAGAGATTGTGTCAATACAAAATCATCTAATCTTTTTAGCAGAAAGCATAAGTGACTTTAAAAAAGGTTTGTCATTTGCAAACAAAGTATGCTTTGATCATAGTATGCAAACAAAGTATGCTCAGTATCAGTTCTCTTTTATTTGCAGAAAAGGATAAAAAAAACTCCAACCTTATATTAAAGGGGTGTTATAATGCCCCTTATTTTTTACAAATAAGTCTGTTGTCCTCAGAGTGTGTATGTGAAGTTTTAGCTCAAAATACCCCACAGAATTTACAGCATGTTAAAATTGTCCCTTTATGAGGGTCAGTAAAAACACATTGTTTTGTGCGTGTCACTTTAAATGCAAATGAGCTGCTGCTCCAGGTACAGAGGGCGGAGCTTCAAGAGCTTGTGTTTTAGCAGCTCCAATTACCTCACAGACAAGCACTACAATGTCAGAAACTGTTCTTCCTTTTAGGTTTAAACTGGTGTCAGACAATGGAGACTCAAGAAGAAGTGACATGTAGAATGCAACAGGACGTTTTGAATGGTTAGTTGATGAATTTATGTTGCTGATGTGGAGTCAGTGGTGTAAAGTAACGAATTACAAATACTCTCGTTACTGTAATTGAGTAGTTTTTTTTAGGAATTGTACTTCAAGTAGTTTAAAAACAGTGTACTTTTACTTTAGTACATTTTAAGTGCTGTATCGGTACTTTTACTGCGCTATTTTCCCTGAACCTGCCGTCGCTACATTTATATTAATATTTATTTTTATAAAAAGTCATGTGACTCCATGAGTGATTCCCGTCAAATCAAACCAGCATCAATAGACTTCGAGACACCTGGCGCCAATTTATTTTAATCTTGGAGGAAGAGTGGTAATGCGCAAGTTTGTTCATGTATGGGTTAATCATGAGTGTGAATGTTTGACAACCAAAATTATTCTGCCAAAAATAGCCAAAAAAGCACTGTGATCGACCAGCCCGTTCTCATCCCAAGGCGTAATATAATGACGCTTTTGCCAAAGCGTCTATATCGAACGCGCATGGCACCCTTTAGCGTCAATATGAGACGCCGAAATATATGGGTCAGAAGGCGCCTCCTAGCGGTCTAACCCTAACCCTACACCATACCTAAACCTACCCATCTCTCTGCGTGTTATATTGACGCTAAAGGGTGCCATGCGCGTTCGATATAGACGCTTTGTCAAAGTGTCAGAATATTACGCCTTGGGATGAGAATGCGTTGGATCGACACAGATCGAATAAATTTTACCGGACAATGCATGGTGTTTTTGATGACGCGATCATAGCAACCATGATAGCAACCAGCCTAGAGTAAAGGCACGCACGCTTTATAATTGTTGCTGGTTACTGTATGATGACTGAAATCATGAACTTGCCTAAACAATTACTAAATATAAACTGCAGAATGTTACATTTTCTAATACACGCACAAATGGTAGGCTATGTATTCTGTTAGCAGCACTGCACGAGCTTGCGATGCCATCTGCTCGAAAAACTTAATTTAGTTTGTTTACCGGGCTTCAAAGTGCATTCGGCATTAACTTATCAATGCTACATTTTTGTCCCTTACATCAATTTCGTTTAGCATATAAACGCATTAACCTCCTTTCTGTTGACTTAAATTGTTAATGTACAATGCTTTGCCACCTTTTTCAATTAATCTGCAAGAAAACCTCTACAGAATGGTTGTCATAAATGTTGCCAGATTATTGGTTGCTTTCTCAAAATTACATGGCTGTATTTTTAGTGCTAGCAGTCAAAAATAAAACTGTTGGGAGAAATATTGAAATACTGTTTCTTTTTTTCCCCCTATGAATCTGTGATAAAGAGTATAAGCTACATTTTCAATTTGCAGGGTATAAGGTATAACATTCATAGCATAATACTCGAGTACTTTTAAAAGGGATACTTTTTAACTCCTACTTTGAGTAGTATTTAGGACAGGTACTTTTACTCTACTCACTACATTTGACAAGTAACGTACTCGGTTACTAACGTAACCTCGGTTCTCTCTAGAGAGGGAACGAGTATTGCGTAAGTTTAGCTTACGCTACGGGAAAGATTCATCTTCTCGAGATATTGAAGCCAAAAAATTATCCTTAATTTTGTATTCATTGTCAACGCAGTGCAGCAGCTAGCAGACCTAGAGCAGGCAGTCTTGCGTGCTCATTGGCTGCCCTGCGGGCAACTGCTGCAGCCTATCAGTGAGCCCCGCGTGACGTACGTCCAATGAAGGGCGCCCGCGCCTTCATAGCGTCATAGCCCGCCAGAATGGGCGTGGCTTAGCGTATAAAAGAAGGGGCTCTAGGCTGCATTCCCTGGTTTCTGTCGACTGAAGCGAAGTCGCTCGTGGCGCGAGCACGGCCGGTTACGCAATACTCGTTCCCTCTCTAGAGAGAACCGAGGTTACGTTAGTAACCGAGTACGTTCTCTTACGAGAGGTTCTCTCGTATTGCGTAAGTTTAGCTTACGCTACGGGAACTTTTTGTCAACGCCGTGCGCGCCAAGCAACCACCCATGAGTCGCCGAGGTTTCTCGGGGAACCCAAATAAGTGGAAAAATAAGGTGGCCAGCCACGCGGGCCATCACTTGTACATAAGCACACATAGGGAATACAGAGCAGCGCGCTGGTCTGTATAAGCATATAGCACATACCCTACTAGTGCAGCTCAACCAGGAGAGCTGAGTCACGTGAGAGTGGTCTGAGCATGATATATCTGGGCAGAACGCACAACTCTCTTAAACTGACAGAAGTTTAGCCTGCAGGGCGGGAACTTCCAGGTTACAGAACCTGACAAAGGTAGACGGGGAGCTCCAGCCCGCCGCTACACATATGTCGTGGATAGAATCCCGCTGGACCACGCCCACGATGAGGCCATGCCTCTGGTGGAATGAGCCCTGATGCCCAGAGGGCATTGCAGACCTTTTGACGCATAAGCTGCCGCTATAGCGTCCACTATCCATCTGGACAGAGTCTGTTTCGAGGCAGCGAGACCTTTGGTGCGCCCACCGAACGAAACAAACAGCTGCTCCGTGCGCCTAAAAACGGCGGAGCGCGCAGTGTAAGTCCTCAGCGCCCTGACTGGGCAGAGGAGATTCACGTCTGTCTCACTGTCTGACGCTGGCAGAGCCGACAGTGAAATGACTTGCGCTCTGAAAGGAGTGCCCATCACTTTTGGAACATAGCCATGTCTAGGTTTGAGGATGACTTTAGAGTCATTCGGCCCGAACTCAAGACACGTCGCGCTGACTGACAGTGCGTGCAGGTCCCCCACACGTTTGACTGATGACAGCGCGGTCAGAAAAACGGTTTATAGTGACAGGTATTTTAGCTCCACGGAGTCTAATGGCTCAAATGGGAAGGCTTTCAGGGCCTCGAGGACCAAGGAAAGATCCCATATAGGAACGGACGGGGGGCGCGGCAGATTCATCCTTCTAGCTCCCCTAAGGAAGCGGATGACCAGCTCATGTCTTCCTAGTGACTGGGCGCGCGTCGACTCTGCGAACGCCGCCACGGCCGCCACAAACTTTGAGCGTGGATGGGGACCTCCCTTTATCCATCAGCTCTTGTAGGAAAATAAGCAAATGCGCAACCTCGCACGTCCGCGGGTCCAGATCTCTGTCGGTGCACCACTTGGAGAACACCGACCATTTAGACGCGTAGAGCCTTCTAGTGGAAGGAGCTCTAGATTGCGTGATCGTGTTCATCACTCTTTCTGGCAGGGTAGCGAATACCCATTGATCAACCATGCGTGCAGAGACCAGCGCTCTGGATGGGGATGCCAGATCGAGCCGCGAGCCTGAGAGAGGAGATCTGCCCTCACCGGAATAGGCCACGGAGCTGCATGTGACAGCCGTGCCAGTTCCGGGAACCAATTCTGATTCTCCCAGTGCGGAACTATGAGGAGCACCGAGTGGCGGGTTTCCCTGATTCTCTTGATCACCTGTGGTAACAGAGGGACCGGAGGGAAAGCATACAGTGGGAGGCTGGGCCAGACCTGGGCCAGCGCGTCCTCGTTCTTCGAAAAGAACATCGGGCAATGAGCGTTGTCTTTTGACGCAAATAGGTCGACTTCCGCTCTGCCGAATAGGCGCCACAGTTTCTGGACTGTTTGGGGGTGCAGGGACCATTCCCCTGGGGGAACGTTGTCCCTGGACAGTTTGTCTGGACCGTCGTTCAAATGGCCAGGCACATGCGCCGCCCTCAGCGAGCGCAGGTGCATCTGGGACCAAATGAGGATGCGTTCCGTCAGATTGCAGAGGTTTCTGGATCTGACACCGCCCTGACGGTTTACATAGGAAACCACAGACATGTTGTCCAAGCGGATGAGAGAGCCGCTATGCAGGTCTGAGACACTCTAATTTTCTGGCCGCCAGAAACCCAGAAACGTGTTCCGCGAGACACGCAAGCATTCAACCAGCGTTGGAGCGGGCGCATGCGCAGTAGGCCCAGCTGGAGCACTGCTGCAGCTGATGCCATACAGCCCAGCATCCTTTGAAACGTTTTCAAAGGGAGAAAGCTGCCCTTCTGGAAAGATGCGGCTAGGTGGCGAACACGGCACGCGCGCTGTGTCGACAAACGAGCCGTAATGGCCACAGAATTCAGTTCTATTCCTAAAAAGGAAATTGACTGACCGGGCATTAATGAGCTCTTGGTCCAGTTGACCGTGAGACCCAAGTTTTCCAGGTGACTGAGAAGCACTGTTCTGTGAGATAACAGTTCTGTCTCTGACTGTGCCAATATCAGCCAATCGTCCAGATAGTTCATTATTCGCAGCCCTTGAGTTCTCAGGGGGGCGAGCGCCGCGTCCATGCACTTCGTAAATGTACGGGGTGCTAGAGACAGGCCGAACGGCAGGACGGTGTATTGATATACCTGACCGTCGAAGGCGAATCTCAAAAATTGCCTGTGACGGGGTAATATCTGAATCTGAAAATAGGCATCCTCCAGATCTAGAGAAATAAACCAGTCCCTCAGGCGAACATGCGCGAGGATTTTTCTGGTCGTAAGCATTTTGAACTGTCTTTTGCAAGTGCCTTGTTCAAATGTCTCAGATCTAGGATGGGCCTGAAAGCTCCGTCCTTCTTGGGTACGAGAAAATGTCGGCTGTAAAAGCCTGACTCGCTCAGAGAAGGCGGTACTTTTTCTATAGCCCCTTTGCACAGCAGTACTGCTATTTCTACGTGAAGTAGGTGTGCTACTTCCGCATTCACTATCGTCGCGGTCCGGGCTCGAAAGCGCGGGGGACGGCGAATGAATTGAAGTGTATAGCCCTGCTTTATTGTGCTCAGAACCCATTCTGAAAAACCCTGGGATAGTTTCCCACACAGCTATGTGAGCCGCTAGGGGGCGAATGGCCTCCGGGTTCAGATCGCCGCCATTTGCGGGCTTGTGAAACTTGAGCCGGAGCCGAAGCGCGCCGCGCGCGCTCTCGGTTCTGGGCAATGGCTGCTCGCTGAAAGCCGAGACCGTCTGATTTATGTGAGTTGTCCCAATCATTATGGATGGGGAGCGTTTTATTCTCACTTTTTGACGCGCGAGCAGCGCTTTGGGTGGAAAAGCTTTCTGTAAGCGTGAGCGCGGGCACGAGACTTACAAGTGTATTTGACGCCCCGATCATAACGGATGGGGAGCGTCTTATCATAACATTTAAACACGCGGGCGCCGCCCGGGGGGAGGTGTGTGTTTAGTAAGCGCGAGCGCTCTTCGGCGGGCACGAGACTTACATTCATAACCTGTTTTATTGATCGTGTAACAGAGCGGGCAGATAGTGGGCACAGCCCTGTGGACACATTTCTTATATTCAACACTCGAGCGGCTTTTCTGCGCTTTATGAGAGTGTGCTCTGAGAGTGACACGAGATTTGACGTGCTTGTGTGTAGGGGTGAACACTGGGGCGTGGGCACTTTCACTACATTTAAAACACCAACGGCGTGAGCCGGATAACCAGACATTATACTCTTTTGAGATTTCTCTGGGTCGCCGTGAAAACGGCGTATGTGTGCAGGCGAGAGGGTAAATGAACCGGCTCGTTGGCTGCTAAATGGACCACTGCAGTAGCCTGTTTGAAGGGGACTGACAGGGAAATAAACTTTGACGGCGGTCCGGCCGCAGCGGGACACGCGCGTCTTTCTCTCTCATAGTTTGATATGAGTCTTTAGTGATAGAGCGGCAGAAAAATAGGCGTGGGCACGAACTCGTGGACACAATTCCTACGTTCAACACTCGAGCGGTTTCCCGCTTTAAGGGAGTGGGCTCTGTGAATAACACGGGAAGTTTTGTGCTTGTGTGTAGGGGTGAACACTGAGATGTGGGCACCTTTCTACACTAAAACCACCATCGGCGTGAGCCGGATCTGAATACGGCGGCTCGCTGAGGAGAGCTGCATAAATTTTATCTGCTGCGGGAGCCGGGATCGAACACGGGTCTCCTGCGCGAAAAGCTTAGAGTTTAGCCATTGAGCCACAGGGGAAACAACGCAAGCTTTAGTTGGCGCGAGCAGATAAGAGAGAGAGAGCGTCATCACAGTTTTCGTGTGTGTCGGCACTGTTTCAGGCGTGCGTGTTATAACAGGCTCACTGCAGTATAGACATTACCAGCCGCTCGAACTAGGAGGAGATGGAAAATGTTTCGGTAAAAGAGGGGGTTTGTCAGGCCTCTGCGGGACAAAAACCACACTCTTTCCTTCTTTCGCCGGTGACGCATGCTCGGGGCGCGCGCTCGCTTTCTGTACGTAAGAGAGCTGGTCGCGAGCTCAGAGGAGAGCTGCATAAATTTTATCTGCTGCGAGAGCCGGGATCGAACTCGGGTCTCTGGCGCGAAAAGCTTAGAGTTTAGCCACTGAGCAACGGGGTAAAAAACGTAAGCTTAAGTAGCGCGAGCAGACAACAAAGGGCGCGCGGGGCGCGGTAGCTTCCTTGTAACGTAAAGGAAGCTAGCCGCGGTGAGAACAGCAGTCCATTGTGGCGTGTCCCTCATCCTCAGACGCGGCAGTGAGGCTCGTGAGCGGCAGCTGCGCGTCGGTGAAGGGAGGCGGGGAAGGCGAGAGCGAGGCTCAAAGGAGGTTCTCCGGCGAGCGCGTCGCTGTGGAGCTACAGGCTCCGGCTGCCTTTGGGAACGGCGCTTATCACTGCGCGGTCCCACAAAGGGCGGAGTGACTGCTTCTGCGGGGGCGTGGTAACTTCCTTGTAACGTAAAGGAAGCTAGCCGCGGTTAGAACAGTCCCTTGTGGCGTGTCCCTCAACCTCAGACGCGACGGCAGTGAGGCTCGCGAGCGGCAGCTGCGCGTCGGTGAAGGGAGGCGGGGAAGGCGAGAGCGAGGCTAGGGAGGTTCTCCGGCGAGCGCGTCGCTGTGGCCACAGGTTCCGGCTGTCTCTGGGAACGGCGCTTCTTTGCGCGGTCCCCTTCACAGAACTCGCAGCCCCCGGCGAGTTGTGCATGTTCCTGGCCCAGGCAGAGAGCACAGATCATGTGGCGGTCTCCGACGCTGAGCGGGGCCCTGCACGGGCCACAGGAAATGCGAGGCATCTTGACAAAGACGCTCGCTGCTCTTTTAGGAGTATACACAGAAAATACACAATTTGCAAAAAGGATACGTCGCCGGATAGCGTAGCTCGCACGGATGGCTGAAGGTGGCGAAGACGGCCGGCTTCCTCAGCGCTGTCCTAAGCTGGCTGTTCGCTGTTCGACGGCGGCGGTGGCTTCTCTCAGATCCAGCGATGCGAAGAGCTTCGCTGAAGAGACAGAAATCAGGGAATGCAGCCTAGAGCCCCTTCTTTTATACGCTAAGCCACGCCCATTCTGGCGGGCTATGACGCTATGAAGGCGCGGGCGCCCTTCATTGGACGTACGTCACGCGGGGCTCACTGATAGGCTGCAGCAGTTGCCCGCAGGGCAGCCAATGAGCACGCAAGACTGCCTGCTCTAGGTCTGCTAGCTGCTGCACTGCGTTGACAATGAATACAAAATTAAGGATAATTTTTTGGCTTCAATATCTCGAGAAGATGAATCTTTCCCGTAGCGTAAGCTAAACTTACGCAATACGAGAGAACCTCTCGTAAGAGAACAGTACTTTTACTTGAGTATGCTTTTTCAGTACTCTTTCCACCACTGTGTGGAGTTAACTATCTTCAATTAGCATATTCTATCGTGATAACAGAATTGTTCATGTGGGAACTGTTGTAAGATGCCTACAGAGTGACATGCTATTGCATTTGTTTTTTGTACTGGATTGCATGTGAAAAGACAGATGCAACAGCTAGAGCAGACTCACAAATGTGCTCTTCTACAACAGATCCTCAACATGGACCGGGGGTGGGTTTTATGTAAATTTTAGGGTTAGTAATGTCACTAACCCCGGAGGATTATAATGTGGTCCCTACCGCTTTGTTGTAGTCCTTAAACCATTTCATTAAAAGCAAAAATCTTCCTTTGAATGTTGTAACTTTGCAATGTTGTTTATGCTCAATGTTGTTTAACAGCTACATTACACCAACTAAAGTTAGAAAAGTGAAATCAGATAAAATGTGCCTTTGCTTGAGGTTGTATTTGGTATTAAGTTAACTGGTATTAAGTTAACTACTATTAAGTACTCGCCAGTAAGCTTGAGAATACATTGAGTAAAGGCAACTTAAGTCTCATTCTTGTGAGTGGAACCCCTTCAAGTGTGGGACCCGTGCAGCTTAACACTGACAATACACACCCCTTAGATGTCTATAATATGTACTAACATTTAAATTAATCATTTGATTCAGTGCACATGTTTTATATATTATACTTATTTTACAAAATGCATGCAATACAGCTGTAATTAATTTCTGTAATTAGATCTGCGATTACACTGTTGACCAGGTATTAACCCACCCTTAAACCTAACCATATCAAACCTGTCCCTAACCTTACCCATATCCCAACTCAATAGCAGCACATGTTTTACAGCAATACAAATACCAAACCATTTATTTAAATGTAGTTAAAGACCTCCCATGTTAAACGTTGTCCAATCACCTTGTTGTAGTAACTAATACATTACCTCTGCTGTGAGCCAGTTAACCGGCTGAGAGAAGTACTTGTAACACCGGAGTCCAAAATTTGTCCATCCATAGGGGCATTCTTCAAAACCACCTATGCAACCAGTACATAATGTTAGGGACTTATGTAATATTCACATTCTATCGTATGTTTGTGTGATTATGTGCCTAAATTATGCGTACTTTGACACTGTAAATGAATTCATAATTCACTCCTTCAAATCATGCAAACATTAGTAAATAGAATCTTGTACAGGTCCAAAATGCTTTTAAACTAGAGTTTTTACAATTAAAATATTTACCGTTTGCATTCCCCATGGAGAAAATAACGAAAAGCAGCTTTAGACTTCTCAGCATTGCCATCATGAATCAAAAAAAAAAAAAAAAAAAAGCAGGTAAAGTTAAATGTCTGCACTCACATGCTGCACACTATGGATTCTCGACGTATTTTAAAGACGACGCACACGATACTTAAATATTATTCAGTAGGTTTCTGTTCTAAAAATTCACCTTGCTTTTTAGATTGTTACCTTCAGAATCTCACAGGAAGTTTATGTGAAGTTCTAGAAAGAGCCCTGCATTTATAGGCCTACTTTATTAGTGGGCCTCCAATCTAACGTAGGAACGAGCGCAGAAATCACCTTACGACAGGGTTCACGTGTGATTCATGAAACATTCGTATGCATCCAATCCCTTTGTGCGAATGATCGGACCTTGATAAATGTGGCGGCTGAAAACAATCGTCATTTAAATATCACGCCCCTAAAAATTCTAATTCAAAACGGAAGTGAGCATCCCTATGCCCTACTCCCTTGAAGTGGAGCGCGTGCCAGCCATTTGGAACGCACTTGGAAAGTGCAATTTCCTCATTATCTTCACCTGGGATGTTCTCATGACGCAGCACTCTGTCCATCATCTGTTCTCACAACAGAAATGTATTATTTTTGCTGTTAACATAACTGTTGCAAATAAATATACATTATATATATATATATATATATATATATATATAATATATAATATATAAAGTTTTTAAAATATGGGTTATATGCGTGTTTGTGTGAGTGTAGGCCTATTTCTCTGCTCTCAACTTTAAAAACCATCTCATCTTTGGACCCTGCATTAACACATTTCTTATGTGTGAAACTTATTTAAACAACTTGACAAAAATGTATGAAATATCTGGCACATTTACATGATGGATCTAAGTGCTCATGTTAAAGGTGGGGTATATGATTTTCTTTTTTGTCAATTTTTTCAAAATCACTTGAAATCCTATTCATAACCTACTTACAGATCGTTGCACTGAGTTAGAATTATAAGGTTCTATCTCCACTTTTGGTCGAAATTGAGTTTTTGACATAATCTGATCCATTAGGTGTTTATTAATGCCTGTGTGGTGTTATTTTTGTAAAAAAAATATTTTGTTAGTAGTTATTAATAAAATAAAAAGGTTCTATCTCACAAAACATAAACCAAGTTGGGATTATAAGGTTCTATCTCCAGTAGATTCAATATCCAATCAAAACCCTGAATGAAAATGGACGGACCAATCAAAACCCACCTCTTAGCTCTGTAGCCTGGACATTTGAAGCTGGCGATGGCGCCCAAAAGACACTATTTTTCTTTTTCTAATCTTTCTAAATAATCTTTCTTTCTAACTAATTTTTTTCTTTCTTTCTTTCTTTCTTTCTTTCTTTCTTTCTTTCTTTCTTTCTTTCTTTTTTTCTAACTAATCTTTCTTTCTTTCTAACTAATCTTTCTTTCTTTCTAACTAATCTTTCTTTCTAACTAATCTTTCTTTCTTTCCAACTAATCTTTCTTTCTTTCCTTCTTTCTTTCTTTCCTTCTTTCTTTCTTTCTTTCTTTCTTTCTTTCTTTCTTTCTTTCTTTCTTTCTTTCTTTCTTTCTTTCTTTCTTTCTAACCAATCTATCTTTCTTTCCTTTCTAACTATTCTTTCTTTCTTTCTTTCTTTATAATCTTTCTTTCTTTTCTTCCTTTCTAACTAATCTTTCTTTCTTTCTAACTAATCTTTCTTTCTTTCTTTCTTTCTTTCTTTCTTACCAATCTATCTTTCTTTTCTTTCTAACTAATCTTTCTTTCTTTCTTTCTTTATAATCTTTCTTTTCTTTCTTTCTTTCTTTCTTTCTTTCTTTCTTTCTTTCTTTCTTTCTTTCTTTCTTTCTTTCTTTCTTTCTAACTAATCTTTCTTTCTTTCCAACTAATCTTTCTTTCTTTCCAACTAATCTTTCTTTCTTTCTTTCTTTCTTTCTTTCTTTCTTTCTTTCTTTCTTTCTTTCTTTCTTTCTTTCTAACCAATCTATCTTTCTTTCCTTTCTAACTAATCTTTCTTTCTTTCTTTCTTTCTTTATAATCTTTCTTTCTTTTCTTTCTTTCTAACTAATCTTTCTTTCTTTCTAACTAATCTTTCTTTCTTTCTTTCTTTCTAACTAATCTTTCTTTCTTTCTTTCTTTCTTTCTTTCTTTCTTTCTTTCTTTCTTTCTTTCTTTCTTTCTTTCTAACCAATCTATCTTTCTTTCCTTTCTAACTAATCTTTCTTTATAATCTTTCTTTCTTTTCTTTCTTTCTAACTAATCTTTATTTCTTTCTAACTAATCTTTCTTTCTTTCTTTCTTTCTTTCTTTCTTTCTTTCTTTCTTTCTTTCTTTCTTTCTTTCTTTCTAACTAATCTTTCTTTCTTTCCAACAAATCTTTCTTTCTTTCCAACAAATCTTTCTTTCTTTCCAACTAATCTTTCTTTCCAACTAATCTTTCTTTCTTTCCAACTAATCTTTCTTTCTTTCTTTCTTTCTTTCTTTCTTTCTTTCTTTCTTTCTTTCTAACCAATCTATCTTTCTTTCCTTTCTAACTAATCTTTCTTTCTTTCTTTATAATCTTTCTTTCTTTTCTTTCTTTCTAACTAATCTTTCTTTCTTTCTAACTAATCTTTCTTTCTTTCTTTCTTTGTTTATTAATGCCTGTGTGGTGTTATTTTTGTAAAAAAAATATTTTGTTAGTAGTTATTAATAAAATAAAAAGGTTCTATCTCACAAAACATAAACCAAGTTGGGATTATAAGGTTCTATCTCCAGTAGATTCAATATCCAATCAAAACCCTGAATGAAAATGGACGGACCAATCAAAACCCACCTCTTAGCTCTGTAGCCTGGACATTTGAAGCTGGCGATGGCGCCCAAAAGACACTATTTTTCTTTTTCTAATCTTTCTAAATAATCTTTCTTTCTAACTAATTTTTTTCTTTCTTTCTTTCTTTCTTTCTTTCTTTCTTTCTTTCTTTCTTTCTTTTTTTCTAACTAATCTTTCTTTCTTTCTAACTAATCTTTCTTTCTTTCTAACTAATCTTTCTTTCTTTCCAACTAATCTTTCTTTCTTTCCTTCTTTCTTTCTTTCTTTCTTTCTTTCTTTCTTTCTTTCTTTCTTTCTTTCTTTCTTTCTAACCAATCTATCTTTCTTTCCTTTCTAACTATTCTTTCTTTCTTTCTTTCTTTATAATCTTTCTTTCTTTTCTTCCTTTCTAACTAATCTTTCTTTCTTTCTAACTAATCTTTCTTTCTTTCTTTCTTTCTTTCTTTCTTTCTTTCTTTCTTTCTAACCAATCTATCTTTCTTTTCTTTCTAACTAATCTTTCTTTCTTTCTTTCTTTATAATCTTTCTTTTCTTTCTTTCTTTCTTTCTTTCTTTCTTTCTTTCTTTCTTTCTTTCTTTCTTTCTTTCTTTCCAACTAATCTTTCTTTCTTTCCAACTAATCTTTCTTTCTTTCTTTCTTTCTTTCTTTCTTTCTTTCTTTCTTTCTTTCTTTCTTTCTTTCTAACCAATCTATCTTTCTTTCCTTTCTAACTAATCTTTCTTTCTTTCTTTCTTTCTTTATAATCTTTCTTTCTTTTCTTTCTTTCTAACTAATCTTTCTTTCTTTCTAACTAATCTTTCTTTCTTTCTTTCTTTCTAACTAATCTTTCTTTCTTTCTTTCTTTCTTTCTTTCTTTCTTACTTTCTTTCTTTCTTTCTTTCTTTCTTTCTTTCTTTCTAACCAATCTATCTTTCTTTCCTTTCTAACTAATCTTTCTTTATAATCTTTCTTTCTTTTCTTTCTTTCTAACTAATCTTTATTTCTTTCTAACTAATCTTTCTTTCTTTCTTTCTTTCTTTCTTTCTTTCTTTCTTTCTTTCTTTCTTTCTTTCTAACCAATCTATCTTTCTTTCCTTTCTAACTATTCTTTCTTTCTTTCTTTCTTTATAATCTTTCTTTCTTTTCTTCCTTTCTAACTAATCTTTCTTTCTTTCTAACTAATCTTTCTTTCTTTCTTTCTTTCTAACTAATCTTTCTTTCTTTCTTTCTTTCTTTCTTTCTTTCTTTCTAACCAGAACAGAACTTTTTCAGAACCAGAACAGGCCTTTTTGTTGATTTTTGTTCAACATAACTTTCATTATGTTACACAATATTTTGTATGTTTTAATCTACTAAATGAACCGTTTTTAAAGTATGTAAGATGCTTCCTAAATGTTTTTACAGTACTGAGGAGTGGGGTGTAGTATTGTGAAGAAAACATTTTTTTGTTTAGCTGTAATTTTTCTAAGTCTTTAAAAATAAAAATAAAAATTTTTCTTACAAACTTGCTTGGCATTGATGTATACTATACTATAATATATTATATTATATACTACAAGAGGTGTGCTTGTATTATAAATATATAAATTGATTAAAATCAATGGTTATATACATTTATTCTTTGAAATGTGGGGTTTTATTTGTAAAAGTGGAGATAGAACCTTATAATTCCAAATAGAATCAGAGCTCTCAGAATTATAAGGTTCTATCTCCATTTGGGCCATCTTAAAAAATCCCATTTCCAAATGTGCCAGGATTTTGATATTCTATCCTCAAAGTACCTGTAGGGTGATGGTCTTGTTGAGCTATAATAGTAGATTATACTACATAACAGTTTTGCCAGCTGGGATGTAAAAACTTTGATGCTCAATATCTCAGAACTACCCTAAACGGAGATAGAACCTTATAATTCTAAGCTCACGCCATTTCTCTATACTTACGTCATTTTATCAAAACTCTTCACACTCACCAATTTTCATCTTGGCACAGCAGGTCATTTTACATTCAAAATGCACTAAAACAAAACACTTCATAAATATCTCAAATCAACTTATTCTTCCAGAACACTGGCAAAGGTTTTCACCCAACAAACACATGTTGTCACTCATAAAACAACCTAAAAAACACTAACAACAGGTTATACAATGTTTTCTTTTGTAAAGTGTCTTTAATAAACAAGACTGACAGTTCTCTGTTGTTTTTAATTCACTGCAGTATGTAACATGGTCCATGTTTACATAACAGTAAAAATGATTCCTAAGTTTCCCCTTTTGTGTAGATGGTAATGACATTGATAGACTAACACCTATGTAGCCTGCATCTTATTGTTTTAAATTATTAGATTTGGAATATGTTTCAATATGGTATTACTGTTGAAATGTAGCAAATCCCCTGGTAAGGCGTGTCTTCGCACTGTAAACAGTCTAACTAAGGAGGGAGGTGGCTCTGGAGGAGGACACAGAGCTGTAACGAATTTGGGTACATATAATAATAATATGCATAAAGGGGCCAGAAGGCCAATTTAGCTCAAAAGGTATTATCAATTCTTAAAAGAATCACTTATACGGCCGAGCAAATGACTCGTTCAGTGTTCATTCGAACGGGCCGTAATAACCTCTGCAGCGGATATAAATATCCAAACATAGTGAAACACTATTTATTAGCAAGGTAACTTAGATCAGAAGTTCAAGACATTAAATCTGTAAGCACATAACACAAGACAATTATCTTTAAAATATAAGCAAGACTTTATTGATTATCCTGAATATAAAACTAATATCTAACACAAACACACGCACACACACATTCATACGAGTTGCAGAAAGAAAGAGAGTGAGGGAAGAATGAGTTTTTAAGAGTGAGATGGTGAAATTCCAAGTTTCTATATGCACTTAAAAGACATGACCTGAACGAACCATCAATCATTAATTTAACCCTTTTAACGTTTCTTTGACGGGTTATTCAATTTTATATCAATGCACCAGTTCAGTTAATAGTCTGGAGGCTACTTGCGTTTGTCTTCGCGTTGCCTTTGGGATTCCCTTTTTGTCGGTGCAGAGGGTTTCGGGTCCGTTGCTTGGCTGGCGTCTCCTCGTGCCTGCTAGATCTTGGGCCGCCAATCACGTGGTGTGTTGGCGGATGGATGAAAGTCTTTGAAGTTGGAAGGGCTTTGCAGTCGAAACGTTTAAACGAAACTTTGCAGCAAAGCTTACTTAGAACCGAGACTTTTAACGAAAAAGAAAACAAAGTAAAAGAAAGGAAAGTGAGACGAGTTAGATGGCTTGAATGAAGCTGTTTTAAACCCTGGTCTTGTTTTGGGTCATCTTCTCTGCTCGTCTACATTTTCGTCCGTCTGTTACTCTTTCATGGCTCTCCCCTAGAGCATACTCTTCAGTAGCTCTCTCCGTGTTTTTCTCAAGAACTCTGAAAAGCTCTCTAAGAACTTACAAGAAGAAGTCGAAGAAGAAGTACTTCTCTGAAGAACTCGAAAAAGAAGAACTAGAAGAACATCTCTGAAGAACGAACACTCTCTTTGTTCGGGTCTAAGATTTTATCTCAAATGTTTGTCCCGGCTCCTGGAGGAATTCGGACAATAAGATACTTGTAAGGTTATTTGAGAAGGGGGTATTTTCCATCCCCCACCTCTCATCGTAAATCATGCATTATCTGTGGCCTTTTTACTCCTCCAGTTCTAACAGAGAGTACAGAGGATACAGTTTATACATGATTCCTAATATACAAACATTTTACACAGATTTCAATCAAGCCATCGTCTGAATTAAAAACATGTGGTCGCATTGATACACGATACACTTTCATTCACACAGGTAATAGTTACAACAATCACACGACTTGTATGTGATCTAAGCATAATAGACACATACAGGGGTCGTAGACACAATATAGAATGTAGTTGAACGATATTTGATTATAAGTTCATCAAGAATTGTTTTGTGATAATTGTATGCATTTTTATATGTAAAGTCTCTGAGGTTGTGTTTTTTTTAATGGATCTCAACACGGAGGTCATTCAACGGTCTTCAAGAAGGGGGAAGTCTGTTTTACATCTGTCATGGGATGAAATGACCTCGTGGCGTTAACTTGGTGGGTCCTATCCCGTGACATCTCTGTCATGGGATCTTGGTCCTTAAGAAAGACGGGGACTGTTAGTCCTGAGCAGTACCATTTCTGAACAGATCTGTCTTGCAAAATTACCAAACGTTGACAATTAAAGTATTTTCCCGGTTGCAGACTCTCTGGAGCCTGTGGGTGATTTATGGCTCTGGGTTTGGTGATTTGAGTCTGGAATGTGAAGACTCTGTGTGGGATTATGCATGAATGAATCACATGGAAGATTCAGTTGTGTTTGGGTCCATTCTCGTTGTCGCTACAGAGCAGGCGGAGGGCAGTAAACCAGGGGACAGAGGGTGGCAATGAATGTGGGAGAAGCCAGGGGGGGACCCAGAGGGCAGCCAGGATGAAAGCCCAAGGCGGAGTCGACGGAGGGAAGAGCCATGGTGGAGACTTGGCTTACAACACTTGGGGGACGACTGATGGAGACGAAGCCGATGGTAGTGAAGCCTTGTGTGTTGACAGAGAGCAGATGGGACTGGGTGACATGATTGGCCTGGAGGCCAAGGTGGAGCCGTAGCAATGAGCGTCCTGGGTGGAGCCAGGGCAGAGCCGGAGAGAAGACAGTGCCCAGTGGAGTCACAAGGACGATGGTCTCTGGTGGAGCCGCAGCAACGAGCGTCCGAGGTGGAGCCAGGGCAGAGCCGGAGGGACAACAGTGCCCAGTGAAGCCGCAAGGACGATGGTATCTAGTAAGTAATAGTGTTCCACCTGTGCTGTGTCCCCCATGTAGTCATGTATCTGATTAACAGCAGGAAGGACTCGCTTCCAATGTGGCCTGTAAAATATGACCAGGTTTATTGATGAGGCTCCAGTGGGTGCGACTGATTGCGTGCAATATTACAGTTTTTCTCAGTCGCTTTGGTGCATTTCTCACATCACTATTTACATTTGCACAATATTTAGTAATTTGTGCACATCTTCTCATTCCTTCCAACAAATTGCAAATGCTTTTGGACATGCATCAATTGCTTTCGTACAACTCTCTGCTGTTTTATAAGATTATCATTTGCTTATGTCATGTCAGTCAAAATTAACTATACTTGTTGCTGAATAGTCATTCCATATAAAACGAATAGTCATTTCATTGCGTGAGTCATCACATACAAAAATGTTGAACTAATTGCCTAAATCTGTCAAGCAAATTTGAACAAATTTTGTATCTTTTTTTTTTCTTCATGAAAATGTCTCCTAAATTGAACAATTTCTCTCAGGTGAACTTATGTGGCCAGACAGAGAGGAACGTTTGGATGTGCATGAATGATTTAAAGAACTATGCATGTTGTATGTTAAGTTCCAATATGCACTGCAATAGTTTACAGTTGTGCACAGCTCTACTGTTTTAGGGGTTTGTTTTAAGGGTGTATTTTTTTTTCTTTTGCACAATGCTGTGAACAAATTAGAATTGTAAAGAGCATATGCAGTAAAAATGTGAAACATGGATCCCTCCAAAGCGCAATGGGTTGTAGGCAATATTAACTGTTATAGGGAGTAAAAATCCACATTTTGAAAATGGTAGACCATCCAGGGACTTCTGGCATATTTTTCAACATACACTTCAGGAGACTTATTTTAATCTCACAAACTGTTTAGGATGGATAGTATGGACATTGAGACACAGGGTTAGCATCCCTTTCCATTGTGACTCGGTTGAGAATGTCTGATGTTTTAACTGAGGTTGTTTACTCCCGAATGCGTTTTGGAACCAGCATGCCCTGTGGGTTCTCTATCAGCGGTTTAGAATCGGAACTAACAATGCACCAGACTAGTGAATAAATCACTATTGAGCTAATCGGTCAAACAAGTTTAAAAAAATGGTCTGAAACTGTTTGAGATTCACTTTGACATGTTCAGATAGTTCATGCAATCACCGATTCACTTGCTGAGGTTTCTCACACCAAACTAAAACACACCAAACTTTTAGAAGACAGAAAACTAAAATCCCTGGATGAAATCCAAATTTGCTTACAATTCATTGTAGGAAACAAATGTATTCTAGTCTTTGTCAATGAAGCAACTATGTCCAGCTTGCTCAAACCCTTTCCCTAATGAAATGATTAAATGCCATTAACCATCCTCAAACCTTGCCATACAATACACATTAATTTGATAGTCCACAACACACATGATTTGCTTCAATGCGTTTATTAATTTGAGGTGGGTTTCTGAAAAACACTTTAAAATTCAGAAGAGATTTGATTTCAGAATAACATTGTAAAGATAAAAGTAAATGTAGTACAATCAAACTGGAACCGGATGACCAAGAAGATTATAGTCCATAGCACAAACATAGTTCTTTGTGCTTGAACAGGACGCATCGTTCCAGCAATGGTTAGCTGTAGGGTGGAGTTATTAAATAAGTTACAGTGGTATTAGAATCAAAATAAAATGTTCAAATTACTTGTGAAATCTAAATGAGTCATTTCATGTTACCGTATGACATATTATAATTGAAAACATTGCATTCTCACAGGTCCAGTTGATCTCCAAACAGTTCTCAGGACCACCAGAATTGTTAGGTTCTTCAGAGCACCAGTTGTTATAGTCATACACAGTTCCATCACTCCACAACCACTCTCCGTCCTAATGAGTGAAGAGAATGAATACAAGTGCACTGTAGTCAGACTTAAGGAAGAAGCTAACCAAGTTCAGCTTTGAAGACAAAACAGCTTCATTAGAAACTTTGCCTTTTCTGTTTAAAGCTCAATTTAACTTACTTGTACAGCATCAGCAGCACCAACCCAAGATATTGTGTAAGGCGGCGGCAACAGACCCAGGAGGAATTCATTTTCCCGTTCATTATGCACAGATGCGAGATTCGCACCATGACTTTGACAGTTTTTCTGAAGAGAGATTGTGTCAATACAAAATCTAATCTTTTTAGCAGAAAGCATAAGTGACTTTAAAAAAGATTTGTCATTTGCAAACAAAGTATGCTTTGATTAATTATTTGCTCAGTATCAGTTCTCTTTTTTATTTGCAGAAAAGGATTTCTTTATTTAAAAAAAAAAAAAAAAAAAAAAACTCCCACCTTATATTAAAGGGGTGTTATAATGCCCCTTATTTTTACAAAATAAGTCTGTTGTCCTCAGTGTATGTGAAGTTTTAGCTCAAGATACCCCACAGAATTTACAGCATGTTAAAATTGTCCCTTTATGAGGGTCAGTAAAAACACATTGTTTTGTGCGTGTCACTTTAAATGCAAATGAGCTGCTGCTCCAGGTACAGAGGGCGGAGCTTCAAGAGCTTGTGTTTTAGCAGCTCCAATTACCTCACAGACAAGCACTACAATGTCAGAAACTGTTCTTCCTTTTAGGTTTAAACTGGTGTCAGACAATGGAGACTCAAGAAGAAGTGACATGTAGAATGCAACAGGACGTTTTGAATGGTTAGTTGATGAATTTAAGTTGATGAATTTATGTTGCTGATGTGGAGTTAACTATCTTCAATTAGCATATTCTATCGTGATAACATAGAATTGTTCATGTGGGAACTGTTGTAAGATGCCTACAGAGTGACATGCTATTGCATTTGTTTTTTGTACTGGATTGCATGTGAAAAGACAGATGCAACAGCTAGAGCAGACTCACAAATGTGCTCTTCTACAACAGATCCTCAACATGGACCGGGGGTGGGTTTTATGTAAATTTTAGGGTTAGTGATGTCACTAATGTGGTCCCTACCGCTTTGTTGTAGTCCTTAAACTATTTCATTAAAAGCAAAAATCTTCCTTTGAACGTTGTAACTTTGCAATGTTGTTGATGCTCAAACAGCTACATTACACCAACTAAAGTTAGAAGAGTGAAATCATATAAAATGTGCCTTTGCTTGAGGTTGTATTTGGTATTAAGTTAACTACTATTAAATACTCGCCAGTAAGCTTGAGAATACATTGAGTAAAGGCAACTTAAGTCTCATTCTTGTGAGTGGAAACCCTTCAAGTGTGGGACCCGTGCAGCTTAACACTGACAATACACACCCCTTAGATGTCTATAATATGTACTAACATTTAAATTAATCATTTGATTCAGTGCACATGTTTTATATATTATACTTATTTTACAAAATGCATGCAATACAGCTGTAATTAATTTCTGTAATTAGATCTGCGATTACACTGTTGACCAGGTATTAACCCACCCTTAAACCTAACCATATCAAACCTGTCCCTAACCTTACCCATATCCCAACTCAATAGCAGCACATGTTTTACAGCAATACAAATACCAAACCATTTATTTAAATGTAGTTAAAGACCTCCCATGTTAAACGTTGTCCAATCACCTTGTTGTAGTAACTAATACATTACCTCTGCTGTGAGCCAGTTAACCGGCTGAGAGAAGTACTTGTAACACCGGAGTCCAAAATTTGTCCATCCATAGGGGCATTCTTCAAAACCAACTATGCAACCAGTACATAATGTTAGGGACTTTTGTAATATTCACAGCCTACATAAAATAATAAAAACATTCTATCGTATGTTTGTGTGATTATGTGCCTAAATTATGCGTACTTTGACACTGTAAATGAATTCATAATTTACTCCTTCAAATCATGCAAATATTAGTAAATAGAATCTTGTACAGGTCCAAAATGCTTTTAAACTAGAGTTTTTACAATTAAAATATTTACCGTTTGCATTCCCCATGGAGAAAATAACGAAAAGCAGCATTAGACTTCTCAGCATTGCCATCATGAATCTAAAAAAAAAAAAGCAGGTAAAGTTAAATGTCTGCACTCACATGCTGCACACTGTGGATTCTCGACGTATTTTAAAGACGACGCACACGATACTTAAATATTATTTAGTAGGTTTCTGTTCCAAAAATTCACCTTGCTTTTTAGATTGTTACCTTCAGAATCTCACAGGAAGTTTATGTGAAGTTCTAGAAAGAGCCCTGCATTTATAGGCCTACTTTATTAGTGGGCCTCCAATCTAACGTAGGAACGAGCGCAGAAATCACCTTACGACAGGGTTCACGTGTGATTCATGAAACATTCGTATGCATCCAATCCCTTTGTGCGAATGATCGGACGTTGATAAATGTGGCGGCTGAAAACAATCGTCATTTAAATATCACGCCCCTAAAAATTCTAATTCAAAACGGAAGTGAGCATCCCTATGCCCTACTCCCTTGAAGTGGAGCGCGTGCCAGCCATTTGGAACGCACTTGGAAGGGTGCAATTTCCTCATTATCTTCACCTGGGATGTTCTCATGACGCAGCACTCTGTCCATCATCTGTTCTTACAACAGAAATGTATTATTTTTGCTGTTAACATAACTGTTGCAAATAAATATACATTATATATATATATATATATATATATATAAGTTTTTAAAATATGGGTTATATGCGTGTTTGTGTGAGTGTAGGCCTATTTCTCTGCTCTCAACTTTAAAAACCATCTCATCTTTGGACCCTGCATTAACACATTTCTTATGTGTGAAACTTATTTAAACAACTTGACAAAAATGTATGAAATATCTGGCACATTTACATGATGGATCTAAGTGCTCATGTTAAAGGTGGGGTATGTGATTTTCTTTTTTGTCCATTTTTTCAAAATCACTTGAAATCCTATTCATAACCTACTTACAGCCACTGAGTTAGAAGCACTGAAATGAAAATTAAGCAATTTAATCATCTGTGGAACGGGCAGGACTCGAAAAACTCCAGCCAATCATTTCCAAGACCACCTAGAATCATTGGACAGTAAGTCTGTCAATCAAACGGTTGTACCATACCCCCCTCCCCTCATCCCCCTCGAGCGAATCAGGGCCAGCGTTGGAGGAAAGAAGGTAGGACCATTTGAGTTGTGTATTTTCAAAATCTGCCGGCCGTTTTGCAAATCCCATACCAGACCTTTTATTAACCCGCGCTTTAACCTTCCGGGTTGCGCCGGTGAGTTACTGTCACGTTTGGTTTGGGGTTTTCTTTTATGTTCATGTAGTTTGGTTCCTTATACATTAAGTGTACTAATCTGTTCTCATTTAGTATAAATTTTTATACTTGAAATATACTATTTAACTGTACTTTAACAGCTTTTTATTTTTTGGATAATTTTCACAAAATATTCATTATGCATCATTTCAAAAGAAAGAACAGAGCCTCTACTTTTACAGTTTTTTTACAATCACTTTGACACATTTCTCTATACTTACGTCATTTTATCAAAACTCTTCACACTCACCAATTTTCATCTTGGCACAGCAGGTCATTTTACATTCAAAATGCACTAAAACAAAACACTTCATAAATATCTCAAATCAACTTATTCTTCCAGAACACTGGCAAAGGTTTTCACCCAACAAACACATGTTGTCACTCATAAAACAACCTAAAAAACACTAACAACAGGTTATACAATGTTTTCTTTTGTAAAGTGTCTTTAATAAACAAGACTGACAGTTCTCTGTTGTTTTTAATTCACTGCAGTATGTAACATGGTCCATGTTTACATAACAGTAAAAATGATTCCTAAGTTTCCCCTTTTGTGTAGATGGTAATGACATTGATAGACTAACACCTATGTAGCCTGCATCTTATTGTTTTAAATTATTAGATTTGGAATATGTTTCAATATGGTATTACTGTTGAAATGTAGCAAATCCCCTGGTAAGGCGTGTCTTCGCACTGTAAACAGTCTAACTAAGGAGGGAGGTGGCTCTGGAGGAGGACACAGAGCTGTAACGAATTTGGGTACATATAATAATAATATGCATAAAGGGGCCAGAAGGCCAATTTAGCTCAAAAGGTATTATCAATTCTTAAAAGAATCACTTATACGGCCGAGCAAATGACTCGTTCAGCGTTCATTCGAACGGGCCGTAATAACCTCTGCAGCGGATATAAATATCCAAACATAGTGAAACACTATTTATTAGCAAGGTAACTTAGATCAGAAGTTCAAGACATTAAATCTGTAAGCACATAACACAAGACAATTATCTTTAAAATATAAGCAAGACTTTATTGATTATCCTGAATATAAAACTAATATCTAACACAAACACACGCACACACACATTCATACGAGTTGCAGAAAGAAAGAGAGTGAGGGAAGAATGAGTTTTTAAGAGTGAGATGGTGAAATTCCAAGTTTCTATATGCACTTAAAAGACATGACCTGAACGAACCATCAATCATTAATTTAACCCGTTTAACGTTTCTTTGACGGGTTATTCAATTTTATATCAATGCACCAGTTCAGTTAATAGTCTGGAGGCTACTTGCGTTTGTCTTCGCGTTGCCTTTGGGATTCCCTTTTTGTCGGTGCAGAGGGTTTCGGGTCCGTTGCTTGGCTGGCGTCTCCTCGTGCCTGCTAGATCTTGGGCCGCCAATCACGTGGTGTGTTGGCGGATGGATGAAAGTCTTTGAAGTTGGAAGGGCTTTGCAGTCGAAACGTTTAAACGAAACTTTGCAGCAAAGCTTACTTAGAACCGAGACTTTTAACGAAAAAGAAAACAAAGTAAAAGAAAGGAAAGTGAGACGAGTTAGATGGCTTGAATGAAGCTGTTTTAAACCCTGGTCTTGTTTTGGGTCATCTTCTCTGCTCGTCTACATTTTCTCTGCTCGGCAACGAGCGTCCGAGGTGGAGCCAGGGCAGAGCCGGAGAGAAGACAGTGCCCAGTGGAGTCACAAGGACGATGGTCTCTGGTGGAGCCGCAGCAACGAGCGTCCGAGGTGGAGCCAGGGCAGAGCCGGAAAGAAGACAGTGCCCAGTGGAGTCACAAGGACGATGGTCTCTGGTGGAGCCGCAGCAACGAGCGTCCGAGGTGGAGCCAGGGCAGAGCCGGAGGGACAACAGTGCCCAGTGAAGCCGCAAGGACGATGGTATCTAGTAAGTAATAGTGTTCCACCTGTGCTGTGTCCCCCATGTAGTCATGTATCTGATTAACAGCAGGAAGGACTCGCTTCCAATGTGGCCTGTAAAATATGACCAGGTTTATTGATGAGGCTCCAGTGGGTGCGACTGATTGCGTGCAATATTACAGTTTTTCTCAGTCGCTTTGGTGCATTTCTCACATCACTATTTACATTTGCACAATATTTAGTAATTTGTGCACATCTTCTCATTCCTTCCAACAAATTGCAAATGCTTTTGGACATGCATCAATTGCTTTCGTACAACTCTCTGCTGTTTTATAAGATTATCATTTGCTTATGTCATGTCAGTCAAAATTAACTATACTTGTTGCTGAATAGTCATTCCATATAAAACGAATAGTCATTTCATTGCGTGAGTCATCACATACAAAAATGTTGAACTAATTGCCTAAATCTGTCAAGCAAATTTGAACAAATTTTGTATCTTTTTTTTTTCTTCATGAAAATGTCTCCTAAATTGAACAATTTCTCTCAGGTGAACTTATGTGGCCAGACAGAGAGGAACGTTTGGATGTGCATGAATGATTTAAAGAACTATGCATGTTGTATGTTAAGTTCCAATATGCACTGCAATAGTTTACAGTTGTGCACAGCTCTACTGTTTTAGGGGTTTGTTTTAAGGGTGTATTTTTTTTTCTTTTGCACAATGCTGTGAACAAATTAGAATTGTAAAGAGCATATGCAGTAAAAATGTGAAACATGGATCCCTCCAAAGCGCAATGGGTTGTAGGCAATATTAACTGTTATAGGGAGTAAAAATCCACATTTTGAAAATGGTAGACCATCCAGGGACTTCTGGCATATTTTTCAACATACACTTCAGGAGACTTATTTTAATCTCACAAACTGTTTAGGATGGATAGTATGGACATTGAGACACAGGGTTAGCATCCCTTTCCATTGTGACTCGGTTGAGAATGTCTGATGTTTTAACTGAGGTTGTTTACTCCCGAATGCGTTTTGGAACCAGCATGCCCTGTGGGTTCTCTATCAGCGGTTTAGAATCGGAACTAACAATGCACCAGACTAGTGAATAAATCACTATTGAGCTAATCGGTCAAACAAGTTTAAAAAAATGGTCTGAAACTGTTTGAGATTCACTTTGACATGTTCAGATAGTTCATGCAATCACCGATTCACTTGCTGAGGTTTCTCACACCAAACTAAAACACACCAAACTTTTAGAAGACAGAAAACTAAAATCCCTGGATGAAATCCAAATTTGCTTACAATTCATTGTAGGAAACAAATGTATTCTAGTCTTTGTCAATGAAGCAACTATGTCCAGCTTGCTCAAACCCTTTCCCTAATGAAATGATTAAATGCCATTAACCATCCTCAAACCTTGCCATACAATACACATTAATTTGATAGTCCACAACACACATGATTTGCTTCAATGCGTTTATTAATTTGAGGTGGGTTTCTGAAAAACACTTTAAAATTCAGAAGAGATTTGATTTCAGAATAACATTGTAAAGATAAAAGTAAATGTAGTACAATCAAACTGGAACCGGATGACCAAGAAGATTATAGTCCATAGCACAAACATAGTTCTTTGTGCTTGAACAGGACGCATCGTTCCAGCAATGGTTAGCTGTAGGGTGGAGTTATTAAATAAGTTACAGTGGTATTAGAATCAAAATAAAATGTTCAAATTACTTGTGAAATCTAAATGAGTCATTTCATGTTACCGTATGACATATTATAATTGAAAACATTGCATTCTCACAGGTCCAGTTGATCTCCAAACAGTTCTCAGGACCACCAGAATTGTTAGGTTCTTCAGAGCACCAGTTGTTATAGTCATACACAGTTCCATCACTCCACAACCACTCTCCGTCCTAATGAGTGAAGAGAATGAATACAAGTGCACTGTAGTCAGACTTAAGGAAGAAGCTAACCAAGTTCAGCTTTGAAGACAAAACAGCTTCATTAGAAACTTTGCCTTTTCTGTTTAAAGCTCAATTTAACTTACTTGTACAGCATCAGCAGCACCAACCCAAGATATTGTGTAAGGCGGCGGCAACAGACCCAGGAGGAATTCATTTTCCCGTTCATTATGCACAGATGCGAGATTCGCACCATGACTTTGACAGTTTTTCTGAAGAGAGATTGTGTCAATACAAAATCTAATCTTTTTAGCAGAAAGCATAAGTGACTTTAAAAAAGATTTGTCATTTGCAAACAAAGTATGCTTTGATTAATTATTTGCTCAGTATCAGTTCTCTTTTTTATTTGCAGAAAAGGATTTCTTTATTTAAAAAAAAAAAAAAAAAAAACTCCCACCTTATATTAAAGGGGTGTTATAATGCCCCTTATTTTTACAAAATAAGTCTGTTGTCCTCAGTGTATGTGAAGTTTTAGCTCAAGATACCCCACAGAATTTACAGCATGTTAAAATTGTCCCTTTATGAGGGTCAGTAAAAACACATTGTTTTGTGCGTGTCACTTTAAATGCAAATGAGCTGCTGCTCCAGGTACAGAGGGCGGAGCTTCAAGAGCTTGTGTTTTAGCAGCTCCAATTACCTCACAGACAAGCACTACAATGTCAGAAACTGTTCTTCCTTTTAGGTTTAAACTGGTGTCAGACAATGGAGACTCAAGAAGAAGTGACATGTAGAATGCAACAGGACGTTTTGAATGGTTAGTTGATGAATTTAAGTTGATGAATTTATGTTGCTGATGTGGAGTTAACTATCTTCAATTAGCATATTCTATCGTGATAACATAGAATTGTTCATGTGGGAACTGTTGTAAGATGCCTACAGAGTGACATGCTATTGCATTTGTTTTTTGTACTGGATTGCATGTGAAAAGACAGATGCAACAGCTAGAGCAGACTCACAAATGTGCTCTTCTACAACAGATCCTCAACATGGACCGGGGGTGGGTTTTATGTAAATTTTAGGGTTAGTGATGTCACTAATGTGGTCCCTACCGCTTTGTTGTAGTCCTTAAACTATTTCATTAAAAGCAAAAATCTTCCTTTGAACGTTGTAACTTTGCAATGTTGTTGATGCTCAAACAGCTACATTACACCAACTAAAGTTAGAAGAGTGAAATCATATAAAATGTGCCTTTGCTTGAGGTTGTATTTGGTATTAAGTTAACTACTATTAAATACTCGCCAGTAAGCTTGAGAATACATTGAGTAAAGGCAACTTAAGTCTCATTCTTGTGAGTGGAAACCCTTCAAGTGTGGGACCCGTGCAGCTTAACACTGACAATACACACCCCTTAGATGTCTATAATATGTACTAACATTTAAATTAATCATTTGATTCAGTGCACATGTTTTATATATTATACTTATTTTACAAAATGCATGCAATACAGCTGTAATTAATTTCTGTAATTAGATCTGCGATTACACTGTTGACCAGGTATTAACCCACCCTTAAACCTAACCATATCAAACCTGTCCCTAACCTTACCCATATCCCAACTCAATAGCAGCACATGTTTTACAGCAATACAAATACCAAACCATTTATTTAAATGTAGTTAAAGACCTCCCATGTTAAACGTTGTCCAATCACCTTGTTGTAGTAACTAATACATTACCTCTGCTGTGAGCCAGTTAACCGGCTGAGAGAAGTACTTGTAACACCGGAGTCCAAAATTTGTCCATCCATAGGGGCATTCTTCAAAACCAACTATGCAACCAGTACATAATGTTAGGGACTTTTGTAATATTCACAGCCTACATAAAATAATAAAAACATTCTATCGTATGTTTGTGTGATTATGTGCCTAAATTATGCGTACTTTGACACTGTAAATGAATTCATAATTTACTCCTTCAAATCATGCAAATATTAGTAAATAGAATCTTGTACAGGTCCAAAATGCTTTTAAACTAGAGTTTTTACAATTAAAATATTTACCGTTTGCATTCCCCATGGAGAAAATAACGAAAAGCAGCATTAGACTTCTCAGCATTGCCATCATGAATCTAAAAAAAAAAAAGCAGGTAAAGTTAAATGTCTGCACTCACATGCTGCACACTGTGGATTCTCGACGTATTTTAAAGACGACGCACACGATACTTAAATATTATTTAGTAGGTTTCTGTTCCAAAAATTCACCTTGCTTTTTAGATTGTTACCTTCAGAATCTCACAGGAAGTTTATGTGAAGTTCTAGAAAGAGCCCTGCATTTATAGGCCTACTTTATTAGTGGGCCTCCAATCTAACGTAGGAACGAGCGCAGAAATCACCTTACGACAGGGTTCACGTGTGATTCATGAAACATTCGTATGCATCCAATCCCTTTGTGCGAATGATCGGACGTTGATAAATGTGGCGGCTGAAAACAATCGTCATTTAAATATCACGCCCCTAAAAATTCTAATTCAAAACGGAAGTGAGCATCCCTATGCCCTACTCCCTTGAAGTGGAGCGCGTGCCAGCCATTTGGAACGCACTTGGAAGGGTGCAATTTCCTCATTATCTTCACCTGGGATGTTCTCATGACGCAGCACTCTGTCCATCATCTGTTCTTACAACAGAAATGTATTATTTTTGCTGTTAACATAACTGTTGCAAATAAATATACATTATATATATATATATATATATATATATATATATATAAGTTTTTAAAATATGGGTTATATGCGTGTTTGTGTGAGTGTAGGCCTATTTCTCTGCTCTCAACTTTAAAAACCATCTCATCTTTGGACCCTGCATTAACACATTTCTTATGTGTGAAACTTATTTAAACAACTTGACAAAAATGTATGAAATATCTGGCACATTTACATGATGGATCTAAGTGCTCATGTTAAAGGTGGGGTATGTGATTTTCTTTTTTGTCCATTTTTTCAAAATCACTTGAAATCCTATTCATAACCTACTTACAGCCACTGAGTTAGAAGCACTGAAATGAAAATTAAGCAATTTAATCATCTGTGGAACGGGCAGGACTCGAAAAACTCCAGCCAATCATTTCCAAGACCACCTAGAATCATTGGACAGTAAGTCTGTCAATCAAACGGTTGTACCATACCCCCCTCCCCTCATCCCCCTCGAGCGAATCAGGGCCAGCGTTGGAGGAAAGAAGGTAGGACCATTTGAGTTGTGTATTTTCAAAATCTGCCGGCCGTTTTGCAAATCCCATACCAGACCTTTTATTAACCCGCGCTTTAACCTTCCGGGTTGCGCCGGTGAGTTACTGTCACGTTTGGTTTGGGGTTTTCTTTTATGTTCATGTAGTTTGGTTCCTTATACATTAAGTGTACTAATCTGTTCTCATTTAGTATAAATTTTTATACTTGAAATATACTATTTAACTGTACTTTAACAGCTTTTTATTTTTTGGATAATTTTCACAAAATATTCATTATGCATCATTTCAAAAGAAAGAACAGAGCCTCTACTTTTACAGTTTTTTTACAATCACTTTGACACATTTCTCTATACTTACGTCATTTTATCAAAACTCTTCACACTCACCAATTTTCATCTTGGCACAGCAGGTCATTTTACATTCAAAATGCACTAAAACAAAACACTTCATAAATATCTCAAATCAACTTATTCTTCCAGAACACTGGCAAAGGTTTTCACCCAACAAACACATGTTGTCACTCATAAAACAACCTAAAAAACACTAACAACAGGTTATACAATGTTTTCTTTTGTAAAGTGTCTTTAATAAACAAGACTGACAGTTCTCTGTTGTTTTTAATTCACTGCAGTATGTAACATGGTCCATGTTTACATAACAGTAAAAATGATTCCTAAGTTTCCCCTTTTGTGTAGATGGTAATGACATTGATAGACTAACACCTATGTAGCCTGCATCTTATTGTTTTAAATTATTAGATTTGGAATATGTTTCAATATGGTATTACTGTTGAAATGTAGCAAATCCCCTGGTAAGGCGTGTCTTCGCACTGTAAACAGTCTAACTAAGGAGGGAGGTGGCTCTGGAGGAGGACACAGAGCTGTAACGAATTTGGGTACATATAATAATAATATGCATAAAGGGGCCAGAAGGCCAATTTAGCTCAAAAGGTATTATCAATTCTTAAAAGAATCACTTATACGGCCGAGCAAATGACTCGTTCAGCGTTCATTCGAACGGGCCGTAATAACCTCTGCAGCGGATATAAATATCCAAACATAGTGAAACACTATTTATTAGCAAGGTAACTTAGATCAGAAGTTCAAGACATTAAATCTGTAAGCACATAACACAAGACAATTATCTTTAAAATATAAGCAAGACTTTATTGATTATCCTGAATATAAAACTAATATCTAACACAAACACACGCACACACACATTCATACGAGTTGCAGAAAGAAAGAGAGTGAGGGAAGAATGAGTTTTTAAGAGTGAGATGGTGAAATTCCAAGTTTCTATATGCACTTAAAAGACATGACCTGAACGAACCATCAATCATTAATTTAACCCGTTTAACGTTTCTTTGACGGGTTATTCAATTTTATATCAATGCACCAGTTCAGTTAATAGTCTGGAGGCTACTTGCGTTTGTCTTCGCGTTGCCTTTGGGATTCCCTTTTTGTCGGTGCAGAGGGTTTCGGGTCCGTTGCTTGGCTGGCGTCTCCTCGTGCCTGCTAGATCTTGGGCCGCCAATCACGTGGTGTGTTGGCGGATGGATGAAAGTCTTTGAAGTTGGAAGGGCTTTGCAGTCGAAACGTTTAAACGAAACTTTGCAGCAAAGCTTACTTAGAACCGAGACTTTTAACGAAAAAGAAAACAAAGTAAAAGAAAGGAAAGTGAGACGAGTTAGATGGCTTGAATGAAGCTGTTTTAAACCCTGGTCTTGTTTTGGGTCATCTTCTCTGCTCGTCTACATTTTCTCTGCTCGGCAACGAGCGTCCGAGGTGGAGCCAGGGCAGAGCCGGAGAGAAGACAGTGCCCAGTGGAGTCACAAGGACGATGGTCTCTGGTGGAGCCGCAGCAACGAGCGTCCGAGGTGGAGCCAGGGCAGAGCCGGAGAGAAGACAGTGCCCAGTGGAGTCACAAGGACGATGGTCTCTGGTGGAGCCGCAGCAACGAGCGTCCGAGGTGGAGCCAGGGCAGAGCCGGAGGGACAACAGTGCCCAGTGAAGCCGCAAGGACGATGGTATCTAGTAAGTAATAGTGTTCCACCTGTGCTGTGTCCCCCATGTAGTCATGTATCTGATTAACAGCAGGAAGGACTCGCTTCCAATGTGGCCTGTAAAATATGACCAGGTTTATTGATGAGGCTCCAGTGGGTGCGACTGATTGCGTGCAATATTACAGTTTTTCTCAGTCGCTTTGGTGCATTTCTCACATCACTATTTACATTTGCACAATATTTAGTAATTTGTGCACATCTTCTCATTCCTTCCAACAAATTGCAAATGCTTTTGGACATGCATCAATTGCTTTCGTACAACTCTCTGCTGTTTTATAAGATTATCATTTGCTTATGTCATGTCAGTCAAAATTAACTATACTTGTTGCTGAATAGTCATTCCATATAAAACGAATAGTCATTTCATTGCGTGAGTCATCACATACAAAAATGTTGAACTAATTGCCTAAATCTGTCAAGCAAATTTGAACAAATTTTGTATCTTTTTTTTTTCTTCATGAAAATGTCTCCTAAATTGAACAATTTCTCTCAGGTGAACTTATGTGGCCAGACAGAGAGGAACGTTTGGATGTGCATGAATGATTTAAAGAACTATGCATGTTGTATGTTAAGTTCCAATATGCACTGCAATAGTTTACAGTTGTGCACAGCTCTACTGTTTTAGGGGTTTGTTTTAAGGGTGTATTTTTTTTTCTTTTGCACAATGCTGTGAACAAATTAGAATTGTAAAGAGCATATGCAGTAAAAATGTGAAACATGGATCCCTCCAAAGCGCAATGGGTTGTAGGCAATATTAACTGTTATAGGGAGTAAAAATCCACATTTTGAAAATGGTAGACCATCCAGGGACTTCTGGCATATTTTTCAACATACACTTCAGGAGACTTATTTTAATCTCACAAACTGTTTAGGATGGATAGTATGGACATTGAGACACAGGGTTAGCATCCCTTTCCATTGTGACTCGGTTGAGAATGTCTGATGTTTTAACTGAGGTTGTTTACTCCCGAATGCGTTTTGGAACCAGCATGCCCTGTGGGTTCTCTATCAGCGGTTTAGAATCGGAACTAACAATGCACCAGACTAGTGAATAAATCACTATTGAGCTAATCGGTCAAACAAGTTTAAAAAAATGGTCTGAAACTGTTTGAGATTCACTTTGACATGTTCAGATAGTTCATGCAATCACCGATTCACTTGCTGAGGTTTCTCACACCAAACTAAAACACACCAAACTTTTAGAAGACAGAAAACTAAAATCCCTGGATGAAATCCAAATTTGCTTACAATTCATTGTAGGAAACAAATGTATTCTAGTCTTTGTCAATGAAGCAACTATGTCCAGCTTGCTCAAACCCTTTCCCTAATGAAATGATTAAATGCCATTAACCATCCTCAAACCTTGCCATACAATACACATTAATTTGATAGTCCACAACACACATGATTTGCTTCAATGCGTTTATTAATTTGAGGTGGGTTTCTGAAAAACACTTTAAAATTCAGAAGAGATTTGATTTCAGAATAACATTGTAAAGATAAAAGTAAATGTAGTACAATCAAACTGGAACCGGATGACCAAGAAGATTATAGTCCATAGCACAAACATAGTTCTTTGTGCTTGAACAGGACGCATCGTTCCAGCAATGGTTAGCTGTAGGGTGGAGTTATTAAATAAGTTACAGTGGTATTAGAATCAAAATAAAATGTTCAAATTACTTGTGAAATCTAAATGAGTCATTTCATGTTACCGTATGACATATTATAATTGAAAACATTGCATTCTCACAGGTCCAGTTGATCTCCAAACAGTTCTCAGGACCACCAGAATTGTTAGGTTCTTCAGAGCACCAGTTGTTATAGTCATACACAGTTCCATCACTCCACAACCACTCTCCGTCCTAATGAGTGAAGAGAATGAATACAAGTGCACTGTAGTCAGACTTAAGGAAGAAGCTAACCAAGTTCAGCTTTGAAGACAAAACAGCTTCATTAGAAACTTTGCCTTTTCTGTTTAAAGCTCAATTTAACTTACTTGTACAGCATCAGCAGCACCAACCCAAGATATTGTGTAAGGCGGCGGCAACAGACCCAGGAGGAATTCATTTTCCCGTTCATTATGCACAGATGCGAGATTCGCACCATGACTTTGACAGTTTTTCTGAAGAGAGATTGTGTCAATACAAAATCTAATCTTTTTAGCAGAAAGCATAAGTGACTTTAAAAAAGATTTGTCATTTGCAAACAAAGTATGCTTTGATTAATTATTTGCTCAGTATCAGTTCTCTTTTTTATTTGCAGAAAAGGATTTCTTTATTTAAAAAAAAAAAAAAAAAAAAACTCCCACCTTATATTAAAGGGGTGTTATAATGCCCCTTATTTTTACAAAATAAGTCTGTTGTCCTCAGTGTATGTGAAGTTTTAGCTCAAGATACCCCACAGAATTTACAGCATGTTAAAATTGTCCCTTTATGAGGGTCAGTAAAAACACATTGTTTTGTGCGTGTCACTTTAAATGCAAATGAGCTGCTGCTCCAGGTACAGAGGGCGGAGCTTCAAGAGCTTGTGTTTTAGCAGCTCCAATTACCTCACAGACAAGCACTACAATGTCAGAAACTGTTCTTCCTTTTAGGTTTAAACTGGTGTCAGACAATGGAGACTCAAGAAGAAGTGACATGTAGAATGCAACAGGACGTTTTGAATGGTTAGTTGATGAATTTAAGTTGATGAATTTATGTTGCTGATGTGGAGTTAACTATCTTCAATTAGCATATTCTATCGTGATAACATAGAATTGTTCATGTGGGAACTGTTGTAAGATGCCTACAGAGTGACATGCTATTGCATTTGTTTTTTGTACTGGATTGCATGTGAAAAGACAGATGCAACAGCTAGAGCAGACTCACAAATGTGCTCTTCTACAACAGATCCTCAACATGGACCGGGGGTGGGTTTTATGTAAATTTTAGGGTTAGTGATGTCACTAATGTGGTCCCTACCGCTTTGTTGTAGTCCTTAAACTATTTCATTAAAAGCAAAAATCTTCCTTTGAACGTTGTAACTTTGCAATGTTGTTGATGCTCAAACAGCTACATTACACCAACTAAAGTTAGAAGAGTGAAATCATATAAAATGTGCCTTTGCTTGAGGTTGTATTTGGTATTAAGTTAACTACTATTAAATACTCGCCAGTAAGCTTGAGAATACATTGAGTAAAGGCAACTTAAGTCTCATTCTTGTGAGTGGAAACCCTTCAAGTGTGGGACCCGTGCAGCTTAACACTGACAATACACACCCCTTAGATGTCTATAATATGTACTAACATTTAAATTAATCATTTGATTCAGTGCACATGTTTTATATATTATACTTATTTTACAAAATGCATGCAATACAGCTGTAATTAATTTCTGTAATTAGATCTGCGATTACACTGTTGACCAGGTATTAACCCACCCTTAAACCTAACCATATCAAACCTGTCCCTAACCTTACCCATATCCCAACTCAATAGCAGCACATGTTTTACAGCAATACAAATACCAAACCATTTATTTAAATGTAGTTAAAGACCTCCCATGTTAAACGTTGTCCAATCACCTTGTTGTAGTAACTAATACATTACCTCTGCTGTGAGCCAGTTAACCGGCTGAGAGAAGTACTTGTAACACCGGAGTCCAAAATTTGTCCATCCATAGGGGCATTCTTCAAAACCAACTATGCAACCAGTACATAATGTTAGGGACTTTTGTAATATTCACAGCCTACATAAAATAATAAAAACATTCTATCGTATGTTTGTGTGATTATGTGCCTAAATTATGCGTACTTTGACACTGTAAATGAATTCATAATTTACTCCTTCAAATCATGCAAATATTAGTAAATAGAATCTTGTACAGGTCCAAAATGCTTTTAAACTAGAGTTTTTACAATTAAAATATTTACCGTTTGCATTCCCCATGGAGAAAATAACGAAAAGCAGCATTAGACTTCTCAGCATTGCCATCATGAATCTAAAAAAAAAAAAGCAGGTAAAGTTAAATGTCTGCACTCACATGCTGCACACTGTGGATTCTCGACGTATTTTAAAGACGACGCACACGATACTTAAATATTATTTAGTAGGTTTCTGTTCCAAAAATTCACCTTGCTTTTTAGATTGTTACCTTCAGAATCTCACAGGAAGTTTATGTGAAGTTCTAGAAAGAGCCCTGCATTTATAGGCCTACTTTATTAGTGGGCCTCCAATCTAACGTAGGAACGAGCGCAGAAATCACCTTACGACAGGGTTCACGTGTGATTCATGAAACATTCGTATGCATCCAATCCCTTTGTGCGAATGATCGGACGTTGATAAATGTGGCGGCTGAAAACAATCGTCATTTAAATATCACGCCCCTAAAAATTCTAATTCAAAACGGAAGTGAGCATCCCTATGCCCTACTCCCTTGAAGTGGAGCGCGTGCCAGCCATTTGGAACGCACTTGGAAGGGTGCAATTTCCTCATTATCTTCACCTGGGATGTTCTCATGACGCAGCACTCTGTCCATCATCTGTTCTTACAACAGAAATGTATTATTTTTGCTGTTAACATAACTGTTGCAAATAAATATACATTATATATATATATATATATATATATATATATATAAGTTTTTAAAATATGGGTTATATGCGTGTTTGTGTGAGTGTAGGCCTATTTCTCTGCTCTCAACTTTAAAAACCATCTCATCTTTGGACCCTGCATTAACACATTTCTTATGTGTGAAACTTATTTAAACAACTTGACAAAAATGTATGAAATATCTGGCACATTTACATGATGGATCTAAGTGCTCATGTTAAAGGTGGGGTATGTGATTTTCTTTTTTGTCCATTTTTTCAAAATCACTTGAAATCCTATTCATAACCTACTTACAGCCACTGAGTTAGAAGCACTGAAATGAAAATTAAGCAATTTAATCATCTGTGGAACGGGCAGGACTCGAAAAACTCCAGCCAATCATTTCCAAGACCACCTAGAATCATTGGACAGTAAGTCTGTCAATCAAACGGTTGTACCATACCCCCCTCCCCTCATCCCCCTCGAGCGAATCAGGGCCAGCGTTGGAGGAAAGAAGGTAGGACCATTTGAGTTGTGTATTTTCAAAATCTGCCGGCCGTTTTGCAAATCCCATACCAGACCTTTTATTAACCCGCGCTTTAACCTTCCGGGTTGCGCCGGTGAGTTACTGTCACGTTTGGTTTGGGGTTTTCTTTTATGTTCATGTAGTTTGGTTCCTTATACATTAAGTGTACTAATCTGTTCTCATTTAGTATAAATTTTTATACTTGAAATATACTATTTAACTGTACTTTAACAGCTTTTTATTTTTTGGATAATTTTCACAAAATATTCATTATGCATCATTTCAAAAGAAAGAACAGAGCCTCTACTTTTACAGTTTTTTTACAATCACTTTGACACATTTCTCTATACTTACGTCATTTTATCAAAACTCTTCACACTCACCAATTTTCATCTTGGCACAGCAGGTCATTTTACATTCAAAATGCACTAAAACAAAACACTTCATAAATATCTCAAATCAACTTATTCTTCCAGAACACTGGCAAAGGTTTTCACCCAACAAACACATGTTGTCACTCATAAAACAACCTAAAAAACACTAACAACAGGTTATACAATGTTTTCTTTTGTAAAGTGTCTTTAATAAACAAGACTGACAGTTCTCTGTTGTTTTTAATTCACTGCAGTATGTAACATGGTCCATGTTTACATAACAGTAAAAATGATTCCTAAGTTTCCCCTTTTGTGTAGATGGTAATGACATTGATAGACTAACACCTATGTAGCCTGCATCTTATTGTTTTAAATTATTAGATTTGGAATATGTTTCAATATGGTATTACTGTTGAAATGTAGCAAATCCCCTGGTAAGGCGTGTCTTCGCACTGTAAACAGTCTAACTAAGGAGGGAGGTGGCTCTGGAGGAGGACACAGAGCTGTAACGAATTTGGGTACATATAATAATAATATGCATAAAGGGGCCAGAAGGCCAATTTAGCTCAAAAGGTATTATCAATTCTTAAAAGAATCACTTATACGGCCGAGCAAATGACTCGTTCAGCGTTCATTCGAACGGGCCGTAATAACCTCTGCAGCGGATATAAATATCCAAACATAGTGAAACACTATTTATTAGCAAGGTAACTTAGATCAGAAGTTCAAGACATTAAATCTGTAAGCACATAACACAAGACAATTATCTTTAAAATATAAGCAAGACTTTATTGATTATCCTGAATATAAAACTAATATCTAACACAAACACACGCACACACACATTCATACGAGTTGCAGAAAGAAAGAGAGTGAGGGAAGAATGAGTTTTTAAGAGTGAGATGGTGAAATTCCAAGTTTCTATATGCACTTAAAAGACATGACCTGAACGAACCATCAATCATTAATTTAACCCGTTTAACGTTTCTTTGACGGGTTATTCAATTTTATATCAATGCACCAGTTCAGTTAATAGTCTGGAGGCTACTTGCGTTTGTCTTCGCGTTGCCTTTGGGATTCCCTTTTTGTCGGTGCAGAGGGTTTCGGGTCCGTTGCTTGGCTGGCGTCTCCTCGTGCCTGCTAGATCTTGGGCCGCCAATCACGTGGTGTGTTGGCGGATGGATGAAAGTCTTTGAAGTTGGAAGGGCTTTGCAGTCGAAACGTTTAAACGAAACTTTGCAGCAAAGCTTACTTAGAACCGAGACTTTTAACGAAAAAGAAAACAAAGTAAAAGAAAGGAAAGTGAGACGAGTTAGATGGCTTGAATGAAGCTGTTTTAAACCCTGGTCTTGTTTTGGGTCATCTTCTCTGCTCGTCTACATTTTCTCTGCTCGGCAACGAGCGTCCGAGGTGGAGCCAGGGCAGAGCCGGAGAGAAGACAGTGCCCAGTGGAGTCACAAGGACGATGGTCTCTGGTGGAGCCGCAGCAACGAGCGTCCGAGGTGGAGCCAGGGCAGAGCCGGAGAGAAGACAGTGCCCAGTGGAGTCACAAGGACGATGGTCTCTGGTGGAGCCGCAGCAACGAGCGTCCGAGGTGGAGCCAGGGCAGAGCCGGAGGGACAACAGTGCCCAGTGAAGCCGCAAGGACGATGGTATCTAGTAAGTAATAGTGTTCCACCTGTGCTGTGTCCCCCATGTAGTCATGTATCTGATTAACAGCAGGAAGGACTCGCTTCCAATGTGGCCTGTAAAATATGACCAGGTTTATTGATGAGGCTCCAGTGGGTGCGACTGATTGCGTGCAATATTACAGTTTTTCTCAGTCGCTTTGGTGCATTTCTCACATCACTATTTACATTTGCACAATATTTAGTAATTTGTGCACATCTTCTCATTCCTTCCAACAAATTGCAAATGCTTTTGGACATGCATCAATTGCTTTCGTACAACTCTCTGCTGTTTTATAAGATTATCATTTGCTTATGTCATGTCAGTCAAAATTAACTATACTTGTTGCTGAATAGTCATTCCATATAAAACGAATAGTCATTTCATTGCGTGAGTCATCACATACAAAAATGTTGAACTAATTGCCTAAATCTGTCAAGCAAATTTGAACAAATTTTGTATCTTTTTTTTTTCTTCATGAAAATGTCTCCTAAATTGAACAATTTCTCTCAGGTGAACTTATGTGGCCAGACAGAGAGGAACGTTTGGATGTGCATGAATAATTTAAAGAACTATGCATGTTGTATGTTAAGTTCCAATATGCACTGCAATAGTTTACAGTTGTGCACAGCTCTACTGTTTTAGGGGTTTGTTTTAAGGGTGTATTTTTTTTTCTTTTGCACAATGCTGTGAACAAATTAGAATTGTAAAGAGCATATGCAGTAAAAATGTGAAACATGGATCCCTCCAAAGCGCAATGGGTTGTAGGCAATATTAACTGTTATAGGGAGTAAAAATCCACATTTTGAAAATGGTAGACCATCCAGGGACTTCTGGCATATTTTTCAACATACACTTCAGGAGACTTATTTTAATCTCACAAACTGTTTAGGATGGATAGTATGGACATTGAGACACAGGGTTAGCATCCCTTTCCATTGTGACTCGGTTGAGAATGTCTGATGTTTTAACTGAGGTTGTTTACTCCCGAATGCGTTTTGGAACCAGCATGCCCTGTGGGTTCTCTATCAGCGGTTTAGAATCGGAACTAACAATGCACCAGACTAGTGAATAAATCACTATTGAGCTAATCGGTCAAACAAGTTTAAAAAAATGGTCTGAAACTGTTTGAGATTCACTTTGACATGTTCAGATAGTTCATGCAATCACCGATTCACTTGCTGAGGTTTCTCACACCAAACTAAAACACACCAAACTTTTAGAAGACAGAAAACTAAAATCCCTGGATGAAATCCAAATTTGCTTACAATTCATTGTAGGAAACAAATGTATTCTAGTCTTTGTCAATGAAGCAACTATGTCCAGCTTGCTCAAACCCTTTCCCTAATGAAATGATTAAATGCCATTAACCATCCTCAAACCTTGCCATACAATACACATTAATTTGATAGTCCACAACACACATGATTTGCTTCAATGCGTTTATTAATTTGAGGTGGGTTTCTGAAAAACACTTTAAAATTCAGAAGAGATTTGATTTCAGAATAACATTGTAAAGATAAAAGTAAATGTAGTACAATCAAACTGGAACCGGATGACCAAGAAGATTATAGTCCATAGCACAAACATAGTTCTTTGTGCTTGAACAGGACGCATCGTTCCAGCAATGGTTAGCTGTAGGGTGGAGTTATTAAATAAGTTACAGTGGTATTAGAATCAAAATAAAATGTTCAAATTACTTGTGAAATCTAAATGAGTCATTTCATGTTACCGTATGACATATTATAATTGAAAACATTGCATTCTCACAGGTCCAGTTGATCTCCAAACAGTTCTCAGGACCACCAGAATTGTTAGGTTCTTCAGAGCACCAGTTGTTATAGTCATACACAGTTCCATCACTCCACAACCACTCTCCGTCCTAATGAGTGAAGAGAATGAATACAAGTGCACTGTAGTCAGACTTAAGGAAGAAGCTAACCAAGTTCAGCTTTGAAGACAAAACAGCTTCATTAGAAACTTTGCCTTTTCTGTTTAAAGCTCAATTTAACTTACTTGTACAGCATCAGCAGCACCAACCCAAGATATTGTGTAAGGCGGCGGCAACAGACCCAGGAGGAATTCATTTTCCCGTTCATTATGCACAGATGCGAGATTCGCACCATGACTTTGACAGTTTTTCTGAAGAGAGATTGTGTCAATACAAAATCTAATCTTTTTAGCAGAAAGCATAAGTGACTTTAAAAAAGATTTGTCATTTGCAAACAAAGTATGCTTTGATTAATTATTTGCTCAGTATCAGTTCTCTTTTTTATTTGCAGAAAAGGATTTCTTTATTTAAAAAAAAAAAAAAAAAAAAACTCCCACCTTATATTAAAGGGGTGTTATAATGCCCCTTATTTTTACAAAATAAGTCTGTTGTCCTCAGTGTATGTGAAGTTTTAGCTCAAGATACCCCACAGAATTTACAGCATGTTAAAATTGTCCCTTTATGAGGGTCAGTAAAAACACATTGTTTTGTGCGTGTCACTTTAAATGCAAATGAGCTGCTGCTCCAGGTACAGAGGGCGGAGCTTCAAGAGCTTGTGTTTTAGCAGCTCCAATTACCTCACAGACAAGCACTACAATGTCAGAAACTGTTCTTCCTTTTAGGTTTAAACTGGTGTCAGACAATGGAGACTCAAGAAGAAGTGACATGTAGAATGCAACAGGACGTTTTGAATGGTTAGTTGATGAATTTAAGTTGATGAATTTATGTTGCTGATGTGGAGTTAACTATCTTCAATTAGCATATTCTATCGTGATAACATAGAATTGTTCATGTGGGAACTGTTGTAAGATGCCTACAGAGTGACATGCTATTGCATTTGTTTTTTGTACTGGATTGCATGTGAAAAGACAGATGCAACAGCTAGAGCAGACTCACAAATGTGCTCTTCTACAACAGATCCTCAACATGGACCGGGGGTGGGTTTTATGTAAATTTTAGGGTTAGTGATGTCACTAATGTGGTCCCTACCGCTTTGTTGTAGTCCTTAAACTATTTCATTAAAAGCAAAAATCTTCCTTTGAACGTTGTAACTTTGCAATGTTGTTGATGCTCAAACAGCTACATTACACCAACTAAAGTTAGAAGAGTGAAATCATATAAAATGTGCCTTTGCTTGAGGTTGTATTTGGTATTAAGTTAACTACTATTAAATACTCGCCAGTAAGCTTGAGAATACATTGAGTAAAGGCAACTTAAGTCTCATTCTTGTGAGTGGAAACCCTTCAAGTGTGGGACCCGTGCAGCTTAACACTGACAATACACACCCCTTAGATGTCTATAATATGTACTAACATTTAAATTAATCATTTGATTCAGTGCACATGTTTTATATATTATACTTATTTTACAAAATGCATGCAATACAGCTGTAATTAATTTCTGTAATTAGATCTGCGATTACACTGTTGACCAGGTATTAACCCACCCTTAAACCTAACCATATCAAACCTGTCCCTAACCTTACCCATATCCCAACTCAATAGCAGCACATGTTTTACAGCAATACAAATACCAAACCATTTATTTAAATGTAGTTAAAGACCTCCCATGTTAAACGTTGTCCAATCACCTTGTTGTAGTAACTAATACATTACCTCTGCTGTGAGCCAGTTAACCGGCTGAGAGAAGTACTTGTAACACCGGAGTCCAAAATTTGTCCATCCATAGGGGCATTCTTCAAAACCAACTATGCAACCAGTACATAATGTTAGGGACTTTTGTAATATTCACAGCCTACATAAAATAATAAAAACATTCTATCGTATGTTTGTGTGATTATGTGCCTAAATTATGCGTACTTTGACACTGTAAATGAATTCATAATTTACTCCTTCAAATCATGCAAATATTAGTAAATAGAATCTTGTACAGGTCCAAAATGCTTTTAAACTAGAGTTTTTACAATTAAAATATTTACCGTTTGCATTCCCCATGGAGAAAATAACGAAAAGCAGCATTAGACTTCTCAGCATTGCCATCATGAATCTAAAAAAAAAAAAGCAGGTAAAGTTAAATGTCTGCACTCACATGCTGCACACTGTGGATTCTCGACGTATTTTAAAGACGACGCACACGATACTTAAATATTATTTAGTAGGTTTCTGTTCCAAAAATTCACCTTGCTTTTTAGATTGTTACCTTCAGAATCTCACAGGAAGTTTATGTGAAGTTCTAGAAAGAGCCCTGCATTTATAGGCCTACTTTATTAGTGGGCCTCCAATCTAACGTAGGAACGAGCGCAGAAATCACCTTACGACAGGGTTCACGTGTGATTCATGAAACATTCGTATGCATCCAATCCCTTTGTGCGAATGATCGGACGTTGATAAATGTGGCGGCTGAAAACAATCGTCATTTAAATATCACGCCCCTAAAAATTCTAATTCAAAACGGAAGTGAGCATCCCTATGCCCTACTCCCTTGAAGTGGAGCGCGTGCCAGCCATTTGGAACGCACTTGGAAGGGTGCAATTTCCTCATTATCTTCACCTGGGATGTTCTCATGACGCAGCACTCTGTCCATCATCTGTTCTTACAACAGAAATGTATTATTTTTGCTGTTAACATAACTGTTGCAAATAAATATACATTATATATATATATATATATATATATATAAGTTTTTAAAATATGGGTTATATGCGTGTTTGTGTGAGTGTAGGCCTATTTCTCTGCTCTCAACTTTAAAAACCATCTCATCTTTGGACCCTGCATTAACACATTTCTTATGTGTGAAACTTATTTAAACAACTTGACAAAAATGTATGAAATATCTGGCACATTTACATGATGGATCTAAGTGCTCATGTTAAAGGTGGGGTATGTGATTTTCTTTTTTGTCCATTTTTTCAAAATCACTTGAAATCCTATTCATAACCTACTTACAGCCACTGAGTTAGAAGCACTGAAATGAAAATTAAGCAATTTAATCATCTGTGGAACGGGCAGGACTCGAAAAACTCCAGCCAATCATTTCCAAGACCACCTAGAATCATTGGACAGTAAGTCTGTCAATCAAACGGTTGTACCATACCCCCCTCCCCTCATCCCCCTCGAGCGAATCAGGGCCAGCGTTGGAGGAAAGAAGGTAGGACCATTTGAGTTGTGTATTTTCAAAATCTGCCGGCCGTTTTGCAAATCCCATACCAGACCTTTTATTAACCCGCGCTTTAACCTTCCGGGTTGCGCCGGTGAGTTACTGTCACGTTTGGTTTGGGGTTTTCTTTTATGTTCATGTAGTTTGGTTCCTTATACATTAAGTGTACTAATCTGTTCTCATTTAGTATAAATTTTTATACTTGAAATATACTATTTAACTGTACTTTAACAGCTTTTTATTTTTTGGATAATTTTCACAAAATATTCATTATGCATCATTTCAAAAGAAAGAACAGAGCCTCTACTTTTACAGTTTTTTTACAATCACTTTGACACATTTCTCTATACTTACGTCATTTTATCAAAACTCTTCACACTCACCAATTTTCATCTTGGCACAGCAGGTCATTTTACATTCAAAATGCACTAAAACAAAACACTTCATAAATATCTCAAATCAACTTATTCTTCCAGAACACTGGCAAAGGTTTTCACCCAACAAACACATGTTGTCACTCATAAAACAACCTAAAAAACACTAACAACAGGTTATACAATGTTTTCTTTTGTAAAGTGTCTTTAATAAACAAGACTGACAGTTCTCTGTTGTTTTTAATTCACTGCAGTATGTAACATGGTCCATGTTTACATAACAGTAAAAATGATTCCTAAGTTTCCCCTTTTGTGTAGATGGTAATGACATTGATAGACTAACACCTATGTAGCCTGCATCTTATTGTTTTAAATTATTAGATTTGGAATATGTTTCAATATGGTATTACTGTTGAAATGTAGCAAATCCCCTGGTAAGGCGTGTCTTCGCACTGTAAACAGTCTAACTAAGGAGGGAGGTGGCTCTGGAGGAGGACACAGAGCTGTAACGAATTTGGGTACATATAATAATAATATGCATAAAGGGGCCAGAAGGCCAATTTAGCTCAAAAGGTATTATCAATTCTTAAAAGAATCACTTATACGGCCGAGCAAATGACTCGTTCAGCGTTCATTCGAACGGGCCGTAATAACCTCTGCAGCGGATATAAATATCCAAACATAGTGAAACACTATTTATTAGCAAGGTAACTTAGATCAGAAGTTCAAGACATTAAATCTGTAAGCACATAACACAAGACAATTATCTTTAAAATATAAGCAAGACTTTATTGATTATCCTGAATATAAAACTAATATCTAACACAAACACACGCACACACACATTCATACGAGTTGCAGAAAGAAAGAGAGTGAGGGAAGAATGAGTTTTTAAGAGTGAGATGGTGAAATTCCAAGTTTCTATATGCACTTAAAAGACATGACCTGAACGAACCATCAATCATTAATTTAACCCGTTTAACGTTTCTTTGACGGGTTATTCAATTTTATATCAATGCACCAGTTCAGTTAATAGTCTGGAGGCTACTTGCGTTTGTCTTCGCGTTGCCTTTGGGATTCCCTTTTTGTCGGTGCAGAGGGTTTCGGGTCCGTTGCTTGGCTGGCGTCTCCTCGTGCCTGCTAGATCTTGGGCCGCCAATCACGTGGTGTGTTGGCGGATGGATGAAAGTCTTTGAAGTTGGAAGGGCTTTGCAGTCGAAACGTTTAAACGAAACTTTGCAGCAAAGCTTACTTAGAACCGAGACTTTTAACGAAAAAGAAAACAAAGTAAAAGAAAGGAAAGTGAGACGAGTTAGATGGCTTGAATGAAGCTGTTTTAAACCCTGGTCTTGTTTTGGGTCATCTTCTCTGCTCGTCTACATTTTCTCTGCTCGGCAACGAGCGTCCGAGGTGGAGCCAGGGCAGAGCCGGAGAGAAGACAGTGCCCAGTGGAGTCACAAGGACGATGGTCTCTGGTGGAGCCGCAGCAACGAGCGTCCGAGGTGGAGCCAGGGCAGAGCCGGAGAGAAGACAGTGCCCAGTGGAGTCACAAGGACGATGGTCTCTGGTGGAGCCGCAGCAACGAGCGTCCGAGGTGGAGCCAGGGCAGAGCCGGAGGGACAACAGTGCCCAGTGAAGCCGCAAGGACGATGGTATCTAGTAAGTAATAGTGTTCCACCTGTGCTGTGTCCCCCATGTAGTCATGTATCTGATTAACAGCAGGAAGGACTCGCTTCCAATGTGGCCTGTAAAATATGACCAGGTTTATTGATGAGGCTCCAGTGGGTGCGACTGATTGCGTGCAATATTACAGTTTTTCTCAGTCGCTTTGGTGCATTTCTCACATCACTATTTACATTTGCACAATATTTAGTAATTTGTGCACATCTTCTCATTCCTTCCAACAAATTGCAAATGCTTTTGGACATGCATCAATTGCTTTCGTACAACTCTCTGCTGTTTTATAAGATTATCATTTGCTTATGTCATGTCAGTCAAAATTAACTATACTTGTTGCTGAATAGTCATTCCATATAAAACGAATAGTCATTTCATTGCGTGAGTCATCACATACAAAAATGTTGAACTAATTGCCTAAATCTGTCAAGCAAATTTGAACAAATTTTGTATCTTTTTTTTTTCTTCATGAAAATGTCTCCTAAATTGAACAATTTCTCTCAGGTGAACTTATGTGGCCAGACAGAGAGGAACGTTTGGATGTGCATGAATGATTTAAAGAACTATGCATGTTGTGTGTTAAGTTCCAATATGCACTGCAATAGTTTACAGTTGTGCACAGCTCTACTGTTTTAGGGGTTTGTTTTAAGGGTGTATTTTTTTTTCTTTTGCACAATGCTGTGAACAAATTAGAATTGTAAAGAGCATATGCAGTAAAAATGTGAAACATGGATCCCTCCAAAGCGCAATGGGTTGTAGGCAATATTAACTGTTATAGGGAGTAAAAATCCACATTTTGAAAATGGTAGACCATCCAGGGACTTCTGGCATATTTTTCAACATACACTTCAGGAGACTTATTTTAATCTCACAAACTGTTTAGGATGGATAGTATGGACATTGAGACACAGGGTTAGCATCCCTTTCCATTGTGACTCGGTTGAGAATGTCTGATGTTTTAACTGAGGTTGTTTACTCCCGAATGCGTTTTGGAACCAGCATGCCCTGTGGGTTCTCTATCAGCGGTTTAGAATCGGAACTAACAATGCACCAGACTAGTGAATAAATACTATTGAGCTAATCGGTCAAACAAGTTTAAAAAAATGGTCTGAAACTGTTTGAGATTCACTTTGACATGTTCAGATAGTTCATGCAATCACCGATTCACTTGCTGAGGTTTCTCACACCAAACTAAAACACACCAAACTTTTAGAAGACAGAAAACTAAAATCCCTGGATGAAATCCAAATTTGCTTACAATTCATTGTAGGAAACAAATGTATTCTAGTCTTTGTCAATGAAGCAACTATGTCCAGCTTGCTCAAACCCTTTCCCTAATGAAATGATTAAATGCCATTAACCATCCTCAAACCTTGCCATACAATACACATTAATTTGATAGTCCACAACACACATGATTTGCTTCAATGCGTTTATTAATTTGAGGTGGGTTTCTGAAAAACACTTTAAAATTCAGAAGAGATTTGATTTCAGAATAACATTGTAAAGATAAAAGTAAATGTAGTACAATCAAACTGGAACCGGATGACCAAGAAGATTATAGTCCATAGCACAAACATAGTTCTTTGTGCTTGAACAGGACGCATCGTTCCAGCAATGGTTAGCTGTAGGGTGGAGTTATTAAATAAGTTACAGTGGTATTAGAATCAAAATAAAATGTTCAAATTACTTGTGAAATCTAAATGAGTCATTTCATGTTACCGTATGACATATTATAATTGAAAACATTGCATTCTCACAGGTCCAGTTGATCTCCAAACAGTTCTCAGGACCACCAGAATTGTTAGGTTCTTCAGAGCACCAGTTGTTATAGTCATACACAGTTCCATCACTCCACAACCACTCTCCGTCCTAATGAGTGAAGAGAATGAATACAAGTGCACTGTAGTCAGACTTAAGGAAGAAGCTAACCAAGTTCAGCTTTGAAGACAAAACAGCTTCATTAGAAACTTTGCCTTTTCTGTTTAAAGCTCAATTTAACTTACTTGTACAGCATCAGCAGCACCAACCCAAGATATTGTGTAAGGCGGCGGCAACAGACCCAGGAGGAATTCATTTTCCCGTTCATTATGCACAGATGCGAGATTCGCACCATGACTTTGACAGTTTTTCTGAAGAGAGATTGTGTCAATACAAAATCTAATCTTTTTAGCAGAAAGCATAAGTGACTTTAAAAAAGATTTGTCATTTGCAAACAAAGTATGCTTTGATTAATTATTTGCTCAGTATCAGTTCTCTTTTTTATTTGCAGAAAAGGATTTCTTTATTTAAAAAAAAAAAAAAAAAAAAACTCCCACCTTATATTAAAGGGGTGTTATAATGCCCCTTATTTTTACAAAATAAGTCTGTTGTCCTCAGTGTATGTGAAGTTTTAGCTCAAGATACCCCACAGAATTTACAGCATGTTAAAATTGTCCCTTTATGAGGGTCAGTAAAAACACATTGTTTTGTGCGTGTCACTTTAAATGCAAATGAGCTGCTGCTCCAGGTACAGAGGGCGGAGCTTCAAGAGCTTGTGTTTTAGCAGCTCCAATTACCTCACAGACAAGCACTACAATGTCAGAAACTGTTCTTCCTTTTAGGTTTAAACTGGTGTCAGACAATGGAGACTCAAGAAGAAGTGACATGTAGAATGCAACAGGACGTTTTGAATGGTTAGTTGATGAATTTAAGTTGATGAATTTATGTTGCTGATGTGGAGTTAACTATCTTCAATTAGCATATTCTATCGTGATAACATAGAATTGTTCATGTGGGAACTGTTGTAAGATGCCTACAGAGTGACATGCTATTGCATTTGTTTTTTGTACTGGATTGCATGTGAAAAGACAGATGCAACAGCTAGAGCAGACTCACAAATGTGCTCTTCTACAACAGATCCTCAACATGGACCGGGGGTGGGTTTTATGTAAATTTTAGGGTTAGTGATGTCACTAATGTGGTCCCTACCGCTTTGTTGTAGTCCTTAAACTATTTCATTAAAAGCAAAAATCTTCCTTTGAACGTTGTAACTTTGCAATGTTGTTGATGCTCAAACAGCTACATTACACCAACTAAAGTTAGAAGAGTGAAATCATATAAAATGTGCCTTTGCTTGAGGTTGTATTTGGTATTAAGTTAACTACTATTAAATACTCGCCAGTAAGCTTGAGAATACATTGAGTAAAGGCAACTTAAGTCTCATTCTTGTGAGTGGAAACCCTTCAAGTGTGGGACCCGTGCAGCTTAACACTGACAATACACACCCCTTAGATGTCTATAATATGTACTAACATTTAAATTAATCATTTGATTCAGTGCACATGTTTTATATATTATACTTATTTTACAAAATGCATGCAATACAGCTGTAATTAATTTCTGTAATTAGATCTGCGATTACACTGTTGACCAGGTATTAACCCACCCTTAAACCTAACCATATCAAACCTGTCCCTAACCTTACCCATATCCCAACTCAATAGCAGCACATGTTTTACAGCAATACAAATACCAAACCATTTATTTAAATGTAGTTAAAGACCTCCCATGTTAAACGTTGTCCAATCACCTTGTTGTAGTAACTAATACATTACCTCTGCTGTGAGCCAGTTAACCGGCTGAGAGAAGTACTTGTAACACCGGAGTCCAAAATTTGTCCATCCATAGGGGCATTCTTCAAAACCAACTATGCAACCAGTACATAATGTTAGGGACTTTTGTAATATTCACAGCCTACATAAAATAATAAAAACATTCTATCGTATGTTTGTGTGATTATGTGCCTAAATTATGCGTACTTTGACACTGTAAATGAATTCATAATTTACTCCTTCAAATCATGCAAATATTAGTAAATAGAATCTTGTACAGGTCCAAAATGCTTTTAAACTAGAGTTTTTACAATTAAAATATTTACCGTTTGCATTCCCCATGGAGAAAATAACGAAAAGCAGCATTAGACTTCTCAGCATTGCCATCATGAATCTAAAAAAAAAAAAGCAGGTAAAGTTAAATGTCTGCACTCACATGCTGCACACTGTGGATTCTCGACGTATTTTAAAGACGACGCACACGATACTTAAATATTATTTAGTAGGTTTCTGTTCCAAAAATTCACCTTGCTTTTTAGATTGTTACCTTCAGAATCTCACAGGAAGTTTATGTGAAGTTCTAGAAAGAGCCCTGCATTTATAGGCCTACTTTATTAGTGGGCCTCCAATCTAACGTAGGAACGAGCGCAGAAATCACCTTACGACAGGGTTCACGTGTGATTCATGAAACATTCGTATGCATCCAATCCCTTTGTGCGAATGATCGGACGTTGATAAATGTGGCGGCTGAAAACAATCGTCATTTAAATATCACGCCCCTAAAAATTCTAATTCAAAACGGAAGTGAGCATCCCTATGCCCTACTCCCTTGAAGTGGAGCGCGTGCCAGCCATTTGGAACGCACTTGGAAGGGTGCAATTTCCTCATTATCTTCACCTGGGATGTTCTCATGACGCAGCACTCTGTCCATCATCTGTTCTTACAACAGAAATGTATTATTTTTGCTGTTAACATAACTGTTGCAAATAAATATACATTATATATATATATATATATATATATATAAGTTTTTAAAATATGGGTTATATGCGTGTTTGTGTGAGTGTAGGCCTATTTCTCTGCTCTCAACTTTAAAAACCATCTCATCTTTGGACCCTGCATTAACACATTTCTTATGTGTGAAACTTATTTAAACAACTTGACAAAAATGTATGAAATATCTGGCACATTTACATGATGGATCTAAGTGCTCATGTTAAAGGTGGGGTATGTGATTTTCTTTTTTGTCCATTTTTTCAAAATCACTTGAAATCCTATTCATAACCTACTTACAGCCACTGAGTTAGAAGCACTGAAATGAAAATTAAGCAATTTAATCATCTGTGGAACGGGCAGGACTCGAAAAACTCCAGCCAATCATTTCCAAGACCACCTAGAATCATTGGACAGTAAGTCTGTCAATCAAACGGTTGTACCATACCCCCCTCCCCTCATCCCCCTCGAGCGAATCAGGGCCAGCGTTGGAGGAAAGAAGGTAGGACCATTTGAGTTGTGTATTTTCAAAATCTGCCGGCCGTTTTGCAAATCCCATACCAGACCTTTTATTAACCCGCGCTTTAACCTTCCGGGTTGCGCCGGTGAGTTACTGTCACGTTTGGTTTGGGGTTTTCTTTTATGTTCATGTAGTTTGGTTCCTTATACATTAAGTGTACTAATCTGTTCTCATTTAGTATAAATTTTTATACTTGAAATATACTATTTAACTGTACTTTAACAGCTTTTTATTTTTTGGATAATTTTCACAAAATATTCATTATGCATCATTTCAAAAGAAAGAACAGAGCCTCTACTTTTACAGTTTTTTTACAATCACTTTGACACATTTCTCTATACTTACGTCATTTTATCAAAACTCTTCACACTCACCAATTTTCATCTTGGCACAGCAGGTCATTTTACATTCAAAATGCACTAAAACAAAACACTTCATAAATATCTCAAATCAACTTATTCTTCCAGAACACTGGCAAAGGTTTTCACCCAACAAACACATGTTGTCACTCATAAAACAACCTAAAAAACACTAACAACAGGTTATACAATGTTTTCTTTTGTAAAGTGTCTTTAATAAACAAGACTGACAGTTCTCTGTTGTTTTTAATTCACTGCAGTATGTAACATGGTCCATGTTTACATAACAGTAAAAATGATTCCTAAGTTTCCCCTTTTGTGTAGATGGTAATGACATTGATAGACTAACACCTATGTAGCCTGCATCTTATTGTTTTAAATTATTAGATTTGGAATATGTTTCAATATGGTATTACTGTTGAAATGTAGCAAATCCCCTGGTAAGGCGTGTCTTCGCACTGTAAACAGTCTAACTAAGGAGGGAGGTGGCTCTGGAGGAGGACACAGAGCTGTAACGAATTTGGGTACATATAATAATAATATGCATAAAGGGGCCAGAAGGCCAATTTAGCTCAAAAGGTATTATCAATTCTTAAAAGAATCACTTATACGGCCGAGCAAATGACTCGTTCAGCGTTCATTCGAACGGGCCGTAATAACCTCTGCAGCGGATATAAATATCCAAACATAGTGAAACACTATTTATTAGCAAGGTAACTTAGATCAGAAGTTCAAGACATTAAATCTGTAAGCACATAACACAAGACAATTATCTTTAAAATATAAGCAAGACTTTATTGATTATCCTGAATATAAAACTAATATCTAACACAAACACACGCACACACACATTCATACGAGTTGCAGAAAGAAAGAGAGTGAGGGAAGAATGAGTTTTTAAGAGTGAGATGGTGAAATTCCAAGTTTCTATATGCACTTAAAAGACATGACCTGAACGAACCATCAATCATTAATTTAACCCGTTTAACGTTTCTTTGACGGGTTATTCAATTTTATATCAATGCACCAGTTCAGTTAATAGTCTGGAGGCTACTTGCGTTTGTCTTCGCGTTGCCTTTGGGATTCCCTTTTTGTCGGTGCAGAGGGTTTCGGGTCCGTTGCTTGGCTGGCGTCTCCTCGTGCCTGCTAGATCTTGGGCCGCCAATCACGTGGTGTGTTGGCGGATGGATGAAAGTCTTTGAAGTTGGAAGGGCTTTGCAGTCGAAACGTTTAAACGAAACTTTGCAGCAAAGCTTACTTAGAACCGAGACTTTTAACGAAAAAGAAAACAAAGTAAAAGAAAGGAAAGTGAGACGAGTTAGATGGCTTGAATGAAGCTGTTTTAAACCCTGGTCTTGTTTTGGGTCATCTTCTCTGCTCGTCTACATTTTCTCTGCTCGGCAACGAGCGTCCGAGGTGGAGCCAGGGCAGAGCCGGAGAGAAGACAGTGCCCAGTGGAGTCACAAGGACGATGGTCTCTGGTGGAGCCGCAGCAACGAGCGTCCGAGGTGGAGCCAGGGCAGAGCCGGAGAGAAGACAGTGCCCAGTGGAGTCACAAGGACGATGGTCTCTGGTGGAGCCGCAGCAACGAGCGTCCGAGGTGGAGCCAGGGCAGAGCCGGAGGGACAACAGTGCCCAGTGAAGCCGCAAGGACGATGGTATCTAGTAAGTAATAGTGTTCCACCTGTGCTGTGTCCCCCATGTAGTCATGTATCTGATTAACAGCAGGAAGGACTCGCTTCCAATGTGGCCTGTAAAATATGACCAGGTTTATTGATGAGGCTCCAGTGGGTGCGACTGATTGCGTGCAATATTACAGTTTTTCTCAGTCGCTTTGGTGCATTTCTCACATCACTATTTACATTTGCACAATATTTAGTAATTTGTGCACATCTTCTCATTCCTTCCAACAAATTGCAAATGCTTTTGGACATGCATCAATTGCTTTCGTACAACTCTCTGCTGTTTTATAAGATTATCATTTGCTTATGTCATGTCAGTCAAAATTAACTATACTTGTTGCTGAATAGTCATTCCATATAAAACGAATAGTCATTTCATTGCGTGAGTCATCACATACAAAAATGTTGAACTAATTGCCTAAATCTGTCAAGCAAATTTGAACAAATTTTGTATCTTTTTTTTTTCTTCATGAAAATGTCTCCTAAATTGAACAATTTCTCTCAGGTGAACTTATGTGGCCAGACAGAGAGGAACGTTTGGATGTGCATGAATGATTTAAAGAACTATGCATGTTGTATGTTAAGTTCCAATATGCACTGCAATAGTTTACAGTTGTGCACAGCTCTACTGTTTTAGGGGTTTGTTTTAAGGGTGTATTTTTTTTTCTTTTGCACAATGCTGTGAACAAATTAGAATTGTAAAGAGCATATGCAGTAAAAATGTGAAACATGGATCCCTCCAAAGCGCAATGGGTTGTAGGCAATATTAACTGTTATAGGGAGTAAAAATCCACATTTTGAAAATGGTAGACCATCCAGGGACTTCTGGCATATTTTTCAACATACACTTCAGGAGACTTATTTTAATCTCACAAACTGTTTAGGATGGATAGTATGGACATTGAGACACAGGGTTAGCATCCCTTTCCATTGTGACTCGGTTGAGAATGTCTGATGTTTTAACTGAGGTTGTTTACTCCCGAATGCGTTTTGGAACCAGCATGCCCTGTGGGTTCTCTATCAGCGGTTTAGAATCGGAACTAACAATGCACCAGACTAGTGAATAAATCACTATTGAGCTAATCGGTCAAACAAGTTTAAAAAAATGGTCTGAAACTGTTTGAGATTCACTTTGACATGTTCAGATAGTTCATGCAATCACCGATTCACTTGCTGAGGTTTCTCACACCAAACTAAAACACACCAAACTTTTAGAAGACAGAAAACTAAAATCCCTGGATGAAATCCAAATTTGCTTACAATTCATTGTAGGAAACAAATGTATTCTAGTCTTTGTCAATGAAGCAACTATGTCCAGCTTGCTCAAACCCTTTCCCTAATGAAATGATTAAATGCCATTAACCATCCTCAAACCTTGCCATACAATACACATTAATTTGATAGTCCACAACACACATGATTTGCTTCAATGCGTTTATTAATTTGAGGTGGGTTTCTGAAAAACACTTTAAAATTCAGAAGAGATTTGATTTCAGAATAACATTGTAAAGATAAAAGTAAATGTAGTACAATCAAACTGGAACCGGATGACCAAGAAGATTATAGTCCATAGCACAAACATAGTTCTTTGTGCTTGAACAGGACGCATCGTTCCAGCAATGGTTAGCTGTAGGGTGGAGTTATTAAATAAGTTACAGTGGTATTAGAATCAAAATAAAATGTTCAAATTACTTGTGAAATCTAAATGAGTCATTTCATGTTACCGTATGACATATTATAATTGAAAACATTGCATTCTCACAGGTCCAGTTGATCTCCAAACAGTTCTCAGGACCACCAGAATTGTTAGGTTCTTCAGAGCACCAGTTGTTATAGTCATACACAGTTCCATCACTCCACAACCACTCTCCGTCCTAATGAGTGAAGAGAATGAATACAAGTGCACTGTAGTCAGACTTAAGGAAGAAGCTAACCAAGTTCAGCTTTGAAGACAAAACAGCTTCATTAGAAACTTTGCCTTTTCTGTTTAAAGCTCAATTTAACTTACTTGTACAGCATCAGCAGCACCAACCCAAGATATTGTGTAAGGCGGCGGCAACAGACCCAGGAGGAATTCATTTTCCCGTTCATTATGCACAGATGCGAGATTCGCACCATGACTTTGACAGTTTTTCTGAAGAGAGATTGTGTCAATACAAAATCTAATCTTTTTAGCAGAAAGCATAAGTGACTTTAAAAAAGATTTGTCATTTGCAAACAAAGTATGCTTTGATTAATTATTTGCTCAGTATCAGTTCTCTTTTTTATTTGCAGAAAAGGATTTCTTTATTTAAAAAAAAAAAAAAAAAAAAACTCCCACCTTATATTAAAGGGGTGTTATAATGCCCCTTATTTTTACAAAATAAGTCTGTTGTCCTCAGTGTATGTGAAGTTTTAGCTCAAGATACCCCACAGAATTTACAGCATGTTAAAATTGTCCCTTTATGAGGGTCAGTAAAAACACATTGTTTTGTGCGTGTCACTTTAAATGCAAATGAGCTGCTGCTCCAGGTACAGAGGGCGGAGCTTCAAGAGCTTGTGTTTTAGCAGCTCCAATTACCTCACAGACAAGCACTACAATGTCAGAAACTGTTCTTCCTTTTAGGTTTAAACTGGTGTCAGACAATGGAGACTCAAGAAGAAGTGACATGTAGAATGCAACAGGACGTTTTGAATGGTTAGTTGATGAATTTAAGTTGATGAATTTATGTTGCTGATGTGGAGTTAACTATCTTCAATTAGCATATTCTATCGTGATAACATAGAATTGTTCATGTGGGAACTGTTGTAAGATGCCTACAGAGTGACATGCTATTGCATTTGTTTTTTGTACTGGATTGCATGTGAAAAGACAGATGCAACAGCTAGAGCAGACTCACAAATGTGCTCTTCTACAACAGATCCTCAACATGGACCGGGGGTGGGTTTTATGTAAATTTTAGGGTTAGTGATGTCACTAATGTGGTCCCTACCGCTTTGTTGTAGTCCTTAAACTATTTCATTAAAAGCAAAAATCTTCCTTTGAACGTTGTAACTTTGCAATGTTGTTGATGCTCAAACAGCTACATTACACCAACTAAAGTTAGAAGAGTGAAATCATATAAAATGTGCCTTTGCTTGAGGTTGTATTTGGTATTAAGTTAACTACTATTAAATACTCGCCAGTAAGCTTGAGAATACATTGAGTAAAGGCAACTTAAGTCTCATTCTTGTGAGTGGAAACCCTTCAAGTGTGGGACCCGTGCAGCTTAACACTGACAATACACACCCCTTAGATGTCTATAATATGTACTAACATTTAAATTAATCATTTGATTCAGTGCACATGTTTTATATATTATACTTATTTTACAAAATGCATGCAATACAGCTGTAATTAATTTCTGTAATTAGATCTGCGATTACACTGTTGACCAGGTATTAACCCACCCTTAAACCTAACCATATCAAACCTGTCCCTAACCTTACCCATATCCCAACTCAATAGCAGCACATGTTTTACAGCAATACAAATACCAAACCATTTATTTAAATGTAGTTAAAGACCTCCCATGTTAAACGTTGTCCAATCACCTTGTTGTAGTAACTAATACATTACCTCTGCTGTGAGCCAGTTAACCGGCTGAGAGAAGTACTTGTAACACCGGAGTCCAAAATTTGTCCATCCATAGGGGCATTCTTCAAAACCAACTATGCAACCAGTACATAATGTTAGGGACTTTTGTAATATTCACAGCCTACATAAAATAATAAAAACATTCTATCGTATGTTTGTGTGATTATGTGCCTAAATTATGCGTACTTTGACACTGTAAATGAATTCATAATTTACTCCTTCAAATCATGCAAATATTAGTAAATAGAATCTTGTACAGGTCCAAAATGCTTTTAAACTAGAGTTTTTACAATTAAAATATTTACCGTTTGCATTCCCCATGGAGAAAATAACGAAAAGCAGCATTAGACTTCTCAGCATTGCCATCATGAATCTAAAAAAAAAAAAGCAGGTAAAGTTAAATGTCTGCACTCACATGCTGCACACTGTGGATTCTCGACGTATTTTAAAGACGACGCACACGATACTTAAATATTATTTAGTAGGTTTCTGTTCCAAAAATTCACCTTGCTTTTTAGATTGTTACCTTCAGAATCTCACAGGAAGTTTATGTGAAGTTCTAGAAAGAGCCCTGCATTTATAGGCCTACTTTATTAGTGGGCCTCCAATCTAACGTAGGAACGAGCGCAGAAATCACCTTACGACAGGGTTCACGTGTGATTCATGAAACATTCGTATGCATCCAATCCCTTTGTGCGAATGATCGGACGTTGATAAATGTGGCGGCTGAAAACAATCGTCATTTAAATATCACGCCCCTAAAAATTCTAATTCAAAACGGAAGTGAGCATCCCTATGCCCTACTCCCTTGAAGTGGAGCGCGTGCCAGCCATTTGGAACGCACTTGGAAGGGTGCAATTTCCTCATTATCTTCACCTGGGATGTTCTCATGACGCAGCACTCTGTCCATCATCTGTTCTTACAACAGAAATGTATTATTTTTGCTGTTAACATAACTGTTGCAAATAAATATACATTATATATATATATATATATATATATATATATATATATATATATATAAGTTTTTAAAATATGGGTTATATGCGTGTTTGTGTGAGTGTAGGCCTATTTCTCTGCTCTCAACTTTAAAAACCATCTCATCTTTGGACCCTGCATTAACACATTTCTTATGTGTGAAACTTATTTAAACAACTTGACAAAAATGTATGAAATATCTGGCACATTTACATGATGGATCTAAGTGCTCATGTTAAAGGTGGGGTATGTGATTTTCTTTTTTGTCCATTTTTTCAAAATCACTTGAAATCCTATTCATAACCTACTTACAGCCACTGAGTTAGAAGCACTGAAATGAAAATTAAGCAATTTAATCATCTGTGGAACGGGCAGGACTCGAAAAACTCCAGCCAATCATTTCCAAGACCACCTAGAATCATTGGACAGTAAGTCTGTCAATCAAACGGTTGTACCATACCCCCCTCCCCTCATCCCCCTCGAGCGAATCAGGGCCAGCGTTGGAGGAAAGAAGGTAGGACCATTTGAGTTGTGTATTTTCTAAATCTGCCGGCCGTTTTGCAAATCCCATACCAGACCTTTTATTAACCCGCGCTTTAACCTTCCGGGTTGCGCCGGTGAGTTACTGTCACGTTTGGTTTGGGGTTTTCTTTTATGTTCATGTAGTTTGGTTCCTTATACATTAAGTGTACTAATCTGTTCCCATTTAGTATAAATTTTTATACTTGAAATATACTATTTAACTGTACTTTAACAGCTTTTTATTTTTTGGATAATTTTCACAAAATATTCATTATGCATCATTTCAAAAGAAAGAACAGAGCCTCTACTTTTACAGTTTTTTTACAATCACTTTGACACATTTCTCTATACTTACGTCATTTTATCAAAACTCTTCACACTCACCAATTTTCATCTTGGCACAGCAGGTCATTTTACATTCAAAATGCACTAAAACAAAACACTTCATAAATATCTCAAATCAACTTATTCTTCCAGAACACTGGCAAAGGTTTTCACCCAACAAACACATGTTGTCACTCATAAAACAACCTAAAAAACACTAACAACAGGTTATACAATGTTTTCTTTTGTAAAGTGTCTTTAATAAACAAGACTGACAGTTCTCTGTTGTTTTTAATTCACTGCAGTATGTAACATGGTCCATGTTTACATAACAGTAAAAATGATTCCTAAGTTTCCCCTTTTGTGTAGATGGTAATGACATTGATAGACTAACACCTATGTAGCCTGCATCTTATTGTTTTAAATTATTAGATTTGGAATATGTTTCAATATGGTATTACTGTTGAAATGTAGCAAATCCCCTGGTAAGGCGTGTCTTCGCACTGTAAACAGTCTAACTAAGGAGGGAGGTGGCTCTGGAGGAGGACACAGAGCTGTAACGAATTTGGGTACATATAATAATAATATGCATTAAAGCTGCAAGCAGCATTGAAAGGGCCCTCGCACACGTGCCATCGCCACCCGGTGGCTTTAGGAAGACAGAGCACGGTGGGCAATGTGCATTTAAGTAGATAAATATAGTGGGAGTATGTCAAAGTCAGTTACAAAAATGTCCTTTATTGTGGGGATAATAGCATGCGTTATCACTCAGATAAGTGTTGCTAGCATGTTTTTAGCATGTTTAGAACTCAATGGCATATTTACTATGTTGCTATTACTGCATCACAGTGTCAAATATGTCACTTCCTTTTGACAGTAGGTGGCGCTATTACTTTAACTTAAAATTGTAATGCGGATTTGTTCAGGCCATGACTCTTATCAAACGTGTGAAGTTTGGGGCAGATTTGACATTCCATGCCTCAGTTACAGCAAATTCCTATTTAATTGCAGTAATAGCATGCATTGGCACTTAGTTAAGTGTTTGCTAGAATGTTTCTAGTATGTTGCTAGCATGTTTAACACTTGCTGGCACTTTTTTATATATTATTAGAAGTCCACAACAGTGTTAAACATGTCACTTCCTGTTGCCAGCAGGTGGCGCTATGACTGTAACTGAATATGAGCATGCACATGTGTTCAGGACAGAACTCTTATTAAACTTGTGAAGTTTTGGGCAGATTGGACATTGCCTTCTTAAGTAAAAACAACTTCCTGTTTCATAGCATTAGCATGCTTTAGCACTTAGCTAAGAATTGCTAGCATGTTTATAACTCAATGGCATATTTACTATGTTGCCAGTACTGCATCACACTGTTAAACATGTCACTTCCTGTTGCCAGTAGGTGGCGCTATTACTATAGCTGAAAATTGTCATGTAGATGTGTTCAGGGCAGGACTCTTATCAAATGTGTGAAGTTTGGGGCAGATTGGACATTGCCTTCTTAAGTAACAACAACTTCCTGTTTCATTGCATTAGCATGCTTTAGCACTTAGCTAAGAATTGCTAGCATGTTTTAACATGTTTCTAACATGTGTATAACTCAATGGCATATTTACTATGTTGCTAGTACTGCATCACAGTGTAAAACGTGCACGGAGGGGAATGTGCATTTATGTAGGTAAATATAGGAGGAGTATGTCAATGTCAGTTACAAAAATGTCCTTTATTATGGGGATTATACAATGTGTTTTCACTCAGATAAGTGTTGCTAGCATGTTTTAGCATGTTTCTAGCATGCTTGGAACTCAATGGTATATCTAAATTTGTTGCTAGTACTGCATCACATTGTAGATGTCACTTCCTGTTGACAGTAGGTGGCGCTATTACTATACGTGAAAATTGTCATGTAGATGTGTTCAGGGCAGGACTTTTATCAAAAGTGTGACGTTTGGGGCAGATTGGACATTCCTTGCCTGAGTTAAAACAACTTCCTGTTTCATGGCATTAATAGCATGATTTAACACTTAACTAAGTATTGCTAGCATGCTTTAGCATGTTTCTAACATGTTTAACACTCAATGGCATATTTTACTATGTTGCTAGTACTGCATCACAGTGTAAAACATGTCACTTCCTGTTGACAGTAGGTGGCGCTAATACTATAACAGAAAATTTACAGAAAATTATCATGTAGATGTGTTCAGGCCATGACTCTTATCAAACATGTGAAGTTTGGGGCAGATTGGACATTGCCTTCTTGAGTAACAACAACTTCCTCTTTCATTGCATTAGCATGCCTTAGCACTTAGCTAAGAATTGTTAGCATGTTTTAACATGTTTCTAACATGTTGAACACTCAATGGCATATTTTACTATGTTGCTAGTACTGCATCACAGTGTAAAACATGTCACTTCCTGTTGACAGTAGGTGGCGCTATTACTATAACAGAAAATTAACAGAAAATTATCATGTAGATGTGTTCAGGCCATGACTCTTATCAAACGTGTGAAGTTTGGGGCAGATTGGACATTGCCTTCTTGAGTAACAACAACTTCCTCTTTCATTGCATTGGCATGCTTTAGCACTTAGCTAAGTGTTTGCTAGCATGTTTTAGCATGTTTCTAGTATGTTGCTAGCATGTTTAGCACTTGCTGGCACTTTTTTATATGTTATTAGTAGTCCACAACAGTGTTAAACATGTCACTTCCTGTTGCCAGCAGGTGGCGCTATGACTGTAACTGAATATGAGCATGGACATGTGTTCAGGACAGAACTCTTATCAAACATGTGAAGTTTGGGGCAGATTGGACATTGTTTGCCTGAGTTACAGCAACTTCCTGTTTCATTGTATTAGCATGCTTTAGCACTTAGCTAAGAATTGCTAGCATGTTTTAACATGTTTCTAACATGTTTATAACTCATTGGCATAATTAATATGTTGCTAGTACTGCATCACAGTGTTAAACATGTCACTTCCTGTTGCCAGTAGGTGGCGCTATTACTATAACTGAATATTCTCATGTAGATGTGTTCAGGCCATGACTCTTATCAAACGTGTGAAGTTTGGGGCAGATTGGACATTCCATACCTGAGTTACAGCAAATTCCTATTGAATTGCAGTAATAGCATGCTTTAGCACTTAGCTAAGTGCTTGCTAGCATGTTTTAGCATGTTTCAAGTATGTTGTTAGCATGTTTAACACTTGCTGGCACTTTTTTATATGTTATTAGTAGTCCACAACAGTGTTAAACATGTCACTTCCTGTTGCCAGCAGGTGGCGCTATGACTGTAACTGAATATGAGCATGGACATGTGTTCAGGACAGAACTCTTATCAAACATGTGAAGTTTGGGGCAGATTGGACATTGTTTGCCTGAGTTACAGCAACTTCCTGTTTCATTGTATTAGCATGCTTTAGCACTTAGCTAAGAATTGCTAGCATGTTTTAACATGTTTCTAACATGTTTATAACTCATTGGCATAATTAATATGTTGCTAGTACTGCATCACAGTGTTAAACATGTCACTTCCTGTTGCCAGTAGGTGGCGCTATTACTATAACTGAATATTCTCATGTAGATGTGTTCAGGCCATGACTCTTATCAAACGTGTGAAGTTTGGGGCAGATTGGACATTCCATACCTGAGTTACAGCAAATTCCTATTGAATTGCAGTAATAGCATGCTTTAGCACTTAGCTAAGTGCTTGCTAGCATGTTTTAGCATGTTTCAAGTATGTTGTTAGCATGTTTAACACTTGCTGGCACTTTTTTATATGTTATCAGGAGTCCACAACAGTGTTAAACATGTCACTTCCTGTTGCCAGCAGGTGGCGCTGTGACTGTAACTGAATATGAGCATGGACATGTGTTCAGGACAGAACTCTTATCAAACGTGTGAAGTTTGGGGCAGATTGGACATTGTTTGCCTGAGTTACAGCAACTTCCTGTTTCATGGCGAAACATCAAAATTTGTCAGGCCGCCGAGGACACGCCCTTCGACGAAAACTCAAGATCTTCGCAATTTAACGTCGCAAAGGCCTTAAGATTAGACTCACCAAATTTGAAGATGATCAGATTAAAACTGTAGGAGGAGTTCGTTAAAGTACGAGGCCTGAAAATGGCAAAAACTGCACAAAAATCTGAGAGGAAGTTCAAAATGGCTGACTTCCTGTTGTGTTTAGGGCTACGCTCCAAGAGACTTTTTTGTAGGTATTGGGCCATTACAGGTATGTACCGAATTTCGTACACGTACGTGAAACGTAACGCGAGGCGCACTCCGTTGAACCTTTATAGGTGGCGCTATCGAGCCATTTTGCCCCGCCCAATTTTGAAACGCATATCAGATGTAAATTTTCGCCAGTTCTGACGCGTGTGCAAATTTTCGTGAGTTTTCGTGCATGTTTAGGCCCTCAAAAATGCGATTCATTGCGGAGAAGAAGAAGAAGAAGAAGAATAATAATAATTAAAGCTGCAAGCAGCGATGAAAGGGCCCTCGCACCCGTGCCATCCCCACCCAGTGGCTTTAGGAAGACAGAGCACGGTGGGCAGTATGTAATGATAATAAATACTATTTGGACTATGTCAAAGTATTTGTATTTGCCACACTTCCTGCTACCAGCAGGTGGCGCTATTGCTATAACCAAATATGAGCATGGGCATGTGTTCAGGACAGGACTCTTATCAAACATGTGAAGTTTGGGGCAGATCGGACATTGTATGCCTGAGTTACTGCAGACTGTCTGTGGTTGTAACACAAAAAATACAAACACAAAAGTATTTGTATTTGCCACACTTCCTGCTACCAGCAGGTGGCGCTATTACAATAATCTAATATGAGCATGGTCATGTGTTCAGGACAGGACTCTTATCAAACATGTGAAGTTTGGGGCAGATCGGATCTTGTATGCCTGAGTTACTGCAGACTGTCTGTGGTTGTAACACAAAAAATACAAACACAAAAGTATTTGTATTTGCCACACTTCCTGCTACCAGCAGGTGGCGCTATTGCTATAACCAAATATGAGCATGGTCATGTGTTCAGGACAGGACTCTTATCAAACATGTGAAGTTTGGGGCAGATCGGACATTGTATGGCTGAGTTACTGCAGGCTGTCTGTGGTTGCCTAGCAACACCGGAACTGCATTCAACATTTACACAGAAGTTATCTGATGATGCATATTTCACCCAGAGGCTGAAATTGGATTTGCACTTCTACATTTTTGTCAGGCCGCCGAGGTCACATCCTTCGACGAAAACTCTAGATCTTCGCAATTTAACGTCGCAAAGGCCTTAAGATTAGACTGACAAAATATGATGTGGAACTGATTAAATCTCTAGGAGGAGTTCGTTGAAGTACAACATCAGGAAATTACGAAAAATGCACAAAATCTAGGAGGAAGTTCAAAATAGCTCACTTCCTGTTGTGTTTAGGGCTATGCTCCAAGAGACTTTTTTGTAGGTATTGGGTCATTACATGTATGTACCAAATTTCATACCTGTACGTGAAACGTAGAGCCGGGGCAAAATGTGGGGGCAATAATTTACCGAATTTGCCCCACCCAATTTTGAAAACCACATCACACGTAAATTTTCACCACTTCTGAAGCGTGTGCAAAGTTTCATGAGTTTTTGAGCATGTTTAGGCCCTCTAAAAAGCGATTCTTATTAGAGAAGAATAATAATAAACGGAGCAAAAACAATAGGGTCCTCTCACCATCGGTGCTCGGGCCCTAATTAAAGCTGCAAGCAGCGATGAAGCGGGCCCTCGCACCCGTGCCGCCGCCACCCGGCCGCTTTAGGAAGACAGAGCACGGTGGGCAGTATGTAATGATAATAAATACTATTTGGACTATGTCAAAGTATTTGTATTTGCCACACTTCCTGCTACCAGCAGGTGGCGCTATTGCTATAACCAAATATGAGCATGGGCATGTGTTCAGGACAGGACTCTTATCAAACATGTGAAGTTTGGGGCAGATCGGACATTGTATGCCTGAGTTACTGCAGACTGTCTGTGGTTGTAACACAAAAAATACAAACACAAAAGTATTTGTATTTGCCACACTTCCTGCTACCAGCAGGTGGCGCTATTACAATAATCTAATATGAGCATGGTCATGTGTTCAGGACAGGACTCTTATCAAACATGTGAAGTTTGGGGCAGATCGGATCTTGTATGCCTGAGTTACTGCAGACTGTCTGTGGTTGTAACACAAAAAATACAAACACAAAAGTATTTGTATTTGCCACACTTCCTGCTACCAGCAGGTGGCGCTATTGCTATAACCAAATATGAGCATGGTCATGTGTTCAGGACAGGACTCTTATCAAACATGTGAAGTTTGGGGCAGATCGGACATTGTATGGCTGAGTTACTGCAGGCTGTCTGTGGTTGCCTAGCAACACCGGAACTGCATTCAACATTTACACAGAAGTTATCTGATGATGCATATTTCACCCAGAGGCTGAAATTGGATTTGTACTTCTACATTTTTGTCAGGCCGCCGAGGTCACATCCTTCGACGAAAACTCTAGATCTTCGCAATTTAACGTCGCAAAGGCCTTAAGATTAGACTGACAAAATATGATGTGGAACTGATTAAATCTCTAGGAGGAGTTCGTTGAAGTACAACATCAGGAAATTACGAAAAATGCACAAAATCTAGGAGGAAGTTCAAAATACCTCACTTCCTGTTGTGTTTAGGGCTATGCTCCAAGAGACTTTTTTGTAGGTATTGGGTCATTACATGTATGTACCAAATTTCATACCTGTACGTGAAACGTAGAGCCGGGGCAAAATGTGGGGGCAATAATTTACCGAATTTGCCCCACCCAATTTTGAAAACCACATCACACGTAAATTTTCACCACTTCTGAAGCGTGTGCAAAGTTTCATGAGTTTTTGAGCATGTTTAGGCCCTCTAAAAAGCGATTCTTATTAGAGAAGAATAATAATAAACGGAGCAAAAACAATAGGGTCCTCTCACCATCGGTGCTCGGGCCCTAATTAAAGCTGCAAGCAGCGATGAAAGGGCCCTCGCACCCGTGCCATCCCCACCCAGTGGCTTTAGGAAGACAGAGCACGGTGGGCAGTATGTAATGATAATAAATACTATTTGGACTATGTCAAAGTATTTGTATTTGCCACACTTCCTGCTACCAGCAGGTGGCGCTATTGCTATAACCAAATATGAGCATGGGCATGTGTTCAGGACAGGACTCTTATCAAACATGTGAAGTTTGGGGCAGATCGGACATTGTATGCCTGAGTTACTGCAGACTGTCTGTGGTTGTAACACAAAAAATACAAACACAAAAGTATTTGTATTTGCCACACTTCCTGCTACCAGCAGGTGGCGCTATTACAATAATCTAATATGAGGATGGTCATGTGTTCAGGACAGGACTCTTATCACACATGTGAAGTTTGGGGCAGATCGGACATTGTATGGCTGAGTTACTGCAGGCTGTCTGTGGTTGCCTAGCAACACCGGAACTGCATTCAACATTTACACAGAAATTATCTGATGATGCATATTTCACCCAGAGGCTGAAATTGGATTTGCACTTCTACATTTTTGTCAGGCCGCCGAGGTCACATTCTTCGACGAAAACTCTAGATCTTCGCAATTTAACGTCGCAAAGGCCTTAAGATTAGACTAACAAAATATGATGTGGAACTGATTTAATCTCTAGGAGGAGTTCGTTGAAGTACAACATCAGGAAATTACGAAAAATGCACAAAATCTAGGAGGAAGTTCAAAATAGCTCACTTCCTGTTGTGTTTAGGGCTACGCTCCAAGAGACTTTTTTGTAGGTATTGGGTCATTACATGTATGTACCAAATTTCATACCTGTACGTGAAACGTAGAGCTGGGGCAAAATGTGGGGGCAATAATTTACAGAATTTGCCCCACCCAATTTTGAAAACCACATCACACGTAAATTTTCACCACTTCTGAAGCGTGTGCAAAGTTTCATGAGTTTTCGAGCATGTTTAGGCCCTCTAAAAAGCGATTCTTATTAGAGAAGAATAATAATAAACGGAGCAAAAACAATAGGGTCCTCTCACCATCGGTGCTCGGGCCCTAATTAAAGCTGCAAGCAGCGATGAAAGGGCCCTCGCACCCGTGCCATCCCCACCCAGTGGCTTTAGGAAGACAGAGCACGGTGGGCAGTATGTAATGATAATAAATACTATTTGGACTATGTCAAAGTATTTGTATTTGCCACACTTCCTGCTACCAGCAGGTGGCGCTATTGCTATAACCAAATATGAGCATGGGCATGTGTTCAGGACAGGACTCTTATCAAACATGTGAAGTTTGGGGCAGATCGGACATTGTATGCCTGAGTTACTGCAGACTGTCTGTGGTTGTAACACAAAAAATACAAACACAAAAGTATTTGTATTTGCCACACTTCCTGCTACCAGCAGGTGGCGCTATTACAATAATCTAATATGAGGATGGTCATGTGTTCAGGACAGGACTCTTATCACACATGTGAAGTTTGGGGCAGATCGGACATTGTATGGCTGAGTTACTGCAGGCTGTCTGTGGTTGCCTAGCAACACCGGAACTGCATTCAACATTTACACAGAAATTATCTGATGATGCATATTTCACCCAGAGGCTGAAATTGGATTTGCACTTCTACATTTTTGTCAGGCCGCCGAGGTCACATTCTTCGACGAAAACTCTAGATCTTCGCAATTTAACGTCGCAAAGGCCTTAAGATTAGACTAACAAAATATGATGTGGAACTGATTTAATCTCTAGGAGGAGTTCGTTGAAGTACAACATCAGGAAATTACGAAAAATGCACAAAATCTAGGAGGAAGTTCAAAATAGCTCACTTCCTGTTGTGTTTAGGGCTACGCTCCAAGAGACTTTTTTGTAGGTATTGGGTCATTACATGTATGTACCAAATTTCATACCTGTACGTGAAACGTAGAGCTGGGGCAAAATGTGGGGGCAATAATTTACAGAATTTGCCCCACCCAATTTTGAAAACCACATCACACGTAAATTTTCACCACTTCTGAAGCGTGTGCAAAGTTTCATGAGTTTTCGAGCATGTTTAGGCCCTCTAAAAAGCGATTCTTATTAGAGAAGAATAATAATAAACGGAGCAAAAACAATAGGGTCCTCTCACCATCGGTGCTCGGGCCCTAATTAAAGCTGCAAGCAGCGATGAAAGGGCCCTCGCACCCGTGCCATCCCCACCCAGTGGCTTTAGGAAGACAGAGCACGGTGGGCAGTATGTAATGATAATAAATACAGGAGGACTATGCCAAAGTATTTGTATTTGCCACACTTCCTGCTACCAGCAGGTGGCGCTATTGCTATAACCAAATATGAGCATGGGCACGTGTTCAGGACAGGACTCTTATCAAACATGTGAAGTTTGGGGCAGATCGGACATTGTATACCTGAGTTACTGCAGGCTGTCTGTGGTTGTAACACAAAAAATACAAACACAAAAGTATTTGTATTTGCCACACTTCCTGCTACCAGCAGGTGGCGCTATTACAATAATCTAATATGAGTATGGTCATGTGTTCAGGCCAGGACTCTTATCAAACATGTGAAGTTTGGGGCAGATCGGACATTGTATGGCTGAGTTACTGCAGGCTTTCTGTGGTTGCCTAGCAACACCGGAACTGCGTGCAAGATTTACACAGAAGTTATCTGATGATGCATATTTCACCCAGAGGCTGAAATTGGATTTGCACATCTACATTTTTGTCAGGCCGCCGAGGTCACATCCTTCGACGAAAACTCTAGATCTTCGCAATTTAACGTCGCAAAGGCCTTAAGATTAGACTGACAAAATATTATGTGGATCTGCGTAAATCTCTAGGAGGAGTTCGTTAAAGTACAACATCAGGAAATTACGAAAAATGCACAAAATCTAGGAGGAAGTTCAAAATAGCTCACTTCCTGTTGTGTTTAGGGCTATGTTCCAAGAGACTTTTTTGTAGGTATTGGGTCATTACATGTATGTACCAAATTTCATACCTGTACGTGAAACGTAGAGCCGGGGCAAAATGTGGGGGCAATAATTTACCGAATTTGCCCCACCCAATTTTGAAAACCACATCACACGTAAATTTTCACCACTTCTGAAGCGTGTGCAAAGTTTCATGAGTTTTTGAGCATGTTTAGGCCCTCTAAAAAGCGATTCTTATTAGAGAAGAATAATAATAAACGGAGCAAAAACAATAGGGTCCTCTCACCATCGGTGCTCGGGCCCTAAATATAGCTGCGAGCAGCGATTGCGGGCCCAAGCCGGTGGCACCGCAACCCCGTTCCTTTAGTTACCTAAAGGCACCGGGGTGGCGGTACCGCCGGCTTTGGCCCTTCATCGCTGCTCGCAGCTATATTTATATATATATATATATATATATATATATATATATATATATATAAAGCCGGTGGCACCGCCACCCTGGTGCCTTTAGGGTTATTGTGCATGACGTGCAAAAACGTAACTCCGCTTTGACTGTCGAAAAGAAGTGTACTGTAGAGCTTGCATCAGTGTGGGCTCTGCAAAAGTGTGCATCGAGGGCACATATCAACCACAAAGTATGCGTGAGCAACCTTCTGAAAACTAAAATGAAAAATGAGATACCCTACGGTCTCATGGATTTAACGGACACATGAAATAAGTACACAAGACCGAAAATTCATATGAAGTGTGCCATTTGGGACAGGGCCTATGATCGTGAACCACAATAGCCACATATATGAGATAATTTAAATTTAGAATCATTTTTAATGTCATAGGATGTCATATGTCAATATGTTTTGTAGCACTTAAATGTGTAAATCCAGAAGCCTAGTATTTATCTGGAGGTCTTTGTCCTTTGCCTGTCAACCTGGTTTGTCTCTGCCTTTTCTGTTCTGCCCTGTTTGCCATTGTTCACCCTGCCTGTCTTGACCATTCTTAATAAAAAGCTGCAAATGGATTCAAAAAGACAAGGCCTTAAACTTAAACTTGAACAAGGATTAAACTCTTGTAACTGTAACAGACACCAAGGCACAATCACACACATGCACGCACGCACGCACACACAGTTTAAAAACAAAAAAATATTTATCCAACCCCATTTAAAAACAGTCTGTGATTCCTTTACTTTATTAATAAAACTTATTTAAAAAATACAAGCCTTAAGACATTTATTTTCCTTTTTAATGCAGGCCAAACCACACAGCAGTGAAATGGTTAATCTAGCCCTCCTCCCCCTACACACACACACACACACACACACAGACAGGCACAGACACAGAGACGTAGGCTTATGGCAAGCCGTTTTAACATTTAATCATTTAAACCCACTAGTCTCTATTTTCATGCTACTAGTACTTATTTTTTAGATACTAGTATTTTTAGATACTAATATAGTATCTAATGAATAAGTACTAGTATCTTTTAAAAGGTACTAGTCCCTAAGGAATAAGCACTAGTATCTAAAGAATAGGCACTAGTACCTAAAGAATAAGCACTAGTCGCTAATGAATAAGTACTAGTACTTAATGGAATAGATACTAGTATCTAAAAAATAAGTACTAGTAGCATGAAAATAGAGACTAGTAGGTTAAAATGATTAAATGTTAAGACGGCTTGCCATATTGGCTCAGAGAGAGAGAGAGAGAGAAAATGACCATATTCAAACCAAAATATCTGACTTTCTGTTGTTCGGAGCTAATAACTGTAAATTAGAAAGTTGTTCGGCTTGAGGAGAAGAATATACACGCTGAGTTTTGTAACTGTAGGTAAAACTAACTAAGTTATAACACACTTTATATGTCCTTATTAAGCCATGAAAATTCATTTCCTCGCCACGGCCAAACCGTTCGAGATATCAAAAGTCCGTCCGCAATTTAGCATCCTCAAAGTACTGACATCATGCACACCGAGTTTGGCGATGATTGAATGAATTGCCTAGGAGTAGTACTTCAAATTCCACAGCAAGCGTTTTCCAAACAACCCATAATAGCCGACTTCCTGTTGGGCTGGCGTAAAACTTGACCGGGGGTAAGATGTTCGGCCCGATGAGATCTATATGTGTACTGAGTTTCATATTAATTCATGCAAGCGTGTTGGATATATGGACCAAATTGTCGGACCCCGTTCAAGAGGGCGCTGTTGAGCCCCCCTGCCACGCCCGGGTACCAGCTTCAGCCCGGCCCTGATGGCCGTGGGTTCTGACCTGTGTGCAAAATTTCAAGAGTTTTTGAGCATGTTAAGAGCCCCAAAAGCCCCTGAAACCTTGAAATCCATTAAAAGCAATAGACAAATCCCTCACACACAGAGACAGAGAGAGAGGGAGAGAAAATTCTCAGATACATCCACATTCAAACTTAAATATCTGACTTGCTGTTGTTTGGAGCTATTGACACTTAACTAGAAAGTTGTCCGGCTTGATCTGAACAATATGCGTACCGAGTTTTATGATTGTAGGTAAAACTATATAACTAACACCCCCACTTTTGTCAAAAGGTGGCGCTACTGAGCCCCTGCACCATGCCCGTTTCTGAAACTTTGCACATGTCTACTGGCTAATAAATGTGATCTGTCTGTCGAGTTTCATGCAATTTTAAGCAATTTCAGGCATGCTAAGAGTCTCAAAAGCATCCAAAAAGAATATTAAAGTTTGATGCGTTTGATGCGTTGTCATGGCAACAGTATCTTAGATATCAATAATCCTTTCACAAGTCTACATCTGGCGTGTGTTTACATTATACACATAAAGTTTGAAGCAAATCGGGTAAAAATAAGAGGGTGATTTCAAAGCATTTTGAAAGTGACACACTTCCTGCTGCCAGTTGGTGGCGCTATAACATTGACTCACAATAGTCACATCCATGTGATCGGACTCTTACAACGAACACACTGCTGAAGTTTCATCAAGATCAGTTAATGTATGCAGAAGTTATAACACACTTCCTGTTTCCATTATTCGCCATAAATTCGTTTCCTCGCCATGGCCAAACCGTTCGAGATATCAAAAATCCCCTGGCAACTTTTCATCGCCAATCTCTTGACTTCATGCTGACCGAGTTTCGTGGCGATTGGTTGAATTCTCTAGGAGGAGTATATCGAATTCCATTGCATGCGTTTTCCAAACAAGCCTTAATAGCCGACTTCCTGTTGGGCTGGGGTAAAAAGTAAAAGTACAAAGGATATATGAACCGATGAGATCTATATGTGTACCGAGTTTCATATTATTACATGCAAGCGTGTTTGATTTATGAACCAAGTTTTTGGACCCCGTTCCAGGGGGCGCTGTCAAACCCCCCTGCCACGCCCGGGTACCAGCTTCAGCCCGGCCCTGATGGCCGCCGGTTCTGACCTGTGTGCAAAGTTTCAAGAGTTTTTGAGCATGTTAAGGGCCCCAAAAGTGCGCTAAGAATCTCAAAAGTATCCAAAAAGAATATTAAAGTTTGATGCGTTGTCACGGCAACAGCATCTAAGATATCAACAATCCTTTCACAGGTCTACATCTGGCTTGAGTCTACATTATACACATCAAGTTTGAAGCAAATAGGGTAAAGCGTGTTGGATATATGGACCAAATTGTCGGACCCATTCAAGGGGGCGCTGTCGAGCCCCCCTGCCACGCCCGGGTACCAGCTTCAGCCTGGCCCTGATGGCCGTGGGTTTTGTCCCGTGTGCAAAGTTTCAAGAGTTTTCGAGCACGTTAAGAACCCCAAAAGTGCCCGAAAGCATAAAAAAGCATGAAAAAGCTTAAAAAAAGGAATATTAATGTTTGATGCATTGCCATGGCAACAGTATCAAAGATATCAATAATCCTTTCACAGGTCTACATCTGGCGTGTGTCTACATTATGCACATGAAGTTTGAAGCAAATCGGGTAAAAATAAGAGGGTGATTTCAAAGCATTTTGAAAGTGACACACTTCCTGCTGCCAGTTGGTGGCGCTATAACTTTGACTCACAATAGTCACATCCATGTGATCGGGCTCTTACAACGAACACACTTCTGAAGTTTCATCAAGATCAGTTAATGTATGCTGAAGTTATAAGACACTTCCTGTTTCACGTTTCTCGCCATAAATTTGTTTCTTCGCCACGGCCAAACCGTTAGAGATATCAAAAATCCCCTCGCAATTTTTCATCCTCAATGTCTTGACTTCATGCTGACCGAGTTTCGTTGTATGTGGATGAATGCTCTAGGAGGAGTATATTAAATTCCATTGCGTGCGTTTTAAAAACATCCGCAAATATCTGACTTCCTGTTGGGCTGGGGTAAAAAGTAAGAGTGTGAGGTATAGATGAAACGATGAGATCGACATGTGTACCGAGTTTCATATTATTACACACAAGCGTGTTTGAGTTATGGACCAAGTGTTCAGACCACGTTCCAGGGGGCGCTGACGAGCCCCCCTGCCACGCCCGGGTACCAGCTTCAGCCCGGCCCTGATGGCCGCGGGTTCTGACCCGTGTGCAAAGTTTCAAGAGTTTTCGAGCATGTTAAGGGCCCCAAAAGTGCCCGAATAGTCGTTAGAAAAATAAAAAAAATATATAGCTGCGAGCAGCGATTACGGGCCCAAGCCGGTGGCACCGCAACCCCGGTGCCTTTAGTACCTAAAGGCACCGGGGTGGCGGTTCCGCCAGCTTTGGCCCTTCATCGCTGCTCGCAGCTATATTTATATATATATATATATATATATATATATATAAACGGCCCGGTGGCACCGCCACCCCGGTGCCTTTGGGGTTATTGTGCACGACGTGCAAAAACGTAACCCCGCTTTGACTGTCGAAAAGAAGTGTGCTGTAGAGCTTGCATCAGTGTGGGCTCTGCAAAAGTGCGCATCGAGGGCACATATCAACCACAAAGTATGCGTGAGCAACCTTCTGAAACCTAAAATGAAAAATGAGACACCCTACGGTCTCATGGATTTAACGGACACATGAAATAAGTACACAAGACCGAAAATTCATATGAAGTGTGCCATTTGGGACAGGGCCTATGATCGTGAACCACAATAGCCACATATATGAGATAATTTAAATTTAGAATCATTTTTAATGGCATAGGATGTCATATGTCAATATGTTTTGTAGCACTTAAATGTGTAAATCCAGAAGCCTAGTATTTATCTGGAGGTCTTTGTCCTTTGCCTGTCAACCTGGTTTGTCTCTGCCTTTTCTGTTCTGCCCTGTTTGCCATTGTTCACCCTGCCTGTCTTGACCATTCTTAATAAAAAGCTGCAAATGGATTCAAAAAGACAAGGCCTTAAACTTAAATTTGAACAAGGATTAAACTCTTGTAACTGTAACAAACACCAAGGCACAATCACACACATGCACGCACGCACGCACACACAGTTTAAAAACAAAAAAATATTTATCCAACCCCATTTAAAAACAGTCTGTGATTCCTTTACTTTATTAATAAACATTAAGACATTTATTTTCCTTTTTAATGCAGGCCAAACCACACAGCAGTGAAATGGTTAATCTAGCCCTCCTCCCCCTACACACACACACACACACACAGACAGGCACAGACACAGAGACGTAGGCTTATGGCAAGCCGTTTTAACATTTAATCATTTAAACCCACTAGTCTCTATTTTCATGCTACTAGTACTTATTTTTTAGATACTAGTATTTTTAGATACTAATATAGTATCTAATGAATAAGTACTAGTATCTTTTAAAAGGTACTAGTCCCTAAGGAATAAGCACTAGTATCTAAAGAATAGGCACTAGTACCTAAAGAATAAGCACTAGTCGCTAATGAATAAGTACTAGTACTTAATGGAATAGATACTAGTATCTAAAAAATAAGTACTAGTAGCATGAAAATAGAGACTAGTAGGTTAAAATGATTAAATGTTAAGACGGCTTGCCATATTGGCTCAGAGAGAGAGAGAGAGAAAATGACCATATTCAAACCAAAATATCTGACTTTCTGTTGTTCGGAGCTAATAACTGTAAATTAGAAAGTTGTTCGGCTTGAGGAGAAGAATATACACGCTGAGTTTTGTAACTGTAGGTAAAACTAACTAAGTTATAACACACTTTATATGTCCTTATTAAGCCATGAAAATTCATTTCCTCGCCACGGCCAAACCGTTCGAGATATCAAAAGTCCGTCCGCAATTTAGCATCCTCAAAGTCTTGACATCATGCACACCGAGTTTGGCGATGATTGAATGAATTGCCTAGGAGTAGTACTTCAAATTCCACAGCAAGCGTTTTCCAAACAACCCATAATAGCCGACTTCCTGTTGGGCTGGCGTAAAACTTGACCGGGGGTAAGATGTTCGGCCCGATGAGATCTATATGTGTACTGAGTTTCATATTAATTCATGCAAGCGTGTTGGATATATGGACCAAATTGTCGGACCCCGTTCAAGAAGGCGCTGTTGAGCCCCCCTGCCACGCCCGGGTACCAGCTTCAGCCCGGCCCTGATGGCCGTGGGTTCTGACCTGTGTGCAAAATTTCAAGAGTTTTTGAGCACGTTAAGAGCCCCAAAAGCCCCTGAAACCTTGAAATCCATTAAAAGCAATAGACAAATCCCTCACACACAGAGACAGAGAGAGAGGGAGAGAAAATTCTCAGATACATCCACATTCAAACTTAAATATCTGACTTGCTGTTGTTTGGAGCTAATGACAGTTAATTAGAAAGTTGTCCGGCTTGATCTGAACAATATGCGTACCGAGTTTTATGATTGTAGGTAAAACTATATAACTAACACCCCCACTTTTGTCAAAAGGTGGCGCTACTGAGCCCCTGCACCACGCCCGTTTCTGAAACTTTGCACATGTCTACTGGCTAATAAATGTGATCTGTCTGTTGAGTTTCATGCAATTTTAAGCAATTTCAGGCATGCTAAGAGTCTCAAAAGCATCCAAAAAGAATATTAAAGTTTGATGCGTTTGATGCGTTGTCACGGCAACAGTATCTTAGACATCAATAATCCTTTCACAAGTCTACATCTGGCGTGTGTTTACATTATACACATAAAGTTTGAAGCAAATCGGGTAAAAATAAGAGGGTGATTTCAAAGCATTTTGAAAGTGACACACTTCCTGCTGCCAGTTGGTGGCGCTATAACATTGACTCACAATAGTCACATCCATGTGATCGGACTCTTACAACGAACACACTGCTGAAGTTTCATCAAGATCAGTTAATGTATGCAGAAGTTATAACACACTTCCTGTTTCCATTATTCGCCATAAATTCGTTTCCTCGCCACGGCCAAACCGTTCGAGATATCAAAAATCCCCTGGCAACTTTTCATCGTCAATCTCTTGACTTCATGCTGACCGAGTTTCGTGGCGATTGGTTGAATTCTCTAGGAGGAGTATATCGAATTCCATTGCATGCGTTTTCCAAACAAGCCTTAATAGCCGACTTCCTGTTGGGCTGGGGTAAAAAGTAAAAGTACAACGGATATATGAACCGATGAGATCTATATGTGTACCAAGTTTCATATTATTACATGCAAGCGTGTTTGATTTATGGACCAAGTTTTCGGACCCTGTTCCAGGGGGCGCTGTCGAGCCCCCCTGCCACGCCCGGGTACCAGCTTCAGCCCGGCCCTGATGGCCGCGGGTTCTGACCCGTGTGCAAAGTTTCAAGAGTTTTTGAGCATGTTAAGGGCCCCAAAAGTGCGCTGAGAGTCTCAAAAGTATCGAAAAGGAATATTAAAGTTTGATGCGTTGTCACGGCAACAGCATCTAAGATATCAACAATCCTTTCACAGGTCTACATCTGGCGTGTGTCTACATTATACACATCAAGTTTGAAGCAAATCGGGTAAAGCCTGTTTGATTTATGGACCAAGTTTTCGGACCCCGTTCCAGGGGGCGCTGTCGAGCCCCCCTGCCACGCCCGGGTACCAGCTTCAGCCCGGCCCTGATGGGCGCGGTTTCTGACCCGTGTGCAAAGTTTCAAGAGTTTTTGAGCATGTTAAGGGCCCCAAAAGTGCGCTAAGAATCTCAAAAGTATCCAAAAAGAATATTAAAGTTTGATGCGTTGTCACGGCAACAGCATCTAAGATATCAACAATCCTTTCACAGGTCTACATCTGGCTTGTGTCTACATTATACACATCAAGTTTGAAGCAAATAGGGTAAAGCGTGTTGGATATATGGACCAAATTGTCTGACCCGTTCAAGGGGGCGCTGCCGAGCCCCCCTGCCACGCCCGGGTACCAGCTTCAGCCCGGCCCTGATGGCCGCGGGTTTTGTCCCGTGTGCAAAGTTTCAAGAGTTTTCGAGCACGTTAAGAACCCCAAAAGTGCCCGAAAGCATAAAAAAGCATGAAAAAGCTTAAAAAAAGGAACATTAATGTTTGATGCATTGCCATGGCAACAGTATCAAAGATATCAATAATCCTTTCACAGGTCTACATCTGGCGTGTGTCTACATTATGCACATGAAGTTTGAAGCAAATCGGGTAAAAATAAGAGGGTGATTTAAAAGCATTTTGAAAGTGACACACTTCCTGCTGCCAGTTGGTGGCGCTATAACTTTGACTCACAATAGTCACATCCATGTGATCGGGCTCTTACAACGAACACACTGCTGAAGTTTCATCAAGATCAGTTAATGTATGCATTAGTTATAACACACTTCCTGTTTCATGTTTCTCGCCATAATTTCGTTTCCTCGCCACGGCCAAACCGTTCGAGATATCAAAAATCCCCTGGCAACTTTTCATCCTCAGTGTCTTGACTTCATGCTGACCGAGTTTCGTGCCGTGTGTTTGAATTCTCTAGGAGGAGTATTTCACATTCCATTGCATGCGTTTTCCAAACAAGCCTTAATAGCCGACTTCCTGTTGGGCTGGGGTAAAAAGTAAGAGCATGAAGTATATATGAACCGATGAGATCTATATGTGTACTGAGTTTCATATTATTACATGCAAGCGTGTTTGATTTATGGACCAAGTGTTCAAACCCCGTTCCAGGGGGCGCTGTCGAGCCCCCCTGCCACGCCCGGGTACCAGCTTCAGCCAGGCCCTGATGGCCGCGGGTTCTGAGATGTGTGCAAAGTTTCAAGAGTTTTCGAGCACGTTAAGGCCCCCAAAAGTGCCCAAAAGGTAGTAAAATAATAATAATAATAATAAATATAGCTGCGAGCAGCGATTACGGGCCCAAGCCGGTTGCACCGCAACCCCGGTGCCTTTAGTACCTAAAGGCACCGGGGTGGCGGTTCCGCCAGCTTTGGCCCTTCATCGCTGCTCGCAGCTATATTTATATATATATATATATATATATATATATATATATATATATATATATATATATATAAACGGCCCGGTGGCACCGCCACCCCGGTGCCTTTGGGGTTATTGTGCACGACGTGCAAAAACGTAACCCCGCTTTGACTGTCGAAAAGAAGTGTGCTGTAGAGCTTGCATCAGTGTGGGCTCTGCAAAAGTGCGCATCGAGGGCACATATCAACCACAAAGTATGCGTGAGCAACCTTCTGAAACCTAAAATGAAAAATGAGACACCCTACGGTCTCATGGATTTAACGGACACATGAAATAAGTACACAAGACCGAAAATTCATATGAAGTGTGCCATTTGGGACAGGGCCTATGATCGTGAACCACAATAGCCACATATATGAGATAATTTAAATTTAGAATCATTTTTAATGTCATAGGATGTCATATGTCAATATGTTTTGTAGCACTTAAATGTGTAAATCCAGAAGCCTAGTATTTATCTGGAGGTCTTTGTCCTTTGCCTGTCAACCTGGTTTGTCTCTGCCTTTTCTGTTCTGCCCTGTTTGCCATTGTTCACCCTGCCTGTCTTGACCATTCTTAATAAAAAGCTGCAAATGGATTCAAAAAGACAAGGCCTTAAACTTAAACTTGAACAAGGATTAAACTCTTGTAACTGTAACAGACACCAAGGCACAATCACACACATGCACGCACGCACGCACACACAGTTTAAAAACAAAAAAAATATTTATCCAACCCCATTTAAAAACAGTCTGTGATTCCTTTACTTTATTAATAAAACTTATTTAAAAAATACAAGGCTTAAGACATTTATTTTCCTTTTTAATGCAGGCCAAACCACACAGCAGTGAAATAGTTAATCTAGCCCTCCTCCCCCTACACACACACACACACACACACACACACACACAGACAGGCACAGACACAGAGACGTAGGCTTATGGCAAGCCGTTTTAACATTTAATCATTTAAACCCACTAGTCTCTATTTTCATGCTACTAGTACTTATTTTTTAGATACTAGTATTTTTAGATACTAATATAGTATCTAATGAATAAGTACTAGTATCTTTTAAAAGGTACTAGTCCCTAAGGAATAAGCACTAGTATCTAAAGAGTAGGCACTAGTACCTAAAGAATAAGCACTAGTCGCTAATGAATAAGTACTAGTACTTAATGGAATAGATACTAGTATCTAAAAAATAAGTACTAGTAGCATGAAAATAGAGACTAGTAGGTTAAAATGATTAAATGTTAAGACGGCTTGCCATATTGGCTCAGAGAGAGAGAGAGAGAAAATGACCATATTCAAACCAAAATATCTGACTTTCTGTTGTTCGGAGCTAATAACTGTAAATTAGAAAGTTGTTCGGCTTGAGGAGAAGAATATACACGCTGAGTTTTGTAACTGTAGGTAAAACTAACTAAGTTATAACACACTTTATATGTCCTTATTAAGCCATGAAAATTCATTTCCTCGCCACGGCCAAACCGTTCGAGATATCAAAAGTCCGTCCGCAATTTAGCATCCTCAAAGTCTTGACATCATGCACACCGAGTTTGGCGATGATTGAATGAATTGCCTAGGAGTAGTACTTCAAATTCCACAGCAAGCGTTTTCCAAACAACCCATAATAGCCGACTTCCTGTTGGGCTGGCGTAAAACTTGACCGGGGGTAAGATGTTCGGCCCGATGAGATCTATATGTGTACTGAGTTTCATATTAATTCATGCAAGCGTGTTGGATATATGGACCAAATTGTCGGACCCCGTTCAAGAGGGCGCTGTTGAGCCCCCCTGCCACGCCCGGGTACCAGCTTCAGCCCGGCCCTGATGGCCGTGGGTTCTGACCTGTGTGCAAAATTTCAAGAGTTTTTGAGCACGTTAAGAGCCCCAAAAGCCCCTGAAACCTTGAAATCCATTAAAAGCAATAGACAAATCCCTCACACACAGAGACAGAGAGAGAGGGAGAGAAAATTCTCAGATACATCCACATTCAAACTTAAATATCTGACTTGCTGTTGTTTGGAGCTAATGACAGTTAATTAGAAAGTTGTCCGGCTTGATCTGAACAATATGCGTACCGAGTTTTATGATTGTAGGTAAAACTATATAACTAACACCCCCACTTTTGTCAAAAGGTGGCGCTACTGAGCCCCTGCACCACGCCCGTTTCTGAAACTTTGCACATGTCTACTGGCTAATAAATGTGATCTGTCTGTCGAGTTTCATGCAATTTTAAGCAATTTCAGGCATGCTAAGAGTCTCAAAAGCATCCAAAAAGAATATTAAAGTTTGATGCGTTTGATGCGTTGTCACGGCAACAGTATCTTAGATATCAATAATCCTTTCACAAGTCTACATCTGGCGTGTGTTTACATTATACACATAAAGTTTGAAGCAAATCGGGTAAAAATAAGAGGGTGATTTCAAAGCATTTTGAAAGTGACACACTTCCTGCTGCCAGTTGGTGGCGCTATAACATTGACTCACAATAGTCACATCCATGTGATCGGACTCTTACAACGAACACACTGCTGAAGTTTCATCAAGATCAGTTAATGTATGCAGAAGTTATAACACACTTCCTGTTTCCATTATTCGCCATAAATTCGTTTCCTCGCCACGGCCAAACCGTTCGAGATATCAAAAATCCCCTGGCAACTTTTCATCGTCAATCTCTTGACTTCATGCTGACCGAGTTTCGTGGCGATTGGTTGAATTCTCTAGGAGGAGTATATCGAATTCCATTGCATGCGTTTTCCAAACAAGCCTTAATAGCCGACTTCCTGTTGGGCTGGGGTAAAAAGTAAAAGTACAAAGGATATATGAACCGATGAGATCTATATGTGTACCGAGTTTCATATTATTACATGCAAGCGTGTTTGATTTATGAACCAAGTTTTTGGACCCCGTTCCAGGGGGCGCTGTCAAACCCCCCTGCCACGCCCGGGTACCAGCTTCAGCCCGGCCCTGATGGCCGCCGGTTCTGACCCGTGTGCAAAGTTTCAAGAGTTTTTGAGCACGTTAAGGGGACCAAAAGTGCACTGAGAGTCTCAAAAGCATCCAAAAAGAATATTAAAGTTTGATGCATTGTCACGGCAACAGCATCTAAGATATCAACAATCCTTTCACAGGTCTACATCTGGCGTGTGTCTACATTATACACATCAAGTTTGAAGCAAATCGGGTAAAGCCTGTTTGATTTATGGACCAAGTTTTCGGACCCCGTTCCAGAGGGCGCTGTCGAGCCCCCCTGCCACGCCCGGGTACCAGCTTCAGCCCGGCCCTGATGGCCGCGGTTTCTGACCCGTGTGCAAAGTTTCAAGAGTTTTTGAGCATGTTAAGGGCCCCAAAAGTGCGCTAAGAATCTCAAAAGTATCCAAAAAGAATATTAAAGTTTGATGCGTTGTCACGGCAACAGCATCTAAGATATCAACAATCCTTTCACAGGTCTACATCTGGCGTGTGTCTACATTATACACATCAAGTTTGAAGCAAATAGGGTAAAGCGTGTTGGATATATGGACCAAATTGTCGGACCCGTTCAAGGGGGCGCTGTCGAGCCCCCCTGCCACGCCCGGGTACCAGCTTCAGCCTGGCCCTGATGGCCGTGGGTTTTGTCCCGTGTGCAAAGTTTCAAGAGTTTTCGAGCACGTTAAGAACCCCAAAAGTGCCCGAAAGCATAAAAAAGCATGAAAAAGCTTAAAAAAAGGAATATTAATGTTTGATGCATTGCCATGGCAACAGTATCTAAGATATCAATAATCCTTTCACAGGTCTACATCTGGCGTGTGTCTACATTATGCACATGAAGTTTGAAGCAAATCGGGTAAAAATAAGAGGGTGATTTAAAAGCATTTTGAAAGTGACACACTTCCTGCTGCCAGTTGGTGGCGCTATAACTTTGACTCACAATAGTCACATCCATGTGATCGGGCTCTTACAACGAACACACTGCTGAAGTTTCATCAAGATTAGTTAATGTATGCAGTAGTTATAACACACTTCCTGTTTCACGTTTCTCGCCATAATTTTGTTTCCTCGCCACGGCCAAACCGTTCGAGATATCAAAAATCCCCTGGCAACTTTTCATCCTCAGTGTCTTGACTTCATGCTGACCGAGTTTCATGCCGTGTGTTTGAATTCTCTAGGAGGAGTATTTCACATTACATTGCATGCGTTTTCCAAACAACCCTTAATAGCCGACTTCCTGTTGGGCTGGGGTAAAAAGTAAGAGCATGAAGTATATATGAACCGATGAGATCTATATGTGTACTGAGTTTCATATTATTACATGCAAGCGTGTTTGATTTATGGACCAAGTGTTCAAACCCCGTTCCAGGGGGCGCTGTCGAGCCCCCCTGCCACGCCCGGGTACCAGCTTCAGCCCGGCCCTGATGGCCGCGGGTTCTGAGATGTGTGCAAAGTTTCAAGAGTTTTCGAGCACGTTAAGGCCCCCAAAAGTGCCCAAAAGGTAGTAAAATAATAATAATAATAATAATAATAATAAATATAGCTGCGAGCAGCGATTACGGGCCCAAGCCGGTGGCACCGCAACCCCGGTGCCTTTAGTACCTAAAGGCACCGGGGTGGCGGTTCCGCCAGCTTTGGCCCTTCATCGCTGCTCGCAGCTATATTTATATATATATATATATATATATATATATATATATATATAAACGGCCCGGTGGCACCGCCACCCTGGTGCCTTTAGGGTTATTGTGCACGACGTGCAAAAACGTTACCCCGCTTTGACTGTCGAAAAGAAGTGTGCTGTAGAGCTTGCATCAGTGTGGGCTCTGCAAAAGTGTGCATCAAGGGCACATATCAACCACAAAGTATGCGTGAGCAACCTTCTGAAACCTAAAATGAAAAATAAAACACCCTACATCCTACATGGATTTAACGGACACATGAAATAAGTACACAAGACCGAAAATTCATATGAAGTGTGCCATCTGGGACAGGGCCTATGATCGTGAACCACAATAGCCACATATATGAGATCATTTAAATTTAGAATAATTTTTAATGTCATAGGTCAATATGTTTTGCAGCACCTGTCAACCTGGTTTGTCTCTGCCTTTTCTGTTCTGCCCTGTTTGCCATTGTTCACCCTGCCTGTCTTGACCATTCTTAATAAAAAGCTACAAATGGATTCCCCTAGCCTGACCCTGCCTCATTACAACACATATGCTGCATCTGCTCGCTATCTGCTGAACAGCTCTGGTAGTTCCGCTTCAGCACTGATGATGTTATAAGAATAGTGCGCTCTGGTTGGTCTGGATTATTCTGGATTTTTTATTTTATACAGAAATAAGTTGTTTATAAATCAGATGAGAATAAAGTTAGTGTTGATAACATTTTTAAGGATAACATATTGATCTAATATATATATATATATATATATATATATATATATATATATATATATATATAGCACATTAATTTTAAATTCATTCAGCTTTAATCACAAAACATACAATCTTAATTTTATTTAAAGCAAACAATACATTGCTACCGGGTATATTCGGTACCCACTCATAGGAGTTGCTTTCAGTCACTTCTGTGTTTATCTAAGCGCGGGGCTCCAGACTAACTTTTTTACTAGGAGCACTGTAGCCTATATAAAGCACAAAATAGTGTCTGTGTATATTAAACTGCAAAAATACTATTTAAATATTAACACTGCTTGTCTTTGTGTGAATGAATGGCGCAGACGCACGGTTTCATTTAACGTTAGCTACCTCTCTCTCTCTCTCACACACACACACACACTGAAGCATGAGCAGCACTCGCGCTGTTTTCAGTCTCTGCTGCCTCACGATATGATGACATGATTCATGATTCAATTCACTCTGAGAGTCACTTCATGAGCATGTGAGCGAATCGTTTGAACGAATGAATTAATGACTCGCTCATTAAGACGGTCGCCTGGCGACACCTAATGGTGGTTTAGTGTTTAAAAGTATCATTCTTTCCAACAATAGTCAACAAACTTATATTTAAAACAATCTCATAACATTATATAATGCATTGTACTTTTTCAGTGTAAAATATTTAATTTGATCAGCCCTACCTAGGACAATTAGCAGCCCTATAGTGTCTTATTATTCAAAATATTGATAAAATTTAGAAATAAAAAATGAAAGATGAACTATATATTTAATAAAACTAGACTAGAGGATGCCCTGCAGATATTACAATATGCAGATTTAAATATATAATTTGGTGTGTGTGTGTGTGTGTGTGTGTGTGTGTGTGTGTGTGTGTGTGTGTGTGAGTCCCAGCAAAGATCAGCAGCAGTAGTCAAATTTCATAAAACACGAGAGTAAAGAGCTGACTGAATAGATGATGAAGGAATATTGTGTGTAAAAGCAGCTATTTAAGAGAATCTGTCATTATACTGTTTTGTTGTTGTGTTTTCCATGAAGAATAATAGGCTATTGAACTCACAATTCAAGCATTTTAAAATGAAACTAACGGCTGCACGTGCATTCATAACGATGCGCGTACACAGCGATTTCATTCATAAATATAATTTTGGACACAAGAGGGCAGTATAGCTCTATGTATGATTCAGTGTTTATCACCCACAGAGCCCTCCCCTCCCCCTCACACACACACACATACAGACAGACGCAGAGAGAGAGGGAGAAAAAATTCATAGAATCCACATTCAAACCACAATATCTGACTTTCTCTTGGTCGAAGCTAATGACTGTAAATTAGAAAGTTGTTCGGCTCTAGGAGAAGAATATAAATATAGAGTTTTGTGACTGTAGGTCAAACGAACTAAGTTATAACACACTTCCTGCTTCACGTTTTTTTGCCATAATTTCGTTTCCTCGCCACGGCCAAACCGTTCGAGATATCAAAAATCCCCTGTCAATTTTTCATCCTCAATGTCTTGACTTCATGCTGACCGAGTTTCGTGGCGATTGGTTGAATTCTCTAGGAGGAGTATATCGAAGTCCAGGGGCATACGCTTCCAAACAAACCATAATAGCCGACTTCCTGTTGGGCTGGGGTAAAAAGTAAAAGTACAATGGATATATGAACCGATGAGATCTATATGTGTACTGAGTTTCATATTATTACATGCAAGCGTGTTTGATTTATGGACCAAGTTTTCGGACCCCGTTCCAGGGGGCGCTGTCGAGCCCCCCTGCCACGCCCGGGTACCAGCTTTAGCCCGGCCCTGATGGCCGCGGGTTCTGACGCGTGTGCAAAGTTTCAAGAGTTTTTGAGCACGTTAAGGGCCCCCAAAGTGCGCTGAGAGTCTCAAAAGTATCCAAAAAGAATATTAAAGTTTGATGCGTTGTCACGGCAACAGCATCTAAGATATCAACAATCCTTTCACAGGTCTAAATCTGGCGTGTGTCTACATTATACACATCAAGTTTGAAGCAAATCGGGTAAAGCCTGTTTGATTTATGGACCAAGTTTTCAGACCCCCATTCCAGGGGGCGCTGTCGAGCCCCCCTGCCACGCCCAGGTACCAGCTTCAGCCCAGCCCTAATGGCCCCAGGTTCTAACCCGTGTGCAAAGTTTCAAGAGTTTTTGAGCACGTTAAGGGCCCCAAAGGTGCGTTAAGAGTCTCAAAAGCATCCAAAAAGAATATAAAAGTTTGATGCGTTGTCACGGCAACAGTATCTAAGATATCAATAATCCTTTCACAGGTCTACATCTGCTGTGTGTTTACATTATACACATCAAGTTTGAAGCAAATCGGGTAAAAATAAAAGGGTGATTTCAAAGCCTTTAGGAAGTGACACACTTCCTGCTGCCAGTTGGTGGCGCTATAACTTTGACTCACAATAGTCACATCCATGTTATTGGACTCTTACAGCGAACACACTGCTGAAGTTTCATCAAGATCAGTTAATGTTTGCAGAAGTTATAACACACTTCCTGTTTCCATTATTCGCCATAAATTCGTTTCCTCACCACGGCCAAACCGTTCGAGATATCAAAAATCCCCTGGCAACTTTTCATCCTCAGTGTCTTGACTTCATGCTGACCAAGTTTCGTGGCGATTGGTTGAATTCTCTAGGAGGAGTATATCGAATTCCAGGGGCATATGCTTCCAAACAAACCATAATAGCCGACTTCCTGTTGGGCTGGGGTAAAAAGTAAAAGTACAAAAGATATATGAATCGATGAGATCTATATGTGTACCAAGTTTCATATTATTACATTCAAGCGTGTTTGATTTATGGACCAAGTTTTCCGACCCTGTTCCAGGGGGCGCTGTCGAGCCCCCCTGCCACGCCCGGGTACCAGCTTTAGCCCGGCCCTGATGGCCGCGGGTTCTGACGCGTGTGCAAAGTTTCAAGAGTTTTTGAGCATGTTAAGGGCCCCAAAAGTGCGCTGAGAGTCTCAAAAGTATCCAAAAAGAATATTAAAGTTTGATGCGTTGTCACGGCAACAGCATCTAAGATATCAACAATCCTTTCACAGGTCTACATCTGGCGTGTGTCTACATTATACACATCAAGTTTGAAGCAAATCGGGTAAAGCCTGTTTGATTTATGGACCAAGTTTTTGGACCCCGTTCCAGGGGGCGCTGTCGAGCCCCCCTGCCACGCCCGGGTACCAGCTTCAGCCCGGCCCTGATGGCCGCGGTTTCTGACCCGTGTGCAAAGTTTCAAGAGTTTTTGAGCATGTTAAGGGCCCCAAAAGTGCGCTAAGAATCTCAAAAGTATCCAAAAAGAATATTAAAGTTTGATGCGTTGTCACGGCAACAGCATCTAAGATATCAACAATCCTTTCACAGGTCTACATCTGGCTTGTGTCTACATTATACACATCAAGTTTGAAGCAAATAGGGTAAAGCGTGTTGGATATATGGACCAAATTGTCGGACCCATTCAAGGGGGCGCTGTCGAGCCCCCCTGCCACGCCCGGGTACCAGCTTCAGCCTGGCCCTGATGGCCGTGGGTTTTGTCCCGTGTGCAAAGTTTCAAGAGTTTTCGAGCACGTTAAGAACCCCAAAAGTGCCCGAAAGCATAAAAAAGCACGAAAAAGCTTAAAAAAAGGAATATTAATGTTTGATGCATTGCCATGGCAACAGTATCAAAGATATCAATAATCCTTTCACAGGTCTACATCTGGCGTGTGTCTACATTATGCACATGAAGTTTGAAGCAAATCGGGTAAAAATAAGAGGGTGATTTAAAAGCATTTTGAAAGTGACACACTTCCTGCTGCCAGTTGGTGGCGCTATAACTTTGACTCACAATAGTCACATCCATGTGATCGGGCTCTTACAACGAACACACTGCTGAAGTTTCATCAAGATCAGTTAATGTATGCAGTAGTTATAACACACTTCCTGTTTCATGTTTCTCGCCATAATTTCGTTTCCTCGCCACGGCCAAACCGTTCGAGATATCAAAAATCCCCTGGCAACTTTTCATCCTCAGTGTCTTGACTTCATGCTGACCGAGTTTCGTGCCGTGTGTTTGAATTCTCTAGGAGGAGTATTTCACATTCCATTGCATGCGTTTTCCAAACAAGCCTTAATAGCCGACTTCCTGTTGGGCTGGGGTAAAAAGTAAGAGCATGAAGTATATATGAACCGATGAGATCTATATGTGTACTGAGTTTCATATTATTACAAGCAAGCGTGTTTGATTTATGGACCAAGTGTTCAAACCCCGTTCCAGGGGGCGCTGTCGAGCCCCCCTGCCACGCCCGGGTACCAGCTTCAGCCCGGCCCTGATGGCCGCGGGTTCTGAGATGTGTGCAAAGTTTCAAGAGTTTTCGAGCACGTTAAGGCCCCCAAAAGTGCCCAAAAGGTAGTAAAATAATAATAAATATAGCTGCGAGCAGCGATTACGGGCCCAAGCCGGTGGCACCGCAACCCCGGTGCCTTTAGTACCTAAAGGCACCGGGGTGGCGGTTCCACCGGCTTTGGCCCTTCATCGCTGCTCGCAGCTATATTTATATATATATATATAAACAGCCCGGTGGCACCGCCACCCCGGTGCCTTTGGGGTTATTGTGCACAACGTGCAAAAACGTAACCCCGCTTTGACTGTCGAAAAGAAGTGTGCTGTAGAGCTTGCATCAGTGTGGGCTCTGCAAAAGTCCGCATCGAGGGCACATATCAACCACAAAGTATGCGTGAGCAACCTTCTGAAACCTAAAATGAAAAATGAGACACCCTACGGTCTCATGGATTTAACAGACACATGAAATAAGTACACAAGACCGAAAATTCATATGAAGTGTGCCATTTGGGACAGGGCCTATGATTGTGAACCACAATAGCCACATATATGAGATAATTTAAATTTAGAATATTTTTTAATGTCATAGGATGTCATATGTCAATATGTTTTGTAGCACTTAAATGTGTAAATCCAGAAGCCTAGTATTTATCAGGAAGTCTTTGTCCTTTGCCTGTCAACCTGATTTGTCTCTGCCTTTTCTGTTCTGCCCTGTTTGCCATTGTTCACCCTGCCTGTCTTGACCATTCTTAATAAAAAGCTGCAAATGGATTCAAAAAGACAAGGCCTTAAACTTGAACAAGGATTAAACTCTTGTAACTGTAACAGACACCAAGGCACAATCACACACACACACACACACACACACACACACACACACACACACACACACACACACACACACACACACGCACGCAGTTTAAAAACAAAAAAATATTTATCCAACCTCATTTAAAAACAGTCTGTGAGTGCCATCTTTTGGACATTCATCATATTGCATTGGTTTTCATTTCTTGTCCTCAAACAGAGCACTAATCTGTTTATTTTTAAGTTAAACATTCTACATTTATTAAAAAAGAAACATCAAATGTGTTTTGAGTCATAGTATTATTTTATACAGAAATAAATTATTTGTAATTCAGATGAGAATAAAGTTAGTGTTTTACAATTTTAAGGAAAACAAATATATTGTTCTGAAATATAGCACATTCATTTTAAATTCATTCAGCTTCAATTACCAATACAATCTTAATTGTATTTAAAGCAAACTATACATTTAAAAGATCTGGGTTCTATGCATATTTTGTAATTTATAAAAATACAAAATTGTTATGCAAAAAGACAAGGCCTTAGAGATTTCTTTATCCTTTAATATAGGAAAAATCACACAGCAATGAAAGGCTTAATCTCTTGTCACTGTAACAGACAGCCAGCCACACACACACACATAAACACAGACACCAGCCCTCCCTCCCCCTCCCTCCCCACACAGACAGCCACACACACACACACACACACACACACACACACACACACACACAGAACATAGGCTACTCCGTCATTTTGTTCATAGAGGACATAATTCAAACTGCAAAGTGTTTAATTATATTTGTGGACACTCGCAACAAAGCACAACATTGTGCTTTTGTAAAGTAAATTCAAGCAATCCGCCTCCGAAATTTAAAATTAAACGAAAATGCTCACCTCTGCACGGGCATACCTAATATATTTATATATAAATACAATTGGCTTACCTGATTTTGAACACAAGAGGGCAGTATAGCCCTATGTATTACTTGATGTATTTATTTTTTGACTGAATAGCGCATTCTGGCTGTTTTAAAACTTGTACATTATTTTTAAATTGAAAACAAGAATAAAATGGGTTTAGTTTAGTGTTTCCTTTTTTGACATGATTTTTAATCCCTCGCCATAGCAAAACAATTTGAGATATTCAATTTCCGTTCACAATATAGCATCTTTAATGTATTTTCATCATGTTGAAAAAGTCTGGTGGGAATTAAATAAACCACTTAAAAGGAGTAAGTACAAATGTAGAGGCTGGATTTGCAAAACATCATTCATCATATTGCATTGGTTTTAATTTATTGTCCTCAAACAGAACACTAATCTATTTATAAAAGTTACACATTCTACATTGATTAAAAAAGAAACATCAAATATGTTTTTAGTCATAGTATTTTTTTATACAGAAATAAATTATTTGTAATTCAGATGAGAATAAAGTTAGTGTTTTACATTTTTAAGGAAAACAAATATATTGTTCTGAAATATAGCACATTCATTTAAAATTCATTCAGCTTCAATTACCAATACAATCTTAATTGTATTTAAAGCAAACTATACATTTAAAAGATCTGGGTTCTATGCATATTTTGTCATTTAAAAAAATACAAAATTGTTATGCAAAAAGACAAGGCCTTAGAGATTTATTTATCCTTTAATGCAGGAAAAATCACACAGCAATGAAAGGCTTAATCTCTTGTCACTGTACAGACAGCCAGCCACACACACACACACACACACACACACACACACACACACACACACACACACACACACACACACACACACATAAACACAGACACCAGCCCTCCCTCCCCCTCCCTCCCTCCCTCCCTCCCTCCCCACACAGACAGCCACACACACACACACACACAGAATGGGGAGGGGGCCCTCTCTCTGTCAGAGAGAGACAGACAGATACCATTTCAAGAAATCCACATTCAAACCACAATATCTGACGTTCTGAGGGTCGGAGATAATGACTTTAAATTAGAAAGTTGTTCGGCTTGAAAAGAAGAATATACACGCTGAGTTTTGTAACTGTAGGTAAAACTAACTAAGTTATAACACACTTTATATGTCCTTTTTTAGTCATGAAAATTCATTTCCTCGCCACGGCCAAACCGTTCGAGATATCAAAAATCCGTCCGCAATTTAGCATCCTCAATGTCTTGACTTCACGCACACCGAGTTTGGCGATGATTGAATGAATTGCCTAGGAGTAGTACTTCACATTCCACAGCAAGCGTTTTCCAAACAACCTATAATAGCCGACTTCCTGTTGGGCTGGCGTAAAACTTGACCGGGGTTAAGATGTTCGGCCCGATGAGATCTATATGTGTACTGAGTTTCATATTAATTCATGCAAGCGTGTTGGATATATGGACCAAATTGTCGGACCCCGTTCAAGGGGGCGCTGTTGAGCCCCCCTGCCACGCCCGGGTACCAGCTTCAGCCCGGCCCTGATGGCCGTGGGTTCTGACCTGTGTGCAAAATTTCAAGCGTTTTTGAGCACGTTAAGAGCCCCAAAAGCCCCTGAAACCTTGAAATCCATTAAAAGCAATAGACAAATCCCTCACACACAGAGACAGAGAGAGAGGGAGAGAAAATTCTCAGAAACATCCATATCAATAATCCTTTCACAAGTCTACATCTGGCGTGTGTTTACATTATACACATAAAGTTTGAAGCAAATCGGGTAAAAATAAGAGGGTGATTTCAAAGCATTTTGAAAGTGACACACTTCCTGCTGCCAGTTGGTGGCGCTATAACATTGACTCACAATAGTCACATCCATGTGATCGGGCTCTTACAACGAACACACTGCTGAAGTTTCATCAAGATCAGTTAATGTATGCAGAAGTTATAACACACTTCCTGTTTCCATTATTCGCCATAAATTCGTTTCCTCGCCACGGCCAAACCGTTCGAGATATCAAAAATCCCCTCGCAACTTTTCATCGTCAATCTCTTGACTTCATGCTGACCGAGTTTCGTGGCGATTGGTTGAATTCTCTAGGAGGAGTATATCGAATTCCATTGCATGCGTTTTCCAAACAACCCTTAATAGACGACTTCCTGTTGGGCTGGGGTAAAAAGTAAAAGTACAAAGGATATATGAACCGATGAGATCTATATGTGTACCGAGTTTCATATTATTACATGCAAGCGTGTTTGATTTATGGACCAAGTTTTCGGACCCCGTTCCAGGGGGCGCTGTCGAGCCCCCCTGCCACGCCCAGGTACCATCTTCAGCTCGGCCCTGATGGCCGCGGGTTCTGACATGTGTGCAAAGTTTCAAGAGTTTTTGAGCATGTTAAGGGCCCCAAAATTGCCCAAATAGTCGTAAGAAAAATATAGAAAATGACTTTCCAAACCCATAATAACCGACTTCCTGTTGGGCTGACGTAAAACTTAGAGCGCGAAAGTTGTTCGGCCCGATGAGATCTATAAGTGTACCGAGTTTCAGATTATTACATGCAAGCGTGTTTGATATATGGACAAGTGTTCAAAACCCGTTCCAGGGGGCGCTGTCGAGCCCCCCTGCCACGCCCGGGTACCAGCTTCAGCCCGGCCCTGATGGCCGCGGGTTCTGATCTGTGTGCAAAGTTTCCAGAGTTTTCGAGCACGTTAAGGGCCCCAAAAGTGCCAAAAAGGTAGTAAAATAATAAGAAGAAGAATAATAATAATAAAAAGAATAATAAATAATCCTTAGGAAAACAATAGGGCCTTCGCCTTTTCAGGCTTGGGCCCTAATAATAATCCTAAATAATAATCCTTAGGAAAACAATAGGGCCTTCGCCTTTTCAGGCTTGGGCCCTAATAATCCTAAATAATAATCCTTAGGAAAACAATAGGGCCTTCGCCTTTTCAAGGCTTGGGCCCTAATAAAAAAATAATCCTAAGGAAAACAATAGGGCTCTTCGCCCTTTCAGGGCTTGGGCCCTAATAAACAGAGCAATTCCAAGAGGGTCCTCACACCATCGGTGCTCGGGCCCTAATAAAGGGGCCAGAAGGCCAATTTAGCTCAAAAGGTATTATCAATTCTTAAAAGAATCACTTATACGGCCGAGCAAATGACTCGTTCAGCGTTCATTCGAACGGGCCGTAATAACCTCTGCAGCGGATATAAATATCCAAACATAGTGAAACACTATTTATTAGCAAGGTAACTTAGATCAGAAGTTCAAGACATTAAATCTGTAAGCACATAACACAAGACAATTATCTTTAAAATATAAGCAAGACTTTATTGATTATCCTGAATATAAAACTAATATCTAACACAAACACACGCACACACACATTCATACGAGTTGCAGAAAGAAAGAGAGTGAGGGAAGAATGAGTTTTTAAGAGTGAGATGGTGAAATTCCAAGTTTCTATATGCACTTAAAAGACATGACCTGAACGAACCATCAATCATTAATTTAACCCGTTTAACGTTTCTTTGACGGGTTATTCAATTTTATATCAATGCACCAGTTCAGTTAATAGTCTGGAGGCTACTTGCGTTTGTCTTCGCGTTGCCTTTGGGATTCCCTTTTTGTCGGTGCAGAGGGTTTCGGGTCCGTTGCTTGGCTGGCGTCTCCTCGTGCCTGCTAGATCTTGGGCCGCCAATCACGTGGTGTGTTGGCGGATGGATGAAAGTCTTTGAAGTTGGAAGGGCTTTGCAGTCGAAACGTTTAAACGAAACTTTGCAGCAAAGCTTACTTAGAACCGAGACTTTTAACGAAAAAGAAAACAAAGTAAAAGAAAGGAAAGTGAGACGAGTTAGATGGCTTGAATGAAGCTGTTTTAAACCCTGGTCTTGTTTTGGGTCATCTTCTCTGCTCGTCTACATTTTCTCTGCTCGGCAACGAGCGTCCGAGGTGGAGCCAGGGCAGAGCCGGAGAGAAGACAGTGCCCAGTGGAGTCACAAGGACGATGGTCTCTGGTGGAGCCGCAGCAACGAGCGTCCGAGGTGGAGCCAGGGCAGAGCCGGAGGGACAACAGTGCCCAGTGAAGCCGCAAGGACGATGGTATCTAGTAAGTAATAGTGTTCCACCTGTGCTGTGTCCCCCATGTAGTCATGTATCTGATTAACAGCAGGAAGGACTCGCTTCCAATGTGGCCTGTAAAATATGACCAGGTTTATTGATGAGGCTCCAGTGGGTGCGACTGATTGCGTGCAATATTACAGTTTTTCTCAGTCGCTTTGGTGCATTTCTCACATCACTATTTACATTTGCACAATATTTAGTAATTTGTGCACATCTTCTCATTCCTTCCAACAAATTGCAAATGCTTTTGGACATGCATCAATTGCTTTCGTACAACTCTCTGCTGTTTTATAAGATTATCATTTGCTTATGTCATGTCAGTCAAAATTAACTATACTTGTTGCTGAATAGTCATTCCATATAAAACGAATAGTCATTTCATTGCGTGAGTCATCACATACAAAAATGTTGAACTAATTGCCTAAATCTGTCAAGCAAATTTGAACAAATTTTGTATCTTTTTTTTTTCTTCATGAAAATGTCTCCTAAATTGAACAATTTCTCTCAGGTGAACTTATGTGGCCAGACAGAGAGGAACGTTTGGATGTGCATGAATGATTTAAAGAACTATGCATGTTGTATGTTAAGTTCCAATATGCACTGCAATAGTTTACAGTTGTGCACAGCTCTACTGTTTTAGGGGTTTGTTTTAAGGGTGTATTTTTTTTTCTTTTGCACAATGCTGTGAACAAATTAGAATTGTAAAGAGCATATGCAGTAAAAATGTGAAACATGGATCCCTCCAAAGCGCAATGGGTTGTAGGCAATATTAACTGTTATAGGGAGTAAAAATCCACATTTTGAAAATGGTAGACCATCCAGGGACTTCTGGCATATTTTTCAACATACACTTCAGGAGACTTATTTTAATCTCACAAACTGTTTAGGATGGATAGTATGGACATTGAGACACAGGGTTAGCATCCCTTTCCATTGTGACTCGGTTGAGAATGTCTGATGTTTTAACTGAGGTTGTTTACTCCCGAATGCGTTTTGGAACCAGCATGCCCTGTGGGTTCTCTATCAGCGGTTTAGAATCGGAACTAACAATGCACCAGACTAGTGAATAAATCACTATTGAGCTAATCGGTCAAACAAGTTTAAAAAAATGGTCTGAAACTGTTTGAGATTCACTTTGACATGTTCAGATAGTTCATGCAATCACCGATTCACTTGCTGAGGTTTCTCACACCAAACTAAAACACACCAAACTTTTAGAAGACAGAAAACTAAAATCCCTGGATGAAATCCAAATTTGCTTACAATTCATTGTAGGAAACAAATGTATTCTAGTCTTTGTCAATGAAGCAACTATGTCCAGCTTGCTCAAACCCTTTCCCTAATGAAATGATTAAATGCCATTAACCATCCTCAAACCTTGCCATACAATACACATTAATTTGATAGTCCACAACACACATGATTTGCTTCAATGCGTTTATTAATTTGAGGTGGGTTTCTGAAAAACACTTTAAAATTCAGAAGAGATTTGATTTCAGAATAACATTGTAAAGATAAAAGTAAATGTAGTACAATCAAACTGGAACCGGATGACCAAGAAGATTATAGTCCATAGCACAAACATAGTTCTTTGTGCTTGAACAGGACGCATCGTTCCAGCAATGGTTAGCTGTAGGGTGGAGTTATTAAATAAGTTACAGTGGTATTAGAATCAAAATAAAATGTTCAAATTACTTGTGAAATCTAAATGAGTCATTTCATGTTACCGTATGACATATTATAATTGAAAACATTGCATTCTCACAGGTCCAGTTGATCTCCAAACAGTTCTCAGGACCACCAGAATTGTTAGGTTCTTCAGAGCACCAGTTGTTATAGTCATACACAGTTCCATCACTCCACAACCACTCTCCGTCCTAATGAGTGAAGAGAATGAATACAAGTGCACTGTAGTCAGACTTAAGGAAGAAGCTAACCAAGTTCAGCTTTGAAGACAAAACAGCTTCATTAGAAACTTTGCCTTTTCTGTTTAAAGCTCAATTTAACTTACTTGTACAGCATCAGCAGCACCAACCCAAGATATTGTGTAAGGCGGCGGCAACAGACCCAGGAGGAATTCATTTTCCCGTTCATTATGCACAGATGCGAGATTCGCACCATGACTTTGACAGTTTTTCTGAAGAGAGATTGTGTCAATACAAAATCTAATCTTTTTAGCAGAAAGCATAAGTGACTTTAAAAAAGATTTGTCATTTGCAAACAAAGTATGCTTTGATTAATTATTTGCTCAGTATCAGTTCTCTTTTTTATTTGCAGAAAAGGATTTCTTTATTTAAAAAAAAAAAAAAAAAAAAACTCCCACCTTATATTAAAGGGGTGTTATAATGCCCCTTATTTTTACAAAATAAGTCTGTTGTCCTCAGTGTATGTGAAGTTTTAGCTCAAGATACCCCACAGAATTTACAGCATGTTAAAATTGTCCCTTTATGAGGGTCAGTAAAAACACATTGTTTTGTGCGTGTCACTTTAAATGCAAATGAGCTGCTGCTCCAGGTACAGAGGGCGGAGCTTCAAGAGCTTGTGTTTTAGCAGCTCCAATTACCTCACAGACAAGCACTACAATGTCAGAAACTGTTCTTCCTTTTAGGTTTAAACTGGTGTCAGACAATGGAGACTCAAGAAGAAGTGACATGTAGAATGCAACAGGACGTTTTGAATGGTTAGTTGATGAATTTAAGTTGATGAATTTATGTTGCTGATGTGGAGTTAACTATCTTCAATTAGCATATTCTATCGTGATAACATAGAATTGTTCATGTGGGAACTGTTGTAAGATGCCTACAGAGTGACATGCTATTGCATTTGTTTTTTGTACTGGATTGCATGTGAAAAGACAGATGCAACAGCTAGAGCAGACTCACAAATGTGCTCTTCTACAACAGATCCTCAACATGGACCGGGGGTGGGTTTTATGTAAATTTTAGGGTTAGTGATGTCACTAATGTGGTCCCTACCGCTTTGTTGTAGTCCTTAAACTATTTCATTAAAAGCAAAAATCTTCCTTTGAACGTTGTAACTTTGCAATGTTGTTGATGCTCAAACAGCTACATTACACCAACTAAAGTTAGAAGAGTGAAATCATATAAAATGTGCCTTTGCTTGAGGTTGTATTTGGTATTAAGTTAACTACTATTAAATACTCGCCAGTAAGCTTGAGAATACATTGAGTAAAGGCAACTTAAGTCTCATTCTTGTGAGTGGAAACCCTTCAAGTGTGGGACCCGTGCAGCTTAACACTGACAATACACACCCCTTAGATGTCTATAATATGTACTAACATTTAAATTAATCATTTGATTCAGTGCACATGTTTTATATATTATACTTATTTTACAAAATGCATGCAATACAGCTGTAATTAATTTCTGTAATTAGATCTGCGATTACACTGTTGACCAGGTATTAACCCACCCTTAAACCTAACCATATCAAACCTGTCCCTAACCTTACCCATATCCCAACTCAATAGCAGCACATGTTTTACAGCAATACAAATACCAAACCATTTATTTAAATGTAGTTAAAGACCTCCCATGTTAAACGTTGTCCAATCACCTTGTTGTAGTAACTAATACATTACCTCTGCTGTGAGCCAGTTAACCGGCTGAGAGAAGTACTTGTAACACCGGAGTCCAAAATTTGTCCATCCATAGGGGCATTCTTCAAAACCAACTATGCAACCAGTACATAATGTTAGGGACTTTTGTAATATTCACAGCCTACATAAAATAATAAAAACATTCTATCGTATGTTTGTGTGATTATGTGCCTAAATTATGCGTACTTTGACACTAAATGAATTCATAATTTACTCCTTCAAATCATGCAAATATTAGTAAATAGAATCTTGTACAGGTCCAAAATGCTTTTAAACTAGAGTTTTTACAATTAAAATATTTACCGTTTGCATTCCCCATGGAGAAAATAACGAAAAGCAGCATTAGACTTCTCAGCATTGCCATCATGAATCTAAAAAAAAAAAAGCAGGTAAAGTTAAATGTCTGCACTCACATGCTGCACACTGTGGATTCTCGACGTATTTTAAAGACGACGCACACGATACTTAAATATTATTTAGTAGGTTTCTGTTCCAAAAATTCACCTTGCTTTTTAGATTGTTACCTTCAGAATCTCACAGGAAGTTTATGTGAAGTTCTAGAAAGAGCCCTGCATTTATAGGCCTACTTTATTAGTGGGCCTCCAATCTAACGTAGGAACGAGCGCAGAAATCACCTTACGACAGGGTTCACGTGTGATTCATGAAACATTCGTATGCATCCAATCCCTTTGTGCGAATGATCGGACGTTGATAAATGTGGCGGCTGAAAACAATCGTCATTTAAATATCACGCCCCTAAAAATTCTAATTCAAAACGGAAGTGAGCATCCCTATGCCCTACTCCCTTGAAGTGGAGCGCGTGCCAGCCATTTGGAACGCACTTGGAAGGGTGCAATTTCCTCATTATCTTCACCTGGGATGTTCTCATGACGCAGCACTCTGTCCATCATCTGTTCTTACAACAGAAATGTATTATTTTTGCTGTTAACATAACTGTTGCAAATAAATATACATTATATATATATATATATATATATATATATATATATATATAAGTTTTTAAAATATGGGTTATATGCGTGTTTGTGTGAGTGTAGGCCTATTTCTCTGCTCTCAACTTTAAAAACCATCTCATCTTTGGACCCTGCATTAACACATTTCTTATGTGTGAAACTTATTTAAACAACTTGACAAAAATGTATGAAATATCTGGCACATTTACATGATGGATCTAAGTGCTCATGTTAAAGGTGGGGTATGTGATTTTCTTTTTTGTCCATTTTTTCAAAATCACTTGAAATCCTATTCATAACCTACTTACAGCCACTGAGTTAGAAGCACTGAAATGAAAATTAAGCAATTTAATCATCTGTGGAACGGGCAGGACTCGAAAAACTCCAGCCAATCATTTCCAAGACCACCTAGAATCATTGGACAGTAAGTCTGTCAATCAAACGGTTGTACCATACCCCCCTCCCCTCATCCCCCTCGAGCGAATCAGGGCCAGCGTTGGAGGAAAGAAGGTAGGACCATTTGAGTTGTGTATTTTCTAAATCTGCCGGCCGTTTTGCAAATCCCATACCAGACCTTTTATTAACCCGCGCTTTAACCTTCCGGGTTGCGCCGGTGAGTTACTGTCACGTTTGGTTTGGGGTTTTCTTTTATGTTCATGTAGTTTGGTTCCTTATACATTAAGTGTACTAATCTGTTCCCATTTAGTATAAATTTTTATACTTGAAATATACTATTTAACTGTACTTTAACAGCTTTTTATTTTTTGGATAATTTTCACAAAATATTCATTATGCATCATTTCAAAAGAAAGAACAGAGCCTCTACTTTTACAGTTTTTTTACAATCACTTTGACACATTTCTCTATACTTACGTCATTTTATCAAAACTCTTCACACTCACCAATTTTCATCTTGGCACAGCAGGTCATTTTACATTCAAAATGCACTAAAACAAAACACTTCATAAATATCTCAAATCAACTTATTCTTCCAGAACACTGGCAAAGGTTTTCACCCAACAAACACATGTTGTCACTCATAAAACAACCTAAAAAACACTAACAACAGGTTATACAATGTTTTCTTTTGTAAAGTGTCTTTAATAAACAAGACTGACAGTTCTCTGTTGTTTTTAATTCACTGCAGTATGTAACATGGTCCATGTTTACATAACAGTAAAAATGATTCCTAAGTTTCCCCTTTTGTGTAGATGGTAATGACATTGATAGACTAACACCTATGTAGCCTGCATCTTATTGTTTTAAATTATTAGATTTGGAATATGTTTCAATATGGTATTACTGTTGAAATGTAGCAAATCCCCTGGTAAGGCGTGTCTTCGCACTGTAAACAGTCTAACTAAGGAGGGAGGTGGCTCTGGAGGAGGACACAGAGCTGTAACGAATTTGGGTACATATAATAATAATATGCATAAAGGGGCCAGAAGGCCAATTTAGCTCAAAAGGTATTATCAATTCTTAAAAGAATCACTTATACGGCCGAGCAAATGACTCGTTCAGCGTTCATTCGAACGGGCCGTAATAACCTCTGCAGCGGATATAAATATCCAAACATAGTGAAACACTATTTATTAGCAAGGTAACTTAGATCAGAAGTTCAAGACATTAAATCTGTAAGCACATAACACAAGACAATTATCTTTAAAATATAAGCAAGACTTTATTGATTATCCTGAATATAAAACTAATATCTAACACAAACACACGCGCACACACACATTCATACGAGTTGCAGAAAGAAAGAGAGTGAGGGAAGAATGAGTTTTTAAGAGTGAGATGGTGAAATTCCAAGTTTCTATATGCACTTAAAAGACATGACCTGAACGAACCATCAATCATTAATTTAACCCTTTTAACGTTTCTTTGACGGGTTATTCAATTTTATATCAATGCACCAGTTCAGTTAATAGTCTGGAGGCTACTTGCGTTTGTCTTCGCGTTGCCTTTGGGATTCCCTTTTTGTCGGTGTAGAGGGTTTCGGGTCCGTTGCTTGGCTGGCGTCTCCTCGTGCCTGCTAGATCTTGGGCCGCCAATCACGTGGTGTGTTGGCGGATGGATGAAAGTCTTTGAAGTTGGAAGGGCTTTGCAGTCGAAACGTTTAAACGAAACTTTGCAGCAAAGCTTACTTAGAACCGAGACTTTTAACGAAAAAGAAAACAAAGTAAAAGAAAGGAAAGTGAGACGAGTTAGATGGCTTGAATGAAGCTGTTTTAAACCCTGGTCTTGTTTTGGGTCATCTTCTCTGCTCGTCTACATTTTCGTCCGTCTGTTACTCTTTCATGGCTCTCCCCTAGAGCATACTCTTCAGTAGCTCTCTCCGTGTTTTTCTCAAGAACTCTGAAAAGCTCTCTAAGAACTTACAAGAAGAAGTCGAAGAAGAAGTACTTCTCTGAAGAACTCGAAAAAGAAGAACTAGAAGAACATCTCTGAAGAACGAACACTCTCTTTGTTCGGGTCTAAGATTTTATCTCAAATGTTTGTCCCGGCTCCTGGAGGAATTCGGACAATAAGATACTTGTAAGGTTATTTGAGAAGGGGGTATTTTCCATCCCCCACCTCTCATCGTAAATCATGCATTATCTGTGGCCTTTTTACTCCTCAAGTTCTAACAGAGAGTACAGAGGATACAGTTTATACATGATTCCTAATATACGAACATTTTACACAGATTTCAATCAAGCCATCGTCTGAATTAAAAACATGTGGTCGCATTGATACACGATACACTTTTATTCACACAGGTAATAGTTACAACAATCACACGACTTTTATGTGATCTAAGCATAATAGACACATACAGGGGTCGTAGACACAATATAGAATGTAGTTGAACGATATTTGATTATAAGTTCATCAAGAATTGTTTTGTGATAATTGTATGCATTTTTATATGTAAAGTCTCTGAGGTTGTGTTTTTTTTAATGGATCTCAACACGGAGGTCATTCAACGGTCTTCAAGAAGGGGGAAGTCTGTTTTACATCTGTCATGGGATGAAATGACCTCGTGGCGTTAACTTGGTGGGTCCTATCCCGTGACATCTCTGTCATGGGATCTTGGTCCTTAAGAAAGACGGGGACTGTTAGTCCTGAGCAGTACCATTTCTGAACAGATCTGTCTTGCAAAATTACCAAACGTTGACAATTAAAGTATTTTCCCGGTTGCAGACTCTCTGGAGCCTGTGGGTGATTTATGGCTCTGGGTTTGGTGATTTGAGTCTGGAATGTGAAGACTCTGTGTGGGATTATGCTTGAATGAATCACATGGAAGATTCAGTTGTGTTTGGGTCCATTCTCGTTGTCGCTACAGAGCAGGCGGAGGGCAGTAAACTAGGGGACAGAGGGTGGCAATGAATGTGGGAGAAGCCAGGGGGGGACCCAGAGGGCAGCCAGGATGAAAGCCCAAGGCGGAGTCGACGGAGGGAAGAGCCATGGTGGAGACTTGGCTTACAACACTTGGGGGACGACTGATGGAGACGAAGCCGATGGTAGTGAAGCCTTGTGTGTTGACAGAGAGCAGATGGGACTGGGTGACATGATTGGCCTGGAGGCCAAGGTGGAGCCGTAGCAATGAGCGTCCTGGGTGGAGCCAGGGCAGAGCCGGAGAGAAGACAGTGCGCAGTGGAGTCACAAGGACGATGGTATCTGGTGGAGCCGCAGCAACGAGCGTCCGAGGTGGAGCCAGAGAGAAGACAGTGCCCTGTGGAGTCTCACATGAACGATGGTATCTGGTGGAGCCGCAGCAACGAGCTGTGATGGAAAACACTCGCTGAAGTACCCAGCCCAAATACTCCAGCAAATTCCTCTGTTCGGGGATGAGGAGATGCACTGCTGGCGAGTCCCTCTTTTCTTTTAAATGTACTCAATTGAGGTTCCGTTATTCTGACTTTCAGACTTTAAAGGTGCAGTGTGTAACTTTTAGCGACATCTAGCGGTTCGGTTGCGAGTTTGCACTAAGGGCTCAGCCCACTGCTCACCCCTCCCTTTCGAAGAAGCTATGGTGGCTAAAACGGGACAAACATCGTCATCTGGAGACAGCAGAGAATAGCCAGAGTAAACCAAGTTTCTGTACCACAGTCCATCATAAACCACATCATGGATAAAGTTTATAAAGCCATAGTCAGGTGAGGATCAAGGGTCTTAATACATAATATAATAATATTAATCAGCTGATTATCTCACGAACGTAACCAGCACATTTCTCCCCACATAGCAAACCCATAATACAGCGAGGGAGAAGAACCACATGAAACTATGCAACTATATATTTTTTTCTAACAGGGTAGTAAAAGTTTAGCTGGCTAATATGAGCTGTTACTGTGGCTGAGCTGGTTATAGCATAAAGCCTTGTTTATACTCGACGCGTCCGCATGAGCCCAAAGGTGCGTGCGGCAAAAATGACGTGATTGTAACAGCGCGCGCGCCTCCGCATCCACTAGACACCACTTACTACACACAATAGGCTTTTTTTCTCTAATTTTGGAAACTCGATCGACTTAAAATGCTTCCAAGATCGACGGGTTGGTGCATGATTCCTGTAACTGTTTTACGGTCAATGACAAGAGTAGCCTACTAATCAGCTGTCTTACGAACGTAACCAGCACAGCACATTTCTCCCCACATAGCAAACCCATAATACAGCGAGGGAGAAGAACCACATGAAACTATGCAACTATATATTTTTTTCTAACAGGGTAGTACAAGTTTAGCTGGCTAATATGAGCTGTTACTGTGGCTGAGCTGGTTAAAGCATAAAGCCTTGTTTATACTCGACGCGTCGGCATGAGCCCAAAGGTGCGTGCGGCAAAAATGCCGTGATTGTAACAGCGCGCGCGCCTCCGCATCCCCTAGACACCACTTACTACACACAATAGGCTTTTTTTCTCTAATTTTGGAAACTCGATCGACTTAAAATGCTTCCAAGATCGACGGGTTGGTTATTCCTGTAACTGTTTTACGGTCAATGACAAGAGTAGCCTACTAATCAGCTGTCTCACGAACGTAACCAGCACATTTATCCCCATAGCAAAGCCATAACACAGCGAGGGAGAAGAATTAAGTTAGGCTACATGAAACAATCCAACTACATATTTACACCACTGACAAGGGAAAAGTCACTACTCACGGTGTTTATGGCTATCTTCTTTAGCTTTCTGCGGCTTCTCTTTCAAGGTAGTGACGAAACGCGCTCTGTAACGCTGTTTGTTCGCTGTCGGCTACGGTAGAAACATGACATCACAATATGTCGACCTTCATAGAAGGGGATTCCCGCGCCTATGTAGATATAAATGCCTCATTCTAAGGTAATAAAAACATTACGGTTTATTAAGTAAGTTCTTTATACACAACTGAACACATAGTTATGAATGTCATATTGTATTTCTGTTAATAGATACTCAAAATTTTTACACACTGCACCTTTAATAGAATCCTATTGCGTATACATTGACAGCAAACAATAACAGACAAAGGAAATAAACAGGGATATACTCATATATATTAACAATATTAATACATTATTGATTGATTCAAGATTAAATATTTAAACATGTCTTTAACATTTGCATAACCCTTTTTTTTCAACACTGTTTTGTTGCTCCAGGCGTTCAAAAAACAGTCCTAACAGAGGTACTACTCCCGAAATGTACAAACCCTTCTAAATACTGAAAAAAAACTTTTTAGACCTCAGATGGGTAAATCAATCCGTTTATATTGTGCTGTGCCAAGAGTCTAATATGGAAGAATAGTCATTACCAGCATGATGACTTGGGAGGTAGAATGAATTGTACATCTGCAAGCCAACCCTTATCTACATCATATTAAAGGGTTCATTGGTTCTCCAAGGACATGTAAAGTCAATGGAATAACCAAAATGTTTCTGAAAAGTGCTCACTGGAGGACCTCTGTGGTGATTAGACATTTTCATGTCACTCAATGAGAATGCTCTGAAGACATAACCGTCTGTCTGTATGTTGAATGGAAGAGCATTTGGTGTTATTTTTCAGCATTAAGCTTGCCAAGGGAGAAGAGGCCAAGCTTGTGAAAAGTGAAAGCCGTTGCAGCTGTGGTTATGGTGTTTCATTTTGAGTGAGCGGAATACAGAGAAAATTTAGCCCCTGTTAACCTGACCTGTCTGTTCTGTGATTGACAGAAATTGTTGATTGACACTGAGAATTGACAGTTATATATAGATGATGGGGGGAAGATGCCTTAAGAACAATTTGGATTTACTTTTAAATTGTAACATATTTAGAAATAAGTTTAGCATTTGCATGAAGATGATGTATCAGCCAATTGCGTTATTATAGGAAATAAACATAAACATTTGCTAATTTAGTTGTTATAGCACAAAATCTAAAATATTAAAAGAGGGGTAAGTTGGCCCCCTAACTGGCCCCCTCCTCCTCAAACTCGATGCTCACAGGAGTTGCCAGATTGAGGACATGCAACAAGAGCGAGCACAATTGACAATGGAAGGCGAAGAGATTTACTGTAAGTTGATGGGGGTTTTTATACGCATTTTCATATGCTCCTGTTTAAAGAGATTTTTAGATGGTTGCTGATGCTTTTTAGGTTGGGTGGAATCTGCGACCTCTGACCCAGTCCGTTTGGTATTCCATGGCTGCAATACGCTGTTTTCTGCCAACTGGCAACCCTGGGTGTCGAAATACTATTGGGTAAACTGGCAGTGGGGTGGAATCACACAGACCAAAACAAAAACAGACATTCCGTCATGGAACATACATGTCAAACTAAAATAACTGGCTGTAGCATTGTTTTTCAGAGAAACAAATGTGAGCTTTTCTAAATGTGTTGTTTCCTAAATATCTGCAAATATTATGGTATTTTATGCTTTAGTACAGGTAAAAAAAAATACTTAGGACACTAAGGACACTAAAAAGACCTTTGACTCTGAAAAACAATAAAAGAAAGAAGCCCAGGGTCCCTGATCACCTGCCTGAACATGCCATGGTCCTTTTGCAGGAGACATAAGGACTGCAGATGTGGCCAGATAGATAAACTGCAACACCCGTATTGTAAGACGCCTGAGACAGTGCTACAGGAAGACAAAGGACAGCTGATATTAAATTTTTCTTTTAAAAATTAACACTTTTAAAATGACAACATAAGGTATTTTTGTGAGGACAAAAACTGCTTGTGAGCTTAAGTGGTAGAAACTAGGGGTGGCACGGTTCACAAAACCCACGGTTCAGTTCGTATCACGGTTTTAGGGTCACGGTTTTCGGTTCTGTACGGTTCTTGTTGTTATTTTTTCTTTTAATCTTTAACACTCCAGAAATGTACTTCAGCATATGATATATGCTATAGCTTAATTATCCACAATTCAGGATACAGTATTTAAAAAAAAAATGTATATCATGTAATCATGCACAAACTGAATTTGACTTGACTTTAAGCACATTATTGAGACCATCTCTGAGGAAAGCTAGGTGACATTTTGATACAGCAAGAGAGAAGACATTTATTTGGCAAAAAAGGAGAATGTGTGTTGCTATCTCTACAGGAACTTATGTGCATTTTTAGCACACAAAGATTAAAATTAACTTGCATTTATAAAACTGTCAACTTCAGTGTAGCTCTTACAAAATGTTTATCTTTTAAAAGAAAATGAGAGGAACTCTTAAAGCACTATCTTTTAAATAAGTCAAAATACGTTACAAATAATTGCCTATAATGAGGCTATAACAATAGCAAAGGCCATAATCATAAAGTGAAACATAAGTTCAACCTCAACACAAAAACAGTATCAACAATGCTTCTATTCCCTGAGAGTGAGGATACATTTTTTTTCACTTGAAATTAAAGTGCAGTATTTGGAAACACGACTGGAGTTCTTATCTAAACTTACTGTCACTGTATATATTTAAATATCATAGGTAAGATGAAATCCAAAATGTTCCCACACACCGGACTTATACGACGCTGGTGCATCCTCCAACTCCTGTTAGCCTTCCTTATCTCTCCCACTAGCCATTTCTATACGTGACGTGACCTGCAGCGCTGCACAGACCAATCGGTTTATGACATCAAAGTACTGCGACTGCGAGAGTGATTGAAAAGCATACGGAGCCGTTGCTATCGCGGTACTTTTATGTTATTCGTCGATCGGTCTGTGCAGCGCCGGTTCAAGTCGAACAAGCCTCATATGTATGTCCACAAATCTCTTATTTCGCGCGAAAAGTAAACGCACTGTCTGAGGTAACGGGCACGAGGTTACATTGCGCATGCGTCGAACGAACCGTGCGACGCACACGTACCGAACCGAGACAAGCGAACCGAACGGTTCGGATGTTTTTTCATGTACCGTGCCACCCCTAGTAGAAACCATCTGTTTTTAGACCCACTGGCTGGCCCTGTCTCGGCCCATCTTCAAAAACTCACTTTTCCACAGCACCAGAACAATTATCGTAAGTTCTTCCAGGGAGTGAGAGACATTGAATGAGTGCCTGTCATTAACACCACTGTAGGTTGGCAACGTGTTCCCAAAGGCTGCTCTGTTAGAATGAACACCTTTATTCAAACTGCAGTTAAATCCAGTGCCCTGCAATGTTAACCATTCAGCAATTACATCTTAATGATGTTCCCTTGCAATCCGAGCCTGCAGAACTTCAGGTTCTTTGTTGAATAGATGACAGAACTAATACGGCTCTCCAGAGATCCTGAGAGGTACACTGAGTTGCGTGTATTTGGATTATAAATCACAGACACAAGTGTGTGATGTAGGCGTGTTTAAACAATTCACAGGACTCTGTATGTTTTTTCCTATCGCTATTGTTTATATTGGCCCAGTCGATCATTTTTATTGTGGATAAAGAATGAGAAATATTATTTCAAAGGTGATAAATCTGAAAGTTGTTTTACAGTGCACCATACACCCAGGGATCCGGTTTGCGTCAGTGACCGAGAGCAGCTTGGATCAGGAAACCTGAGCCACTCGCGGTGACAGACAGGGGGATAGTGACATTGGACAACAGATTACTTGGCTTGTAGTGCAATCTGGGATGCCAATTAACCACAATGCCAGATGGAGAGGGCATCAACGACACTTTGAAACAGCAGTGGCTTGATTAATCTAAAGACTCCATCCGCAAAAAAGTAAATCCCACAATTTGACTTTTATAAATGAAACTTGCTGACATGATGTTAATTACTGTTAAATCGCTGTGTGGAAAATAGGTTTCCTGATAAAGCCGCCATCCTCTGTTTGTTAATGTTCCTGCCCAATCAAAGGTGTAATTAGCACCTGCTTTCAATTACATTACTGTGATGTCAAGCCAGAGATATAGACAGATAAATCATGTCTCACATCATGCAAGATGTGCCTAAATTAGAAAACTATTACAATGAGGTAGCAGACACGCCGACGTCCCGGGAAGATCGTTTATCTTCATCAAAGTGGGCTATCCTTGAGCAACTCAACAGGGGGCGTGTAATTGAAAAATGCAAAGAGGTGTGATTGTTGGGAGCAATAATAATTTATTACACTGAGCACCAGGAACTCAGGGAGCCATTTGTTTTCATTAATGTGAATTCAAATTACCTTGGCGATTAAAATGTGACTTTGACAGGCAGAGGAGCTCTGATCCGGGAGACAGGACTGATAAGACCATTCATTCGGGTCATTTGTTTTCCGCCCGAAGAACGGGAGAGCGCTGCCTTTCCTTGCTGCCTTCATTTGCCATTTGATTTGATTTGAGGCATTAAAAGTGATGGCCACAAAGTGTGCGATGGATCTCCCCGGTCATTAAAGAGCCTGTTTCAGCTAATTGGATCCGTGAAGACAAAGGCAAAAGATAGTTACAGTATCAAAAAGGGGCCTGACATTTACTCTTCATTTTAAAATCTGTGGGACATATAGAGAGACAAAGATCAGAAATCAAATTATGCTGAGCAGTTTCTGTCAGGAGTGGTGACAGTTTTAGGCTAGTTGTGAATGAGCGCTAGCTAATTCTGGCACAATGGACTGAGTGACTTTATTAGATGTGGTCTGCCATGGATCATTTGAGCAGCTTCACTAACAAAATCACTTCTTTATTTGAGATTTAGCAGAATAAAGATTAACGAACTTATTAAATTCAAGAATAAGCTATCAGTTGACTTCAGAAGATATTGCGGCATAGACTAATTTTATGATGCTTTTTTCATCCTTTTTGTAGTATAATATACAAAAAAATAAGAAATTAAAGCAAAAATGAAAATCATGAATTAAAACATAAAAAAAGTATAGATAAATAAAGGTAAACTAATTTGCACCTGTAGGTGGCGCAAGAGGACTCATTGGCATTTAAGCAGCAGTGTGAGTTTGATAAGATCTTTTTTTACAGAGCAGGAAAATGTCCTCCTTTTGTGCATTCATTTCTGAGCTTCAGGAAGAAATTTGTTCTTGCATATGCATATTAGAATGACCTAAGGAGCTGAAGAAATAACATCTTTAAAATAGTGCAGTGCTGTTTTCCATGGACAATTCTCGAGTGTTTCTAGGATTTATAATGAAGTGTGGATAGGAAATGACTTAAAACCATTTTCCATAAAATATCTACTTAAATTAGAAAGCTGCACAGATTTCATATACAGCATGAACGTTTTGCTTTTGGAAACTCAAGCTGATTGATTGGTTTTGTCTTTTGTATGTTTTTGCCCATATTAAAACTTTTTCAATTTGATTGTTTATACCAACACAAAAATAAACAAGAGATCTCTAAGTGAGTGTTATTATGTGTGCGGAGGAAGAGAAAGTGCATGAGGTGTCTGGAGTTTATTACATATAGACTATGATGGATGTGGAACATGGCATGTTTCTCACACACATCTTTCACTGTTGACACTTCATTAATAATAAGTGATGGTCACTAGCAGACACACACACTGCTCAAGTGTTTCAGACTTTTGTAACATTAACCCTCTGTTTGATGGAAGTCTCAGACAGAGACAATGGTTGCCTCTCATCGTGTGGTAGATTCGGCTCCAGTTACTGCACTTCCTTGTAATTCATCACTCACCCAATCAAAAGGAAGAGCTGTCGCCCCCAGTCCAAAGCTCAGGTTTCATCCAAATATTGGTCAATAATCAGGCATATCAGCCCCTCTGATCTAAGCAAACTCAACTTGGAAGGAGAACTAAGAAAAGGCACTTCAAACGGGTTCAAATGTTGTGTGTTCTACATTTTGCTAGCAATTTACCTCAGTAACAACTTGATTGATTCATAACAACTTGGTAAAAATCTGCTGCCTTTTCTATGTCCAAAAACAGCACAAATTAGAGAATTAAGCAAAAGAGAGGAAAAAGATGACGAGGGAAGCCCAGGTGACGTGTTTTCACATATGGAATCCCCCTGCGTCTGAGGCCAGTCTGTTACTTTTTCCAAGCTTCTAAAAACAACAGGCATTTCATGAGAGACTCCCCTTCCATTTGAGAGGAAGACATTCAAAGCTTGGCTCTTTTTTCTCTCAAATCAGTTGGACTGTCAGAACTGATTTGTCTCTATGCCCCATAAGAAGAAACAAATGGTTTGGTTAAGTTTTCTGGAGCAGGGTAAGAAATTAAAGGTGGGCACGGGTCAAAAATTCCACAGAAAAAAATTTCCATTATAAAAAAAATATTAATATATTCAAATTATATGATAATGAACTGATTAAATTGACTGTTTTACATTTTTATACATGGAAAAATACATACAAACAATATAAATAAAAAAAACTCCTGTAAAATACATTTCAAATGACTGATTCTTGTTTCTTAATGGTAAAGTTTTGATGAATGGACTGACTACTAAATCACAAAATAAGTTTTTGTTGATAGGACATTGGCAAGGTATCAAAAGTAAAGAAAGTCACAATCGGCGATGAAAACCGAGCCGCTGCAAACAACAGGGATGATATGAAATATCACCGGAAAAAAAATGCCTAGAATCCCAGAGACCACAGATCTTAACGAAAAACTAAATGAAAGCACCCCTGTTTTTTATGGCTGCCTTTTACTGCCTGTTAACATTGAGGTTCAATGCCATGATTAATGCCATCAAACAAAGAACTTTCAGTCGCCTTTGTTGTGAAGTGTGAAGCTCACAAATTGTTAGCCAAATATTAAGTTTCCCTCCTCCACCCATCATGTTTTATAGCAGAAGCGGGAGAGGGCACAAATGCCAGAGGCAAGATCCAGGCCATCTGCTATTCTCTTTGTAAAACATGGAAAATCTTCTCACTTTCCGTATGCATTGCCATATTCTGTACACTATGCCAGGGACTAATGTGTGTTTGCATTTGCTGCAACTGATGCAGATGCAGCTGAAGGTGCAACTACACTGATGAAGTTGTGACTGTTATGCCAGTTTTCTACTGAATTAATTCAATGACTTCGCTTTCTTCATCCATCGCTTTAAAAAACTTTACTTAGTCAAGTTGACTTAGTGAATAAAGATACTCGATTTTTTTTCAAAGAAAGAAAAAAACAAAGAATTATGCATTTGCTTCTCTTGCAGGTTCATGAATATCTGCAATAAGATCGCCAAAAGTCTCAATCTGTAAAATATGAATGTTGCAGGATATTGCTGCAAACTACAGCACTCGTGATTGCCTTGACCCATACAAAAATGAGACAACTGATATAATTCAGTGCACTTTGTTTACTATGCTTTACACATTTCGAGAAAGAAAATGTCCTTCCTCCGCATTTATTCTTCAAATGAGGCCTAATTTCTCACCTTATAATAGCTTGAGTTGTACACTTTCCAATTTTATGAATTCTCCGACTTTTGCTTCCCTGTTTTCAGCTCCAAACAACTTCTCTAACACAGCAGAAGAATGATCATGATAAAGCTTTCTGACATGTATTGTTTGCAGGAGAGAATTTAAACCGTGGGCCTTTGGCCTCACCTACAGTCTGAGCTGCAACCGCAGCCCTCAGCGGGTGACTGTGACTAATTAGCTAGAGAATGGTATTTATACATGGCAGGGCCATTAGCAATTTTAGCTCATGGGTGGCACAGCGGGGAGAAACGACAGGCATTGTAACCGACCACATCAGCCTGGCTGCGTCTTATTCAGTCCTAAAGCAAAGTCTGCCATTTCAGAGACCTTAACCATCTTAGTGGGTTAGCAAAACAAACAACAACTGCCATTATATGAAGCCGCACTTGTTTGTTTTCAAAAACATCGCTATAGGGGAGACAAGAAGCATAAGCAGATCTTTTGGTTTAGCAATTTTATGCAAAACATAAAAAAGTAGTATGTGCGAATAAACAATATTTTATTAGTCTATAGGCTATCATGATCTTGCTCTGAGTTGAGCCAAACAAAGACTCACCACCATCTCTGAGAAAGGAACTCCACCTTTTCAGTGATGGAAACCTGTATTAAAAGACTATGACAATATACCCTGCAATGTTATTCCACCTCTACTATGTCTACCACATGGCAAATAAAGTAAATAAACATTAAAAAAATCACTATTTTAAGTCAAGTCAAGTCAAGTCACCTTTATTTATATAGCGCTTTTTACAATACAAATTGTTTCAAAGCAGCTTTACAGAGATAACAGGAAAACAATGTTGTAATAGTATTGTTAAATTCAAAATTAAATGTTAAATGTCCCCAACTAAGCAAGCCAAAAGCCAATGGCGACAAAAGCGAAGAGAGGCGAAAAAGGCAACAGTGGCAAGGAACCAAAACTCCATCAGGTGACAGAATGGAGAAAAAAACCTTGGGAGAACCCAGGCTCAGTCAGGGGGCCAGTCCTCCTTTGGCCAACGAACGAACAGTGTATGATTATGAGTTAGGCAGCATAATGTCAGGAGTCAGATGTGATCAGAACTTTCACGATATTTATCCAGTTCATCTGATTGGAGGTTGGGTCATCCGGCCGGTGAGAAGATGAGGGTGTTGGGTGTTCATGGGCCTTCACAGTGTTGATGGGGCTGGCTCATCAGGGATGCGTTGTCGTCGTGTCCATGTGATGGTCCTTCCTCAGATCTGGATATGGCCTGGATCCGGCGGTTCGCGGTAAACCTCGGGATAAACAGAGAGACTAATATTAGCGTAGACGCCATCCTTCTTATGATGTACAAAGTACATCAGGAATTATGGGAAGTGTTCCCGGTTCCGGCTGATCTAAACTATGCAGCCTAACATTGAATTATAGAAATCTATAATGTGTTATGTGTATGCTAAGCCAAAGAGATGTGTTTTTAGTCTAGATTTAAACTGACAGACTGTATCTGCTTCGCGGACTGAGTTAGGAAGATTGTTCCAAAGTTTTGATGCTAAATAGGAAAAGGATCTACCGCCAGCAGTCGATTTTGATATTCTAGGTATTATCAACTGGCCAGAATTTTGAGATCGCAATAGACGTGAAGGACTATAATGCGTTAAGAGCTCGCTCAAGTACTGGGGAGCTAAACCATTTAGTGCTTTGTAAGTAAAGTGTATTAAAATTAAGATGTATTAAAATTATTATTAACAAGTAATGAGAACACATGTTTTTACATTGCTTTAACTCATCAAAATAAGGTAAGCAATTTTAAACTTTTTTTATAAGTTGTACAAGATTCAACTTTTTTTTTCCGTTTAATGTAATTTAAGTTCCTGAAAGAATGGCTTATATAAGAACAGGTTATTTTTTACTGAATTCGACACTTCAAGTTTGGTCTAGTTTTATAAAATATTTTTATTTTTAGAGTGTACAGAACTTTTTGCATTTGAATTGAACACAAAAAATCAGTAGCTACTGACTGGGTGTGTATTTGACTTTGTGTTGTTAGTGTCGTTTTGTCAGCAGTATTCTGCAAAAATAAATTATTAAAATGAATGTAAACACTTTTGCAAGAGTAGTTTTAAATATGTTGTATTCTTTTTAAAATTGTCACTTTACACATTTATTTATTTCCAAATATTTCTTCATCAAAATGATATGGAACCATTAAGGAACCAAAATTGTTAAGAGGAATTGGAAAAGGAATTGCTAAATTTCTTACCATTCCCATCCCTATCATTACAAGCTGTGGTTGCCCCTAACACTCAATAGTAAGCAACAATAGTAGAAATTTTGTAAGGCACATGTACAGTAGAGTCAAACAAAAGGCTGACCGCACCATCTCTGAGAAAAAAAAAAGAAAAAGAAAAGAAAGAAATCCACCTGTCCAGTGATGGAAGCCTAATGGCAGAGTGGTCAGACATGAGTTTTTATGAAAGGTGTAAAAATACCAGACTGGTCCAAGATAAACTCACTGTCCCGAAGCCTGACATTTACCCTGGCCAAAGCCAGAGGGCTTGCACTAAAAGCCCCATTGATTTGAGCCATGGTGCAAAACTTCCGCCCATGTTTGAAGTGTACAGGGCACACTATATTCTCTGGGAAATACTGGGTTTTTCCATATGCCTTATACTTGCAGAAAGTGTGCTATGGGCTACCCTTGTTTGTACAAGTATGGGTGACAACTTTTAAGTGCATGTAGTAAATTACTCATGCTCAATTGGGAATTTGGGAAATCTGTTTTCACATCTGAGGGCACTTTCAGAGCCATTTAAATAACCTCCGACAGAAGTAGCCCTGGAAGAATAAGCTAAATATATATATATATATATATATATATATATATTTTTTTTTTAATATTTTTTTTTTTATTACATGATAAATACTATGACTTAAACAGTAAAATAACACAAGAGAATTCAAATTCTAATGGAGTTCGAAGCATAATAAAACAAACCAGATAATAGACTGTTGAATACTAAATGTATATGGTCACAATGAAAAGGGTGCAAAGTAATAACAACTTTCATTCTATTTATTTGCTTTTTGACCCTCTCAGCATGTGTTACCTCACCCATTGTGTCAGTGTGTTGCTGCAATGAATAGAAAGCACACAGTTCAGGATTTACATGTAAGTCCTGTTTTTTTAGGAGCTGTGCTTTTAGTGGTTAAAACGCAACACCAGAGCAGAGCAGTGACTGAATAAACCTTAAATCCCACTCGTGGATTTCTTTGGCACTTTTTTTTTTTTTTTTTTTACTGTGCTTGATGACTTTATCTCCAATTTCAGCTTTATGTATTTATTTTTAATGTCTTTACAGTACCAGACTCCCAGTGGCGTTAAATGGTTTTTCCAGCAATTTAAAAATACCTTGAAATGTTGTTTATCTGGTATAGACTAACAAAGAGCTCCTCCGGGAAATTAAACAGGAACAAACTGGATTTAAACTGTGAAAGTATGTGATCTTCTGTGTTTATTCAGTTACATGTGAGTGCCGTGAAAATCAGGACTCAAAAGTTCAGAAAATGTGCTATTGAAACAGTTGTACGAAACTGAGACCAAGGCTGCGTTTACTTGATCAAAAATACAGTAAAACATTGTGAAATATAATTATTCCTTATAACTCTTTTCTATTTTAATATAGTTTAAAATGTAATTTTATTAATGTGTCGGCAAAGCTAAATTTTCAGCATCATTACTCAAGTCTTCAATGTCACATGATCCTTTAGAAATCATTCTAATATGCTGATTTGGTGCTCAATAAACATTTCTTATTATCAACGTTGAATGTTGTTTTGCTTCTTGAATTAGAATTATTTTGAACACTTGTTTTACATAACACTTTTTCTCAGGATTTTTTGATGAATAGAAAGTTCAAAAGAACCACATTTATTTGAAATTGACAATTTGTTATCATTTTAAATGTGTTTTACTGACAATTTTAATCAATTTATTGCATCCTTGCTGAACAAAATTGTGCTTAATTACAAGCAACTAAACCTAAACCCCACCCTAATCCTAAACATAACCCTATAAGTACATGTAGTTAATTATTATTACTCAGTACTTAAATGTATAATTACACAGTAACACGGGCACCTTAAAATAAAATGTAACCAAAAAATCCTATACTGACCCCAACTTTCTGAACGATATTATAATTGACTTTTCCAACTTGGTAAAAAGATCACACTGAAAGAAAACAAATACCATCCACAAACATGAAAAACCAAACCTGAATAGATCTGTAATTCTTCATTTAGACAAATTCTTTTCTTTTTAAGGGATTAGTACGTAAAGATTAAATATCTTAGAATCATTTGAAGCATCTCTGCCAATTCTTTGCAAAGCATCACAAAGACATGAGGATATCCCATGACTGTATCACTGGACACAGCAGGGTGAGGTCATGGGTTACAGGAGACCTTGCTTGTGAGGTAAGCGATGAACCAGCTTTGATCTCACAGGTAAAGAGCATTAGACCTGCAGGCAACATCACACCTGCTGCAAAGCCTGCTGTCATTCCCACATCTGATAGCAATTATTCCTCAGTTAATGGCACCACGCTATTAACTTGATGCACAAATCCCAGCAAGGATGACAAGACTCATCAATCTTGTGCTGCCACTTGCCTCAGAGACACTGCTGCGCTGGTAAGTGTTGTTCTTACATCCCAAGAAGCTCTGTGCTGACAGACAAGTCTCTGGTTCGCATGCTCCGCTGACAAGCACTCTTTTATCTTTCAATAATATATGAAACTCTTTTTAGTTCTACATTTACACTCTCACTTTGCTTTGCTTGGAAATGGGGCCTTTTTTACATCAAGTCTTTCAAAACCTGCTGCAAGGATACCTTTTCAGACGTTTGGCTCTCGTTCTCAAGTGGAGGAGCCCACAATGAGCGTGGAGGTATCCTGTATGAGTCCACCAGCGCTTGCGATGTCCCAAGGGCCGTCTCTTGGGTAAGACTCTGACAGAACATGAGGACTGCCATGATTGTACTGGCAGAGACCTTGGTCGTCTCTGTTTTTGCAGAGGCCTTCCCTCTCTCAGCTTCTCATGTCGTGGATGTGTTTTCAGCATGCCCAGCGGGTTCTTGACTGTCCACAAAGGCCTCTTCATTCACAGGCTGCGAATGCCAGCTGGTGTGAGCACTAACCAAATAATGACTCTATCTGCTCCAGCCCACTGACCTGCAGCAACAACACACATGACACCCCGCAATGTTTTGTGGGGAAAAAAAGTTGGATCATGAAGAGACCTAAAAAGGTGTTATGACTGAGAAGAACTGAGACAGAAGGGCTGGGGTGTTCAAATGAAGCCAATCTACTGTACACCTCCACAAGAACAAAAAGCCAACTAAACTCAGAGTAAAGCTTATTTTCACTAACCATTTGTGCCAGATTCGTGATAAATTAATTAAAATGAAAAACATGAGACGTATTGTCTTTGAAACATAATATAAGACACAACCTCAGTGAATAAAACAGGAAATAAAATGTTTTCCCTACTATTTGACTACATTAATACCTATATATTTAATATTAGTATTAACATTACACTTCAAAGATTTTGATTTATCTCAGTGACACAAATCTATTCACCAAAAGATGAATTGAGGTTTGTTCATTGAATTCAAGTTAAAGTGTGTGTGTGTGCGCATGCGTGCGTGCGTGTGCGCTTTAGGATAAATATTTGTTAGTGAATGCAAGAGAACGAGAACAATTTCCTTAAATTCATCTTTTAAAAAAACAATGAATCTTTAACAATTAACAAAACGCCATTAAAACTAGGCTATTTCTTAACAAACATTTACATGCGCAACCCGTGAAATATGACACAATCATAGTTTCAATGTGTCATTCCACACTATATTCCCGCTCTTCATGTTCCAGTTGATTTAAGAAAAAACATTTGACACGTGAGATTGTTTACACCATCAGTAATGCTTTAAACGCAGACAGCTTAACAGATTTTAGGAGGCAGGGCTTTGCGGGTCAAAGCAGTGTACATGGAGCACGATGGCCTCATTCACCTTTAAGTGTGAGTACTAAATTACATTGGCCTTTCACCTAGTTAGCTTTAGATTATGTAAGGCATTATCAATCATAATATTCACTCAGTCACCTCTGAGGGAGGACTAGTGTAGCTGTCTCTGATTATTTACGATCCGTGTTCGCCTGAGAGAAAAATGCTGGATTACAAGCATTATGTCTTGTCTACGAGAAGACTGTTATTGTTCTGAATATTCAGACCTAAATTCATTTCAAAGGCTTTTTATTTAAAAAAAAATTAAATTAACAAAATTGTTTATATTTTAGAGCTGTCAGGGCGGGTTTTAGATAGCTTTAGCAATTGTCATTTCATTAGCCTATACCGAAGGTTGTTGTAGTGCTATACTGGATTTGATTTTCAAATATGAGCTGTGTAAATTATTAACCTAAAGGGTCCCCACATTAACAGCATCTTCAGTTGTCTTATTGTCTTATTTTCCATTTAAACTGGCTATCTCTTGTTTCCAGTTACTCAAGACAACAGCATAAGAAATGGCACTTATCTGCTCAAATTACATCTTTTTTTTATTATCTCCATGTAGTGCACTTGCATTTTTGCCAATTAATTTAGTTATTTTTATTTTTGCTCTACTGTTGAAATTAGTTCCTAATAAATCCAAACAGAATCAAATATTTTGCATCTCAAATCAACAAACTGTAGCTGTGTTTTGTTCCTAATTGAATAATTGTTTTTTATTGAATCAGTTGAGTAAATAATTCAATGACTCATTCGTAATCAACAGTTTCTTTGCTGAAATAAGTGTTATTGAATGATTCTCTGAAAGATTCAAAGACTCCCTCGATTGGAGACAGTAACTTGTCACTACTTGTGTAACTACAGAAAGTTAAATGATTAAATATGTTCAATTGCGTAACATGTGACATTCTCAGATCCGCTCAGTGTTCTGTGCAGTATGCTGTTGTGGATAACGTTTGAATTGGTGGTGTAGTATTAGAATACAGTGGATGTGTGTGTATGTGTTTACTGAGGGAGGTGTTGAACATTTATTCTGGAAATGCTCCCAATGTAACACCTCAATAAAACATCCAGCCAACATTGATTCTGGGCCTGGGAAATCTTGCATGGTGGTCCATGGTAAGACCTTTTGAATAAGAGAGTGGTAAACTGAAATATCACTGAAGTTCTAGACATAATTGAATGCCGGTTAATGCATAAACTTCATATAAGGATACCAACATAAAGATTCACAGCAACATTTGGTGTTTTTCAAAATCTTTGGACCATAATGCAACCAGAGTGAACCTTTTCAAACAGCCAAAGTCCAAAAAAGATCTCTTCCGATTCACAATTTGCAACATTACCTTATTGCTAGGATATTTTTTGCTCTAACATGTGCGTTCCATTACTTTTCCTGAACTCCAGCTTGGTGTTGTTTTAGCTGTAAAGCTGATACTGTCTTGATCATGCTAACCGCATTCAAGTTGATCCAGGCAGCAGCCAGTAAGCTGGGATCGGACGTGCCCCTGCGCCACGGCCGATGATTGTATGGCGGGGGGTGACTTTCTGACCTGTTCACATGGCTAATAAAACATTCATAGAGGGAGAGGAATTCCAGTGTATAGTTTTGCCCCGTCTGTGATGTTTGGAATCCTGCAGTGACCCCATAGAGAGCGCCATTCTGTCTGCAGACAAAGGCCTGCTGTTTCTCTCCGTATCATCGTGGACTAGACCAACACTACTGACTGCTCGCTGCAAAGCTAATCAAATATTTTTCTTCCACCACAGAATTAGTCTCAATAAATACTTTTTTGCATGATTTTTCACTCTTCATCCTCTACAAATTCATCATGAACTGCACTGGTGCTAGTTAATGCAGATGGTCAAGGGAATTTCTTTGTGTGTGTGTGTGTGTGTGCGTGTGTGCGTGCGTGCGTGCGTACGTGCGTACGTGTGTGTGTGTGTAGAGAGAGAGAGAGAGAAGTGGCCTCTTGTGTTAAAGTAGAGGGAAAGATTAAACCAATATTAAGTTCAATTGCTCTTACAACGACCTGATTTGCCCAAATTGCCTGGCTGATGGGGTGGAAAAATATTCTGCAGAACTCCTTGTTGTTATTTGGTTTTTAATTGGGTTACGACATTGCAATGCTTCACTTTAATTATGCTTCACCTCTGTCAGTGAAGTCCAAAAAGGCCTATGAAATATGAATTGCTCTGTCTGTGCTCTATTCCTTAGAGGCCGCTTTAAGATGGTTCCCACAATCATTTCTTAATGAAAGAGTCATTCTGAAGTGTGCTAAAGTAATCCACTTGGCACAAGAGGCTGTTCAGCAAAACAAATGATGGAGTATTCCTGCTCAATTTATGTCTATTCACTTTCCTGAGCCACAGGCACTTGCCTTCCCTTTTCATCTCACGACACTTTATGTTGCTGTCACTGTCATTGATTGCCATGAATCATTGTGATGGCTAGATATTTTTGTCTGGATAGTCATCTCTCAGTGTCTCTGAGTCTTACATTTCCCAACAATGAGAACGGAAAGGACTTCTCATCAAATTCTCTTCATATATCGAAGGAATCCTCATTTTTTCACGAGCCACTTTCTGCCATGTGAAAATGGATCTCTGCAGAGCAGTTTTCCTCAAATCTATGCTCTGAAATTGGTTTTCCAGGAAGAAAAACCTTCCAAAGTTACAGACTTGGTGTTGTATTTACAAAGACGGAGTTATATTCATTAAAGTCTAAGCGGTGTGCTGTCATTTCCTGAACAAGTCCCAGAGGCCCATGACCTTCACCTTCACGGCAAAGTCTTAAACCCCGTGGGTGGCTGCCAGGAAGAAATCACAATCAAAAGAAATCCTTAACTGTTGTGATTTAACAATGGCTTGACAAGGATTATAAAATGCACAGAAAGCAATGAGGAGAATAAACTTTTTGTATCTGTAACTTTAATGGTTTGTAAATACAGTTCTTTGGCTTCACGCTGTCGGTCATGGATGGCTTTCATGGAAAAATATTTTTACCACCAACAATATTATTTGGTTTTAGAGATTCTTCAAGATACTTTCAAAGACAAATAATTTTGTAATTTCGGTTCACATAAACCTTTATTTTTTATTTTTGTAACTTGCACTGACAAGGAAAATCCTTCATGCCGGGAATTGCTGATGAATATTTTTTCAATAAAAGAATATTTTGGAACAATATTTGCCTCTTTTGTCAGCTTTCAAGTGGAAAAGTGTTGAGGTAGTTCCAAGCAAAACGTTAATGGAAATTTTCATCCAACATTTACACTCCATTCAAATTCCAAACTCTCAAGATCCAAATTATCAATGGCATTGTTATTTCTGACTGATGTGTAAATTAAACTAATTAGATAATCTGATCTGAATATAGATTAGTACTTGTTTAAATAGTGTTCAAAAAAATCAAATGTGTTATGCCTGAATAACAGACTTTGCTGTACTGATCAGCATCTGCTTTTATTTATTTATTTTATTTTATTTTTTTTGTTGTTTCTTTCATGCATTCCAAACATCTCCGTCACTAAATTTCCATCCCATGTGGGAATATCAGGTGTAATTTAAGTCCAATTTTTACCATTACAATTTAACCAAATAAGCCCATAGTTCATGCTCAACGTGTTCTGTAGAAATAAGTGTTTGAACAGTGTGCAACTGTATGAGTGAATTGTGGCCGCTGGCTCACCTCTGCCCTCAGTTCCTCAGAATGATGACTGCCAGCATCCTTATCGCAAACAAACGAATCTGCATTTACCCGGTCATTCTTTTCTCCGTATAGGCCATCAGAACATTAAAGGGTCTGAGTGATATCATTCATATAACATTAAGACCCCTACATTCGAGGAGGCTCTAAACGGTCACATCATGTTCTCTCTCTGTTAGAGCCATCAACCGCATAGTGTTTAAAGCATGAAAAATGAGGTCTAGCTGATCCTGAGACTCAGAATCATATACAATAAAAATAAAAAGGAATTGGCGTTGGTTTTTATGCAGGCATAAATAATAAACAGCAGGGCTGGTAAAATGATCCAAAGTCTTGCATTTATCCCCAAGATAGTATTAATTAGATTTATCTGCTGCTCTGGCTCACTCTTCCTGCTAAAGACTATATTTTACAAACTCAATGAATCTGAATACCCTGAGGTAGCATTACCTTCTCTCCCCTGGCTCTGTAACCCTGCTAGTCTATATATTTTTATTGGCAAGTGTTTCAAAAGGCCCCACAGAAATGCACACAGGTAAAGAAACGTGCTGAATGTGTCTAGACACTCGAGGTCAGGCTGCTTAGTAAGTTAGGATGCTTCGTGCAGCGAGTACAAACAGATATCTTTTGTGGTATATTGTGTCTGAATGTTTTGGATTGTTTCGGAATTGAGTATTTCAGTGGTCGGTGGATTTGGGATTGGTATGTTGCCAGATACAGTATTTAGCCGTGATGCAGACAAGTCTGTGGAGCTTCTGAACATGATTGCATATGGAGAATGCAGCATGATGTCCTGTGAAACTTTGTTCATTATGCTAAATTGAGTTATATCTTCTGGATAACAATAAGAAATGCCTAGAAAAGGGATTAAGTATAAATAATGGCTTCACAATATCCAATACATCATCTTGACATAGAAAAATGTGTGCGTGTGATGTTTCTTTCAACAAGCACAATGAAGATATCCCCTTCTCAACCCACCAAAATAAATCAATGAATGAATAATATAAAAAGCAGTGTAATAACGTTTAAGACTAACCATTAAGTTAAGTCATACAATGGCATTTTAGGAGGCTCAAATTCAGTATTAAAGCATTTTTTTTTCTTTTGGAGCTTTTAAAATATGTATGTCAGCTATGATTTATGCCGTATTTTTATGCTCTGATTGGCTTGTAAAGTAAACCTCTGGTTGCACTTGATCTCCTCCAACAAGAAACACTGTGAAATATATGAGCTTTCTCTTAAAAGGCTGTATCAAATGTCATTTTGACTGAAAGATTTTAGCGATCTGTTTGTGACTCACTCTCTTGCGTCTTACATACACATACAATGCTTAGACTTACACTCACCATTAAGAAAGAACGATAAAAGCGATGAAAAAAAACGTGATGTCGACAGAAAGATGAAAAGGTGAGTGGAACAGCAGAACGATGACGTATGTTTGGCAGTAAGGCAAGGCACTTTTGGAAACAGTCACTCCAAGAAATCAAGTCATTCTAAAACTTCCAATTCACTGTTTTGTTTGGATGCAGATTAAGGTAGGCAAAAAACAAAACAAAAAAAAAAACATAATTTAAGTAATATCTGTGCTGCAATGAGCTGAAGATAAATGTCTATTATGTTCTTTTCAAACAAATCTGAAGGATAAACATTTCACTAAATATGTTTGCTGTAACTTTATTACTGTAATGTAAGCATATTTTTCAAAAGGGTATATTTAAGAGTAACTGAGAAAATGTTTGAGAAGTATGAAGCTTTGAAGTATAAATATGCTTATGGCAGTTGTAAAGAAATTGTAAAAGGCAGAGACGAGCCACTCATATGAATAGGGGGAAAAAGCGTAACACTGAATATGGTGTCTATAGTCTTGCTTCAAAGTTAAAAAAGCCAATTTCCTTACTAAGGAGACTCAAAATGGCATCTATAGGAAAGTTAAAGTCTGCAAGAGTCAGTCGTTCATGTATGCATTTGTGTATTAGCTTAGCGCGTGCGCGCGTGTGTGTGTGTGTGTGTGTGTGTGTGTGTGTGAGAGAGAGAGAGAGAGAGAGAGAGAGAGTTTGATTTGAGCTAAACAACAAATAATGTTGTCATAGGCCTATTATTATTGCTTTCATAGGAAATATAGTTACAATACTGGAAATTGCTGGCAACGGGAGTTACGAATCTGGCCGTTGAATGAACTGACAACGTGATTTATGTTGTCAGTTGTGATGGAGGTCTTGAAAAATCATGTGGATGGTCTATATTTTCATGTCCCATATCCATTTTACACCTCATATAAAGGCTAGATAACTGCTTGTCTTCAGATCACAGCTTAATTATTTGATAGAATTACAGCTCGTACCCAGCAAAGGAACAGTGGGCTCAAAGGTGACATGTGGCACTCGTGTGAAGCAACTCAAACTCAGCATGTGGCTGTTTTCATGAAGACATAGAGCATAGACAAAGCTGTGCTTGTTCTTAGACAGGACTGTATGGAGTGAGGAGGAGTCGGTATTGAAGGATAACTAATTTTGATTGACAGAGAGTTAAAGATCAAAGCCAGAATGGTCCAGGAGACCTACTGATTCACAGCAGTCAGGGGTGAAATCATGTTAGCTGTAAAGCAACAGCAGTGGGCTTTTGCAAACGGGACAGCATGAGGGAGTTTTATTGCTTCTGGACCAGAACAATGGAAGCATTGCATCTCTTCCCAAAGCCGAGTGATCTCATGCCTTATGCAGGGCCACCATCCAGAACTGGACAGACAGGAGGGAATCTGCCATGTGTATGGGATGCGTACCAGGACCATGGACAGATTCAGATCAGTTTGTTCTGTTCTATTCATCATATTCCTATTATTTTTTGGGGAAAAATATCATATTCCTTTTTTTTTTGTTTTTTTTTTTGTTTTACAAAGCGATGCTCTGTTTGGTTTAACAAATAGATATAGATAGATAGATAGATAGATAGATAGATAGATAGATAGATAGATAGATAGATAGATAGATAGATAGATAGATTGCTTTTTTTGCTGGCAGACACACGTCTATCTGTCTTTCTTTTCCACCGTCTAGGCATTCTGTAAAATGATTAAAAAGAAACTGTTCTTAGTTGTCTTAACAGGTAAAAAATGCATCACATTTTGCCTAAGAAACTTCAATCGAATCGAATATATCTAATATAAGGTTAAGTACCAAACAAAATATAGTTTTGGTAAAAAAAAAAAAACATTCTTACCTCAGTTTTTTCTTTATAAAATCTGCATGTGATTCTTTTTTGCCTTGACAACCATTTATTTAACATTTGGCAGGACTCATTTATCATGAAACTCCAGCTTATCCCTGATTGGTGTAATTGTTGGGGTTACAACTCTCCTCATGTTACAACCATACCCGATCTCCCCCTATAACTTTATCTATACAAATATTCTATAAAATATATATATACATGTAAATATTCTATAAAATGATACAATATTTGTTTATTACAATAATAGCACTTCTTTTATCACATTATAACATTATCATTCTCATAAATGCAGAGATTTATTAACCAAAAAAGGTTGCGAATAATCTTTTCCATGTCTCTTTGTAAGTTCTTTGCCCTTCAAGAGAGAGACTCAGTTTAACAAACAGTGCTTTTAAAACATTTCAACTCCGTTATTCTGCAAGTATGCTGAAAGCAACTGAAGCCAGGAGAGAATGCACTGCCATTAGGTCCATTTGGCGAGATTGGCACACTGATATTGTGCAGATCCAAGTGCACCAAAATTTTGAGAAGTGATTGATCACTGGAGGCACTGCAGGGATAATTGTCATTTCACTTGAGTTGTGAGCCACACATAGCCAACACAAACGGGGGAATAAAAACAACAGAGAGCAGGGAACTACTTTCTTTCTGCCCCTTTCAGAAATCCTGATGCTGACAGATGGCTACTTCAAATGTATTTGTCTTGGTGCCAAAAGACCTGATCCTTCTAATATCAGCAGCCATTTCCTTTTACTGAAGGACTAAAAATAGTCAAAGACAAATTACTCCCTCCATTCATTTTATAAGTGGCAAAGTGAAGAGCTTTTATGTCAAATAATAATAGAGAAAATTAGAATAATGTTCATTGTACTACTTTCATTTTACAGTATAGAATCTTTATTTAAATTGTATTTAGCATCAATGTATTACCACCAGAAACATAAACAAACCGTACTTGATCCTTTAGGGGCGTGAAAAATGTAACGATCAAAATTTCCATTTCCATTCCATTAAAAAATGCTAATTTCATGATAATCTAGTATTTGTCACTAGAATAGAATTATAATTAATGCTATTTTTGACAGTTTATTCTTCCCTCATTTGCCTCAGGAAATCAAAGACCCATCTGCCATTTATGAAGCAAACCACATAAACAGTTTAAGTACAGGCAATTGAGTTTAGCAACACTATTTGTTTTTGCCACCCATATTAAATAGAAAATCCATTGAGTTTTGAAGGGTTCCCCACAATAAATTTTTATGACAAGCGATTAAAAATGGAATATATCATGGTTATCTATGATATGAAATAAAAAAGTAAAGTGAGATGAAAGGAGAGCAAACAACTGCAAGCAAGAGGACATGGAAGAATTGAGCTGCCTTTATATGAATCAGAACATTTTTGAGTGGGAAGACTGGGCAACAAATGGTCCTTTTCACACAAAGAGCGAAGAAAATAAGAACCAGGCTAAAATTTTTTGCAAATGTATAATGGTACGTATAATGGAACGTATACCTTTTAGTTGCGGTTTCTTTCCAAATATCAGAAAAGAAGGATGCAAGAGGAACAATTTTGTCAATAAAAATAAATAATAAAGTAGTTCCCCTTCAGGGACTACCGCTGCGTGTAATCGCAGTGGGAACGCCCCCCAGCGTAGCGCGTCTGAATATATGAATGAAATCAGTCAATGGAGAGAATGAGCGTACGGCGAGTGACGTCATCGACCAGGAAGCTATAAATATCCCCTGAATACACAAGCCGCCAGCTTTTTTACTTCAGCAAGCGCTCTATGTGTGTCTGGAATCTTTCGATTGTGTTTGTCTGTTTTAGTCAGGAGTTTATCACTATATATATATATATATATTATATATTAAAAAACCAATATGAGCGAGCAGTATAGCTTTGTGTGGCTTGTTTGGGAGTGCAGCATGCCCAGTCGGCTCTCGAGGGAGTCGATTGTCAGCATTGCGAGCGTTTTCCCTTGAGAACTCTGCGCTCGCGGCGACCACTCTTCGAGGAGAGTGGTTTGCTGCGAGCTCCCCGAGGCTCGGGTCCCGCTTCTGTTGAGGCAGAGCGGCGGCGCGTGTCTTGGGGCTCGCAGACGGATCTCACTGGCGACGTTGAGACGGGCTCCGCCCTATCTCAGCTATCTCCAGCGAGATCTAGCGCCTCTCACCCGGCTCTGGAAGCACGCGCTGCGGCGGTTACTTCTGCCCGGGTGGAGGCACATATGATGTTGAATTAAGATTATCCAGTTCTGAGGGGCTGGATGTCGTGAGTTTTCAACTAGTAAAAAAAAAAAAAAAACTGTCACATTATACTGCAAATGAAGAAGGTTTGATGGTGATAGACAGGAGTCTAGTGATAAAAGTAAACTAGATGATAGTTTTCTGTCTGCATTACCTCAACCTTCTCGCCGGTGCTTACCGTTCTTCCCAGATCTTCATGCTGAGGTTTCAAAGACCTGGGTTAGACCGGTTTCAAGCAGAATGTACACAATCATTCCAATGCTTATGGTAACATTGTTGGTGCTAATCTGCTGGTTATGTGATGCCGAAGGCGGAGGAGACGCTTGCAGCTATCTCTCTCCAGCTTCATCGCCTAAAAAAAATATATATATAAAAAATAAAAAATAAAATAAAAAATAAAATAAAAAAGTAAGGCACCGGCTCTGCCCTCTAAACCACTAAAGAATACTTCTGTGTTAGTGGGGAAGGTTTACTCGGCGGCGGGTCATTATGCAGGCTACATAAATACCAGGCTGACCTGCTTAAAGATGCGTGTAAAGGGGGGAATTTTCTGTTGAAATGATTAATGAGCTCAGGCAGTCTGCTGATTTCACTCTCCTGGTCTATGGCAGCCATCGTGGCCACAGAGAGACACTTGTGGCTGAGTCAGATCTCTATGAAGGGAAAAGATAAGACTCTCCTTTTAAATGCTCCAGTCTCGCCTATGGGCCTCTTTGGTGACGCTCTTCATTCTGTCACGGACAGGTTCCTGGTAGAGAAGGAATAGGCGGCTGTTTTTCAGAATTTTATTCCCCTTGAATTGCGTGTCGCTGGGGCTGTTGAGCGAGGGCAGTCCCAGTCGCCGAGTACCTCAAAGCGAAGTGTCGCGTCTCGTGCCCTCCCCGCAGAGAAACTGGAGGGACGAGGCGGGGCGCTCTCCGGCGCGACCCTCTCGCGATAGGGCTGATCTGAGGACAGTCATTATCGCCAAGAAGGCCGTGTCGAAAAAATCCTGACGTGCTGAACGTCAGGACTCTGAGGGAGGTCCCCATCGTGAAAGACTTGAGTTCACTGCACAAGAACATGGTGCCCTGTCTTTCCCGATGCCCTCAGGGGTCTGCTCTACTAACCCTGCCTTTACAGGGCGTAGAGAGACTCGGCGAGCGATTTCCCGAGGGATGCTCGCCCCCTCCGAGGAGGGTCGTGGAGTGCCCAGACCAGCTGTTCCCTGCCAGTGTGTTACAGGGCGCTGCGTCTGTCACTCGGGATGTTCATCCAGAGGCCAGCCTCGAGAGGCTGGTTCCCTTAGTAGAGTTCCTGGCGGAATGGAAAGTTCTCCATGAACATTCACGAAGTGTATGGATGCTGCTATAGCCCCGTTAGGCTGCAGGGCATCCGTATTCTGAATTATATAGACGATTGGTTAATTCTAGCTTAATCAGGCTGAGGCTCAACGCCAAGAAGAGTGTTCTTTCTCCATTACAGAGAACCACTTTTCTAGGTGTAGTGTGGGATTCGACGACGATGCAGGCACGATTGTCACCTGCTCGTATTGCTTCGATTCTTGCCACAGTAGATCAGGTCAAGCTAGGCCAGTCATCCACTGTAAAACAGTTCCAGAGACTGTTAGGTCTCATGGCACCTGCGTCCAACGTGATACCTTTTGGCCTCTTGCACATGAGACCGTTACAGTGGTAGCTCAGAACCAAGGGATTCTCCCCGAGGGGAAATCCCCTTCGCATGATCGTGAGTTCGCGACTGTGTCATCGCGCCCTGATCATGTGAAAAGATCCTTGTTTTCTGTCCCAAGGCCCTGTGTTAGGAGCTCCTTGTCATCGCGTTATGTTAACGACAGATGCCTCTCTCACGGGTTGGGGGGGCGATCATGAATGGTCTCCCGGCTCAGGGTCCGTGGGAGGACCACCATCGTCTGTGGCACATAAACTGCCTGAGATGTTGGCGGTGTTTCAGGCTCTGAAACACTTCCTCCCAGACCTAAAGGGGCCACCATGTTCTTGAGGAAAAATTATCTATCTCAATCAGAACTACAGGCGGTTCGGCATCGAGATGTCGTTCTGGCCCACATCCAGAGACTGGGACAGAGGCTCAACGCCAAGAAGAGTGTTCTTTCTCCATTACAGAGAACCACTTTTCTAGGTGTAGTGTGGGATTCGACGACGATGCAGGCACGATTGTCACCTGCTCGTATCGCTTCGATTCTTGCCACGGTAGATCAGGTCAAGCTAGGCCAGTCATCCACTGTAAAACAGTTCCAGAGACTGTTAGGTCTCATGGCACCTGCGTCCAACGTGATACCTTTTGGCCTCTTGCACATGAGACTGTTACAGTGGTGGCTCAGAACCAAGGGATTCTCCCCGAGGGGAAATCCGCTTCGCATGATCGTGAGTTCGCGACGGTTTCATCGCGCCCTGATCATGTGGAAAGATCCTTGGTTTCTGTCCCAAGGCCCCGTGCTGGGAGCTCCTTGTCGTCGCGTTATGCTAACGACGGATGCCTCTCTCACGGGTTGGGGGGCGATCATGAGTGGTCGCCCGGCTCAGGGTCTGTGGGGGGACCATCACCGTCTATGGCACATAAATTGTCTAGAGATGTTGGCAGTGTTTCAGGCCCTGAAACATTTCCTCCCAGACCTAAGGGGCCACCATGTTCTTGTCCGGACAGACAACACGTCGGTGGTCTCTTATATCAACCATCAGGGGGGTCTGCGTTCTCGCCCGCTTTACAAACTGGCACGTCAGATCCTTCTATGGTCCCAGGGAAAAATTCTCTCTCTCAGAGCTATTTATCTCCCAGGGTATTTGAATCAGGGGGCAGACACCCTGTCGAGGCAGGCCCCGAGGTGGTGGAGCTCCTATGGGAACATTTCGGTCGTGCCGAGGTAGACCTATTTGCGTCCCGAGAGACATCACACTGTCCAATGTGGTTCTCTCTCAGCCAGCCAGCCCCACTGGGGTTGGACGCGATGGTACATCCGTGGCCGAGGTCACGCCTGTACGCTTTTCCCCCGATTGCTCTGCTCCCGGGAGTTCTGGAGAGGGTTCGCCGGGACGGGCTCAGTCTCCTGCTAATAGCCCCGTTCTGGCCGGCCCGAGTATGGTTTGCGGACCTAGTGTCTCTCCTCGACGGCTCTCCCCTGGAGATACCGATCAGGAGAGATCTACTTTCTCAGGCGAATGGGTCGATCCTTCACCCCCGCCCAGAACTATGGAGGCTGTGGGCTTGGCCTCTGAGGGGGCCCAGCTCATAGATTCTGGTCTCTCGACTGAGGTCGTTGAGACCATCCTCCAATCCAGAGCTCCTTCCACGAGGAAGTTATATGCCGCGAGGTGGAAACTTTTCACCTCTTGGTGTGGAGAGCGCCAGCAGGACCCAGTTAACTGCCCAGTTGGTACAGTGCTGGATTTCCTGCAGGACCGTCTCTCCACAGGGTTATCCCACTCTACACTGAAGGTGTATGTGGCGGCCTTAGCTGCTTACCACGCTCCTTCAAGTGGAGGTTCTCTCGGGAGACACCCACTTATATCTCGCTTCCTTCGTGGCACCTTGAGGCTGAGGCCTGCAGTTCGCACGAGGGTACCAGCTTGGGACCTGGCCATCGTCTTAGAAGGTCTCTCCCTAGCTCCTTTCGAGCCCATCGAGGAAGTTTCGGAAAAGTTTCTACTCCTAAAGACTATCCTTCTTCTCGCTATCTCATCCCTAAAAAGAATTGGAGATATTCAAGCACTTTCGGTGGCTCCCTCGTGCCTGGAACTGGCGCCTGGTATGGTTAAGGCCTTTCTCTGTCCGAGACCAGGTTATGTTCCTAAGGTACCAACTGTTTCTGTTAGACCTACAGTTCTGCAGGTTTTTTGTCCTCCGCCTTTCTGACGTCAGACCAGGAGAAACCTAATTTGCTGTGCCCAGTTAGGGCTTTAGATGCTTATGTCCACAGAGCTGCCCTGTGGAGGAGATCGGAACAACTGTTTGTCTGTTTTTGGGTCACCTAAGATAGGGTGTCCTGCTTCTAAGCAAAGGATGAGCAAGTGGGTGGTCGAGGCCATCTCGCTCGCTTATGGTTCGGCCCATCAGCCTTCACCTTTGGCTGGTAGGGCTCATTCCACTAGGAGTATGGCTGCCTCTACAGCTCTTCTTTCAGGAGCTTCTCTTCAGGACGTTTGTGATGCGGCAGGCTGGTCCTCACCGCACACTTTCGTCAGGTTTTATTCCCTTGACCTTTAGCTCCACTCCCGGGGCTCAGGTTCTCTCGTCGGTTTGTGTCTCCGAATGACACACGACGGGGATTTGGTCGTATGGGGATGTGGGTATTGCGTTCCCACTGCGATTACACGCAGCGGTAGTCCCTGAAGGGGAACGTCCCGGGTTACGTATGTAACCCTAGTTCCCCGAAGGGACGGACGCTGCGTGTCCTGCCATACTCTCGGCATCCCCTTGGGTCGCTTGCTTCAGTAACTTTAGCTGGCGGCTTGTGTATTCAGGGGATATTTATAGCTTCCTGGTCGATGACGTCACTCGCCGTACGCTCATTCTCTCCATTGACTGATTTCATTCATATATTCAGACGCGCTACGCTGGGGGGCGTTCCCACTGCGATTACACGCAGCGTCCGTCCCTTCGGGGAACTAGGGTTACATACGTAACCCGGGACGTTTTAAAGTAGAGTTAGTTATGGATGAATTCGAGCATAGGAGAACAGCAGGAAAGATATTGATAAATATGGTTAGATTAATCAATAAAGAGAATTATAATTCATTACAGACATTTTTGCGTCCTCTATTGTACAGGCATTTCCTACGAATTTGTGTTTCCTGTATAAACCGCTGCTTATTGAACCATGTCTGTAAATTACTTTTAAAGTCTTGCATTAAAATCTAATTGAGATTTAACCAATGAAATAATAAGAATTTCCAGTAAAACCTTCTGCAACAAATTTTTATCACTCTCATTCACAGAATTCTTTTTTTTTTTTTTTTTTACCCCTTTCCAACCAATGAATGATGTGTTTCGTTTGCAACTAGCCCCATATAAAGCTCATGAATGGGAGGGAAGGGAGGAGGCGAGAAAAATAATATGTGCTTTACAAGGCCACAGGACTACTAGCTGTTTCGAAATAAGGGACAAACATATTAAGGGAATTTGTCCTGGAGAGACAAGCCTTTACACAAGACCTTGTGCCTTATTAGCATCATTCCGTAGTTAGCTTGTTAATTAAAAAATCATTCTCAGTATCCAGACCCAGCAGGATCTGAGACAGAATAGTCTCTCCCAGGTGCTATAGAGAGCAAGTGATGCAGTCATATTGAAGAATCAAAGGTCTCTGTGAACCAGAGTTAATTTGAATTCTTCCTCCCTTGTTCTGTTTTTTATTCATTTTTAAAAGCGGTATAGGATTCTGAAGCTTAATGGCTTCGCCTTCCCACAGTCGGGCAATAAAAAGAGGGGTGGAAACAAAGCAGAGCAGAGGTATCTCCTCCTACTCGATTTATTCTGTGATTCACTCAGTAACAGTGTCCTAGTGGGCAGGAACGTCAGATTTTTAATGCAGATTTAAGACACATTCAAGTGTGAAGTAAAAAAGGGGGTCTCCAGTAGGGTCCCCAGGGGCCACAGGAGGTGTTTAATGGCACGCAATGACCCAAACGGCCGGGCTTGTTATGGTCTCTCCACTGGAGCTCCGGGCTTTCACAGAACCAGCATTGTTGGAACGGCACTGCAGACACTCCACACAAAACACAGAGGTGACAGGGCTGTTCCCCCAGTGTGCTTCATGTACTGAATGAAATCACTATAATGAAATCAAGCAAAGGCAGTGGCACTCACAAATATTCGAAACCCTTTCAAAGTAGACTTTCAAATGAATGCATTTGTACGTTTTATATTTACTTAGAAAATGAATACTTATTTGATCAAGAAGGATGCATCCTATCTTTTTTTTTAGACTGCATAATTCAACAATCAGTTTCCTTTTCCCTAATTTCCATGAGGAATCTTTTGTAAACTTTTTTGTATTATTATTGTACTAGATGAGTAACATGAGCTCTTATGCTCGCATTCTCATAACATGTCAACTTCGTTGTCATCACCTAGACATAAATAGGCTGTTGGACTCATATTATGGTTGCAGATTACTGGATGTTTACAACAAAGGTTATATGAATACAACATTGAACTATTGAATTACTTTAGAAAGTAAATTAGAACAAAGATGTTTTACTGTTATGATGAATGCATGGTGGAATGACCCTTTCGGTGTGTAAAATCAAAGTAACTTCATATTTGGGTCATTGAATGTAAGTAAATACACAAAAAAAGGCCTAGGCTATATGAAAAATGTGAACCCTAATATTTTTCATCAAGCTTTTACAAAATGCATGACAACAGCAGTCCGGTTTTATAAAATAAAAAAATAATCAACTTTAAAAACTAATTTTGAATAAATAAATAAAAGATTATTTGAGGGAATGTTGTGAAAAGAAAAAAGCATTTCCAAAACAAAAAAAACCTGTGAATGTGAATGTTTTCCGGATTGTCCTCTTGTTGGCCTCCCGCTGGATCGGGTGTAATGTAGCAGCAGCTCCCGTTGGCTGGTGGGCGGATACGTCAGCACCTCACTCCGCTTATGCCTGCTCCCGTGGATTGTGGCGGTCAGAAGAAATAAGTGATGTATCACAGGTTATCCACGAGACTGCTAGAACTTCTGAAACCACTTCCTCTCTGCACTGTGTTAAAAGGCGAGAAAAGCTTCTATCCAAACCGCATCATTGGAAAACGTCATTGTGTCATACTGGAATCCTTTAGTCTTAATATGTGCTAGCGCGTTTTTATCCCTTCATCTACACGGCATTCAATCGTCTGGAAACGTTTTTCTTTCTTTGCAACATGACTTTTATATGTGTCTTTTTGACGCACCTGTTACTGCTTTGGGTTGGATCCGAACCTGGCGCATCTGAAGGTGTTTGGAGAAGCGCGCGCGACAGCACGACGGACGCGCTCGATGCCACAGACGCGCTCTCGCAGCATATGTTTAAACTGTATGAGAAGTGCAACATTGAACCTAACCGACTCAAAGAGGGAAATACAGTAAGAAGTTTTAAAGCAAAACCTGGTAAGTAGCCTTTGGGAAAAAAAAGAAATTACCTATGATGCAAACGCCATGCTGCCACTTTATGACGTTTAAAAGCAAACATGGTATTTATATATATGTATGTATGTATTATTACGATTCGCTTAATTGTATCTTCTAAATGGCTTGATTTATGTTTGCTTAAAAATGACAAGAATTACGCCGCTTAATGACTTTCTAATGACAATTATTTCTGTCAGTAGGTTTCGGCTCTGTTGAGGTTTGTCTCGTGCAATGCTAATGTATTGTTACACCCCTAGCACATTTGTATGTATACTGCCTAAATCTAGTCAAGTGATAAATAATGACAGGATATGATTTGTAGATGTACCGTGCGATATCGGAAGTGTTGCGGAACCACCGCAGACGATTTTGTGAACTCTTTCTGTTAATGAAACGTTGTTTGAAAACAGCTGTTTAAACCGAAACATTATTGTTATTACATTTATCAGTTATCACACTCTCACGAAACAATACAGTCTTTTTTCGGCAGTCTGTTAAAGCATTTAATCAGTCCAAATTAAAAGGCTGACATTGTTGCAGGTTCTAACTCTTAAGGGAACCTAAATAAACATTTCCATATGTCTGCTCTAGGAGTAACATTTCTCCTCACTTCCTTGTGCTTTCTTCAACCCCATACACAGAACAAAAAGCCTGTTGTTTGAGCCCATATTCATAATTAATATGTAACTCAGCAGTTTCTCTCGTATCTTTGCAGAGAATGTGGAGCAGAGGGCCTCATACTGGCTGAATCTTACTTCCCTTCAGGGGTCCGAGGTGATTCTCACATCTACGTTTCACTTCTTTTTTGACAAACGGCCACGCCAGAGGTCCTGGTTCTGCAAGCGCTTCAAGAACCCCTCTTGTCGCATCCCGAACTTCCAACTGCTACCCTCTGTCCGTCTTCTTTTCCGGTCTCCCTCCTTCAGCTCAGACCCAGGATCGCTGATCGGAAACATCACTGTAGTTCCTCACAGACGCGGGACCTGGCAGAGCAAGGATGTGTCTGTCATTATAAAGGAGGCCCGAGATAAGAATCACCTTTTGATCACTGTGGAGTTTGACTATGGAGAGCAGTATCAAAGGTATCATGACCAGCACTCACCTTCCAGTCTTCCATACTTGCTGGTTTATGCTAATGACTTGGCCATTTCAGAGCCCAACAGTGTGGCTGTGAGCCTACAGAGATATGACCCTTTCATTGCAGACCAGCAGCCAACTCAATCTCCAGACTCCTCACTTGACATACGTGTGAAGCGGGAACTGGAATCGGACTTCTCTGATCCCATTGAGAACAACGAGCTCCCGGAGGTGGAGTACAATAGCTTCAAACAGCACGATTTGTGGGAAAGTGCTTACTTTGCGCTCAAGCCAAAGCCCTTCAAAAAAGAACGTCGGAGGAAAGGCCAGGAGCACGCTGGTGGATTCGACAAGTCTCAGGTTCTCCGGTTTGATGAGAAAACCATGAAGAAGGCCCGGAGGAGACAGTGGAAAGAACCTCGCAGCTGTTCCAGGAGGTACCTGAAGGTGGACTTTGCAGACATCGGGTGGAACGAATGGATCTTGTCTCCCAAGTCTTTCGATGCCTTCTACTGCGCGGGAACGTGTGAATTCCCCATTCCAAAGGTCAGAGAACCTCACGGCGAGAATACGCGTATGCGTATGTGAATCATTTAGACATGTTGAAATATTTAAAAATGACTATGGTTAATATAGCCTCTCTAGCCAGAGATTTTTAAACAAAGAATCCCTTCAGAAAATGTTTCGGTTCCAGCGCAACTAAAGCACACCATCTTTATGTGCAATTACAGTCAAATAGTTGTACGCTTAATGGGGGTTTTAAGCACATTTTGGACACATTTTCTTTTGAAATGAGCCAGTTTTAAAGTTCCTCTGTTCTGAATAATAGAAGGGTGTTGTAAGACATAATTTCCTCTGCTCCATTAAAGAAAGCAAAACAAAAGTTGCATATCTAAACACTACCATACCTCATTATCCTCTCTTTTCTGCCCTTTTCAGGTGGTCCGCCCCTCCAACCATGCAACCATCCAGAGCATAGTCAAGGCCGTTGGGATAATTCCAGGTATCCCAGAGCCATGCTGTGTCCCAGAGAAGATGAAACCACTCAGTGTACTGTTTATGGATGAGAGCAAAAACATCATATTGAAGATCTACCCCAACATGTCTGTGGAGACATGCGCTTGTAGATAGAGCTCAGAGGGGGGGAAAGACAAATGGGCATTGTTGTGGTTTTTAAACCAAATTTACCTTGAAGAGGCATATTGTCTTTAGTTTGCACTTCTTAGAAAGTGCATACATTTTTAAGGACTGCATTTCATATTTTATGAATGCTTATCTGTGTTATTTTCATTTCCTCTGTTTATTCCTGAGGAATCTGTCGTAAACCTTTTTCATTGAGTAACATGAGCACTTACTCTTAAATGTATTGCTTAAATTGTCGGCTTTTCTGATCCATTACATAAATGGCTGTTAGAATTATACTTGTAGATTACTGGATTATACAATAAGGTTTATAGCATTCTTAATATAACATAAACCCTTTCTTTTGGCAGAGCTGTTGAAATACATTGGAAAGAAAATTAGAATAAATAATTATTTTGTTATTGAGATGAATGTTGGATGTAGTGGCAGGTTAAGTTAACGTCTTTGTGTATATTAAAAATGTAAGTGTAACTTGATATTTGGGACATTTAAAACCATACATGATGAAGTAGCCTACATGTGAAAATGTGAACTCTTTAATATTTTTCTTCAAGCATTTACATCATTTTTATATATTCAAAAGTCTGGTCTATTAGAAAGCTAAGAAGCAAAATCTCTATTCCCAAATGGTGCTGTTGCTAATCACTAAGGTCATTGATAGTTGGTGTTGACTAGTTTTTCATGTGCATTAGTTTTATTTTAAGAGAAGTTACACAATGTTCCTCTTTCCTTATTCAGACATGTTTGGCGATCTTGGTGTGGTGCCATATGTAAGGAGTATTTGGGCCAAATGTGTCAGTGTGTATAAACAATTGTTCATTTGGATTCAATATATTATATTTTAGAGAATGTATTTTTGTAAATGTGTGTTTTAAATTATGACAACTAGCCTTATAAGTATAGAATAAAATATATGTTAAACCACCAATGTGCATTTTTTCTGCATTAAATGTGTTCCTATTATTTACTAAACTAAGAAAATGAATAAAAGAAGATTGAAAACTAGATTTGACATCAGAAACCTGCTTGGTACATTATTTCTTGACCTGGACATCAAAGAGATCTCTAACCCCCAGTTCCCACCTTCAACCCAGTTCAAGAGCATCAGGTCACAAAGTGCTGGAAGTTCCAGCTCTTACTTCAACAGATGATGTCACCCGGCTCAAACTAATTTGATGTAAACCCTTTTAATCCCACTAGCCCACGAATGAAAACGAGAAGTGTGTTCTCAGAGAACAGAACCCAATTACTGTCTGCTGTGTCTTTCCTTTGCATAACAAGGTGTATTGAATGGCTTCTCTGTGCAGTCAGTGTGTGAAGAGGCGACACTTGAAGATGTCAGTTGTATAGGTTGAAGAGATGTGAATGTGTTTGCTGCTTTTACTGCTGTTTAGCACTAAAAACATGAATACAAAAACATTCAAAAATGAATATTTTGAGTGTTGAAATTATTTATAAAATTATTTTGCTGAAAATAAAAAGTTTAAACCAGCCAAGTGTGCTTGTCTTTAAAGTATTTTAAACTAGTCTCCCAGCCTTACCAGCTTACAAACCCTTCTAAAACCATGTGGCTAAAGACAAGAAGATTTTTCAACCTTTGACTAATTCATTAGCATAGATATTCGGCGGCAACAAATTAATGAGATGATAAATATATGGTCTGTAATCAAAAGTTGTTTTCACCTCTCAGGCTAGTTTTGACAGTGTCAACTTGTAATTGTCTCCCACAGAGACCATAACAGAGGCATGTGAGAATGCAATGCCAACATCCACTAAAGCCACACTGAGGGTAACTATCTGGTGAATACCCTTTAGAAATGAGGATCACTTTAATATTTAAATCAGTTGTATAAAGGACACTAGATCAGCACAATGTAGAACGCAGATAGCAAAATTTGTGTTGTCCACCTCTGGGCCTCATCCTTGCTTAAATTCTGGCCAAGTTCTGGCTTGGTCCTCGGCCCAAAACAGGCCCACACAATGAAAACAGACACAAACAATTTCCTCTGGCCCAGATGTGCATGGCCTACACCCTGTAAAATTACTCTAAATTATTATGTGAATCGCTACTTTTCCTTTTTTCCTTAAAATTAATCGATAATTTCCTTAAAAATAATTGATACTTTTCATTGAATTGAAACGATACTTTTCTTTAAAAGAATCTGTACTTTTCATTAAAATGAGTCAATACTTTTCTTTACAAGAATCTATACTTTCCTTAAAGTGAATCACTACTTTTCCTAAAAGTGAATCACTACTTTTCATTCAAATGAATCGATACCTTTTCAAAATGAATCGATACTTTTCTTAAAATGAATCGCTACTTTTCCTAAAGTGAATCGATACTTTTCTTAAAGGAGAACTCCGGTCAATTTTAACATTGAGCATTTAACATTTAACATTTTTTGTACATTTGGAGTGATGTCAATACAGAGGACAACGACAAAAATCGGCGTTGCACCGTGTTATCGTCTTTTTAAAATTTGCTCCCTGTTGACTTCAATGGGGCAAGTTTTAAACCTGCTTTTAGCCTCTTAACATCCTTGATTTGTCATTACAAGTGCACAGCCATGTGAGTGGTGTTATTAAGAGTGAAAACGGTCAATCTGACTGCAGTAGATGTGAAAGTAGATGTGTGGACTTCGACCGAAAACAGGAAGTAAATACAGGTATGTGAGCTGGCTGAATTAACATCATTTTTATTAACATCTTTTACATCTACTGCAGTCAGATTGACCGTGTTCACTCTTAATAACACCACTCACATGGCTGTGCACTTGTAATGACATATCAAGGATGTTAAGAGGCTAAAAGCAGGTTTAAAACTTGCCCCATTGAAGTCAACAGGGTGCACATTTTAAAAAGACGATAACATGGTGTAGGCAACACCGATTTTTGTCGTTGTTCTCTGTACTGACAGCACTCCAAATGTACAAAAAAATTTGCTCAATGTTAAAATTGACCGGAGTTCTCCTTTAAAAAGAATCAATACTTTTCCTAAAATGAATCGCTGCTTTTTTTTTAAATGAATCGCTACTTTTCCTAAAGTGAATCGCTTCTTTTTCAAAATGAATCAATTCATTCCTTAAAATGAATCGCTACTTTTCTTAAAACGAATCGCTACTTTTCCTTAAAGTGAATCGATACTTTTCCGAAAAAATCTAATTTTTTCTTAAAATGAATCACTACTTTTCTTGAAATTAATCACTACCTTTCCTAAAATTAATCTCTACTTTTCCTAAAAATTGATCACTACTTTTCCTAAAATTAATCGCTACTTTTCTTAAAAAAGAATCGATACTTTTCTTAAAATAAATCGATACATTTTCAAAAAGAATCTATACATTCTCAAAAAGAATCGATCCTTTTTCAAAAAGAATCGATACTTTTCTTAAAATGAATCGATACATTTTCAAAAAGAATCTATACATTCTCAAAAAGAATCGATCCTTTTTCAAAAAGAATCGATACTTTTCTTAAAATGAATCGATACTTTTTCAAAAAGTATCGATTAATTTCTTATAATGAATATCTACAAATCACAACTTTTTCAAAATGAATCGCTACTTATCCTAAATAGCATCAATACTTTTCCTTAAAATTAATTGCTAATTTTCCTTCAAATTAATTGCTACTTTTCCTAAAAAGAATTAATACTTTTTTAAATAGAATCAATATCTGCACTTAGAAGTCTGAACCACTACATTGTTTACATCATTGAAGGTGCAATAAGATGATCCATACGCCTTTATTTTCTCTATGCTATTACAGGGAGTTTAAAATTGGATGTGGTCAGGTATGAAAATCATTGTGTGTATGTGTAAAAACTGATTTGGTTTCGGATGCATTTGGAAATGAAGCAATGTGGCATGTGTGTTCACAATAGCACAACTTGTGACAAACAGCATGCCTGCGACAGTTTCAACGCACAGAAGTGATGGGCCTGCTCTGCATCTTTTTAACAGGCCTAAATACTCAACAGTTACTGAAAACCAAAGTAAATATTTAGTTTTCCAAATGAGGCCTGATCGATTAATGGCAGCGATGAAAGATGCTCTTTAGAGCGAACAGAGGATTTTCTGTGTATGAAATTACTTTCTCCTCGAGTGATTACCGTCAGGATCGAGCGACCGCTGAGCTTCTAATTGCACCAATATTAGGCCAGTGTATACATCTTTTCATTCAATATGTCTTCAGAAGTTCTGTATTTACTTTCTTGAATGAGCAGAATGTTTGATTTTCTAGCTAAATGCAGACGGGTGTCCTTTTGAACTTCGCAGTGAGGTCAAAACGTTGACTTTTTGGTGAACTTTCTCAGTGTTGAGTTATCACCTAGCCTATGCCTATCCTAATTAAAGGGAGACATAGGGGGCTTTAACAAAAAACGAAAACTTTTTAGGAATTGTGCATGTGGTGAAGATAAACCTGCACACAACGCCATCCTCACATTTTCCACATAATAACTAGGCCTATTTTGTGAGTGATGAGACCTTCAAGGACTTAATAATTGTTAGACAGGGCACTCTACTGGTCACTTAGTGTTAGTGCATGTGTGTCAAACGAGCGCATCATTTAGTGTTTACTTTATTTTAAAATAAATTAGCATGTTTAAGAAGTTATAAGAAAAAGAGTTTACGTTATGCAGTACCACCATATTCACAAATCTAGAACAATATAACACCTGTGTGAGATATTATTGACTGTCAAATGCAAGGACATTTACCACATAATAGATATTTAGCTATACATTAACACAAATATAAACTGACTAGATACTTGCCTAGTCCTATATACTTGCTTCTTGAAATGAATTTAAAATTACATAATAAATATCAATGCTCCTGTGTGTGTGCTTTATATGTTCCATATTGTCAAGATGGATAAAATCTGAGGCAAACACATGGGAAATATGTTCGAAATCTTTAATGAAATACAATGACTGTACTTATCTAAAAAAAAAAAAAAGAAGAAAAAAAGACAATATTTAAATAAATACATCCTCCTTGTCGTTGTGCTGATAAAAATGTTAAAAAGAAGTAGACATCTGAAAAGAACATTGTAAAATAAAGATTTGGCATTCTGAAGGGATGGATTTTTCAAATATAAAATTAAATATCTTTACAAAACAATGTTACTCTAAACTTATAATACTTTAGTCAGCTGTTAGCAACTCTAAAAATGCTTGAGCATTTTACTCCGTTTCTCAATAGCATTTACACGTAGCCCACTAATCCTGACATTTGTAAGGCACTATTAGGTTGATAATGATCAGGCAATTCAACAGTATTAGTCAACTAAATGGTACAGCTATTTATAAAGAGAAAGTTATGCATGTCTATAGCCACCTAGTGGCGATGTAGGCCTACCCTGAATTGCACGACCAAAGCTTACACTACATGCCTGAAATGACAATGACCGGTAGAGAAAATGACGACAAGTCCTTTACTCCTTTACTCTTGATAAATGGTTGAAAGGTTCAAGTTTTTACCTCGTCTGTAACGTATTGCTATTTGCTACAGCAATATACATCCTCTGTTCAATAGCAGCCTAACTACAAATGTCCATCATATTAAGTAGCCTAAATGCACAATTTATGGTCAATGCATAATAACATATTAAAGTGCGCCAGAGTTTTTCTTCTTAATTATGTGATGTCATGTGACGTGAGAGGTGGTGACGCTCTCGAAAGTACTCGTGACAGATGGGGCAGGTGAGTTTCTCCTCTCTCCTCCTCCTCACCTGAGCCTCTGCGGCGAACTCTTTCTTATGATGCGACCTCATGTGAAACACCAAGTCGGAGGTCATTCTAAATGAGAGGTTGCATTTGGCGCACCAGTTCTGCACTGAAACACCCATTGAAGTGAAAGTAGGGGGTAGAAGTGTCAACGAAGATGTAGACTGCAGCTGGCCACCTATAGCTCTGGTCCAATGCTCGGGTGCGTAATAGAAGGATCCTCCTGTAGCCAGAGGAACGGACATCACTCCACCTGCATGAGTGCCTGGCAAGTCAGCGTGAAACAGGTGCGAAGCCAGTACATTTCTGTATCCTAGAGAAGATTTTGATTTGAAAGAGTCTGAGATAGTATCCGAATCTGGTGGTGAAGTGTTCTGAAATTCCGTGATGGTGCGTTTGCTGGGTTCACAGAACGCGCTCTTCTGTTCCGAGTGCGCGCTCTTGGGTACAACGAACGAGAACGCGCTGCAGCCGGATTGTAGGCCTACGTCAGGCGCCAATACATCTCGTGATGACTTTTCAGGGTTTGACTGCTCAGATGGTTTTCTAACCTGGGTAAATGCACTGTTTTTATTTCTTTTTGACTCACTTGTCGAAAAGTTGTCTGTAGATTCTGATGAATCCTGAAAAGGCGGATAGTCTTTGTTGGCGTTGGCGTGATTAGTGACGTTGGTTCTCTCCAATAAAACAGTTTTTTTGTTCCTGTGGCTTACGGAAGCCTCTTGTTTTCTTTTTCGAGGTATGGCGATGTCTTCGGAAGAATCGTTCCTTTTGTGCTCCAGATCTCTTGCAATGTTGTGAAAATCTATGATTTTGCGTTGTCGCTTGACTTCTTGTTTCTGTTCGTTGGTTGGCCGGATAATATCTACTTTTTCCTGCGCACATAAAAAACGACAGTGGGCAAGGAAAGGGTTTTCGTTCTTGAAGGCTTGGCCGCATCGCATACATATATAGTCTGCATATGAAGAGAAACAAACGCTGTCAGAGCATGATGATAACAATAACAGGCAATTTTACGTAAACAGATTTGGCAATTTAAATGTGATATTTGTATCCATATATATTTTTCATGCATTTCTGAAAACCTTAATGATATCTATCTATCTATCAAAAAAATGTTTTAAATAAATTATGAATAAAACGTTTCCTTAGATTTAAACCATTTGATCTGAACAAAACGTGCCAGACCTTGTCAAGCATTCATAAAGAGTGGATTTCTTGTCACATGAAAACAAAATGGCTTCCTGCATTATGGTTATAGCATAGCTTGGGTGGACAAATGATTTTTCCCCCTAAATATTAATAATATTACACAAAATATAGCTAATATTTAAAGAAATAATGCAATATTATGCCAAAATACTTATGTTAATGTTTTAAGAGTGTCTGTATTTTAATGACTTTTTTCTTTTTACATGTAGGCCTATTTTTACTTCAAGCCCTTAAAAAAAAAGTTATTTTTGTGTAGAATATATTTGTGTTAAAATATTTCCTTAATATATTTCCTTAATTTATTCAGTCAAAAAATACACAAAAATAATATCATTGACCTATGAACATTCCATGACATTTTGAAGTTACATTAACTGGTTTAACATGATTTGAGTATTAATTAATGCATTTATGCCATTAATAATGAAAGAAATAAAAACAATTGTTTTGATTTTTGAAAGCTGCTACTCACCATCTGTCAGGGCTTTTGTCTTTATGTCTCCAAAACCCAAAAGATGAGACAACTCTTTGTCGTACCAAACAAGCAGTTCCTCTCCTTGTTTCACATCTCGAATAGTCCGAAAGTGCAGCTGTCCTCCTTTCAAGAAGGCCTCAGTATTCTGTTCTTCTGTGCTCACTGCAGCCTGTACTAACCGTAGCCAAGAAACTACAAATGGAGAGCCTTTCATCGCCTCAGGATCTACCTGTTGATAGAGGGACATATTTGCCATTAGAGAAAATTTTAAAATGAAAACTTTTTTTTTCTTTAAAAAGAAAAGTCACCATTTAACCTTTTGCACTGCATATTTAATACAAATTAAATATCTGGATTATGCATGTTTCATTCAATAACACAGCACAAAACAGCAATTATTGTAAAGTGCAGTGTCTAAAATGAAAACCTTTAGATTAAAATGTAAGTGTCTAAAATGAAAACGTTTAGATTCAAATGTAAGTTTAAGCATGTTTAAATATGCAGTGAATGCTATATTACTCACCCTAAATACGTATGATTTATTCCGTTTGTCAAAGGATTTCAGTGCAATGAATGCTATAGTGTCATAAAAGTTATTATGGAGAACACAAGGTCCGAATGATGTTCCGGCTGGTACATCCTGTGTAACTTGTACACTAGTGAAGAAATCCGGGACGTGGTGATGGAGAAATTTGCTGTCATTAGTCCACAAGGCGCGAGGCATAACACTCTGCTCCATGTTTTATTCCTGAAAATCTGAATAAAAATATTGAGAATTTAAAAAGAGGAAGACATGTAGCCTAAATAATGTTTTAATGCTTAAATTTAATTAATGGAACAATCTTACAGCCTAATGATTTTTCATATCAATATTTTTTTTTATAATGTAGGCTGTGATTCATTCAGTTCGACTGAGACTGATGAATAAATCGGTCTGTGTAGGCCTATATTGTGCGAAATCGTTTTTCTATTCTTTTTTTATTTAGTTAGATGGTCTTTAGGCTGATGACGTTAAAATAATCAGTCGGCATTTTTGTATAAAATGTAGATCTTAAAATGATATGCGGTAAAATCGCAACTTACCTAAATCAGGTTATGGATGAGGATGTTCAGGAACAGGTGCACAATCCAAGGAGATGCGATTTGAAATGATCCACCGACAGCTCGCGATCACGACTGTCTCCTGATCCTGACAGTCTCTGGACTGTCTCTCGCGCTGTGCAGTCACGCACTTATCCACGCTGAGGACGCGGAGCTGATGCGCCTCATTTCTCCCCAAACCCCCCAGGTGGCGTTTTGATTGGTGCTCCACCAGCTTTGAAGGCGTGTTAATTAGAAGCGAGGGTAATCAATGACAGAAGTCAGAGACCGTTAGATTGTAGTAAGCACAAAAGACTGTATGCTCAGTTTTTATGGCATGCACATTTAAAACGGGTCTCTGAGTTATAAACCCAGTAATGAGTAGCCGATGTCGATCAAAATCCAACACTGTAAAAAAAATTTTTTAAAACAGAAACAGGTTAACAGAAAGTTTCCGTAAATAACTGTGATAAATCTAATGGTGCATTTAATGTAATTTTAATGTAAAATACCGTTAAATTTACAGTTTTTGAAAGTGAAAAAGAACAACTCATTGTATAGCTAATTTATAGTGAAAACCCGTAAACTGACATTCCCACAATTCCCTGCGTGACACTTCACATTTGATAACGTTATACTTCCATAGATCGTAAATTAACATTATATCAGATAATGAAATACGGTTTATTAGCTACTGTAAATCTTAAGTTAAGTCTGTAAAACCAATAACGTTGCTACCGTATTTTTGACGGTAAAGTTCTGGCAACCACAGCTGCCGGTTTTTTACCGTAAAAATTACGGTTTATTTTTTACAGTGTAGATTTTGTGATGATTCTCCAATTATGGGAACTTTTCTGTCTCTTCTTGTGTTCCTAATTTTAACAGTGCTTATTTAACTGATTATAAAATATAAATGGTTTCTTATCTGATTATTTTCTTTCAGAAAAAAAGGCTTATAGGCTTTCAAAGATTAATTTAGGCTTTTTTTTATTTACTTTGCACATTATAATGCTTAAGAGGTTCGAATAACAGCCTAGTTCAGTCAAATCGATTAATTGCGATTAATTGCATCTAACATAAAAGTTTGTGTTTACATAGTGTGTAAATATTTTTCTATTTATATAGTAGGCCTATATGTGTGTATGTAGCCTACGTGAGAGGGAGACTTGGCTTCAACGAAATTTCTTAAATACTATTTTATGTTAGGGCCTATGTTTAGTGATATGTCTAGTGATTATATATATATATATATATATATATATATATATATATATATATATATATATATATATAAAATCACTAAACATAAATAGCAAAATTGTATTTAAGAAATTTCGTTGATCCAGAAGTCCCTCTCCCGGAAAGAGGAAGTTTTATTTGCTGTTGCCTGCTCGCTGTCCGGTCTGTGGTCGCTCCTCCAAACATTTCTCCTTGAGGAGGAGCTTTCTATGTTTTGAAAGCGGACTCAGATGACTGCCGAATATAACACAGTGACAAGACATTCAATAAATTTCATGGAAAAGAGTAGTTTTCATTTTCTGCAGGATTAATATGAAATGCAGTTCTATCCCAGTGCTTTTGGATAGATTCAACTGATAAAATGGGACGTTCTCTGATTCTTGGTGTGGGTATTTTAGTGATTTTGATGCCTAGTCTTCATACTGGAAAAGCTGAGCCTTATTTTGAGGAAGAGAAGAGGTCTTGTCAAGGTGCTTTCGACTTGTATTTTGTCCTCGACAAGTAAGTGGCCTTTATATTTATGGCATCTTATTCTCTTCTCACCGCGCACTGCTCCGCGACGCCTCTGATCGACGCCCTCGGACGCGCGTGGACCGCTATTATAACAAAAGTCATTCGTTTAGACAGCCGAATAACAGCTGAATTGATCCAAATGCTTTGATATCATAACAAGTTGTTGATATTTTTAAATTGACAGTAATTTGTTGGAATACATAGCTACTTGTAGGAAACGTCCGGTGAGATATGAAGCTATTCCCAAAGGAGACCATGGCAGGATAAGAGAACAATGTCTCATGGAACTGACATGAAGTTTGAACAAAATTCCAAACCATAAAAACACTGAACCATTCACTGCCCCTACAAAATTTACATGCAGTGTTGCTGGTTTTCCTGATTGTTTGTGGATTCCTTAAAAAAAAAAAAATGATATTGTCAAATGGCTTTAGACGCAGCAGGAGGACAGGACTCTTCGCCTCAGGCGATGCTTTAACAAGCATGATTGTCTCTCACCTGGTGCTGTTCACATGCTCATTTGTGCATCATTATCTCAGCGTCTCATAAAAGGCAAAGAGATGTACCTCATCATGATTTAAGAGCATGCACTATTATACAAATATAATACAAATACCCAATTGTAAAAAAAAAAAGTATGTCATGTCAAGATAAATTAAAATGCATGTCTTTTTTCCTTGCAACTTACAACTGCATCCAGTAGTTTACGTGTAAATGTTTGCATGATGCAAATAGTTAATATTTAATATTTAAGTGTGTAATGAGCTCTTATAGTGAGTGTAAGCGTGGAGTATGTGGCATCCTACTCATACTATAGCACATTGGAGTGAATACTCAAACAAGCTTAAACATGCTGGAGCATGTATGTTGGTTAGCTATAAAACAAACCATTTTGTGGCCATCAGATTTGAGTCAAATCTGACTTAAAGGCTCAAGAGCAACATTGCAATGTCTAGACAATAATTTTGTTCATATAGTGACATCTGTGTGAAATATAAAGGAATTCCAGTTTGAGTTCAGGTATAACAAGAATTTAGATCAATATAAAAACATAGTCAGTTCTTCTAACTATAATCCTTTGTTGCACTGTTTGTAATACACATGTATTTTAGTTAAACTTCAGGGTTAGCTCTGAATTCCTTTAGAGACCTAATGGATTGCATGCATCATCAAGCTTTTGCCACACTTCCACACGTTTAATCAGCTGAATGGTTTTGGCTGAAGTTTTGGGGCCTTAAATGCCACTCAGTGACCCTACACTAATTCTAAATATCAGGCCATCGTTTCAGAAAGTTTTTGGAAAGAAAACAGCCGCAGTGCTTTTCAGAGGGACAATGTCTTTGATTATCTGTGGAATGAGAATTAGTTTTATGTCACTATATAGGACTCCTTTTAATTTAGGGCTCCCTTTTAATAATAATAATTTAAAAAAAAACAGACTTTGCAAATATAGCTGATTTTCTAATATAACAATATTCAGAGTCAGTGGTTTGCTGAAGATTGACCTTAGTTCACAGGAAATGAGATAAAACCAAGATTAAACTGCATCAAAGGTTATTCTATAAGATATGCATCTGCATACCACCACTGTGTATTCAATGTAATTATTTATTTCAGTGGCCCAAAACTGTATTTGTACACACTTAAAAAGGTCTGAATGTCTTTGCATTAGATAACAAAATATCAAATATACAGTGAAGAAAATAAGTATTTGAACACCCTGCTATTTTGCAAGTTCTGCACTGTATTAAGGAGAGGATGACCGGGGCCATGTATTGCCAGATTTTGGGGAACAACCTCCTTCCCTCAGTTAGAGCATTGAAGATGGGTCGAGGCTGGGTCTTCCAACATGACAATGACTCGAAGCACACAGCCAGGATAACCAAGGAGTGGCTCTGTAAGAAGCATATCAAGGTTCTGGCATGGCCTAGCCAGTCTCCAGACCTAAACCCAATAGAGAATCTTTGGAGGGAGCTCAAACTCCGTGTTTCTCAGCGACAGCCCAGAAACCTGACTGATCTAGAGAAGATCTGTGTGGAGGAGTGGGCCAAAATCCCTCCTGCAGTGTGTGCAAACCTGGTGAAAAACTACAGAAAACGTTTGACCTCTGTAATTGCAAACAGAGGCTACTGTACCAAATATTAACATTGATTTTCTCAGGTGTTCAAATACTTATTTGCCGCTGTTTCTTACAAATAAATAGTTAAAAAATCACACATTGTGATTGCTGGATTATTTTTTTTTAGATTATGTCTCTCACAGTGGACATGCACCTACGATGACAATTTCAGACCCCTCCATGATTTCTAAGTGGGAGAACTTGCAAAATAGCAGGGTGTTCAAATACTTATTTTCTTCACTGTATGTATCATCTGCCATTAGAGGAAATTAACTCTAGAACTAAATTATTTTCTTTTTGCCATCTTTACTTTTAAATTTGTTTTTAGTGAATGCAGTAGCAGTGTATGAGTGTATGAGAGTCAATTAAGGTCACACAGGTGTCCAGCAGAGTAACCAGCAGGTGTAGTTCATCCCATTAACTATGGACATTTTCACTAACATTTGACAGCCAGAAAGTGTCCCAACGTTTTGTTGTTTTATCATTTAAAAGCTGACTAACATATTTTTGAGAAAATTTCTTTTGGTGCTTGTTTTGTGTTTCCACAATATATGGCACTTGGTTTCATATTTTCTAATCTAATGCAGTACCATTCAAACATTTATAAGTGTGGCCCAAGTGTTAATTTTGAAATTGCCTGAGAAATTGCAGGTGTGTTTAGAACTGACGTCAGATTAGCATTGATTGCCCCACATGTCCAGTTGTATGTTTCCTGACCCCCTGTCAGAGATGGAGCTGTGAGCCTTTTTGGATGCTGATGTAGATGCCAGCTCTGTTTTAGGTCCTCAACCTGTTACACTCAACCATTGCCATCTGTTCCCATTCAAATGGCAGGCTCCAGGAGGAAGGGGTGTTGCTCTCTGCTAGCAGGAGGCAGATTCATCTGGCACAAAGGCAATTAGCCCTTGTTGGGAGCGCTTTGGGGCGTTTAATTAATTAGTGGCATGTGCGCATTTTATAGAGTACTTAAGGACCTGCTACTCTCAGATAGTATAAGAAAAGGTGGTACTTAATAGGTAATTGTGTTTAAGGCAGCCATTATAATGAACAGAAGAGATATTAGCTTCTCTCTCTTTGAAGCATGTTGTTTTTCAACACACGTTTGATTTTGTTATAGATCAGGAAGTGTCCAAAACCACTGGATTGAAATTTACTCCTTTGTGGAGCATCTTGCAGAGAAATTTATAAGGTAAAGTGCTTTAGTTTTGATGCACTTTTGTCCTGTAATACCTTTAAGGAATAATATGTGAATCTTTATTTACAGCCCAATGTTACGAATGTCCTTCATTGTCTTTTCAACTCGTGGAACCACGATTATGAGACTCACAGAGAATAGGTACAACCAAACACGCATCCAGGTCCTCTATGGGCACTTGTCCAAAACACCATTAATGTTGCACACAAATACACATTTTTTCTCTCTATTGTAATAACATTCCTCCAACATTTGTAATTCAGAGATGATATTACCAGAGGCTTAAATATGTTGAGGAGACAGATACCAGGGGGTGATACATATATGAATCTTGGATTGAATGAGGTATATTTTTCTTTTTGAAACAACTGAATCAATTTGAATCCTCTACTATGGTTACAATTCCTGCATTAATGCTGTAAACATCAAATTGCAGGCAAATCAGCAGATATATCATGGAAATTATGGTAAGCGTCACCTTGAATTACCATGCAATTCATTCACACTTTTACTATGGGAAAATCAAGCCTCAATGAGATGATGTTTATTTCACAGGGACAGCCAGTGTGATCATAGCACTGACAGACGGGGAGTTAAACGACCATCAGTTTGTCACAGCACAGCAAGAGGCAAGTACACAAGCCAGTGATGTCGCAATGGATGTGGCGTGTTCTCTGGCAGATGTGTAATTGACAGTGGCATTTGCTCAGTAATAGAGCTGACTGTGTTTTCCCCGTCTATGTGCAGGCGCAGAGAGCTCGGTCTTTGGGAGCCATCGTATACTGTGTGGGTGTAAAAGACTTTAATCAGACACAGGTAACACAACAACATTGTACAATGAGTTGCTTTTGTGCCTTAGATTTGAACCATAATAACTTTTCCGTACTGGGGTAGTCTCAGTTAACCTGTATTGACTATATTGTATTGCTTGTTTAGCTGGCCACAATTGCAGACACCATAGAGCATGTGTTCCCAGTTATTGGAGGATTCCAGGCCCTTGAAGGAATGATAGACTCTGTAAGTGTCTCTATTTCTCTGTCTCTGTCCATGAGGGAGTGAATCACCTAAATTATCCCTTTGTGTGTGTACGGAATACTGGAGTCACAAGAGTTGGCATTTCGTGGCTGTTAACAAACATGGATGACATGCCAACCGTTTAACTCAGTTGGAGTCAAATATTTTTGTCAAAAGAAATATAAGGGACCAGGACGGAAGGCACCTCAGAGTGGAAAATAAAAAAGTAAAGTAAAGTGAAAAATTTTAAATCTGAAATAAAGTTGCATTGTGTAATGTAAAGTCACACTGTTAAATATAGTAGTTTTGTGAGTTAAACAGTCAAGTTGCTTGATAAAGTCACGTTGTGAGACAATAGTGTGTTCGACTTGAAGCGGCGCTGTGCAGGCTGATTGGTGTATGACATCAAAGTATGCTCTGTATGCTTTCGAATCGCTCTCGCGGTACTTAGATGTCATATGCCAATTGGTCTGTGCGGCGCCGCTTCAAGTCGAACACACCTACTGTCAACTTATTCTATGAACCCTAACCAAAACATAACAGCCTGCTAATCTACTGAGAGTTAGTTGACATGTAGTTGCAAATTATGAAAGTTAGTTGACATGTAGTTGCAAAGTTACTTATAGTTAATACAATGTATAAAGTGGACTACCAAAATAAAGTGTTACCTATGAAGTCACATCACAAGATTTTAGTAACATTGCAAGATATAAAAGTCACGTAGCAAGATATAATGTTGCAATTTGTAGATAACCCAAATTGTGCTACTGACGTTACAGAGAGTAATGTTACAGCATTACCAGTTTCAGTTTGCATCTGGGAGTGAATTTGGTTGAAGAATGCGATTACTCCTTTAAATGGCTAAGGTCTGTCTGTATTAAAGGAGCCGTATGTAAGATTGTGGCCAAAACTGGTACTGCAATCACTTTCAAATTACAGACTCAAGGTTGCCAGATTGGCTGCAGGATCCGATTCCGACATGTTAGTATCTGCAGCTGTGGTAACTAGAGCAGAGCTGGCAACCCGGATGCCGCAACACCACTGACTTCGAGATTGGAAGATCGGTGGAGGGTGGAGCATCAGACCAAAACACAACATGACAACATCAACATCAGTTGAGGGCTGCAACTTCACTTTTTAAATGACAATATCCTGGCCAGACTACTGTTGTCACTAATATAAGTATTTGAAATGAACATGATTTCTTAATGTCTAGCGACATATCAGGGAAAATTTATGATTAATTGAAATAGATTTCTTACATACAGCTCCTTTAATCACTCAAGCACTGTTTTTTTTTTCTTCTTCTTGCAGATCATCAAGAAATCCTGCATCGAAATTTTAGCAGCTGAGCCGTCCAGTGTATGCGCTGGTGGTAAGAGTCACCTCCGCACTTCCCATGTGCATTTTTTTGTAATAATTAAAAATAAATGTAATTTACACCTTGATTTATTTACATTAAATCGGGCTGTTAATTAAAAAAAAATATGAGACGAGAGTGCACAAACATTAATACAGAAAAAGCTGTGCTAATTTTGTGAAAGCCCTAAGCGGTGTAATGTGGCTCACGAGTTGCAGTCTCTTGCACTCACCAGAAAATGAAAATTGATCATGTCTGGGCAGAGCTAATCCGCCTGTTCGCATCACCAAGGAGACGGCGCTGTAAGTGCACTCTCGCGCAGTAAGTGCATGCTAATAAGGTCATGTCAAGCCGCATCCATCCTCTCTGGCCTACACACCAGTGCTCAATGTGGCAGGCCTGTCTGCTGAGCAGCAGCCAATTAAACAAATGGGCATTTCACTGGTAAAGGCAGAGCAGAACTGCACCGCAGTTATTCGGCAGCACTTCGGCTAGACAACAGATCCGATGTGGCAAACTAGGCCAGGAAGAACCAGCCAGGCAAAAAACACAGCTCTCTAATTTCACTTGAGCATTCCTAACAATAAGTTCTCTGTCACGTTGTGGGACATCAAACCTTGAAGCACAGAGAGAGAGAGAGAGCGAGAGAGCGCATGTAGTGACCACTGGCAAACGATGATGGTTAAAACAACAATACGCCTGCAGTTTGACCACACACTCACAATGTTTCGCTGGTAACACTTTACAATAAGCTTTCATTTGTAAAATAAACTAAAAATGAAAAATATGTTTTCCAGCATTTATTAATCTTAGTTAATGTTAATTTCTACATCTACTTATACATTTTTAAAATAGAAATTTGGGTTTGTTAACATTAGGTAGTGCACTGTGAACCAACATGAATAAGCTATGAACTAACATTATAAAGGTTACTTTTTTATTGATCTTAGTCAATGTTAATTTCAACATTTACTAATACATTATGGAAATCAATTGTTGTATTTGTTAACATTAGTTAATGAACTGTGAACTAGCATGAACAAAAAATGAACAGCTGGATTTTTAACTAACGTTAGAAAATATTAACAAGTGCTTATTGTTAGTTTGTGTTAGTTAATAAATTAACTAATGTTAACAAATGAGACCTTATTGTAAAGTGTTACCCATTATTTGTATTAGATTAGATTTAATGGGATAGTTCTCTCAAAATGTTTCAAATTTTGTTCCAAACCTGTATGAATTTCTTTTTCTGCAGACCATAAAAAAAGATATTTAAAAAAAACATGTTTTCAACTGTATTAGTCCATACAATGAAAATCAGAGAGGCCAAAACAACATTGGACCCCATTGTATGCACAGAAAATACTGAGATTTTGTTTTTTAAATATCATCTTTTGAGTTCTACAGAAAAAAAGAAATACACTCAGGTTTAGAACAACATGACAGTAAGTAAATAATTAACATTTTTGGGTGAATTATCCCTATATCAAATATGTTTTTTGATTTCTTTTGTTGATGACCCCACACCACATAGATAAGCATGATTAATGAACGTAATCCTTAATGGAAACATTGCATGACAATGAATGTCATAATTAATGAAACATATTGTTGTGTAATTAAATCAATCCTTGAAGTAATGCACTGTGAAAATGGCTATTAGCCATAAGTGTGCTATATTCCTCTAAATATTACAGTTTAGCCGAAGATTCATTAGATGCACAGGGCTCATTTGATCATGGTTAGTGGTTTGTTTTGGTTTAGTGAGCTGTGGAGGCAGTTCCAGTGTCTGACAGTCTCAGCGATCAAACTGATGAGAAGTGACCAGCCCGTGCAGCCTGCAAACAGGCCATCACTCGCTGTTTTGAGAGGAGGCCCAGCCATCAAACGTGACAGCAATCGTTGCTTTGATTAACCCTTGTGATTCTGCTGCACCCCATCCCCCATTCGGGCAGTGATTGAAGTGTCCGTGCTCGGACGTGGCACCTCTGCTCTAAACAGCCCGAGCCATCAAGCTCTCAGGTGTGGATGGGAAGCGTCAGCTCTCCCGTGCTGCACAACGGGCGTGAGCCGACAGCGTACCAGCCCCTGCCCACCATCTCGCTGCCAGCGCTGCCCGCTGCCAAGCCAGTGTTGACCTTTTTACCCCTGCGCTGTCCTGTCAGAACCCGACACACCACGTCTGACAGTAACGCGGGAGGAAAAGGACATGGATGTTGATGCCCGGCCTCCAAAATTAAATGGAATTAGCCATTTCAGCTGTATGGACGTCACATTAAGCAGGCATGAGCAAGAGAGCTGGGCAAATTTAGACGCAGAGGTGGGGTGGAGAGGGGCTTCTGCATGGCAGACGGGATTAGTATAATTAGGGAGGAAATGACAGGTTAATTGGAACGGATGGGAGTGGAATTTGTTTTAGTAGATCCATGATGAGACAAGAGACATGCTGAGAATTCTTTTCCCTCAAATTTTCCCGTGACCAGCCTTTTCGTATGAGACCTACTGGATGAAGGACCTTTACAGTCAACATGATATTAAAAATAATTCCGTTTACATTGTAAATGCACACTCTTGGTCTTATTGTGATCTATTCTTAGATGCATGATATTCCAAAGAATAAAATTGTCTTTATAATCCTACAATCGGCATGAAATGAAAATTCTATCTTCTATCAATCTATTTTCTAAATGCATGATCTTATCGTGAACGTTTCATCTGGTTTCTTTTTTTTCTTTTTTTTTTTTTCGCCCGTATTTTCGATCCTCTGGTGAAACGACAGACTTCTCCCTGATGATGTATCATTTAGTCTGCTGAAAACCCACTACTCTATTACAATCGACTGCAAGGTCATAATCAGCCTGTTCTGCCTCCATCCAATCAACAACTGATGGACCGAAGTCCCCGCTCAACATTGTTTCCTTTTTTGTTAATCGGTTTCATTAAAATTTACGCCACAATATGGAAAAATATCTATTGCTACTTGCAACATCGCAACTTTAATGAAAATTCAATAACTCTTTCTCCGAATTGACTTTCCTTTTCTGCTAATGTCACTTAGGCAATGTGGGCTATTGAATAATGTTAACCAATAGCAAGAGTTATTTAGGCATTATTTTAGCAAACTCTCATTCAGAGTTGGTTCCATCTTGGTATAATGGCCACTTTTCACAATTCAATCAATTCCTGATAAATAAAGTTGTATTTTTGAATTTTTACGGAAGTGCAGTGAGTTGTGAATGGCAAATTAATTTGACTTCAAGACTTTTTTTTAAAGGTTTTTTTAGGTTCCTATTGGAGGTAAAAGCGGAAATCTACTATATTTAGGATTTTATACTTTAAATGCTGTTGTAAAAACTGTCAGAAGAGAACTGAGAGGACTGAGACAGTATATTTCTCACAGCAGTAATATTCTCCTGACCTTTCCATACCACTATCTTCCCTTCACTGCACAGAATGTTTTTCATCCTGTGAACTTTACACACTTAAATGTTAAAGGTTTACAACCAGAACATTTTCTTAAAGTGTAGCATTATTCAGAGATGAACCAGTACAAATCCACTCAAATGTCCCTCAGTGCCATGAGTAAGGTCACATCCACTCTGCATCCTTTGACGCCCGCTGAGACAGGTTCTAAGTGAGGGTGTTTTTCTCTCTAACATATGCTGCTTAGCAGCCGTCAGAGGGTCTACAGCATCGCCTGGGGGGTCTCAAAGGTCAGCCAGCCATCTTTGTCGGCCACCAACGCAGCACCCCCAGCTACACGACTCCAAGAGATTTGTGAACCTCTTCACTTTTATTATTAGCACCACTGGAGCATATGCATTTGCCCAGTTGAGTTGAGTGTTCCTGAAAGGTTATGGGTAAAAAAAACAAAAAAAACCTGCCCTCTGGCTGAGCACACTTTATAATTTCACAGTATGGCATTTTTTTTTAAAGGTCTACATGAGACAAAGATCTAAAAAAACAGGCACCTCCTTGTGTAGGCATTTTTGTCATACTATATTTCAGTATAAATAGTACATAAAAGCAATATTTAGTCTACTTTTTGGTTACCTTTTTTTTCTGAAAAATATCACTCTGTAGTAAAGGGACTTGCTAAATGTTTATTATTATTATTTGTGTTTTTTTAAGATTCTTTCCAAGTGGTTGTGAGGGGAAATGGATTTTTGCATGCCAGAAACATCAATCAGGTTCTATGCAGCTTCAGAGTCAATGACACAGTTACACTGAGTAAGTAATATCACATTACAAACAGTACTTTTCCCTTAAAGGTGGGGTATGTGATTTGCAAAACGGCCGGCAGATTTTGAAAATACACAACTCAAATGGTCCTACCTTCTTTCTTCCAACGCTGGCCCTGATTCGCTTGAGGGGGATGGGGAAGGGGGGTATGGTACGACCGTTTGATTGACGGACTTACTGTCCAATGATTCTAGGTGGTCTTGGAAATGATTGGCTGGAGTTTTTCGAGTCCTGCCCGTTCCACAGATGATTAAATTGCTTAATTTTCATTTCAGTGCTTCTAACTCAGTGGCTGTAAGTAGGTTATGAATAGGATTTCAAGTGATTTTGAAAAAATTGACAAAAAAGATAATCACATACCCCACCTTTAAAGTTTCCAATAACACATTTTTTAAGACTTTAAGACATTTTTTTAAATAATGTATTACAACACTATATGCACTCTATATATATGACTGTATCTTTTATAGCAATAAAAAAAGTGTCATCAAAATATACATTTTTCTTTTTCTTGCAATTAACTTTCAGATGAAAGACCTGTCAGTGTTGAAGATACGCTCCTTCTTTGTCCCGCGCCAATCATAAATGAGGCTGGAAAGTAGGTGCTCTTCATCCTGTCACTTTATTTTTTAATGCATTGGTACCCTTGCAAAATTTGGGTCAATGTCATTTGAAATGATTCTTATCAGTCAATCTCCACGCACCCTAACACATCGAGAAAACAGGCATGTGGTGTAAAAAACATAAAATGAGCGTATAATTAGCCTCTCTGAGAGATTAGTCACCATGGGCTTGACCTGCATGAGAAGTTAGTGAGTGTGCATGTTAGCCCAAAGCTCCGGTGGTTTTCTGAGCTGAGAAAGAAAAGAACAGACAGTTAAAACACAGAGCCGACCGTATCCACACCAGCCGGAGCTGAGCCCTTGAGACTGACTACAGGTTACTTTTCAGGCCTTCTACAACAAATGAGCTGCTGCTGGCGGCTCATTTCCCTGCGAGCCCTCCAAATAATTATGTGTACCGGCGGCTCTAGACACCTTGAGGATTTCATCTGTCTTGTTCTTGTCAGGAAAATTCCTTGAGATGCCAATGAAGGAGCGTCTCATGCCACCTTAAGCAAAACGGATATTTTTTTTAATCTTGGTCAGCCTTATACATCACTACACACACTATATGGCAGCTAATGTTGACATCGATATTCAGCGTTTTACATTCATTCAAAACTATTGTGACTGATTGATGTGTTCTTGGACATATTTGTTGTAAACTTTATCATAATGCACATTTGTGGATTAATAACAACATTGCCTAAGATTATGGAATGCATCGTTTTTTTATTTATTTATTACAATCCTCTAGAATACTGATTTATCATTGGTCAATTGCACCATCCAATTTTCACGATCGTCCATGGCAACACTGTACTGTTTATCAGTCCACGCATCCAGATACTGAACTGGATTTTTATTTTTATTTCACTATTTTTATTTATTTCATTATTATCTTTTATTTTTACATTTCTAGCTATTTTCTATTCCTATTATTTTTTTATATTTTCCATCTTTAACTTATATTAATTTCAGTTTTATTTTTATAGTTCTCCAACCTAAACTTATATTAAGTTTTTCATCTAATATTTATATTGTATTATTATTATTATTATTATTGTTATACTGATATGATGTTTATTTCGCGATATAATGACATGTCTGCATACCATTATTTGGTTTCAGAGATCTCGTAGAGTCTGGGTCTCTCAAAAGTCAGCCAGATGTGGTATGTATTTTTAAAAGGGAAAAATGGAGATGAAACATTCCATTATAATCCAGTTACAAGGAGGGGTGGGTTTATTTAGGCTAATTAGAGCCAATGGAGAGTCTCTTGAAATTAAACATACTGCCATCCTGTTATGCAAACTTTGATGTTGTGAGTAATAAGTAATAGTAAGAACACAGTGACAGTAATAAGACCAACCATTGAATCAATTAATGTCTGCATAAACTGATTCCATTGTAAAGGCCATTTTGAGTATCTGAGGGGTGAGAAAAGGCAATTTTAGGGCAAAGTCTGCCCTCTCCTCTTCCTCTGCATCCACATCTGAGACGAAGCTGTCAGTGCTGTCACCTAAACGCGTGGTGACTGAGTGGCCTCCTGAAGACGTGCTCAAAAAGAGCCAGCCGCTTCCTGATTGATGGAAAATGAGATGGATCTGTCACTGGACGTCCCTCCACACACACCCCTCCCCCTCCTTTTTTTCCCTGTTGTGCCCCCTTTTAGCCCATCCCCCATCTTGCCAACAGAGTGGCACTTGAAGGGGTGTGCAGGACCGACAGAGAGGAGTTGGGGGAATACCCCTGTAGTAACTTATATTCAGCTCCGTCTTCTCCCCCACCAATACAGAGGAAGAAGGATCGCCTAAATCAAGAAAGCTGAGACTTTTTCCTCTGTACCAGCGCTGTGAATGCCCATGGTAGAGCCAAACATCTCTGATATTGGCAGAAATTAACTTTTTGAGAAAGTTGTCTGGGGGAACTGAACATGGCATCGTCAGTTTTGATGTCCGTAGACAAGTCTTCATTTGGGGAACTGGCTGAGCAGAGCGGTGACGGAGGCAGATGAAGGCTAGACAGGGTCGAAGGTAAAAATACATTGTCCATGCAGGTTAAAAAAAACTGAAATGGGGTGGTTGACGATACATCTGCGCTGAAGTCAATCAGCCAGTCCTCAGTCTCAAAATCCACCAAAATACCCTCGGCCACTGATGTCATGGGCTCAGACCCCTGGTCAGACTCACTGGGTGGTTCCTCTTCCGGGCAGAGGGTCCGCGCTGACCTCTGCGAGGGGCTCGCACGTTTCCTCCGTGGTCGATGGTGGTGGAACGGACTATGGGTCCAGCTGTGTTCTGGACCGGGGGTAAACTCTCTAGATACCGGATGATAGTGTCCCTCCAGTTCAGTCCAGAGGTGTCTGGGAGGTCTACGGAATGATGGTAATTAGCCCAATCCAGAACAGTGACTCAGAGTCTTGTCATCAAAGGAGCTGGTGACGGCAAGGCGGCAGAATGTCCAGTGAATGTTAAAAATCCTGGCTCTCACAAGCCAAAACAGAAAATTGTGCTGCATTCCATTTGATCAGTTGTTCTGTCACCAGATGAAGATGAGGATGAAGGAGAGTTTCATAAACAAAAGGGTCTTTTAATAAAAACAAACTATGACAGCAACGTAACAGTCTGTGTAACATGCACACACAAACAATAACCAACAAACAGATGACGAACAGGTGTGATGATCTGATGAGTGACTATGGGAACTGATGACTGGTGGGAAAAGGAACATGTGACTGATGAAATCAAAACTCCATGAAAGTGAAACCAAAGATGAATGAGTCCAGATAACTATAAATAATATTTTACAGTATTACTATTTTTATTTATTTAATCAAACAAATGCAGCCTTTAGACTTTAGCTCAAACGCATGTGACATTATTAAGGGCCTTTTATCGGAAGAAAATCATGAGAAGCAGAAGATTTAATCAAAAGTCTCAATTTGATTCCCATTGAATCTCATTTGTGACTTTGAGAAAATAGATGATTGGGATCTCTTTTAAAGCCTGCCTAATCAGTTTTTCCAGTCCCTTTGGCATGCATAGTTGATCTACTTTAGATAGCACTTATCAGTCAAGTTCCTGTGCTTACATGATTTCAGCCTGCTGAATGCATTGGAAGTCATTCAGGCAGCTGTGTGAAACCTGTATTAGCCACTCTTTTTTTTAAATCCTGGCTCCAGATTACACATTTAAACAAGAAAATGCTGATCTTATGGCTTTAATAATAACCACATAACAAGCTCACACATGTCCATCATAGGAATTCAATGAATGTGCCTTTTTCATCAGGTGTGATTGAGGTGTTTTTGTTGTGTTTCAGGGTGATATATCTGCAGGTTAGCATGAATGAGGGATTGTCCTACATCACAAGTTCAGTGCACATCACTACTGCTGAATGTGTGAGTACATCTGTCCTCCTTTGACAAAACCACTTCTGCCTGTAACAACATGAATGGCAGATTGGCGTGACAATGATGCAACCTCCCTGAATGTCTTCTCAAAGACTAGTTGTCATTGTTGTTTGCTGTCTACAACTTGTTTGGTTCTTTTTCCCTTCTCTCTTACCCTTTCTTTTTCTCTTATGAGGTCTCCTCTGCTTTCTTTCATCAGAGGAGTCTGGTTTTGTCACGTAAGTTAAAATTAGCAGCGGTAAAAAAACAAAAAACAAATTCCATCTCTTGGAGCAGCCATTTGCCCTGTTCTTAATTCTCCTTACCTGTTCATTTGTGTTATGCCAGTAAATACTCATGAAGATGTATGTTTGTTTCTCTCTGAGTGCAGTTTGATGGGACTATCCTGCTCATCTCATTACTGGCTGTTTTCCTGTTGTTGGGTCTGGTTCTGATGTGGTGGTTCTGGCCTCTGTGCTGTACTGTGGTACGTCTGTACGTCTCACAGGTCGAAGCTGTACAAAACATATACTGTGGTAAAAACAAAAAAGTGTCAATGTCATCGCATAAGATAACACAAAACATATTGTAACAATTATGTTAAAGACTCACAATCACACTTTTCAGCCATAGCAAAAAATGAATGCAAGCAGTTTTTTTAGCAGTTTAATTTTTATTATTGTTATTTATAAATCCTGCATTTATTTGTTATTCACACACAATTTTAAATGTTGTCATCATTTACTCTCCCTCAAGTTGTTCCAAACCTGAACGAGTTTCTTTCTTCTGTTGAACACATAAGAACATATTTTGAAGAATGTTAGTAACCAGTATTTTTTTCCTACTATGGAAATGGCTACGGTCAACTGTCTGGTTACCAACATTCTTCAAAATATCTTCTTTTGTGTTCAGCAGAAGAAAGAAACTAATACAGGTTTGAAACTACTTGAGGGTGAATAAATTCTTCCTTATTATTAATAATGATAATAATAAGGCGTTTATTTTTTATTCACACACATGCATTTAACATTGTCAGTATATTTTATTGTTATACAAGTCAAGTCGTCACCTTTATTTATATAGCGCTTTTAACAAGATTGTTAAAATCATGCATTAATTTGTGTTATTCACACATTTGAACAGTGATTTGACAATATTGGTATATTATAATAATAATGATTATTATGCTTTATGTGTTATTCATTCAAAAAACAAGTGTTTAACAATGTTGTAACATTCCCCCAGTGACATGAACTCTGATTATGCTTCATGCAATGTAATGCTTTTATTATTTATGATATACTATTTATAGTGTTTCTGTTTGTACTGTACTGCTCTTTGCTTAGATTACATTCTTTCGTTGAGAATTATTTTTCTTTCAGGTCATCAAGGAAGTGCCTCCACCCCCTCCCCCAGAGCCTGTGAGTCTAACTCCTTCTAACCTCATGTTGTGCTCATGTTTGTGTATGTGTGTATTTAGGCACAGCATAGACTCAAATGAACCATGGAAATTTAGAGCCGATATGAATCGGGAGTCAGGACAATTAGATTGCACGTGATAAAACGACTAACTCTCAAAAGCTGAATCCAGTGCGTTCCAGAAATGCCATAATATCTTGTAAACCACATTCCCTAACACTGCCAATATCAGCTACTAAATATGAGTGCAACTGCTTTGAAAAACTGCCCATCACCATTTAAGGGCATTTTCTATGGCACAGCCGTGTAAATAAAGACAAGTGAGCAGTGTGGACACAGTGCGACTGCGAACCACAGGCTCAACCACAGGATGACTGAATGGCAAAATTCAGGGAAAAGGGCTCATAATGATCCTCTTGTGTTTGCTTTGTTTCCAGAGGTCAAAGGCAAGCAGTCACTGAGGCTGATAGGAAATAAAAGAGCTTTGTGGAAATGGCTTTAGTGTGTGCATCTGTGCTTCTTACCACTGAAAGCGCAAACAAGGAGCTCTGTCTCTAAGGCTTCTCTTTGATTTGGAAACACAATGTGGTTGCTACTTTTTTAGCTAACATTATTTGACAGTGTCTTTGTGTTTATTCTGTCTGTGTAGGCTAATGAATTGAGTTTGCTAACGGCGAATTTAAAGGGATAGTTCACCCAAAAATGAAAATTCTGTCATCATTTACTCACCCTCAAGTTGTTCTAAACCTGTATGAATTTCTCTCTGCTGCTGAACACAAAAGAAGATATTTTGAAGAATGTCGGTAACCAAACATTTGATGGATCCCATTGACTTCCCTAGTATTTTTTTCCCCATACTATTGAAGTCAGTTGGGCCCAGCAGCTGTTTGGTTACCATTATTCTTCAAAATATATTATTTTGTGTTCCATAGAAGAATGAAATTCATACAGCTTTGGAACAACTTGAGGGTGAGTAAATGATGACAGAATTTTCATTTTTGGGTGAACTATCCCTTTAAAAGACAGTTCCAACAAAATAAACAGAAAAGGAATGTTTACATAACTTTGAATCATAGTCATTTTGCTAATTTATTACAAGTGTGATATTAGTTTTACATACGTTTTGTGTGCTCAACAGGAGTCCGATGATGAAGATGGCATGGCCAAAAAGAAATGGCCTACAGTAGATGCATCCTACTATGGCGGAAGAGGAGTCGGTGGAATCAAAAGAATGGAGGTGATGCATATTTTTGTACACGATATGGCTTTATATAGGGTGTCATTTGATCATAGGTTAACACAGGCTACAGGGGGATGAAGACCACACGTGACGAGTGATGTTATGAACCCTCAAGGCACTAGAACACATCACTGTGACCTTAAATGCTCCCTGTCTGCCTGGTGCCAAAACTACATCATGTGACATCATAAGACATGTTGATTAGACATGTTGATGCCTGTATTGTTTGCTCCTGTAATTTGCAAATCTAGCATTATTGTTCTTTGTAAAATACACACTTTTTTTTTTTTTTACAGCTATAGTACCTAAGTGTACTTCTTAAACACAGTAGTGTTAATGCAAGTTTGCGTGAAATGTCTTTTGCTTTTAGGATCATTTAAACATGCAAGCCTTTCCACTGCTGCAAATACAGCTTCTTAATATTGTTTTCATGTGGAAACAGCCATTTTTCCATAGTTTGTGTGGTTCATAAGTGGACTGTGTCCCGTTGCTCTTTAGGTGCGCTGGGGGGATAAGGGCTCCACGGAGGAAGGAGCTAAACTGGAGAAGCCAAAGAACGCTGTGGTGAAAATGCCTGAAGATGAATACGAGCCCTATGAACCCAAACTCCGAAAGCCTTATGGGCGCAGACCGGCCCATAACAGAAAGTGGTACAGTCCTATTCAGGTACAGGATTTTTTTCCATAAAATTTAAATGAAATCATCAGTCTAATCTTTGAAATGTTTTAAGGTCAAACGGTTTTAATAGAACAATTCTATGTGTAATAGGGGAAACTGGATGCTTTGTGTGCCCTTTTCCGTCGAGGATACGACCAGGTGTCACTCATGAGACCCCAGCCCGGAGATCAGGTACAACCATGAACCCATTCAGTTTACAGACCCAATTCCTTCTCTGAATAGTGGCCTGACAATTTGGCTTGAATATTTCATAATATTCCTCATAAGCAGGATCTACTGAGCTTCATAATGTTTTGTTTATCTTATTTATTCTAAGAATAAGCGGCTCTTTTGAATGACTGAATCCACCTCCAGTGTCATCTGCAAAGGAAAAGAAATGTTTATGTAAAATGTGGTTTGTTTAAAGTAGTGATTAAAGTATTTATGTTTTGAAAAAAATTTATTTGATTATTGCAGGGTTGTTGTTGATTATTTATTTTAATCTCAGAGCAAGTGTTTTATCTGGATTTTAGAACTACTTGGTTTAAAGTAACTTTTCTATAAAATGATGAATGTTTTTTCTCAAGTATTCACATTCATTGTTTCTGTTCTAAAACCTAGGGAACTTCCTCCATAGGCAACATCTTATCATAGACGTGATTGTGATGGCTGCTCCCCGGCTCTCAAGATCGAATCGAAAATCGAATTTTGTCCCAATTGTAATACATAATTTGCATGCTTTTCAGAGACACCAATCCCAAAATGCATTGCAGGAAGCTTTAAACATAGATTATCAATTCACTAACGCTTATGGACACATTAAAACGATCAAAATGACAGCAAAGACATTTACAATGTCACCAAATATCCCTATTTCAAATCAATTCTGTTCTTTTTAACTTTCTTTTTATCAAAGAATGCTAAAAAATCTATCACGGTTTCCACAAAAATATTAAGAAGCACAACTGTTTTCAACATTAATAATAAAAATAATTCTTCTTGAGTACCAAGTCAGCATAGATTTCTGAAGGATCATGTAACACTGAAGACTGGAGTATTGGCTACTGAAATATAAACATACACTTTTCCATCACAGGAATACATTACAATGTAAAATATTTTAAAATAGAAAATAGTTATTAATATTGTTTAAAAATGGCTGTTTTTACAAACAGTGAATCCTGGCTTGGTGAGCATCAGAGACTCATTTAAAATAATAATAATGTATTCCATAGTGTCATTTATCAATATAAATAGATAATGAAAAAAAAAAAGAATATGTGATCCACAATTTGTGTGTTCTGTGTATGCTGGGATGCTGCAATTGAAGGAAGTGAGGCAGTTCACTTGTGTTTGGAACAGAGCTGTTGTGAAACTCCCATCCCTCCTGAGCATGCTCAGTAGCCAGTAGTGTAATTACACTGCTCTTAATTCCTCCTCGCATGGAGCAGTCGTGTGGCCGAGCACAATCTCTCATTATCTCGTGCCTTTTGTAAGAGACGTCCCTCAGTGTCTGAGGCCTGCTCTTTGCACCCCGCATTATTCTATCAGCACAAGCTGTGTCATGGCAACACATCTGTGCTTCTGTGAAAGGCATCTTTCATGTGGACTGCAGTGCCGCAGGCCGTACAGTATAGACTATATATCCGTTCCCACACTGTAGATGGAGCGATCTGATTTACTTTAGATTTATTCTTCACTTGCTCCATAATGGGCCACTTGTCTGAGGGACCGCAAGTGTCCAGCTGCTCAATGTACTTTGCATGAGCTTTAGATGGTGCTGGTAAAGGCAGCAGACTCTGTAAAGGGCGAGGTTTGGATGGAAACAGCTGTGCCATTCAGGGAGATTTGGGGCGTAGTTGTGTGTTTCATGCCCACCTGCAGCCCACTAGACAGCAGACACAAACAACTCGCTGTGCCCAAACAAGATCCCTGCTCAGCTACAGCCGACCTAATCTCTATATTAGTCCACATCTTTCTCTTTATAACTGTGCATTCCCTAGCTGTGACTGATCCTCTGTCTGTCGCTTTCTGTCTCTGACTCCCCTTTGTCTTTTCTTCTGTTTTCTATTCCTAGCAAAGGGCCTCTTATGTGTATTGCTCTAGTCTTGAGGAGTTCAAAAATGGATTGCAACCAAACAGACTATCATTATACTGCTTGTAAAGCAGCACTGTATTGATATTTGTCAAACACATTGGTTAGGGATTTGCCCTAAATTAGTTCACATTTTTATGACACATACTTCATATATTATGAGGATATTTTTAGCCTGTACATTTTTATCTCTTTGGTCCCACTTTATATTAAGTGGCTTTAAGTACTATGTACTTATATTGAAGTTACTACTTTTATACAATGGACTTATTATGTACATACATGTTTTTACAATGTACTTATATTTTGAAAATACCTGCATGTAATTACAACTGTAATTAATGTAATTACATTTGTAATTACACAGTTGACCCTTCCCTTACACCTTAACCTACCCTTAAATCGACCCATACCACCACACCTGTCCCTAACCTTACCAGTATCACATCTCAATAGCAGCAAAAGTGTTTTACAATACAACCTGAACACAATAAGTACATTGTACTTATTTTTATATGTAAGTACATAGTACTTAAAGCCACTTAATATAAAGTGGGACCTAACTTTTTATTTAGAATTTTTGAAAATCTCCCATTTATTTACACTGATAGGATGCTTGTCCATTCAAAGTGTAACAGCAATGATGCCATGGCATTTATTTGCATTCTGGATTGTGATTGGTCATGTTTCTTACACCTATTGCATACGGAATTGTTCTTTTTCGATTAGTTTTCTTATCCACAGTTACCTATATAATACCACAGTTACTACAGTTACTGTTACTACAGTAAAACTGGGTGTAATTGTCGATCAAAAATAGTTATTTTACTTCTTCTGAACACAAAAAAAGATATTTTGAAGAATGCCGGTAACCAAACAGGCCCTGTTGACTTCCATAGTAGGGAAAAAAATACTCTGGAAGTCAATGGGTGGCGTCAACTGTCTGGTTACCCATATTCTTCAAAATATCTTCTTTTGTGTTCAGCTGAAGAAAGCAACTCATACAGGTTTGGAACAACTTGAGGGTGAGTAAATAATGACCATTTTCATTTGTGGGTGAACTGTCCCTTTATACATTAACATGTATAACCTGAGATAATGTAGATGAGTTCTAGGTCAAACTTTTTACCCATCGGCTTCAGTGCACTCATTGTGATGCAAAGGTGACAGCTTTGCTTTATTACTCACTTATAGTTGTTGTGTAAAGAAAGAAGCTGTTGTTGTTGAAAGTCTTTGTCTGTCCAGTTTACAAGCTTCACCTCACATGCTCGGTTTCTGCCCCCTCACGTCTGAGTGCCATCTACAATTGAGACAAACAAACTCTGTGGAATAGAGAGTGTTTTTGTTTCGTTTTTCCTAATGACCCACAGGAATTTAAAAGTTGTGTCAAGAAAGATTCTGATTAACAGAAGGAAATGGCTTTTTAACATGATTTACAAGTCAAGGTGAATGGCTCCTCCAATTGTTTTCGAGGATTCTCCTCTCATGTGCAGTTCCACGTTAGAGTCTAACCCTCACGTAACCAACGCTTGGTGGTCTGATTTAACAGGTTATTAAACAGAGAGCAATATAACATGACATGGGGCCCATTTAGCAAAGGGGGAGCTGAGTATTATTGTGATAGGCTATTGTCAGGTTGGTGGGGGATGGTGGTGATTGATTCACGTCTGTCTGGCTGGAGGGTAAAGCCATCACTTTGCTGGTTTTGTGCAGCGAAAAGGACAATTTGGCGAGCAGCACAGCAACAGGCCTGCACAAGAGTGAGCATATGGGCCGAATGAGAATGGAGACTCATGAATACTGTGCAGATGTGGGTGAAGGGAGTGGGGAAAAGAAATCAGTCCATATGGTGTTTTAACTACTGTGGATGACCCCCAGCAGGCTACAAGATTCTACTGGCTTTAGATCAGGGGTCTCAAACTCAAATTACCTGGGGGCCACCAGCAAGGTGCTGCTTTCCATCAGGGGCACAACTAATACAGGTGTTTTACAGCCTTTTTTAACTGTTTACAGTTATTGAAGCAGTTTTATTCTGCCACACAGTAATAGTTTTTATTTAATTTAAATAAATCATTTAAAATATTTAAATGTAATACATGTATATCATGCATTTCTTTAGTATTTACATTAAGATAATACCAGTAATTTGTGATCTTGTGTGGATTATTTTTTTTTTTTTTTTTTTTTTTTTTGGTTTCCATGAGGAAAACAGCTTATAAATTATACAGTTTTTTGAAAATGTAAAAATACCGGAAGTGAATTGATGGGGAGGTTTAGGCGATAGAATACACACTTTGTACAGTATAAAACAATGGTCTATGGAAAGTCAAGTCCCCATAAAACATGGAAACCCAACACAGCAATCTTTAATAGAATCAAACCAAAACCGATCATTGCAAAAAGTGCTCTCTATATGGCAGGTGGTTAGAGGGAAAAGGCTTAAAAACTACAGGGCTTGGTGAGGTTAGCCAAAAGTGAAAGTTTTTCCAGAGGTGGAGCATTATGAAGTTAAACTTTTTTTTTTCTTTAAAAAGAAAATCACTAGCATGCTATGGTATCTTATTTGCAAGCAATATGTTGACTTGTGCCACAAATTGTGACAAAGTTTTCAATCTGTATGTGAAGATTGAACAGCTAAAGAGAAAGATACATGAACTGACAGCTTTGCTTGCCAATCTTACATGTATTTAAACCATCCCAAACCACAGACAACAATTATAGAAAACAGACACCCCCTTACACAGAGTCCATCTCTGGCCGTCTGTTTCATATTTACTGTTGCGGTTTCACATACTCAGTGATTTTTGAGACCACCCTTATTACTATAACACAATAAAAAGGCGTATCCTGACTCAGTCCTCTAAGACCCTTGAACAAAAGAGAGGGAATCTTTCCTGTGACAATTTAGCTAGTGGCCTTTAAACTGTCCATCTGTTTGTCTGAGCTCAAACATGGCAGAGACTGACTCCCCCCTTTACCGCTCTCCTTTCCACTCGAGTGAAAGTAATTCGAGTTCAGCAAGATCAGAGTAGGACACATATTAGTTCAAACTGTGCTTTTTTTATTGAAGGTGATAGTGACAATTGCTGTGGTGTTTGTGATTTATTAGCCATGGCTGGCATGCTTTTCTGGCTAATATTTGTTTTTTTTTCCATTCATTCTTTTAATAAACATTGAATATTGTGATTTTATTTCTTAAAGTATATTATTACCATACTTAGTATTAATACTATCTACAATATACTTGAACTGCACTTCGATTTTGAAATGTTTTATTACGTGTAGCCACCACGTCTACTGTGTTTGAGAGGAAAAAGATTTAAAGCTTTGCCTCCATTCATCCACTTGCATATGAATACGTCACTTTTATTTAGGCCCAACAAAAGTGGGTGTTGTAGAGGATCCTGAGTCATCCAGAGTTTCATTTTATGCACTTAATGAAGCGTAAAGTGGGTTTTGAATGGCTTTGGTCAGTCAGTCCCAAAGTTTGAACCCTCTCAGCCTGGCTGACAACAATCAATCAGTTCATCTTTAAGAATGTAAGTTTTCTCAGAGACCAGTGTCTTGTTCCAACACCGTTTTCACAAATAGCTATTATTCCTTAAGCGCAGCGCTGCAACTCTTCAACCCCACCCCCATGATTTTAGGGACAGAATTGCAGTTGACAGCTGAGTTTCTGAATGTCTGAAGAGCTGTGGGTTCATCTCCTGGGCATGTTCGAGCAAAAGCAAGCAAGAGAACTCCGCCTAGGATCAGCTGCACCAGTGCTTGAGCTTTTGTTTTTGAATCCCACGCGTTTCGCGTTGAACTTGTCACCTCAGGGGTTAAAAAATACAATGTATCCATCCAAAATATGTAAAGAGTTTGGGTTTCATTTTATCCCCAGAAGTTATAGCTTCTGATAGCAATGAAATTTCAGCTTTGAACTGACAGTGATCCCACCATCTGTCTTGTTTCCATAGGGGCGATGCATCAACTTTACCCGGGTGAAAGCAGAGGAGCCAAGGTCACCGCCACGCAGCCACCTTCCACCTCAGCCGCCCTCTTCAGACCATCAGCCACTTATGCAGCCCCCGCCCAAAAGACCACCATCCCGGGGACCCTCCATCAACCGCTCACCCCCAAGACCTCCACCAGCCCGGGCCCCCCCAGGCCCCCACGGACCCCCTCCTTCACGACCTCCACCCTGCCCTGGGAACAGGCATTGAGAACAATGGAGGGCCTTCACAGCTACCCTAAAATCTCTCATTCAAATTTGTGATATTTACTAAAGCCACTGGTTTGCCACAGTTTCAGATACATGAGTTTGATGTTGATTTGGAGTGAATGAAATGTGGAGTATGTGTCTGTGGAACACTCTTAAAAATAAAGGTGCTTTATTGGGATATATATAGTTCCATGAAGAACCTTTATTATCCACAACCTTTCCATTCTATGGTCTTTATCATTTAAAAAGGTTCTTTATATATATATTTTTTTTAAATGTTCTTCACATTTAGAAAAATATATATTTTAAGAACTGGTCACTGAAAGGTTCTTTGGGGAACCCAAAATTGTTCTATTCTGGAATCACTGCGAAAACCCTTTTTTGGGACCCTTACTTTTAAGAGTGTGTGTTCTTACTATAAACAGAGGCACTGAAAGAGGGACTGCATCAATGCATGAGATTGTTACACATGCAAAATTAATGCACTTAAGAACGTTGAATGTTGACTTTGGGTATTTGTATTTCAGATTTTGCATGACCTTAGTGTGTCAGTATGACTACATGTTTAAGGATAGTGGAGTGAATACGGTATACATTATGCCCTGTTTTAATTTGTATAATATTAACTGGTCACATCTTTAAAAAGAAAATTTGACTTGCTGTGACTGCAGGGCAGTACAAACCTCTAATTTATTTAGCCTTGAGTTCCTGGTAGGCACTTGAATATAAAATGACAGGGTGTCCTCCACTGGTACTGGACACTTAGCATGATATTTTATATAATATATTTTGTGTTTTGCTTTATGGATCATGGCCTACTATTAATGAGAATACAGCAAGAAAATGTTAATGTTATAAATAATGGTCATGGGTTGGATTTCTATTTGATTTTTTTCTGTAGGCTACCCATTATTCATTTTTTAATATAAATTTGTGTTTTTCTCCTATGAAGAACAATATTATCCCCATTTTTTGTATATGTATAAATGATAGGAATAAATATTCGGTTCTAACATTGTTTGAACTTGTGTTGAACAAGCTTTAGTCAATCACAGTTGTTCACTGGCAGTGAAATGTGCAAAACCCTAAGGTAGTTTATTCAAGCCTGTTTGCTCTTCTTTGAACACCTTTAATTCTACAGATTATTTAAATTTGTGCAAATCTTACAAATACAGCCGAGAAAGCAACACAGCCAGCTTATGCATAAACAAAAGCATGATTTTTGAAGTCATCCTCAAAGAAGTGTCAATTTCCAAGATTGCATCATCTTTCAACATTTTACATGAAGGATTGATTTGTCTGCTCTGTCTTTGTTGTTTATAATTTTTTCAATCAGATAAATGTGGGAGTGTAAAAGTAACAAAAATCCTTGTATGATGTGAATCTATATAAAAACAATATCCATACTAATGCTTAGCCAGATTCTACAGATAATGAATTAGAATGAGAAACTAGGAACTGCATGGTTTAGCTTTATTTTTTTGACTCCCTTTATTTCCACACATAACTTAGTTCACCTCATTCCGCTCTGTAAGGAATTAATACTCAGCAGGAGCTTGATTCACATCATGTAACATGACATGATTCATATGGTCTGATGACTGCAGCTCCTTTGGCTGGGTGCACCGAACACTCACGAGAAACATCAATGTGTTGACAGTGGCCACAAAACGTGGAGCCCTGTGGCAGCACTGGGGATGTTCCCATTACAGGCACTGACAGCAACACATTATGACTAATATCACTCTGCCTGCTGTGCTGTGCTGTGACAGCATTTTGTACCAAAGGAGGTTCATTCAGTGACCACACTTAAACCTGCACCTGTAAAATACAGTCTATAGCCTATTCCCCATATCAGATTCAATCTTAAAAAGTATGAATGGAAATTATTTTAGCATGCATCTGAATGCATTTACACAAACGTACTCCCACAAATGTACTCCTACGCTCCTAGAATGAATTTCACGTCCTTGACTTCTCACTTTCTTGTTAAGTGAAACAGTGCCCTCTCTTGGCCAAAATCACTGCAGTACAATGAGTACATCAGGATTCTCCGACATTTGAATATCTATTAATTGCAACCTGGCTTTAATTCTTTGTGATGGTAATACGAATACCATAACTACCTAAATATACAAATTAGGCCTTTATTTGACTGAAAGGTAAAAAAAAATCCCCCAAAACGGTAATTTTATGACTAAAATTTAGTGAAAAGAAGCCACCACACTCACAGTCTGTTAGTTATTGAAAAGAAAACAAGATCTCACAGGACGTCTTGTTCATGGCAAACCTTTCGTAAAAGCCTCTCTAAATAACGATTTGCATTAAAATGCTATGTTGGTGTTTATACCTGTGGTAAGAAGACACAGTGACACTGCTAAACTGATTCAGATAAAGCTACATGCAAAACGCCAGTGTTTACTTTAAAAAGACAGAATAGATGTCTTATGAAGTCTGAACTAACGTGGCTACAAATGTTTTACAGAACACAGAAGCAGATTTCAGCCAATGAATCATGATGAATCATAATTGTGAGATAAAAAGTTACAATTATGAGATAAAAAATCATGAAAGTCAGAATTATGACCAATATCATAATTTTAATTAAATTATTTAGATTAAAAAGTCGAAGTTGACATACTATGTCATAATTATGAGGGGACAAGGTCCAAATTGATATAGGCCTACTGTCATAATTAAGCCTATAATTATGAGATAAAGTAATTACAGGTCAATTAGCCTAAAACAAAGTCAAAATGATTTACTAAATCGTAAGAGATAATATGCATCCATATGCCATATATGAGAATGTCAATATACAGTGAGGAAAATACGTATTCGAACACCCTGCTATTTTGCAAGTTCTCCCACTTAGAAATCATGGAGGGGTCTGAAATTGTCATCGTAGGTGCATGTCCACTGTGAGAGACATAATCTAAAAAAAAAAAAAAATCCAGAAATCACAATGTATGATTTTTTAAACTATTTATTTGTATGATACAGCTGCAAACAAGTATTTGAGCACCTGAGAAAATCAATGTTAATATTTGGTACAGTAGCCTTTGTTTGCAATTACAGAGGTTAAACGTTTCCTGTAGTTTTTCACCAGGTTTGCACACACTGCAGGAGGGATTTTGGCCCACTCCTTCACACAGATCTTCTCTAGATCAGTCAGGTTTCTGGGCTGTCGCTGAGAAACACAGAGTTTGAGCTCCCTCCAGAGATTCTCTATTGGGTTTAGGTCTGGAGACTGGCTAGGCCACACCAGAACCTTGATATGCTTCTTACAGAGCCACTCATTGTGTGCTTCAGGTCATTGTCATGTTGGAAGACCCAGCCTCGACCCATCTTCAATGCTCTAACTGAGGGAAGGAGGTTGTTCCCCAAAATCTCACAATACATTGCCCTGGTCATCCTGTCCTTAATACAGTGCAGTCGCCCTGTCCCATGTGCAGAAAAACACCCCCAAAGCATGATGCTACCACCCCCATGCTTCACAGTAGGGATGGTGTTCTTGGGATGGTACTCATCATTCTTCTTCCTCCAAACACGGTTAGTGGAATTATGACCAAAAAGTTCTATTTTGGTCTCATCTGACCACATGACTTTCTCCCATGACTCCTCTGGATCATCCAAATGGTCATTGGCAAACTTAAGACAGGCCTTGACATGTGCTGGTTTAAGCAGGGGAACCTTCCGTGCCATGCATGATTTCAAACCATGACGTCTTATTGTATTACCAATAGTAACCTTGGAAACGGTGGTCTCAGCTCTTTTCAGGTCATTGACCAGCTCCTCCCGTGTAGTTCTGGGCTGATTTCTCACCTTTCTTAGGATCATTGAGACCCCACGAGGTGAGATCTTGCATGGAGCCCCAGTCCGAGGGAGATTGACAGTCATGTTTAGCTTCTTCCATTTTCTAATGATTGATCCAACAGTGGACCTTTTTTCACCAAGCTGCTTGGCAATTTCCCCGTAGCCCTTTCCAGCCTTGTGGAGGTGTACAATTTTGTCTCTAGTGTCTTTGGACAGCTCTTTGGTCTTGGCCATGTTAGTAGTTGGATTCTTACTGATTGTATGGGGTGGACAGGTGTCTTTATGCAGCTAACGACCTCAAACAGGAGCATCTAATTTAGGATAATAAATGGAGTGGAGGTGGACATTTTAAAGGCAGACTAACAGGTCTTTGAGGGTCAGAATTCTAGCTGATAGACAGGTGTTCAAATACTTATTTGCAGCTGTATCATACAAATAAATAGTTAAAAAATCATATATTGTGAATTCTGGATTTTAATTTTTTTAGATTATGTCTCTGACAGTGGACATGCACCTACGATGACAATTTCAGACCCCTCCATGATTTCCAAGTGGGAGAACTTGCAAAATAGCAGGGTGTTCAAATACTTATTTTCCTCACTGTAGAAGCAAAACTATGAAAGCCCGTTTCAATCAAAAAGTAAATATTTGGTAAATTCTAATGTTAATGTCGGCTTTATGATAATTGTTTAATCAAAAAAGTCAAAATGATGACATACCAGGTCGTAATTAAATTTTTTGACTGTCGTAATTGTATCTCAGTATGTGAAATTTTAACTTTTTGTTATAATTATGATTCAATTTGTTAATGTCCACTTTTTACATCATGATATCAATGTTGTTGGGTTTTTGTATGTAGCAGAATGGGCTTCCATAGTTTTGGTCTGGTGTACATTCACAATGCATAAAAAAAAATCCTTAATAGGTTTTTGTCATGCATTGTCAATGAAAGATGGCTCTTAAAACCAGCTGTAGTGGCTAAAGCCAGCAGACACCACCATAAACATGAGCTTGTATCACTCTACTCTCACAGGGACCATCAGGGAAAATCCAGTCGAGCTTATTGGAGTAAGAGGACACGTCTGACCTCCAGCAGACCTCATTCAGTCTCTCACAGCTGGGATCTACGTTAACACCACCAATATCCTCTGCAGAAAACCTGTGGTACACAATATCAATCACTGTGGCATTTATGAGATTTGAGACTTTGAAGGGCACTTGGGAATTACTTTATTAAAGCGCATTTTGAATGATTTATAAATAAAACAACATTGTTTTACAATGGAAACATGATAATAATGTAAAGGCAGAAAGCATAAGGCAGTATGGGATTGTTTAAAAAAAAACTGCATGATCTCATGATTGATGTCATTTTCTTTCATGTGTATTGATTAGAACATCTCAGATGTAAAAAAGTACAAAGCATCAAATGAATGATGGAAAAGCAGATAAACATCCATTTGTAAAGAAAAAGATTCACTCCATACTATTTTCTGAACATTTTATTTTCTGTCCAACATAGCAAGTACATAAATACATTATGTAGCAAACGCTATTATCATACTGCTATTTTCTCATATTCCAGCTACAGCAAACATCAACTAGGACCTCTTGAAATCATCATTAAAAGAGACTTCCACAGGAAGTTCACAAAGCATTTGCACACACTCTAGGTTTTAATTTGATCATGCCATGTAAAATGAGGCCAGATCTAGGAAGACCACAACAGGAACACATTTTAGGCTTTCCTCTTCTTCAGTATTTTTGTTCCAGAGAGCGCTCCTTTCTTGGCCCCTCTGACCATGCCTTTGAACTGGCCTTGGAGTTTGGCCTTTTTCCTGTTAAAGTTAAGTCAGGTTTGATCAGCTGCATCACTGGTATATTTAAAGAGAAAGCGTGCAAGGACAGAATCAGTCCCTTACCTGCGGTTGAGCTTGGACTTCTTCAAAGGAACGTAGGCATATGGGTCACACTTGCCTTCCTTCTTAATATCCCCTTTTCCCTTCTGCAATGAACAGAGAGGTTAAGCAGAGATCCTTCAAATGTTCATTGTATATGTTGTCTATTAAATATCTAAGGCTCCTCACCTTAGATTTATACTCTGTCCCAAACTCTGGTCCCGCACCCAGAGGCCTGTGGATTCCAATGCCACCAGCTGAGAAGTTCAACAATACATAGAAATGTTAACATTTTCAGAAACATTATATATTAATTTGTTATAACAATTCATCATTACATTATAGTATAATGTTATGGTTTACTTGTGTTTTGGCAGTAATTAATGCAAAAGAATCAATGTACCATGGTATTATGATTTCTTAGACATGGTACCACAGTCATTTATTTATTTGTTTATTTAACAAGTACCATGGTAATTCCACTATTCTTTGAAGTACCTTGGATTGCAATGGTATGAATACAGTAAATATTCAGTTGAATGACAAGTAACGGATTTTAATAAATCTGAAACATGTCAGTGTATTTAATTTTGCACATCCTCTAAGGCCTGTTCACACCAAGGACAAGTATTATAATAACAATAAAGATAATCGTTCTAAAAAGAATAGCAGTTCACACACACAATAACGACACAGAGAAACGATATCATTGGAATCACTTTCACAACAATTTTTTTCCAGCTGATGAATGATAGAAAGATTGACAGCCAATTAGAATCCATCCTGATTTAAAAAGCTAGAGAATTTAAAGTGGCAGACAATAAAACTACAGCTCTGCTTACTATAAATTCACAATTGCACTATGCTAAGTTATGATTTTATATGGTTTTAATATATTGTGTAGCCTTATAAGAAAACAGTCTAATAATGCGGTTATTGGATTCTTATCCATGGAATGCGGCACTTCTGGTATTTTGCTGTTACTTGACACAGGTAAATTCCATTCAAGAATTTATTTATTTTTTAAATCAAGTACTCTAATCGAGGAATCATGACAGCCATAGTTATACATTAGTGTGGACACAAATTTATAGTTATCGTTCCTTACACTATAGCACAGTCCTTTTTTTTTTGAAATGAGACAAAATGATTATGAATTATGTTGTCCTACCTGAATATTTCATCGTAGGTTTAACATCCATGTCCTCATCTAGATCGTCATGCATTTGCCTCTTTGGATTCTTCCTCTGTGCAACAAAGAAAAATTGACATCACACACTACAAAACCTTTTTGTACATTTCTCAATTCTAATTATGAAGAAAGTGAAAAGCATAAAAACACCCACAGTTTTGATTCCCGCCTCTTCGAGGACATCATCCATTTCAGCGTCTGGAGGGATATATGCATATTAACATACAGTGGTTTATTACAATAATAAAGGGGAGTCAAACTTCAGCTAAAATGATCATGTCCCACCTTTAGCTTTGTCATCATCATAATCATCCTTCTCTTCTTTGATGATCAATCGACCATCGGATGTCACCTTGAATCCATGCTCAGCTCTGTTAGCCTTCTTTAGGTTAGGGTTGGTGGCTAAATCAATAAAAATGAGCGATATACACAAGATATATTAATGTACACGATTCATTTAATTTGATCATGACTGAATCTAACTGAACATATGTTAAGATCTCTTACCCAAAACTCTCTGCGCTGCTTTTGGATCGAGGAAGTTGAGTGGTTCGTCGGACACACCTTCCTTTAACCAGGCCTGGCCCTTCTTTTTCATTGGCTTCTTCACCCCCTTCTTGGGCTTCTCGTCTTCATCAGAGTCAGCAGAATCAGTCTCAGCCAGAATGTCCTCAATACTGCAAGGAGACAATGGACATTAATCCGGAAACATGTGAAAACTGCATTTTATTTTCAAAACGCATCCCCATCCACACTAGCATATTCCAAAAGTTGCTCACCCACAGTGAAATGTCTGAAAAAGCTTAAATCCCCTTACTGCACATATGTGACCCTGGACCACAAAACCAGTCGTAAGTCGCACGGGTATATTTTTAGCAACAGCCAACAATACATTGTATGGGTCAAAATGATCGATTTTTCTTTTATGCCAAAATCATTCGTATATTCAGTAAAGATCATGTTCCATTAAGATATTTTGTAAATTTCCTACCGTAAATATATATAAAAAATATTTTTGTGAGTGGATGCAGCAAAATCGCGCAAAAAGAGTCAGAAAACACGCCTAAAAAACTTCGCTCGCTGCTAAGTTTGGTATCGTTGTCAAACTTAGATTTCCCACTTTCGGTTTCATAACTCTCCACAACGTCATTAGAGCAGTAAGCCAATAGAGAGCGTTAAAACAAAACTTTCTCATGTAAAAAAAAAAACAGTTTTCTTCTTAGCAACGGCCTGCTACAGCCCTTCTCATTGGCTGGCGACTTCTTCGCGTGCACAGTGTACACAATCCGCAATGGTTACGGTGCAAGCCATGGATTCTGAGATAGCGCGTTTGCTCAATTTAAACTTTAATGACAGCAATAATGTAACGAACATAGTAAATTATTTTTTCGAAAATGATTGGGAAGATGATACAGAATGTCCAGAGACCGGCTTGGCAAAGGATATGCCCTGGAAGACGACGAATTCGATCAATGTGTGGATCTCTTCAATTGTATATGTTCCTAGTGAAATGTGATGCGATCTGGTAAATGCCACCACATGGTGAAATTTGACATAGCCTATTACAGGTTTTGATAATCTGTTTTCCAAATCATCCATAATTCATTGATTAAAATGACGATTTTTTCTCTCTCTCCGTGCGTGTTCTTAAAGTGAAAGACAGTCTTTTCAGCTTGCCACTATAAATCGCAATTTTCTGCACTAAACTTGTAAATTTTCCCAAGATATATTCAAAGAGGATAGACAAGATGTTATAGAATAATAATTTAATGAAAACCCAATTTTGACAAAAAAAACTGACATTCGATCTATTTTTAGACCTTACTGAAACCGTACCAGCGCGACAGCAGATGGGTTTGCCTAGATCGCATTACAAATAGGCTATTTTAATGAGATTTTTTGTGTGTATAAAGGTTTAGTTGTGGTAAATCAATGGTGTGAATTTTATTTATTTCCCTTCATTAGTAATATGCATAGCTAAGGACTTAATTTGGACAACTTTAAAGGCGATTTTCTCAATATTTAGATTTTTTGCCCCATCAGATTCCAGATTTTCAAAAGGTTGTATTTCGGCCAAATATTGTCATATCCTAACAAACCATACATCAATGGAAAGCTTATTTATTCAGCGTTCATGTGATGTATAAATCTCAATTTAAAGAAAATGACCCATACGACTGGTTTTGTGGTCCAGGGTCACATATGAAACCTTAAAAGCTCATGAGATGACACAGCGAGAGCAGTCAAAGTTCTCACTATTCTTCTGGCACAATCACTATATTAGTAAAATATTCAACCAATCCCTGTTGAGCACAGGTCGCACTCAAAATCTTATGTTTTGCCACAGGACAGCAATTGAGAGTACATTGTCTCATCTTTGCAGGAATGCAATATGAAGATTCTACAAAGGAACATTCATCTTTAGCAACACTGAAAGTAAATAGCAGACAACAATGCCGGTATAACCATAGATATCATAGGTACAATATGCATCATCGTTTTCGAATACCTGTTTTCACGGTCCACACTACAACACTACAACAGTCTCAGTGTAGACGGAAGGTCAAAATGGAGAGGAAAAGGATGCGTTTTTAAACGAAAACTTATTCGTGTGGACAAGGCCAAATAATAATAATAAAAATACACTATCAAGCACTTCTGTCCAGCACTGTCAGCTAAGCCCTAAAATATTTCCAGATGAACACCACATAAAACAGCCACATTACTCAATCATAAAGCAAAAGATTTCAGTTGAAAAATCTGTACCTCTCTCCTTTCACTTTAGGTGATTCGTCCTCAGTGTCCGAGTCGTCCCCTTCTGTCTTGATCACGAGTTTGCGTCTCTTATTTCTGGCCTCTGTTTTACGGATATTCACTAGGACCTTGTGTTGTTCGGCTGGCAACATGCTTTTGACCAGCTCAAATCTGAACACATATTACATTACAATCATACAAGGTTTATAGAATAAAATAAAAAAACATAGAAAAGGGCTGAGTGGTTATGTTTAATGGTTAGCCGCAAAGCTTACCCAAATTTCCTAATCAATTTGGTGTAAATGCTCTTAAGTTTCCCCCTAAAGTGTCTTCGCATATCATTCATATTGTTGATGCCTTCCATCTGCAAAATGATAAGAGAAAAAAAGGAAAAAGAATCAATAACATGATCATTTTATTAGACACTTCTCAGACATGTTCAAATATGAACTTGAAAACACACTCTCTCTTCCTCACTTACAATAACATTAACATGGCTGGCTAAAATCTTGACATCTAGAGAAAACAGGAGAACTTTTAGGAAGCCAAGTAAGGCCTTGACAATGTCTCGTGTCCTGCTGGCAAGCAGAAGACAGACATGTTGTAGCAGCATCTCCAATGATGACACGTCTATGGAATCTGCAGAAAAAGACCAGATGATATTTCCACATTTATTTTTGCTCTACAATCAAACAATGATTACAAACATTTAAATTATTCTTATCACTATAGTTTCACTTTTTCCTGCAGAAAATGTTAGTGATTCCCAACAAAACAACAGAATGAGATTAAGTATTGGTCACTCTCACCTTTGTAATGGAACACCAGCCTGGTTAAGGCAAGAACTGTGCAGGTGATCATCGTTACAGAGCCAGTAAGTCCAATGTACACATGGTCTAAATACTCCTTTATGGCATCTGACAACACATTATGATAGGTAACTATTTCAGCTCTTTTTTTTATTAGACAATATACTACTAAATAACAGAAGATTTGTACTAAGAGGGATCATACAGCATTTCAAACAAAACTGACGAGGATAAAATACACAAAAAAGCCAAAGGCTTATTACCAAAATGTAAGAACAGATCATATATGGAGAGAAATCACCATCAAGTTCAGCATCTCACTCTACATCACTTTTAAATGAATGATAACAAAGCTATTTTTTAAACTTCTTTTCTAAAAACTCTTTCAACTTTGATCTGCTTTTAAACAGCAAAGTAAATTATTCCAGGCTATAGCACTAGTATATAGAAATACATTTCTAGTGTGAGTGAATTTCTTCACTCAGCAAGATATATTTCAGTAATGAAAATAAAAATATATAGGATTTTAGCTTCACCTTTTGGGTCCCCACAAAACCGCAAAAATGCATGGCCAATCTCAACCAGAAGAGAGTAGGCGTTTTTGCGGGCACCGATAGACATTTCCTTTGTGCAAAGAATCACCTAAAAACACAAAAATCCCAATATTATAGCTTTTATAAAAAATAACACTCAGATTTAAGACTTTGCGGTTAATGCGCATTTAAATACGGAGTAAAATTAATTAACAGCATGTACTTAAATATAGGATTAGGGTTGTAATTATGGTTAATTTCCAGTTATACAACTGTTATGGTAAGTACATGTAACAAGGACACTAAAATAAAGTGTTACCGACTGAGCTCCATGCCAGACGTACCTCAGGAAGCAGAGCAGTAATAAAATCACGGTGCTCTTCATTGATCTGCTTCACTATGTGAATCAGACACTTGAGTCTAGGCTGAAAAATTAAACAAAATAAATCAATAAAAACACCACATATTATTCCATTACACATTCTCAGTGTAAATGTGATTACTTGATAGTGTTTTTTTCATGGCTCTCACCCGTTTGGCAGATGAGGCCGCAGACTTCAGGCTGCCCAGCAACATTGCCTTCAGCTGCTCGAGATTCGCCAGAACAAAAGCCTTACTAGAGCTTTTCTCTCCTCCACACATCTCCTCCAGCACTCTGTAGGCTTTTTTCTGGATGCTAGATTCCTTGCTCTATAAACACAAATGTACAGAGACAAACATTAAATGAAGTACACTCATAATGCAAAGAGTGAAAATATGGTTTAAAATGGTAATAGGAAGATTCTCACCTCCACCAAAGGTTTAATCAACTCAAATGTCTGGGTCATAGATGGTTCATCCACAAATGGAGCCATTGCAACAATCAGGTCGATAACTGCAAGCCTACAAAATATGAGCCACTTATTTTCCAATGCAAGATGTAAACCTATTCCAGTGAAACTCTACACGCTTTTTAGGATGAAACTCAAACATGTGGTTTCAAATTATGCATTATTCAGGTTTCCATTTATGTTTCTGCCTTTTTATACGAGTCTCAAAGAAAGACAGCTGAATTACCGTGTGAAGTTGTCCGAACTGTCGAGTCTCTCCGAGGCTTTGTGCAGGAATGTGCACACCATCTAAATCAAAAGGAATTTTTTTTTTTTTACAACTGACAACAAGAGCAAACTTGCAATGATGTAATTTTACATTTATGCATTTGGCAGACCACATCCATTGCATTCAAGGTACACATTTTATCAGTTTTTGCTTTACCTGGGAATCAAACCCATGATATTGGCGTTGCTAATGGCATGCTCTACTGTTTCAGCAACAGGAAGGCCAGAATGTAATTCTTACAATGATGATGTTTTAGGGGTGGGTGATTTTCCCAAAATGTCATATCACGATGTTAAAACAAACGATCACAAACCACGATGTGAATCGCGATCTTCCCAATTGTACTATTGAGAATATCAAGACTGGAACAAGCCTTATGGACTGATCTATTTGCACAACTTAAACTCAGTATTTATTGCATTGTACAATCAGTTGTCAAAATAGTCATTAAATTAGTGGTCGACCGATACTGTTTTTTGAAGGCTGATGCTGACATCTTAAAAGAGCAGACTGGCCAAAATAATATGAAAGTAAATTATATGAATCTTTAAATTAAACCGACTTGCTTTACATTGTAACTTCTTGATTCTTGTAATTATATTAGAGTATTTTTCACAAATAAAGAAATTATTTGGGAAAAAAATATGAATAAAAAGTAATGTCAGTAATATTAACTCGGTAATGTTACGGCCTCAGCCATATGAGTGTTGTATTTGTTTCGTGCTCGGATTAGTTTTTTTCTCTTTCTTCAATGAGTGCTAGGCTCCGCCCCTGCGCACCTGTGTCCCGTTGCTCTAATGGCTCCTGCTGAGTATATAAGGGAGTGTGAAACAGAAGGAGACACACAGCGGTGAATTCCGTGCATGTCATGATGTCCAGCCATTGAAGACAAGTTGTGTTCTGTGTTGTTCTTTTGGTTTGATCTATTGGTTAGTCTCTGTTAAGTATATTTTGAATTTTGTATAGTTTAAGTGTCATTGTTACATGTGGGATGTGGAGAAAAAGAGACGTGAGTGTGCAATCATTTATTAATTTTACAATAAATGTGTAAATTTGCCTTTTGCCTCGCATCTCCTTTTATGTTGCTAAGCCCTGAATCAACGAGTGTTTTTAAAAACAGGGGTTCGTAATAGTAATCGCACAGTAAAGCGTTGATGTGGGCTACAAATGCGCACTTCAGAATATCTGACAGCTGGATTCGACTAAGCCTGCAAGGTTTGTGAAATTAAACGTTTATTAGATATTCAAAGATTTGTTTAAATTACATAAATGCGCATATGCTGAATGTAAATGAGAAAGTATTAATAGTGTTTGCCTTTATGTTACTAATAATATAAAAGCAAACGCTATGATACTCTTTTGTATACAGTTTACATTCTTTGTTTAACAGTTCTATTTAGTAATGTATTTCCACAAAACAGAGACCACAACTAATGAAGGCAAAGAACGTGACCGCTGTGCTCAGGCGCAGGAGTTCGCAGAGCCGTCAAAATAAAAGTCTGAATATTATGAGGACATAAGATCACAATCTCTACGATTCGCTTGAAAAGTATTTTGTGGACGTCTTCAAGATTGATCACGATATAATAACATTGGTTTCCCCACCCCTATGACATTTATTTGTAAATACGGTAGATGTATTTACCGTCTGGTCTGTGATGTCGAGGTAAACTCTGATTGTCTCAAGGACAGCCATCCTAGCAGATGCCATCTCTCCGGGTTTAGGCTGCTGACTATAGACATTAAACAGGATAGGAAGGAAGTTCTTGGAAAAGCGAATTAATTCAGCCTTTTCTTCCTCTGCAGATTTAAATACACAAACATAAATCTCAATGAGCAGTCATCAGTGAAAATGAAACCAAAGCAATGCACAGAAAAGAAAGAGCTGTTCAGATTTTGAGACTAATGTTTTAATATTCACAGCTGACTATTAAAACTATCGGCTGACCTGTCTCACAGCTCTTGATGAGAGTCCGCAAGGCCTGACAAATGCACAGGCGGAGGTCAGGGCGATCATTGAGGGCCATACCCAGAGACCGAGCAATGCCCTTAAATGATGCCAACAAATCGGTGGGTTTAGTGCAGAATCCAGGTAACATAGTCCAAATCTGTAAACACAAATACATTTAAATGATAAAACTATATAAGGCAGCTGTCACTATAACAACGAATGCACGGATCCAATATACTGACACTCATGCAATATTTTTCACAGGTTTTGATCATTCTGATCAAGGTATAAGTAAGATTATTAAATTAATAGTTAACCCAAAAATGACTGATCTGTTTGGGTCAACTACCCCTGCTTTTTCAGATATACATTGTGAATGGCAGATTACTCTGACCATAACTGTGACAAAATACCTGCATCTGTAGAGTCTGATACACTTTTGCCATCAGTTTCTGTCCTGACTGCTCCAGTTCATCAGCTGATATATGAGAAAATAAATGTTGATTGATAAGCATGTGCATTTAATACAGTAATACAGACACTAAGCAACCTTTGATTTACAATAGGGGTGTGAACCTACACCTCACGGTTCGGTTCGATTACGATTATCATGTCATCAATTCAGTTCAATTCGATATCACGATGCATTGCGATGCACCGCATCCTCGATTTTCAATTTTACTTCAAAGTGATGTTGTGCGTGCGTGTTCGGGAAGTCGCAGTGACATTCCAGTTTAAGTTTCAAGGGAGTAACATATGTTTATGCCATTAAGGAAATTAAATTCTGTCAAATCAATTTTGTTTTAAAGAAATGTTCATTTAAAAGCAGCGCTCATTCATCAGTGTATAATGTTACCATAGAGATGCGCGCATCAACCGTCGGCGAGTCCGCTGTTGATGGCGACGATTATCCATTTATAATCACGCATAACACAGAGAAAAAGTAATTTGACCATCGGGTGCGGATACTTAAATCAGAGAACATTGGGGCGGGTGGATGATTTGTTTTTGGCTGCGGATTCGGGTGTCATTGGAGCTCATCCACTGTGCCAGGCGTTAACAGCTCGGGGTGAAAACGGCTAACGTGGTTTATCAAGTTAGTGGTATTACCTCTTGCATATTCTATTTGTGCATGACGAGCGCACACAGCACATGTCTTCTCCAGGTCGTGCTTAACAGGTTGTTTATAAAAGCCGAAATGTGCGCAGATGTAGGCTTTTAAAGTAGTTTGAGGATTTTTAATTACTTGCACTCGCGTCTCACCTCCCTCTGCCACTGTATGCTACCGCGACAAAGCACATCCGTGACAAATGACGTCAGAAAAGCGTCAGTACACTAAAATCAGTTACGGTCTATTACTGAACCGATACCGAATCGTCCTCATCTGCATCGCAGAAACGATTAATTTCGACACCCCTAATTTACAATGTAAACCACAGTGTCTGTGTGTCCATTACAAACCTGTCTGTTTGAGTTTGCATGCCAGAGGGAAAAAGTGTGATGTGAAGTAAGCCAGCTGAGTGTTCTTCACGTGATCTCTTATGACCGGGATCAGCCAGCTGCGCGGGAACTCAAGGTCATCACTGTAAACAAACAAATACACAACACATTTCATCACATTAATAACTTAATTTTTCATTCAAAGTAGGGCTGCATGATTAATCGCAATTTACATGTAACCGCACTTAAATCGAGCTGTCTTATCGCGATTTTGAAATCACAAAGGCTGCGATTATCTTTTATGAGCGTCATCATTGATGTACGGCTCTGTAAACGCTGCTCCATCTGAAAGCACTGAGTTTGAGTCTCTTATAACGTGCATTTGAAAAAGCAACATCTTTCCAAACATGAGAAGCATTTATGAACCTCTTGTCCAACAAAAGACAACATTTAATAACATGCACTTACTCCAAACTCACTTCATAACGACAGATGAGCATAATTTGTGAGATGACGTGGCTTCTTACACAGGATAAGGCAGTCGTGTATTTATAAGTCATGTTTAAACAAAGCATTTCAATCTTCTGTACTTTTATTGTACTTCTCTGGCAGGGCATTTTATCGTGTCTGAGTGAGAGTGCCCTCTGGCGTTCAAATGGAGCAGCATTTACTACCGGTCAGCCAAGAAAGCAACCGGAGGCTGTAGTTTCAGGACCCCAGTTCTGGGACCGCAGTTCAAGGACCCTAGTTTTTGGTGACAGCGCCACCTACAGAACTGGATCACCAAAAACACTAATTTTACTCCTTTCGCAGACGGCCCCAGATTATTGTTGTTCTACATTCACCACTCGCAGACGGCCCCAGATTATTGTTGTTCTACATTCATCACTCGTTAAAACATCACACTCTTACTTATTTTATCTGGACAAACTGAGCATCATTATAAAGATTTAAGACTCCAGCTTCGATAGTTGGCCACTGTTTATGATAGAACTGGTTAGCAGTGACATTCATTTCTTAATTTATGACAGGAGTGCAAAGTAACTCACTCTGTTCCAGTAATGAGGAGGGGCACCGCGTTCAGAACCACCTCTGGACCCATGCTCTCCACCGCACTGCCCACAGCCAGATCCAGCTCCCCAGAGAAGGGGAACTGAGGGGTGGCCCGCAGGTCACTGAGAGACTCCAGACTCTGAAGATCACACACAGATAATAAACTATCAAGGAAACAAACACACAAACTAAAGAGAAAAAAATTAATAACACTTACAGACGTTTTTAACTACTATGTACTTGCAATAAATTTAATGTTCATGTTGTATTGCAAAACACTTTTGCTGCTATTGAGGTGGTTTAGAGACAAGGTTAGGGACAGGTTTGGTGGTTTGAAGGGTCAAAAATGAAATGTAATTATACAAATTAATCACAGCTGTAATTACATGCAGGTAATTTCGATACATATATATATATATATATATATATCTCACATCACAGTTTGGTACAGCAGGGGGAGAAAACTAGAGTCCGACTGATTTATCGGTCTGCCGATTTGAGCCTGTCGCAGATATATCGGTATCAGCATATATGACGCAGACATTTTTTTTACAGAACATATAACATGGATAAAATGCTTGTAAATTGTGTAACTACGTAGTTTGTCGAGCAGAGCGTGCTCCATTGTTTGCGAGGGCGACCCATGTCGCTGTAGTGACGCCAGCCAACCGTTTCACTTCAGTAAAAGGAGGTCTCTTCTTCAGACATGGTGTAAGATGCGCACACATTAGCTTCCACTCAACTGACAAGGAATGAAACAAGGAATGGCCTTTTTACTCATTGTGAGTAAAAGACGGGGACATTGTTTATTTACTTTATAGCATTGGTCTCATCAGGTAACAACATAGCGTCAACAAATCACCATTCAACAGACTCATGCCACCACCGCACTGGTAACTAGTTAGCAACTTAGTTAAGACACCGCTTGACTGCTGCTGCCTGAACAAGACACCGAACGCGATGCGACAAAAGACAGTTGAGCCCATTGAAATCAGTGATATTGTCTACACTGGATGTGGCGCGAAGCGAGCGACAAATCTCTGACAGTAAACTGATGCTTCGTATTATTTATGACGTACTGACGCAAAGGACAAATGCTTTGTAACGGGCACTTTGCCGCGTCCAGGGTAAGCAGCTGTTGTGACGCGAGCGACAACGGCCGCGTCCGGTGAGGACACAGTGTCAGCCCATTCTGCCGCTACGTTACAACATCAAGCAATATTCTGATAATTTATATAATTATAACACTTTATATAGAGCCATTTTGCATAATGAGTAGTTTCATGTTTAGTACATTTTGCTGACTACTTATTTAAAATAGTATTTAAGTGAAAGTATTGTACATATGTAATTAAACATGTTTTAATTATGGTATTATTACTTTTACTTCCTCCACTGGTAGAGACTAGAGGAATTAAGACTAATAATAGAAGATAACAAGGTTTTGCCAGTGACACTTTTGATATATTTATTGATACAAGTTATTTTATATATAACGTGACTAAATAAAAATTCAGTTTTTGCATTAAATATGTTTTTACACCAATTCGTTGTTGAAATATAATCATTACACACTGGATGTCATTTTCAAAATACATTAAATAATCAAGACATCACTAACAGGTTAAGCACATATTTAGCGAAAGAGTTCCTTTCTCTAGCTGACTAACAAGCTGTGGACACAATGACTTGCTTGAGATAAATGCAATGCTATGTGGGATATTGTTTACATCATACATGATGTTTTCCTAATTCTTTCCGCCGTTGAAACACTGATTGAACGATTACACAAGATATAATACGTTTCAGTAAGTTGTACTGTATCTTTCAACATGTTTATTCATGTATCTTCCAATGTTCTTTCATGTTTATTAGGAAGAGGATCAGTTTAAGCAGCAGCTCGCACAAAGCTCAAGTGAACATGAGGCGCTGTATAGTGATCCGTCACGCCACATTAAAGTGTCAAAATGGCATTTATTGTTTGAATGTCGTGATAAATTGAACATAATTCGTAAAATGACACTGTTTCTTATCGAAAGTATCAAAAAGCGGAGCTTATTGTGATTAATGGTGGTTAGGCTACAATGCTTGTACACATAAGACACATGATAATTTGCGGGACAAATATGTGCACTGTTACTATTTAATCAAATGTCAAGGAAGAAATTGTTTTTTTCTCTCTCTCTCCCCCCAATATACCTTTATCATGAAAGGATGAGCCTGTTTTCCTGCAGCTCGGTAGAAGCAGCCCAGGATCTGCAGTACAAACGGCCAAGAGGCATGAAAACGATAGGACAACCCTTCCTCCACAGTACTGAAAAAGAAAAGGGGTCAGATTTTAGAAAGACCAGGCTCTAGAAGAGGACATGACATTAGGACAGATGGGGGTCACAGGTAGGCTCACTGAAACATCTTTACGATGCAAGCTCCATTTCCAGTTGATGTGTTTTTAAGAACAGGTTCAATCTCTTCCATTCGTGCAGCTACACACTCATTTATCAGAGTCTGGAGAGAGAGGAAAAAATAGAACAAAACTAAGACAAATTCACTTATGAGAAATATGATTACGCTGCTTATAGACAATATGTGGCAAACCTTCAGAGTCTGTGTTGCAGCAGAGACGACTTGCGTGTGCGAGGATAGAAGACACGCCATGGTGACCGAGAAGAGGCGAGGAAGATGACCGAGACTCAGAGAGCTCTGTAAACTAGAGCCCAAAGATAATGGAATGAGAAAGATTCCTCACCAAGCTAGCAAACAAAACACTCAGTACTGGAAAAGGCCTACCTGGAGAGATGAACATGGGCTTTTTCCATTACAGCAATCCATGCTAGTAAAGGCTGCAGATCATTCTCACTAGGAACATAGTCGTATAAAGCCTGGAAGAAAGGTGTTGATAGATATGTCAATACACACATTTGAAGATGATAAAATTAAGGGGGCAAAAATCAGATCATGGAATCCAGCACAATATCTTCTGTGTTCATATGCATGAGTTTATTGTATCAATTATGACACTCACTGTGATGATCTGGGCATTGAGCTCTGCAGACATACTGGAAGGACTGGGTTTGCTGCTGAAAAGCTTGTGGAAAGCCTGCATTGCATTTGCAGTCACCAGCTTCAAAGGATCAGAGGCAGGTGTTAAGAATTGATATCAAATAAAAATGACAGAAATGTGAGTTAAACTGCTCTCTCACCACATGGCTCAGGGTCATGACACGGAGAAGGGTCTCACAGCAAGACTTGACCGAGTTCAGGGGGAATGCAGACAGCAGTTCTTTCAGCAGACCCAGCACATGGAGAGTGGTTGTGTCTTCTTTGTTGCCTTGAGTCGAATACAAAGACAATATTATTATAATAAAAAAACGATACGTTGACATTTTTAACTCCATTGGAATGGTATGACTTTTGTGGCAAGATCACTCTTATAGCACAATCTTTTCATTCACAAATATTTTTAATTTATATCAACATTTAAACCAGTCATACTGGTATTTGTTAACCCTCTGGTGGTCTTTGCTAATTTTAATGTTTTGAACTTTTAACATTTACTACATTGGAATTGTATGAAACTTGGTGACAGTCATTTTCACATCAAGACAGTACCCACGTTCCAACTGGTTATACCAGTATTATTCGCTGGTTGGATGCTAGGTAGGGGTGTAACGGTTCACAAAATTCACGGTTCGGTTCGATACGATACACTTGTGCCACGGTTCGGTACGTTTTCAATGCAGCAAAAAGAAAGAAATGCCAGAGAAATTTCCTTGATTTTTTTATTATTATATTTTTATTAAAACTAACATCATAAAGTATGATATATTTTTTTTACTTTGAGCAATGATGAAGATATACTTGACTTTTCTTAGGAGCATATAAAACAAAACAGCTCCTTGGACAAAATGAATTGTTGTAGTAGTTATAAACAAAGGTTTATTTTAGTTCAGATTAACATTTGAGGGCAGCAATTGTATTCATAATGTCAAAATAAAACCAACGTAATGTTACTTGAAAGCATTATAGCCTACTATTCCTGCCAAACCTCCATGGTTACAGTTAGTGTTACTACAGTAAATCCATGGTGATCTGTGGACACTGAATAGTTCATTCATGGCACAATGTTTCTTCCTGGTTTCCACGTCAGCGCGGTTTGATCCGTTAATAACAGAGAAATGTGAATGTTTCTCACTAGATCTCACAGCGATGTTATTACTTCAAGTTCAATAGCGAATTCAAATGCTTTCTTTACTGGATGTCTCAGCGCTGTGTAGTAACAGAGATCGGCTCGCGCTGCATTGGTCCAAACTGATAAACAGTCCGTTAACCACATAATAACGAGTAGCTCAGTTTCGTTCCGCTTACATTACGTTGGGCAATGTTGCGGTCGCACCAGCATCTCGAGTGCGCTTGCAACACGCAACGCGCGGCGCGCGCCTACATTTAAAATAACGAAATTTTGGTCAGCAGGAAAAATGGTCCAACGAACCGCTCGGTTTGAAAATGCGTACCGAAAACCGAACCGAAAGCCTCGTACCGAACGGTTCGATACAAATTAGGGCTGCAACGATTCGTCGACGTTGTCGACAAAAATCGATAATAGAAATAGTCGACAATGAATTTCATTGTCGAAGTTGTCGCCAGACATGTTTTTTCCGACCGAGGCATCTCTCTTCATTACAATCTCTGCCGAGAGTCGCACATGCCCATTAGCTTCTCTGCTGAGCGATAACATACAGAAATGGCGGCGTCCAACGCAGCAGCTGCGCGTGCCAAAACATCTAAAGTTCGGAAGCATTTTAGCCTGGATACGGCGAATAAAAAGATTACCTGCATGGTTTGCAAAGCAGTCCTTGCGTATCACAGCAGCACCTCGGTGATGCACGAACATTTAAAGAGAAACCACGTCGGACGGTTGAATGAAACGGAGTTTGACTCGCCTCGGTAAGATTTAAATAACATGGACGCCAATACGTTTTGTTTTGGATGTACATTGTATAAGCGTATTTTCGGTAAAAAAAAAAAAAGTACCTGTCCTTTATAAAAATGATAGAGTTACTTTATTTATGTATTTATGTCTATACTGACCGAGCACTGTGCCTAATTGGTTTTAGACAGGGCATTTCTATTTACTTTTAGTATGAATCGGCCTATCAGCAGCAAAGTTCAATAAAATATGCATTTTTCATTGAAGTACCCCCTTCTATCATTTTCCACAGAATTAAAACAATCTCCTGCTAAATTTTAGAAAAATGTAATAATTATTCGATTAGTCGACTAATCGTTTCAATAGTCGGTGAATAGTCGACTATTAAAATAGTCGTTAGTTGCAGCCCTAATACAAATACGCGTATCGTTACACCCCTAATGCTAGGTGGTGCTATATGGTTATTTTCTGCGCCTACACGTTAACCTTATGTTGATTCTAAATTATGAATTGCTAACAACCTTGAAAAATGATAGGAAATTAAATGTACACACTTAAAAGATTAGTTCAACCAAAAAAAAGGACATATGCAGTGAGCTGTTAAGAGTAGAGTGCCATTGTGAAAAAATTTAAATTCAAAGAAATGCACTTTTTGTAATTTTCCTCATTTTATTAATATCTTATTTTTATTCATATTTAGTGATAGTCGCTATGACAAGCAGGTATTATTGTTCCTTTTGAGCATTTCAACAGAATAGGGTTGGGTGATGTCAACAAATTTGGCATCAGACGATGTCTACAGTGAAACATCACGATGGACGATGACATCGGGAGAAGGGGTGGGGGATATTTTCCTTTATATCTCACCAGCAATTTCGATTTCGGCATACTCTGCAGCAGCTGACAACAAAGGAGCGAATGTACAGTGACGTGACATAACTGCGAGATTCAAACTGTGCTTTCGCGCTATGGCTGGCGCTGAGCCAAAGACGGACGCGTTCAGCGCTTGTCATACGCTATAGATGTAGCCCTTATGTAGCCACACCCCTTTTCAGCGCTGCGCTCGTTGTCTTTTGACGTCCGGTCTGTATTTTCACAGCAATCTTGCGTAGTTATGAATGAACGGCTCGTTTAAAAAATTTCCCGGTCGACATTTGTTAAGACATCTGCTTTACAATGCTGATGATAAACATTACAATGATAACTTTCGTTAACTCTACAATCCACTTCACCAGCTAATTACTCCTCGACTGCGATACCATACAGAAGCTGCGGCCAAACAAACATGACGGCGCCCATCTCACGTAACAGATCAAGATAATTTAGTTTTTTTAGGATAATAATGTTTGTTAAACGAAAAAACAAACTCACTTACAAATTTGAGAATCAATTGCGATGCCGGTTAAACATTGTATGTCTGCCAGCCATCGCGATGGATGATGATATTGTTAATCGGCCCAACCCTACGACAGAAAGAATATGAGTTCAACTGACCTCCTGACTGCTCCAATTCTTTGCAGCAGAATTTGGCTGTGGTGACGGCTGCTGGGTGGTGGCTCGGGGCATCATCTGAGAACATGAAGTCGCTGAAGCGAAGCACGGAGCAAATGCCTTGCTGTGCTGCCTTTCGCACCTGCAGCACAAGGACATAATCATCGTTCAGAAACCTCAAACAGTCAATAGTGTCACTCTGTGGCAGTACAGAAATAGTGTATCTTTTGTGTATTACTATAACTACTAGCGGTGTATATGACTAAAATCTTACATGGCGTAAAAGGAATCTTATAACAACAGTAACATTCTAGCTCTGACTGGATGGGAATCAAACAGACAGACCTTTGGTTTAGGGTGCACTATGAAGCTCAGCAGGCCGTGGTACACCTGTAAAGTTGATGGGTAACTCCACACTGACAGATCCTGTTTACGCAGCAAAGTCGCCAGACAGGAAAAGATCTGCGAGGAATATAGAAACAAGCAACTTTAGTGTAAAATAATAGGGGAGACACAAAGCAGACTTCTTCCTCTCATCACTATGTCATTACATTGTTTACATCTCTGGTGGTCTTTGGTCATTTTAGTACAAAATATTACATTTAGATTTTTAACATTTTTACTTAATTGGAATGGTAAGAAACTTGCTGACTTTATGGCACTTGCTACATGAACACAAAAATATCATGGACTTGATTACAAAAGGCTAAATAGTCTTAAATTCACACTTGTGGCTGTCAAATGACAGCAAAGATCACAAGAAATGAAATGGGAAATATGAAAAACAGAGTAATTTTTTGGGGTACAAACTACAAATCAGCCACGATTAAGTAGTATTTGACAATGTCTAGTCTGACTTCCATTGGATTTTAAAATCCTTTGCTCTGTTTTTAACTTAAACATTGTATTCATTTAAAATTTTTGTATTATTTTATATAGAAACAGTGCATAATTTAGAGTTGAATATTGCCTAATACCATGAAACTCATAAATAATAAATTATTGAAAATAATTATATAATTCTATTAATAAATAAATATTATTGAAACAAAATATAGTCCCTTCACTTCATAAAAATAAAAAAATAAAACACTTATTGTGTAGGGTCTATTTAGACTGTTGAGGATTACAAGTGTGATGTTAAAGAATACCAAAGGGTTACATTTATGAAAAAAAAAAAGAAAAGAAAAAAAGAGTGTACAAACCCATCGCAGGCAGGACAAAGAGTCGGAATCGGCTTGGTTTGACATCACATGCATGAAGGCTTTGGCTGTGTCCGAGAACTTTTTCTTAAGCACTGCAACTGGCATCCTTTAGAAGATAAGCAGAACATAAACTAATCAAGATCAACAGGCCAAGGCAATCTAAATCACAACAGTGTCAATTCACGCCGATCACCTTTTCATGACCAGGTTAAGGAGGTAGGCAACAGCTGCCCGTGCTTCGTTGCTATCTACAGCCTCGAGTGTTGTCATCTGCCAATTGAAAATGGAAAGACATTCATAGGTTGATCCACAGAAAGCGTAGACACTTTTGAGCATTTCGATAGCAAAAAATGTCACCATGAAAATAATTGATTTAATAGTGACTTTAACTTACCAAGGCTGCAAAGTACTCCGTCTCTGTCTCCTTTCCTCCTTGAGAGCGAATCACTTCAGTTACGGCAGCCAATACAGCACAGATCTGAAGAATAAAATGTGAATTAAACACATATAATGATAATCTAGCAATTATGACAACAAATACAGTTCTCTGACCATAAACTGATAACAAACCTCTTTGTGTGCTGCAGAGTTCGACTCCCAGTAGCGCTGCACAACTCTAAAAGTGAGGTTGGAGCAGTCCGACAGTCCACTAAGAAAAGTCCCAGAGGTCTTCTCTGTGAGGGCTTGATCTTCCATGGCATCTTCTGCCACATCACCGGTTCTCTGCAAAGATCCTGTCTGAAGCTCATTGTGGAGTTTCAAAGCATCTACTGTCAGATCACTTTTACCTGTTTAAATAGAAAGAGGTTTGATGAATGAATCTCACATTTGCATCAATCATACAATCTAAACATGTTGACACCCTAGCCATTAATACAATAAAAAAGAAAGCGCAGTTCTAACTGTCAGAAATTGTAAAACATTTTATGCTTTAAAGTAACTTACAATAAACGCGAAAATAAATTAGTCGTCTCTCTCTAAAAGTACACAGGCATTGTTAACTTGTTTACAAAGTTCGATCAGCTACCCACGTGTTGTCACGCAGGCCAGAGTCTCACCTGAGGGACGACTAAAATATCGGCTCTTCGCGGCTTCTCGATAGCGACATGTCTCCGGATTGCTATCACTACTATGACCTTTCTTCCACCGCCTTACTTTCTGTGCTGCTCCGGATCTAAGTTTTCCAGACTTCACCATTTTTGCAGGTGATAATCCTTACAGTGCTACAAGCACGTTGGTCTCTCCAGTCTGCGTGTCGCGCTTGACATGCGTCATCATCGTGCGTTTTCTTCTTCTTCTTCTTTCTTGCTTTACTGCGGGTGACATTCAGCTTATTGGTGCATTACCGATTTCTTCTGCTCCGGAGTGTACCAATCAACTACCACAAACACATATACATGTTGATTTCATGTTTTATAGGAACCTTCCATAGACATAATTATTTTTTTATACTGCACAAACTATAGGCCTACTATAAATATTATGTCCCCTTACATAACCCTACCCTTAAACCTACCCATCAAAGAAAACTTTCTGCATTTTCACATTTTCAGAAAACATCCCATACGGAAATGTAATATATGACATATATGTCCCTATATCGCAAGTGACGCCATCATATATGCTAAATATAGGACAATATATTGCTATCACATATATACATATCTCTAGATATATGTAGATATAGGTTTATAACATATATAAATTGTCCATATTAAATGAGTATATTGACATATATTAATACAATGTATATGATTATTGTTTATATAATATTATATGTTATAACCATATATTTCACTGATATGTTTAATTTATATATGCCAATTTATGTAAACAACATACATACATTTTACAGGCTTATGGTTTCCTTATTAATTAATTCCTTGGTTTCCTTATTTGAACATCTTGAACTTTTAACAAGTCTACACAATTCACATTTCATTTCAATTTCTATCCCATTTTAGAATTAGCACAATTTTTTATAAATACAATTATTTTTTTCATTTATTATTTTAACTGGCTCAAAAAAACAAAACAAATACTAAACAAATTATATTTGCAAACTTAAATTTTATATTTGTCAAATAATCAATAACCTATAGGCTATATCAATATAATCAATTTCTATATGTAAGAAAATACATACAAACACATTACATGCATTATGCAGATGTATACAGAATAATACACAGTTAATATATGTGAAAGCTTGGCAGAGCTGCAAACTGATGTCACTGATGTCAGATATGAAAAAAATTAAAACGTTCCTTCATAATAATGAAGAAAAGTCATAATATAATCACATCTGTGATTCCAAAGGCATAGAAATACTTTCTGTCTGCATTTCAGGCCACGTATTTAGCATGCGTTCCACTCCACCCCAATATCTTACGTCATTGCCTAATGCCCTATCTTCATAGGCGCGCCAAAATTCAAACGCAATCAAAAGACCGCCAAAGTACGTCGCGCATTCTTTTCAGAGACCAACGGATGAATGTTCGCCCATGTCGAGTGGAAAGAAGAAACGGATAATGAAAGTTGGAGCATTGTTCCAACTTCCAACATAAAAAAACTTCAATATTAATAATTTCTTAGACGGACTTGATGATCTGTAGGCTTTATTTAATTGAGTGGAGAGGTGGAATGAAGAAAACGTAAAGGCGGATGGCCGTGGCCGTACGAGGCAACATAACGTTGCAGGTAAGTTCATTTCTTATAATTCACACATTGATATTGCACAGAGAATAAATAAGTTAAATAATGCTGAATTGCATGAGCTATTTATAAGCTACTGATCATATCGCGCTATATAATTGAGCAGATATTCACAATGTTTAACTGAATTAGTTTTTTTTTATTTCTTTTCTTTTTTTACATCACGTTATACGTTACTATTAATACTGCTTTATTGTGTGCGTCGCATTTTCATGTTCTCATTTTCATAGTCATGTTTAAGAGCTACGAGTAGGCCCAGATTATTAACGTTACACTGCAGTGCATCATTATAAGATATTTAAATGTGTGTTATGTAAAAATAATATTAAGTAAGATTCAGCTGTCAGACACATGTAGTGGAGAATATAATACAATATTTGCCTTTAGAGTCTAGAACTAATACAATAATACTCAGTAAAAATGCCAATGTAAACTTGCAGGATATTAAATCACTGTCAGTATGTGTGCTAATATTTTGAACACTGTCCCCCATCATGACATCCATACTTTTGTGGGTGCATAAGCACTATGTGGTCAGCCGTAGTTGTATCTTTTGTTTTAATACATTTTGTATTCCCCTTTTCCCCCCCATAGAGAGACAGTCCACCCTAGGACACAACATCGGTCCAGTCCAAAACTTCTGAGCAAAAGAAAATGCAGGCCAAACCCTAGGCTTGTTGAAGAGGAGACCAGTAATGATGGACCATCTAGCCCCAAAAGGTCACAAAATTATTTTTTTACTGAGACCCAAACCTAGCATCTGCATTGCTAATGTAAAAAAAAGAAAAATGTCTACCTACTATAACGTTGTTGCTTCAGGATAAAATAAAACAAAATCATTATTACTCATAACTTTGCAAATTAATTACTACATTTAGATATTAAATACTTTAAATACTTCAAATGAATCATCCAAAGTTAGGAGTACCTAATTATCTACATTAGTGTATCTCGACAGGATTAGTCATTTTTCACAGCCATATACAAGCAGTCTGTCAGAGTTGTTTATGTTGCTTTGCCTGTTTTTACTTATGTTAAAGCTTATATACAAGTCTATATCTGTTTACCTGTTTTAATACCATCTGCTATTATCCACTCTGCTATTATTTCCGAGCTTACTGTTTTGGGCAAGCTGATCTTCATTTTCTGCTAAAGAAATTTAAAATACTGATACTGAAAATCTAATATATTTTTTAACTGTTTTGGTTCCTAGAAATGCCCACACTCCTTGGTTCAATGGGCAAGCTGGGGAACTGTCTTGAAGCGAAGGATCAGAGCCCACAGGAACAACTGGCATCGCCTTCCAGCACAGGACACTGGGTATGCTGTTTTTCCAAACCACTACTGTAGTAACAGCAAGTTATGACAGTAAAGACTTATTACAAAGAAATTCAAATACCAATAAAACAATTTGTCTTTTTTACAGACGCAGTGATCCAGATATTTCCTGGAACCAGCAGGGGCCAACTAGGGGTAGCTATTATTCAAACGGTCACTGAGCTGCGGACATCCAAAAAGACTCAACAAACGTAAAAAATGAAAAGACTGTATCACATATACCTGTTGGTGGATTTTCCTTTTCTGGGCTTGTTTTATGTTTTGTTATAATATTGTATTTGTATATAATAGTGATGGGAATCACTATTATATCACTAAGAAATAGTGATATAAAATGGGTTATTTTCCGTGAATCTGTTCTTTCGGACAGTTTGTTTCAATTAACCAGTTCAAAAAAACGGTTCACCAGTTCTTTTACGTCCTCACGTAATGACGTCAATTCTACCATCCCGGCGGATAAAAATAAATTCAGATAAAGGCATTTGTAATTACCCTAGAAATCTAGATGCACCCTAGCGGCAGCAAATTTTATTTTGCAGCCAGTTACGACTAGCAACTCTTCGTTGACTTGCGAGCTGGAAAAACCAAACTCTAGTCAGGCCAATCACATCCTGTATAGAGTCGGTGGGTGGGCTTAACATAATGACGACAGAGTTGCAATGGTTCCGCCTCCACGTTCGGTTCAGAGACGGGGCTGTCACGCATGCTCAGTATCTCCAGCTCATCAGTTCTCTGTATCGAACGTGTCCAAAAGAAACAGTGTTTGGTTCTGTAGTGGTAATTGAGAACCGCTGTACCTGTACGTTTGGTAATACGCGCATGCTCAGTATCAGCTGCTCGTGCTCATCACTTCTCTCAGCACTTGTCTCAGTTCAGTGAACTGTTGGAGTTACTGGAGTTACGTATTCTCCAGGATATTGTTTATTTCGAGTCAGAGGTGTCTGAAAGGGAGTAGCTGTGGATCAGCTCTGACGCTGTTTCGAACGATTCAGTCCGATTTGGTGTACTGGTTCAACCGGTTCACTAAAAAGAACTGGTTCAAAAGAACGATTCGTTCCAGAACCGGACATCACTAGTATATAATATAGTTGTGTGTTCAGTAGTTTTCTAATTTTGCGCAGCTTAACAATTTTTCTTTTTAAATTGAAACTGTTTTAATAAAGTTTTAATGTTTTAACTGTTTTACTGTATTACTTCTTTTTTGCTAACTGCACCGTTTAACATTTAAGGCTTAGGCATGTCATGTGCATTGCATTGCAAGTGTGTAAGTACACGTCCATAACCTATATTTAAAAATATGTAAGAAATTAATGAAAGCATGTTTTTCACATTTGTTTAGTTTACATCATACATCAATGCAAAATATATTGCAATTAATATACGTAATATAAGAACATAACATATTCAAAATATATGTGCACACAATGTTTTTTGTATATACCATTTATATATTCCAAATACATTTATCAAAAATATATATTTTATTTTAAATATATCATACATATTAAGTCTATATAAAAACATATTAGGGACACATATATATGTCACATGTATGTAAGCAATATACTATGCATATATGTGTAGTTTGTATATTGAACATTTATTCAAATATATATGTTATGTATATTGATAATTATATATGTGACATATAAAAAACATAAAATATATGGGTTAGTTTTATATGTCAATATATGAAATTGTTCCATTTTCGAATAGGTTTTATATATGGGCAGATATATATGTACATATATGTTTTCACTTACTATGTGGATATATTTAATATATGTGTATTTCATATACATACATATATTACATTTCCGTATGGGATCCCTCTAGGCTATGTTTTATAAGCTGGACAAGGATTTCGGATATTGCCATCTTTGTGGGGACATTATGTCCCCATAATAATGTAGGGTTTACCAGGACACAAACACACATACACACACAAACACACAGTACCGTGCACACTCAGTAACCCCTATAACGTGAACTCCTGCACCCCACTCACTGCTTATTCCTCATCATCTCTCTCTGCTTCATATCTACAGATTATATGCTCTGACTCCTGACATCTCACACAATCCTGTCTGGTGTTTTCCTATCATCTTAAGTGTTTTGTTTAGTGTACAATGTCCCAACCTTAACCTCGTCATCACTTCTTCTCTCCGGCTCTTTTTTTTATTGTAGGCTATATCTCTAAATCCTTTAAGAACACTGTTCCTATTGAATTTCATGACTGTTTTTATTATCATTCCTGATCGTGAACCAATATTTAAGATGAATTGTATGTTAAATTCATGACAACCTGAAATGTCCAATTTTTACAATCTCTTTATTCTCTTCACCAAACAGTTGATGGATTTTTTTTTCCTGCTATGGATGTCAATGGGGTCCATCAACTGTCTGGTTCCCAACATTCTTCAAAATATCTTTCTTTCTGTTCAGCAGAAGAAAGAAATTCATACAGGTTTGAAACAACTTGAGGGTGAGTAAATGATGACAGAATTTTCATGTTTAAGTGAACTATTAATTTAAAGGAAAGGAAAAAGGAATTCTTGGTTAGTGAGAAATATATCTTTATAGGTTGTTTATCCATGCATGCTGTTAACTTCAAATAAACCAAACCATGCACTGGTATGCAATGATACACAGACTGACGTGTTTTGAAATTGCTATTTAATTCCACTCATTTTCGAGAAAAAATCTGACAATAAATCCTCAGTGGTGATTGACATCTTGCCACAAAATCCAATTTGTAAATGAAGCCAGACAACCTTTTTCAATAGAAAATTCAATAGAAAACTCAAAAATTACAGTTTTGACATAGTATAAAAATCTAATTTAATAAAAACTTGTAAAATATAGACAGTTTGTTTTTTCTCCAGATACACAATTAGTTACAATTCTGTTTCTTAATGAAACAATATAATATTACAAATTAGGAAATAATTGTACAATTTAGAGTTTTTAAAGTCTGCTTTGTTTCAGCAACAATAAACAAAACTTGTAATTTGTTTTTAGAAATAATCAAAAAAACCTGTCTGTGCTAAAATAAATGACAAACCTATATAAAAGCATAGCTACAAACAAATGTATACAAATTGCTTCGGAATATAAAGACAGATTTTATGACTGTCAAAGCAAAATCGGACACACCAAGTATCTCTTTTTTTTTGGATAACACAAATGTAACAGAAAGATCAATAAGCCTCCGAACAATCAATGATTGAATAAAATCAAAATGGTATCATGATGAAATAACCATTTATATGTAGATTGAACATATATACGATATATAAGATCTTAATAAGATTAAAAATTCCTTGCACTGTAAATTCTCCCTCTTGAAAATAGTCTATGCCTGCAGCAAAAGACAGCAGAATGTATCAAAGATCAAGGCAAATGATACCATATAGAATATGGAAATGAATATCCACACAACATATGGATATTAAAACCAAGGCAACGTATCTACAGTAATTTAGTATAACACACTTTAGTATGCTGCAATTTTACAAAGTTTCTATAAGAAATGTTTGTGCTTCACATTTGGAAAAAGAAACTCCGACCTGATCAGTGGGCTATAATGGAAACATATACTGTAAGCATCCGTAAAGGTGTGAGTTTATTGATTCCTGCTTTACAGTTTTATGAGCTTTCTAGTTGGGAACAATGGGCTGATTAACAATGACCTGTATTACAAAGTCCTTCTGGATCTTGGTGTCCTGTAATCGCGTTTTATCCGTGAGGAGCTTTCCAGAGAAAAACCAGCGCTGATTGGTGGTATTAATGTCTTCCTGAATTTGAAGCTGTTTCTTCAGCTGACGGATGGAATCGGCCATTGTGGCGCTGATGCAAAGATCTTTTCCGGTGGAGAGACGCACCTTCAGCTGGAACTCCTTCTCTTTCTTCTCCTGTGGCTCAGTGTTTTCAGACACATTATGATCGTTACACTCAGAGACCAGGTTGACTGGAGGAGACAAGCAGTACGCAGGGAGCTGATAGCGGTTGCCCAGTTCATCATAGCATTCCATAAGGGATCCTGAAAGAGCAAATCAAAAGCTATAATTCAGCTCATGTGTATATTTAGCATGTGTAGATATATGTAAGCAACAATGTTTAAAAGTATGGGGTCGGCAAGAAAGTGTTTTTGAAGTCTCTTATCCTCAGCGAGGCTGAATTTATATGATCAAAAAACAGTAATATTGTGAAAAATTACAATTTTATATAAATGTTGTCTGTTTTAATATATTTTTACATTTAATATATTCCTGTGATGGCAACGATGCATTTTCAGCAGTCTTCAGTGTCACATGATCATTTAGAAATCATTCTAATATTCTGATTATTATCAATTTTGAAAATGGGCATGGTGCTTTATATTTTTGTGGAAACCGTGATGCATTTGATTAGTTTAATGTGTCTTTCCTGGATAAAAGTATTAATTTCTTTGAAAAAGAATCTAATAATGAGATTTTTGTAAACAAAAAGTTGCATTAAATTTTCAAAATGCAAAATAGAAGCATTTTTACTAGTGTTATAAGAATTAAAAATGCTGTTTAAATGTTTACCGTGAGGCAGTGTGATGCTGGCTCCGTCCACAATAGCCTGCGCTAGTTCATGGTCATTACAGTCAATCGCTACCGCTGCAGCTTTCAGCGCGTCCCAGATCTCTTTACGGCCGTCAAAAGCTGGAGCCGTGTCCCAAAATTCATCTCTTTTACTGCGCAGCTGACCCTCCGTCATAGGATAGTCACTTTTCCACTTGGGCTTGTCTTTCTTCAGGGGCTCATTGCGTCCTACAGAAGAAAAAGACACAAAGATAGAAATGTTACCTAAGCAATATCCGGATCATTTAAAGATGCATTAAGTGGTCAGTCCGATATATCCGGATGCCATTTGTGAAAATCCTGTTTCGCAAAAAGGGTCCTGACCTCTTGTTAAAGAACTAGGACAACAAATACATGTCACACATGTAACATCACAGCTTTTGCCCAAATGAGATTCAGGGGGGCTAAACAGATTTCCCATACTAGAAGCTTCTCTTTGACGTGTATCTAAGCTCAGGACTCTTGTTCGCCAATCGCTCATTAAAGTTGCACATAAATGCCGGTTTAATAACTACTTGTCCCTTAAGTGAACTATGAACCCATTATTACAGATCGAATGTAATAATGCGGTAAAAATCTCCATCTAAACCACACCTAAATCCCAACAGTCAAGCCAGCCCAGCTGGATGTGTCAACTAAAGAACATGAGCTCATGTGGGCCAAAGGGAAATCCCTTCAGGAAGAAAGCTATTGGCTCAGACAAGTGGCTTAATTATTTGTATACAAACAAAACGTGACAGAATCACAGTAAAGATTTCAAAAGAAGCTTTGAATCTTCATACAACGTGATAAAAACCTGCTCTCGAGTCAAAGCAGTGGATACAATGGAGAAAAACAAATTATTTATAGTGTCTGAGATTAAAGCCTTAATCGGGTGATGCAAAACAGGACTTAGTGGCCTCTTTCCCATCATGCATCCCTCCTAGCCAGACAAGAGTTTAGAACGCCACAAAACAAACACACTGCAACAATCACCATTTTCATTTTAACACTGGATGGCAAAACAAATACATGTTTTGCCATTTAGAACCATTTAGTACCATGAAGTACTAAACTTTACCAAGTCAGTATGAATTCTTATGATAAAAAAGACCATCAAAATGTACGTTGGCTAACTTGGCTTATACAGTACAAGTCCATGATGTACTGTAACATTCAGAATCTACTGTATGAACACATTAACATTTAAGGTATTGCTGTGGAGTGCCACACTCATACAAATCAGACTGATTCTGTAAGTCCGCAAACTAAACACGGCCTGTCCATCTAGGATCTTGCACACTTACAAATCCTTTTCAATTACTAAATACAGGAGATTAAATTGTTCATTTAATTTGGCTTCCGTTCACAATGGCAGGATGATTCAGGCCAGAGAACAGGTGACAGAACTGTTTCAAACAAGATAATATTACCAAAAAAAACGGCTAAAAATGTCTTTAAATTTAGGGTCTTGAACTACACAATAAGTAGGCTAAGGTACACATTAAGTCAACAACCTTCAACAGTTTCATTAAACAATCTTATCAATCACATCTTATCTTACAAACAGCTAAATTGTGTGCTGTAAGCTACTTACTTTTGAGCACAACTGTTATCGTTGGTTGATAGTCTCTCGAGTTTGCAACTCCCATGGTCTGACCGCTCACTTATTCCTTTAATTAGTGAGAATTGACTGGACAGTCGCTCCTATGACTTCATGCAGGGGTTTGAGGGATAATCAACTCCACATGCACGGTACTATAAGACGTCACTCACAGCAAAACTCTTGACACCCAGCAAGTAAATCCAGTTTCTTGCACACTGTACACGCCCATCACCTGTTTTCTGAAACTAAAAATAACACCGACCACACAAATATAAATCAGAGCAGGTCACCAAGATTGCTTCTAGCAGCAAGACATAGTCCTTGTTTTACAATCTCTGGCTTGGGTTTAGGTGTATGAGTGACTTTTCACAACAAACTTAATCCAGTCGGCTCTATTTCAGACCAGAGAGTCAAAAATAAACGGTAAATCCCGGGATTGTCCAGAGCAGGTGCACCCAAGCAATTCCACAAATATACGTCTTATCTAAGATGTCCCAATCTTAATTGGATTTCTAGGTAAAGAAATCATTTTATAATTTAAGCAGAGAAGAAATCCACAATTCACTCACCACTGTATATCTAATATGTCAATCTTCTAAGCACCGTGCATCGAAAATTAGTCAAGGAAAAATTAATGGAACTTCAATATATGTTTCACATGCAGAATCTTTCCCTTATGTTGGGGTTATTTGAGGAACCAGTGACAGTTGTTAGGAACTAACAGGAACTAATAGGTTGTGTAAGTTCTGCCCTTGTGAAAGAAAGAAAATTAACTGCCCTTTTTAAAAATGGTGCAAAGACAGGGGTAGGGGTTTTCAAAATAGGCTCTGGGGACCCCCAGAGGAACGAAGGGGAGTGCTAAGGGGTCTCTGGAAAAGTTGAGAGATAAACAGTGCAAAAAATAAACAATAAATAAACATAAAAAATAAGATTAAAATAAATGAATACAACTTTGTTTCACATAAAATAAATAAAACATATATTGAAACAAGTAAATAAATTAGGTAAATGAATAATCCAACAGTACAGTGCTATAATAAAGTATCTTAACAGAAATGTAAGATTTTTCAGATAATATTTTAAATATATAATTTCTTTACAGGCCTATGTTCAAGAAACTATAAATTAATTTTAAATGTAAGAATGGGGGTCTCTTGCATGCTAAATGTCTATCTAAAAAGATTTAAACCCCTCTAAGGATCCGATATACTTCTTTTTACATAGATACATTCTTTAAAATATCAGAATAAGCTTGCAAAGACAGTGTTGACAGAGTAGGAACATCAGATGCATTTACACTATTTGCAAACAGAATTCCTCGGAAGATCATTACCTCCTCGTTTGGTGCTGTATCTGGATGCATTCCTGGAGGACAGGCGAGACCTTTGACGTATCACTCCAAAACAACTTCCCATCACTCAAACTCACATCAGGTCTTGAATGCCTGGATGCAGTAAATGCATTTCGGATTCAAAATGTCGAGACGTCAGTAAATTATATTTTGTTGTTGCAGAAGAAAGTTTATGTCTAGTTACTGTTATGTTCTGTCAGATGCATGCATTGTTGTCCGAGGAGAGACACACACAACCCGTTGTATTCCGCTGAGTCGACATGTGTCTAAGACTTAATCTGATCTGACCAGTAAACCTTCCACCAGGAAGACAAATATATCACACTAACGCAATCAATTCTAAACGTGATATTTACTTGTCCTCTGAGTTAAACGCATACATCCTGCCATATGTAGTCCACACACCTGTTGGCTCCTGAAGAAGAATAAATAATTTTTAGAGCTCTAATTAAAGGATGAAATTGGTGACGTAGTAAATTTGTGACTAGAGGGCGCTCCTGCACATTATCGCGAGCGCGGCATCTCGGCTGATTTGGGCTGCGGAGAAACAGCAGATATATCTAGCAGGGTCACTGATATTTTTTTATTGAACAAAGATTACAGGGGATACATCTCTCTCTCTCTCACACACACGCGAAAGAAAACAGGATAAGAAACTCGGGGTACAGCAATGCCATAATATCCCCGAATTTTTGCAGCTGTTGCTTTGCTTCCTTATCCTTATTGGTTGCTTGCAAGCCACTATTTTCTTAATTCTCGTTTCCTTTTAATTAATTATTTTTGTTTATTTTCTGTAAAAATGCTTAATGTTTCTCTAATGCTCACCAAATTCTCCTTTATTTCCAACATTTTGTTTTTATCTGCCTCTATAGGCTACAAAATTAACAAAACATTTTGAACATTTACTGTTTCTTTTGTGCTGATAATGTGTAACACTTGTTCTTTACCACTCAAGCTGCTTGATAAAAAAGCCATGTCAGAATCTGTACTGTATAAAACTTATCAAGGTATTAAGTGCAAATAAATGTTGATTTGCCATCATATGAAACCATATTTAATGAAAAAAAAAATATCTTCAAAAAATGCCAAATATTTAATGAATATTTAAAACTATAAGATATACATGTAATTTTCAATATTAAGTAAAATATTGCAATATTTTACATGTTTTCCAAAACATAGCAGTTAGCAAAAGATTCTGAAATAGTAAATGATAGTACACTGCCACCTAAAGGCAGTAATTTAGAATGCATTTAAAAATATAAAAAAAGAAAAGAAAGAATAAAAGCAATTGTAAGAAGATGTTAAATTAAAGATTGTAAAAATTCAACAAGAAATGCATTGAATTTTTTTTATTTTACATTTAATAAAATCCAAGGCAAGGTTTTTTTTTAAAAGATGTGGTTTGGTATTTAAATAATGATACTGTAAGTGACATAAATAATGTGTTAAAACCATTTTTACACAATCATACATTAAGAACCTCATGGCAACAAACCTATCTTCCATAGATATCACAGACAACTGCCATGATTTCATTACAAAATATTGATAGAAAACATCCAAATGCATTGTAATTTTGGAGGACAACCCCTTCATTTGGCCAGAAAGAGCAAAAGTCATCCAGTGAGATCAGTGTCTAAATCTGGGCTCTGGAGACTCCCGTGTTCGCAGGGCCCTGGATCTGCATACAGCTTTGGCACAGTGTGTGAGACTCGCCGTGATGAGCGCGCTGGTCATTGTCAACTAATAAGACAGTCAAGTCTTTATTGTCTCAGACTGGCATCATGTCTTTTTTAAGAGGGTAAATGTCCCATGTCAGTCCATCACCATATGGAGTGTGTCCAGAGGGGAGGAAAATACGTGTCAGCCAATGACTGTGGAGAAAATTATAATAATTTACATTAAATCATAACTTAACAGACTGCAGACTACCACGAAAAGCAAGTCAAATGTGTAATTTCACCTTCTCTTTTCTACACCAAAGAACACCTTCCAGTTGTTTAGTTTACCGTAACTGAAGGGATTCCGATAGACCTTTAAAAATTTAAAAAACAAGCATTTTATGTAATTATAAGAGATCTCAAATAAGAAAAAATAAATCCCAATCACCCTGTTGTTTAAACAGACAGAATAATCAAGACTTTGATTCTGAATGGGCTGAAGTCACCCTCACCTTTCCACGTTTGGCCAAACGTTTGGTCTCTTTGCTGTTTATATGGCGTTCAATGCTGGTTTCTCCACGGGTGATAAGTATAGCATGCCACAGTGTGAGAGCTCCAAGGGCGACTGACACTGTGCTGATGGAAAAACCAACAAACATAACAAAAGATGTGAGTCTATAGAAATAATAAAACCAGTGTTGGGGCCGTTGTAAAAGAATAGCCTGTCGAAATGACGTACCTCGTGAGGACCCACATGTAGATAATACTCTTGTGAAACATCCTGTCCTTGTTGGTGTATGGAGGTTGCGAAACCTCCTGTATCCCGTAAAGCATCAGAAGAGAAAAAATATTTTATATTATTCAAAATGATACATTATTATAAAAATGTATGCAAAAATTCAATATACTATAGATACCAATAATTACACATTTAAAAACATCATATAAATAGATATTTATATGAAGGAAACTATATTATCTATGCATATATACACTAATGTTCAAAGATTTTGGGTAGGTAAGATTTTTTTATGTTTTTGAAAGAAGATTCTTATGCTTAATTATTCAACCAAAAATACAAAAACAGTAGACATTAGAAATATTATTACCATTTAAAATAACTGACTTCTGTTTTATTTGGAATAATAATGTAAAAGTCTTTGCTGTTACTTTTGATCAATTTATTGCATCATTGCTGAATTAAAGTATTACTTTCTTTTCAAAAAAAGATGTGCGTGTATTAGAAAAGTGTCATTCGTTTACAAATGCCACTCAGTTTTATATTTGGTCATAATTATGATGGAAAGAAATTCATACATTTTTAAGTGTCTCAAGTGTCCAAAATTGTTTTGGAGGCACAATATCTTCTGAGAACTGTACACTTCCTAAATTCATTGCCCCAAATGAAACATCTAGAGCACCAGATCTTACCATCCAGAGCTTAAAGAGTCTTAAGTTCCCATGTAAGTCCTCCCTCATCCAATTGTTACAAAAGCAAAGTCAGTAAGTAATACCAATTTAAATGTTTACTGTAAGAATTGGGATCAGGAAGGTCAGAAATAATTTGTTGGTGTGTCATAGCATGTTGTTTGTTTTAAGAGTGTTAAATAATGAGCCGTGACACAGAAAAGGACGAATTCCAATTCTAAAGCCAAGCTGACAGCAGGAACAGTGACTTGAAGCACCTGAAGAACCTTCCCAGCCACGCCTTCTGACGGGGCAATGCCGATGAGCAACCCAATCCCTGTCACCGGAACACCCTGTTTCTCCGCTTCCATGTGCCTGAATTGCTAAAGAATGGCAGAGAGACAGCTGGCAGTTAAGACATGCCCACTACCCCTGACTTTTAGAACAGAAAGGAGAAAAAGAGAGGCATAACCATTCAGAAAGAGAGGAGTTCAACACCACCTTCGAATGGACACAAAACACCTTATTCATACGAAAATTTTCAAAGCTTTACGCGGGTGAAAGATTCAAACTTTTATGATGCAAAGATTATGAGTTACACTAAACAGAGAAGCACACTAACACAAAGCAACAAATGTATTAAAAAACTAAGCCTTACATCTATGGCATTGTATGCATCAATAAAGAGATTGCGACCGCTGATGCTACAGTACATGCAGCCCAAGGTCAAAAAGAGACAAAAGGAGAAGAAGTAACGATGATTGTAATGACCAACACAGTTGTTAAGCCAAGCTGAAAATATAGAATTAAGGAACCAACTACAGAGAAATGAAAAACCTAATGTATCTGGTCTCTTTAAATAAATAACTGACACAATCCAGATTGTCATTGTCACGTAAGCACATTCTAAATCTTTACTGCTTTTTTATGTGGAATGCAAAACTGGAAATAGAGAGCAACATTGGCCACACTTTTTCAGCAGCCTTGGTTCTGGAAGTATTTTTTTCCATAGGTATTCATAAAAAAGTCTTCATTAAAAAGCCAGAACCAAAGCAACCAGCTATTTAGGACAGGTGAAATCATAATATTACAAAATTTGAGCGAAGCAAAAAAGTCTTTGAAAATAGGACTAAAAGACAAAAGATACAAAAATGTGAACTTAATGTCTTCAATAAGGGAATCAACTTCAATCCTCTGTAGAATATTGGGTAATGTAATTTTTCACCAGAAACTGCATTGTTAAATTGTATTATTTAAAAGTTGAAATGATGCACATAATGGCTTCAACAAGAGCATATGGCATCGTTCATCAACCTCGTAGCTCACAGTAGTTCTATCTTTAAAGCTATAAAGTTTTTGCTAAAAAATAATTTTCCATGAAGAAAATGAAAGGGATTTTTACTTTCTGAATTTAATTCTGAAAACAGCTCTGGTCATTCTTTTCCATAAAATTATAATAAATTACAGTAAAAGCCCTCTAAGTATAAAAAGTGGCCCACACAACTTGTCCATATACAGGTTTGTAAAACCATGAGGGTGAATCAATTATGACAAATTGTTCATTTTGGGTGAACGATCCCTTTTAACTGAATGTTGAACTGTGTAAAACATAGCAAGACATTTTTTTCAAAATGCCAACAATATGGTGATTTAAAAAGGATACGGCAATGATGATCCATTTTTAGAATACAGCTGAAGAGAAAGATAGAGGGATGTTTATGTTACTTTCTTACAATAACAGTATAAAATGCAGCTGATATTGAGTCACCAATTAGATTTTATAAGCCTGTTCTTACTCTTACGTTTTACAGATGCCACAGTGATGACTTCGCGCTGGTTTAGGAATGATACACTTTTTACAGACCGACACAAACGGGATGTCAGTTTTCATCTAAAAAAAAAAAAAAACAACATAAAGAAATAAAATAGCTGTTAGGACATGAATGACAAATGCACATCAGCTCTACTGGATTGTGGCATGTCTAAGGGTGCTGAACCTTTGGAGGGTATCCAGGGGGAGTGCTTGTCGCCTTGTAGTAATGGAAGGCTATCATGACTATGATCCAATGTCCATAACAAATGTGCCACATTATCCAGACAGGAGAGTACGTTTGCAGGACCAACGGTAGAAGGCAGTAATAAGCGATGAAAATCACAGAACTGGTAAGAGCGACAACTAAAAATACAAAAACCTAAAGAGAAAGGAAAAAGCAAACGGTGTGAGAGAAACACACAGACATCTTAAGAAAATAACATGATGATAGTTAGTTATGAGAAAAGACAAGATTTACCATTCCAAACCAGCGCGTGACAAGCTCCACCATCCAAAACACTGGTTCAAGCATGGAGTCAAACACCACTTCAGAGTTAGTGAGCGAGTTAAAATAAAGAGATTTGAAGATCAGTTTGATGTAGCTCAGAGGCCGCCTCAGTGCTCTGGGCATGCGACACCTGCGCATGCATCTCAGCAGCAGGTGCATGACTGTAGAGCAGGGACGCATGTTCAGCCCCTGGAAAGACAACATGTTATCTTTTCTTTACTTGTTCCAACTTCCTGAATATCGGCACAAGCACGTTCCTCTGACTATGTCCTGCAGTTTGCTCACTGACACTTCCCCCCGTGCTGAACTTGTAAGCCAATTAGATTAACGAAGTATCCAACTAAGCAGTTGGTGTGGACTGATCCAAACCAATAATGCAAGCATGCATTAGTTTTCTGATACGCATGGATTATCTGACAATACAATAATGAAAAGATGCATTACGTCTTTTGTCAACTGTTTACTTTGCACGATTGCACTGATAACAATGCATCTAAAAAGCCCAGCCCATTTTAATTTTACTTAGGTTTACAAAAAACATGGTTAGGCTAGTTACTAATGCGTCTTTGCTTGGATTTGTAGTTGTAATCTGACCATTAATCTTACTAGACGGCTTTCAAACCGTCTCATAAAGAGTCTGGAGGTGAAATTGAGATTAAAATGCATAAAGGACCTTGGGATTATAAAAGAGTATAATAAAAAATAAAAATGTCTTCATTATTTAATTAAAAATAAGGCAGAAGACATAACATGAGGCACACTAAGTTCTAATTTTTTATTATTATAATTATTTATGAATCAGATAGGCGTGCCCCCAGTTAGAATTCAAAAAACCTAAATGTTAGCATTGCATGCTGAGACAGTGTAAAATTCACTAGATACTGATCTGGACAGTCAACATTCCAACCACAGAAGTTAATGTGGAGGGAACACCACCCACATATTATAACTTTGGAATTTAGACAAATATAGACATAAGCATAAAGAGATGTAACAGTGGACAATACTGTCAGATTACTGTAGAAATGGCCAACCTCATACACCATCCCCCATGTCATAAACAGACTATAATCTCACAGAGTCTGTGCCTTTAAAACTATCATTAAGACAAAAATATACATATTGGTAAATTAGTACATTGCTCAAATCACAGCGTCAAACCTGTGGGTAAAAATATACATACATACAAGTAACATATACCGCGCATCAGTGATAAGACAAAGGTTAATAGTGATGTTGTTTAGTGTCTCGAGCTGACAGAATCAAACAGCAAGAGCTAAACATCACAGATCACTGCTTGGCAGAGATGCATGCAGTCGGTTCTCTTACCTGGCCAAGATCTTCTAATAAAACTGCGATGGACTCAACTCATGATACCGCTGAAAGATTTTTTTTTTCGGGACAGATGGAGACAAATAAATGGAAGCAGCAGTTTCTACCCCTTTGATTTCATCTGCTGTCTGTTTGTCTGACGCGCAAGGATGTGAGCTGTACGGTGGGAATTCTGGGAAATGGAGTTTAAGGTGCGGAAAGCGGAAATATTATATGGGAACTTTTTGTAATATTTTTTACATTATTAATAATCAAAATTACATTACATAGTATGGCATATCATGATTTTTTTGTTGTTATGTTCGATTTTATCTGATCCCCGCCTATCTGCTGCAGAGAACTGTGGGAATTGTAGTTTGAATATGTCCAAGTCATTTTCGGGAATCGGTTCTTTCAAAGGTATTGTTTCAAAGAAACGGCTAAAGAAATAAATCAGTGATTCTTTTACGTGTGTTAACGTAATTACGTCGTCGTGGATCCTAAAACCCCGGCGTAGTTACGTCCCAAGCATACACACTTTGCTGTTGTTTTTCTATTACGTAGTACTCTTAGAAAGAATGTAGTGTAATTTAAAGTTTCCCAGTTTGATGCAGTAATGATTCAGCCCATAAAAACAAAGTTATAATTTGCATTTACATTAGTAAAATTAATTTACATCTGTTGGCTGAAACGTGTTTTTGTAAAATTCGCACTGTTTAAATAACTCGGACAATTTTCTGAACCGGTTCAACCAATTCATTGAACAGATCCGACTCAAAAGAACAATTCGTTCATGCAACGACAGTTGCTGCTGTTCACACGTGCTCATTACGGGAGTAGAAATAGTACAAAACATGGCATTCACTTTCAACTTCGATATACCTTTACAAACAGAAGAAACAAATGATAAAGAAAACAAAGACGACAAACCAAAAGAGGTGGATCTTAAGTGCTCGGTAAGGGAATGTATCATTAGCTTGTTATTCCGGCTATATGTTTGCTAATAATGCTAGTCGGCTGACTTTAATATTTTTTAATTGTGCTTGAGAAGTACAACGCACATGCCAAAAATGATCAAATGAAAATGAAATCTTATCAGTTATGTGAAAGAATAAATCAATTATGTGGGTCTCGTAACTCGCGCTACATGTCAAAAAGTAACTAGTGATTGTATCTGTCAAGATCAAATGCACAATTTATCTTTTTATTATAGGACGCCAGTGCAACCGTCCCAACGAAGATGAAGAATGCTATTGAGCACGAACCTTTGTTGGATCCTCTCTCCCACATTGAGAACTGGGTGCCTGAAACCATCACAGTAGGTGCCCTGCCTCCCCTGCTCTGTCTCAATGAATCAGTGTTTGAGAAGACCGCTCCTGAACGAGAGGACAGTGAGGAGATACTGGCCAAAACACTGAATCAAAACTCTGACCTCATCACTGGAGTGTATGAGGGTGGACTTAAGATATGGGAATGCACGTATGATCTTCTTGAGTACATTGATGATGAAGGAGAGACATTCACTGGAAAAAGGGTGTTAGACTTGGGCTGTGGAGCAGGTGTACTTGGCATTCTTGCATTGAAGAGAGGAGCCATCAAAGTTGACTTCCAGGATTATAACAGCACAGTGATAGAGCAGTTAACAATACCAAATGTGTTTCTCAATTGTGAAGATGATGATGAGACAGAGGAGCAAAATAGCAGTCCACCATCTAAAAGGAAAGCCCTGAATGCATCACAGAAATTACTAGATCGGTGTGGTTTCTTCTCAGGTGACTGGAAGTCTTTTCTCACACTTATGCAAAATAAAACCTCATCGCCAAAATATGACATTATCTTCACATCAGAAACCATATACAACACAGACTACTACTCTTCTCTTCATAGTGTGTTTTGTGGCCTGCTTGCTGAGGATGGGATTGTTTATTTGGCAACTAAGTCTCACTATTTTGGAGTAGGCGGTGGCCTTCATCTGTTTGAGAAGTTTGTGGAGCAGAATAAAGTCTTACAAACCAAATATTTGAAGGATGTGGAACAAGGCCTGAAGAGACATGTTGTATCATTGACATTTAAAAAGTGACATTGAAATTGTATTGATAAGTGATAATGTGCACATTAACTATCTATTATAGACACCAATCCCTTTCAGGCCAAATGCATCGACTATGGGAGCCTAAATTGTGCTTGGCATACATAATTAAATCTACAATATAAAGTATACACACTATATATTGGTTCATACAGTGCTGCATCAAATAAACAATGACTGACATACGTTTACAATGTACCGGCTTATGTCTGTACAATTTATCAAGCAGGCCAACAGACAAAACAGTCATTAGGTTTTCAGTCTCAACACTGGTTTAATGTGAAAAGAAATGTACGTGCTACTTTGAGAAGACTTGACCAAACACATTCTTAAAAATTAAATAAAGTGTAGATAAAGTAAATTATGGAATGAATTACATAGACAAATCCAAACAAAAATGTGTGGTCCTTGTAAACTGTTTACCTAATAAATACAACCATTGCAAAATTCTAAAATGACATTATGGTAATAAGGTCCTATATTTATTTGAACTCGTAGACACTTATCCAATAGAGCTCTGTCTCGTTGATGTTAAATATGGGAGTTTTTTTTTAAGTAATTCAGTGCTGATGTATAATTTAAAAAGTTTAAAGTAAATAGTCTATTTCTTGGCTTTGCCCTGAGCTGCCACAGCCTCCATGGCTTTGCGAACAGTTTCTTCGTCTCCGAGGAACTGCATAGGCTTGATGGGCTTCAGGTTCTTGTCCAGCTCGTAAAGAATAGGGATGCCTGTGGGCAGATTCAGCTCCATGATGGCCTCCTCAGACATACCTGTAAGGAAACGCTATGAGACTGTAGAAAAACTGAAATGTCAGTCATTATTAGTGAGCTCTCGTAAGAGCTTGTGACGAAATATTTCTAAAACACCATTCAAATGTCCTCAAGTAGTAGGTTTAATTTTTAAATGTATAACTTATTAAATACGATCGAATCGAATATCGAGTTTTTTATTAAAAAAAAATTTTAAATCGCTCAGCTCTAATTAAGGGATGTAAAATATGTTCATGCAGAATTAGGCATTAACATGTGCTTTATAAGTACTAATAAACAGCCAATATCCCAGTATTATGCATGCTAATAAGCAACTAGTTAATAGTGAGAATTGGACCCTTAAAATAAAGTGTTACCATTTTATTTTATTATATATAGAGAAGGAATGGCATTGTGGATTAACTTGCTCTACAAGACTCAAAAAGTGCTCTAACAAAGTAAATGGTCAATTTCTTGCAGATTATATTTTATCAAAAAAATTTAAAAAAGCCTTTAATTTACATGAATTTTCCTGGTATTTTTAAAATTTAAATGATGGTGGGAAGAACACTGAACAAGAGATTGAAAAGATCCTGCAATTACCTTCTAAGTGTTTCACAATGCCTCTCAAACTGTTTCCATGAGCAGCAATCAACACTCTTTTCCCTTCCTTGATTTGAGGCACAATCTCCTCATTCCAGAAAGGTAGTGCCCGTGCAATAGTGTCCTTCAGACTCTCGCAAGAAGGCAGCTGGTCCTCGGTCAAATCAGCATAACGTCTGTCCTAAAAAAAAAGAAAGGACGTCCAACAAGACAAAATTATTGCATTAATGAAATGTTCCTTAAACATGTCAGTTACAGTGTGCAATAGTACTACTCATTTAGCAAATATAAACTCTTGACTTGTTTGTTTTGGGACATAGAATGCAGTTTCCTATACAAATAAGGTTTGACCTTTGTTTTCTGAGCCGTTGCACTTATTAACTACTAGCACATCAGTTTCAAAATGTAATACCAACATGTTGCAAAAAACTGCAACATGCAACAGTGAAAACCCTAAGTTTTTACACATAAAATCAGATGGAATATTGTAAGATGATTTATGAATTCTGAGATTGTTGTAGTGGATGCAGGAATGCAGAAAATAATGTAAATAGGCATGCTGTCATTGGGGAGGGGACATGCATTTATACACTCATGAGTTTCTGTTTCTTATATAATTTGAAAATCTATGGAATCTGAGGAGGGGGAATCACTAATTATGATGACAGATTAAACAGATTGAGTGATTAAAATGCCACAATGATGAATGAGGGTGAAGACCTTACCTTGCTGATGATCCTGTAAAAGTCATGATCTGCATCCATAGTTGGTGGGGGGATGTCAAATGAGCGCCTCCAAATCTTAACCTGGGCTTCACCATGCTTGGCCGCAGTCTCAGCCTTGTTTAACCCAGTGAGACCACCATAATGACGTTCATTCAGGCGCCAGGTCCTGTGCACAGGCAGCCACATCTGATCAATACTGTCCAAAACGATCCATAACGTTCGGATGGCTCTCTTCAGCACCGAGGTATAACAAATGTCAAACTCAAACCCTGCATCTGCAAAGACACAGTGATACAACATAGATTTTATATGGCAGATGAATTTTTTTTTAAAAACACACAAATCAATACATTGTGATCATCAATATATACATTGAACACAAATTAATTTAATACGATATTATAGACTTCTGAGTAATACAAATGTATATATATAGATATATTTTAACTATCATAAAATGGTATTAAAATGCATTTATAAAATATAAACATTGTATAACAGTACTCGAGTCAAAAAGTCACTTTTTATTGGGAAATTCAGCACGTGTGTAAAATCACGTTCTGTGCGGCACGTTCGCATCAAGTAGGCCCCGCCCCACGCCCGTCAGTAATAGGCAAACTGTCAGGTCATTGGTTTAGAGCTTAGACGCGTCACGTCGAAGGCGGGGTAGCACCGGGGATGTCAGTCTTCTGAAAGTCATTTGAATTTTCCGGTTTGAGTTTTATTATTTAAAACGCAAAAACCTCAATTCAAACATTAGTAAGACAAAGCAGGTAAAGTTATTCTCAATGTAGACGTAATGAACATGATATGTACCTTTCAAAAACCAATCTAGAATACAGATTTACAAGGCTCATTCACATTGTTGGAAAATATAATATTAAACAAACTTACAAACCTTTTAAAGCTTGACCGCCTTTCTTTGCCTCCTGAGCCCCTGTCTCGCTCAGGTCGGCGTCGAACCAGCCGCAGAAGCGATTCTCCTGGTTCCAGCAGCTCTCACCATGGCGAATAAGAACCAACTTGTATGCAGCCATTTGAGATATTCAGACAGATTCTAAAGGTAGCAGCTAAAGAAAGCACGATGACTGAGAGCTGATCGAACAGGTTGTTGAGCTCTGTAAAGAGAGTACTGTCAAAAAGACCCTTCTCTCATCTGAGTCCCTAATGAATGACGTTTCCGACCTGCCTGCCCATCTCAACGCTCCACCAATCAGCGGCGCCTCGGAACGATGCGCCACACTGGGTGAAACTGCAAATACGACATGGAAAAAAACATGAGCTTCCTGTAATGAATGTCTCTGTATATTTTATATTTAAGCTTCAAAATATATTAGCAAGAATAAGAAGGACTGTAATATATTTAATCGTACATAGTTTATCGAACGTGCCAGAGATAAAGTATTATAAAACATTAAACTCAGGAGGACTGTAACTTCCCGTTAGATTTCATTGGGTGTATCTTGGAGATATTAAGTACAGGAGAGCCAATCAAATGTTACTTATGTTGGTGTTGGGCGGGGTTTAGCGCGGTAGAGAATTAATTGAGCATGTTATAATCTGGTATGTATATCAGATAGTGATGTATGTTGGTATAAATTAAACAAATGTGATAGTTGGCCTAACTATTAATTCCTTACAATAACTTTATCAGTATGTTCAAGGAAGGGGTTTTCCCTTTGCTTCTGTTAAGAGGAGTCAGAAACAATCTTCTTTTCAACTGTAGTTAATACAAAAATATTTTTCTCATGTTTATTTTTATATATATATGTATATATATTAAGTTTATTCCAGTGCTGTTTGAATGGGCATGATGATGCTTCTGTGCTCCAATGCATGGCGTGAGATACGTGGCTCACTGCGTTTACATGAGCCCCTTTTGTTTGATTTAGGAATAATTCAAAATTGGTGACTTGTGATTAATCAGTATCTAAGAGCAGCATCTATGAAATATGGGTTGCGTTTTAAGCATTTGAATTGTCACCTGTTATGCATACGAAATTAGGAAACGCGAATGTAACTATCCACCGCGTTTACATTGTTATTAATAGTGGATACTTTCATGCGCTTTCATGTCCAAGTGTCTGCTATCAGACCCGTTGAAGTGCAGTTTCTGTTCATGTGTGCTATGTGTGTTAACCCTATATAGCCTACCCTACATACAGTTAGGGTGATATACAGGTCCTTCTAAAAAAAATGTGCATATGGTGATAAAGTTCATTATTTTCCATAATGTAATGATACAAATTAAACTTTCATATATTTTAGATTCATTGCACACCAACTGAAATATTTCAGGTCTTTTATTGTTTTAATACTGATGATTTTGGCATACAGCTCATGAAAACCCAAAATTCCGTATCTCAAAAAATTAGCATATCATGAAAAGGTTCTTTAAACGAGCTATTAACCTAATCATCTGAATCAACTAATTAACTCTAAACACCTGCAAAAGATTCCTGAGGCTTTTAAAACTCCCAGCCTGTTTCATTACTCAAAACCGCAATCATGGGTAAACTGCCGACCTGACTGCTGTCCAGAAGGCCATCATTGACACCCTCAAGCAAGAGGGTAAGACACAGAAAGAAATTTCTGAACAAATAGGCTGTTCCCAGAGTGCTGTATCAAGGCACCTCAGTGGGAATTCTGTGGGAAGGAAAAAGTGTGGCAAAAAACGCTGCACAACGAGAAGAGGTGACCGGACCCTGAGGAAGATTGTGGAGAAGGACCGATTCCAGACCTTGGGGGACCAGCGGAAGCAGTGGACTGAGTCTGGAGTAGAAACATCCAGAGCCACCGTGCACAGGCGTGTGCAGGAAATGGGCTACAGGTGCCGCATTCCCCAGGTCAAGCCACTTTTGAACCAGAAACAGCGGCAGAAGCCCCTGACCTGGGCTACAGAGAAGCAGCACTGGACTGTTGCTCAGTGGTCCAAAGTACTTTTTTCGGATGAAAGCAAATTTTTCATGTCATTCGGAAATCAAGGTGCCAGAGTCTGGAGGAAGACTGGGGAGAAGGAAATGCCAAAATGCCTGAAGTCCAGTGTCAAGTACCCACAGTCAGTGATGGTCTGGGGTGCCATGTCAGCTGCTGCTGTTGGTCCACTGTGTTTTATCAAGGGCAGGGTCAATGCAGCTAGCTATCAGGAGATTTTGGAGCACTTCATGCTTCCATCTGCTGAAAAGCTTTATGGAGATGAAGATTTCATTTTTCAGCACGACCTGGCACCTGCTCACAGTGTCAAAACCACTGGTAAATGGTTTACTGTGCTCAATTGGCCTGCCAACTCTCCTGACCTGAACCCCATAGAGAATCTGTGGGATATTGTGAAGAGAAAGTTGAGAGACGCAAGACCCAACACTCTGGATGAGCTTAAGGCCGCTATCGAAGCATCCTGGGCCTCCATAACACCTCAGCAGTGCCACAGGCTGATTGCCTCCATGCCACACCGCATTGAAGCAGTCATTTCTGCAAAAGGATTCCCGACAAAGTATTGAGTGCATAACTGAACATAATTATTTGAAGGTTGACTTTTTTTGTATTAAAAACACTTTTATTGGTCGGATAAAATATGCTAATTTTTTTAGATAGGAATTTTGGGTTTTCCTGAGCTGTATGCCAAAATCATCAGTATTAAAACAATAAAAGACCTGAAATATTTCAGTTGGTGTGCAATGAATCTAAAATATATGAAAGTTTAATTTTTATCATTATATTATGGAAAATAATGAACTTTATCACAATATGCTAATTTTTTGAGAAGGACCTGTACATGACTTAAAATGGGATATTGTCCGCACACCTCTTGCGTTTCGTTTGGTCACACACAAGGTGTCACTGTGGCCTCAAAGCTTCAGCACTGCCACTCTGAGCTCGATTGCTGATGTCTGAGTTAAAACACGCCCCCCTCATTAGCATACGGAGAAAGAAATGTAGAAATAAATAAATGTAGAAATAAATAAATGTGAAAATAAATAAATGTAGACATAAAAACATAAATGAATGTGGAAATAAATAAAAGTGGAAATAAATGAATAAATGTATAATTTTTTTTTTTTATAAATGTGTGAAAAAATACAATTATACATAAATAAGGAAATAAAAGTATAAATACTCATTTATTTGTACTTTTTTTACATTTCTTTGTTTATTTATTTATGTATTTATTTATTTTTAATTAAGTCAGCTTTGGCATTCCATACACGCTGTGCGCAATGACAGATGGATGTTGGGTGATTTTCGCTCTCCACTTCCTGTGAAGTGATCTATGGAAGTGATGTATATCGATGTTCCCTTATTCCCTACGCTGTTTGCAGTGCCATTCGAACTGAACATGTTCGCTGCCTTCTGATTGGAAATCTCACTTAAGATGGCGAAATACCCTGTGAAGTTCGCTTCGTAGTCAAGGGGGTAATCCACCAGCCGAAAACTGAAGTCTGCCAGGGGGCCGCCATTGGCTAACAAGCCTTCACCTGCTGTTAGCATCCCATTGACTCCCATTCATTTTTGCGTCACTTTGACAGCGAATAACTTTACATCTAAGGCGTTTAAAGACTCCGTTTGTCCATTGTTTATTTCTAAAGAAACACGACAATGTATAAAGGGCTCCATTACCTTGTATGTTACGTTATGGCCTCGTAGAAGCAGTTTTTGTAAAAATAGGCTAACGATTGCATCATAACACGCGACTCTCTGTCGCACAGTAGATAAATTACCGTACAGAGAGGAGGATAAGCTCGCGGGCAATCTTTTACTGTCTATGAGGCAATTGGGGGGACGAGGAGGCATAAAGTCCGATAAAGTCAAGGAAGAAGCCCATAGAGAGTCCATAAAAGCAACGTTATTTAAAAAAGCAGCTAGTAGAAGACGTACCACTGTCAGACAGGTTGTTTACGTCACATCTACGTCGTCAAGCTCAGTGTGAGCCTGCGCAGTACGCTTGGCAATCAGGAAGTGAGTGCTTCTAATTGACTTCACTTTTCTCCGTTGAAGTCTATGGGGTCGCTGTGTCCATTTCTTATACTGTCTATGTTCGCAGTCCACTTTTACGGTCAAAGGGAAGTGTTCCAATGAAGGAATCGGCTGGAAAAATCGCCACCTCACTGCAGCATATAGTCTCTAATTAATGTAAATACGCATACATTTATTTTGAAGTTATTACCTCACTAACATACTTTCTTACATTTTCGTTACTTAAAAAATATATATTTATGTAATAAAATAAAAATAAAAAAAAGAAGTGACCGTTGACCTGGTTCACGTACGCCCCCAGCTGCTTGTAACGTAACGTTAGAAGAAAAGATGCTAGAGAGCGCACAGGTGGACGCATGTTAGCTCTTCTCGGCGTATGAACATTTTGGCGGTTTTATTACATGATTTTTGAATGTTTTGTGCAGTATGAATCAGGCCATCACATCAGCTCAGATAGCCCACTGGTTTACTGTTGGGGCACAGTTTGCAAACATCAGAATCACTGATGAAGTGAAAAAGCAAGATGAGCCCGATGCTACTGCAGCCAGGTAACTGATGAGATCATTAGTGTTTTTGCATGTACTGGTGAAAACTGTTAGTTTAATTATCCAAACTTGTTTTTAAGAGGATTTCGTAATTTCAAAAGATGTTGGACAACATTGATGAAACTGGAATTTTGGACCATGTGCAGTTATCGCTAATTAAAATAAAATCACCATGCGAGACACGTGCGTTTAGGATACGTAACTTAGTTTATTTTTTATTTATTTTTATTACTTATGCGCACGCTTTTTAGCACTTACATTTTCACATTATTTAATATTAATGCTTTGACCAAGTTTAGTTTTAGAGGCTCTGCCATAGCAAACAACATTTAGCATTTTGACAACAGCGGTGACATTATGTGTGCGCAGGTGAATTGATATGTTTGACAGAATTGGTAAACTATAGGCTAGGGTTTATCAAACTGGGCTCGGGGACCCTCAGGAGGCCGCAAGGGAGTGCTAGGCCGTCTGTGGAAAAGTCTAAAAACAGTGTAAAAATAAATGAATTATACATTCATCCAAATAAATAAAATTATAAAACATTGGGTTAACATGAATAAATTGATTTAAAAAAAAAATACGTTAAAATTTTTACATCGACAGTACAGCACAGGAATATAGTGAGTATGAAAATATACATAATGTATCATTCTTTAAAAAAACTACATATTTTCCAAATACTTTTTTATTCATATTTATAATATTTCACAGTGTAAATTTGGCCCTTTTTTTATTATTTTTTTTTACATATTTAGTTACATAAATGTTTAGTTGGCTTCTAAATTATTACCTTCTAAATATTATCATGCTTGCTAGTAATATAATACAATATTAGGATAACCCCTGAACAAGGCAATGAATGGATTGACAGGAGACCCAAGGACAACACCTTACACATTTTTCTCTCAATGAACGTGTGCATTTGCTGCAGGTCTGTAGAGCTGTTGTCTGATAAGACCTCTCCAGAAAAGGTAGGATCATCAGATGGAAGAAACCTGAAGAGCAGGAGGGCAGAACTTCTGAATAGTAATTACAAACATGCCTACACACAAGCTGCTCCTCACGTACACTACACTTGATGTTCCTTGAACTATTTTTTTGTTTTTACTTATGTGATTATCTTGAATCAGTACTGTACGGTCACGGTGCTATTAGCATAACATCTCCTACCACCATATTTGGCTTTTCTGTTACCTACTCGGATGTTATTGCTTAACTCATGTTCACGTTTAATCTGTCATGTGGCTTCTGAACTATAGGTCCAGGAACCACCCCCCCTTCGCTGGCCAGTTATGAGTACCCAGTTCTGCCTATTACTAAGAACAGACAAGAGGTACATGCATAGAGATACAAGGCACATATGGACATATTTACTCATAATTCAATTGAAGATTTATGTTTTTTTTGTTTTAGATTTATTTGTGCATCTTCCTATATGTGCATATGTCAATCGCTGTCTGTGTTTTGTGCGTGTAGTTGATCTCTCTGATTGAGAATAATTCTGTCATCATCATTCGTGGAGCGACAGGCAGTGGAAAAACCACCCAGCTTCCACAGTTCATCCTGGATCACTATGCGGAGAGAAATGCGCCCTGTAATCTGGTTGTCACTCAGCCACGCAAAATCGGCGCCACCAGCATTGCCCGTTGGGTGGCACGTGAACGCAAATGCACCCTGGGCAGCTTGGTGGGGTATCAGGTGTGAGATGCATGCTGTAGAAACTAGTGATGTTTGATTCTTGAACGAATTGTTCTTTTACACTGGTAACTGGTCAAACCTGTTCACGGATTCGAACTGAGGGTACGTTTACATGACAGCGATGTACTAAAAATGAACAAGTTTTTCCTTTGCGTTTTTTGCATACACACTCTGTCAAAATGATCCCCGTTCACACGGATCCGCGAAAACTTCTAAAATGGTGGATTATTCATGCCAGGCCAGTAGTTGGCAATGTCACTTTGTAAAGAAACATTACGCACCTATAGACTGAATAAGTAATACGCATGCGCATGACGTCACCGTTTTCACAATATCACATTTTTGTAGTTTATACAGAGAAAGTAACGGTACTGTTTTCAAAAACTTGCATTTTGAATACCCCTTTTTTTTTTGCGTTTTCAGGCTCCCAGAACAGCATTGTTGTGTAAGGCCTTGTTTACACGAGAATGCTCGCGGGTGAAAACGTAAAAATATTTGATCAGATGTGCCTTTCGTTTACACGGCGACAGCGTTTTTGGGGCTTAAAAACGGAAAAAAGTGAAACGACCCTCCAGAGTGGAAATCTTAAAAACACTCCACCGTAGCGTTCCCGTCTAAACAGTAAAAACGCAAATCTGCTCACGGTGGCTCTCGGCGCGTGCACGTTTACGTCACAGGCATGCGCCAGTACAGGAAAATAACAACCAACATGTCGGGAGTATTTCCATATGTCGGACCTCCAAGTTGCTCTAGAAGCTCTGATAAACGTACTAGAGTCTTCTCAGCAGTTGTACAAAATATTCTCAGATATTGGTGTTGTGTGGCAGTGCTTCACATTGCCACCTAGCCGCCTGGACTGTGCACTACATTGAATTTCACACACTTTTGCGTCACCATATGCACACAGATTTCCCCCATATAACGCTCGTCTAAACGCAGAATCAAAAGTGATAATGCAATGCCACTCTTGCGTTTTCTCTTCAGATTGTTTCTGTGTAAACATAGCCTCAATGAACACCCAAAACTGCATAAAAAGTTTTCTATTTTAAAGGGATACTTCAGGATTTAGCATGAATTACCGTGCTTTCCACCCTCATATCCCCCTGAGACGAGAGATTTATGTATTTTTTTTGTATGGAAAAAATCCTCTGATGACGGAAAAATCGTCATTTTGCATCATCGGATAATTTTTTTGGCCAGAGGCTAAAGACTACAGCCGGTAGTAGGGCATGTTCTCAACCCGCCCATAGAAGGTGGGTTCTCACTCACAGAATGTACACAGTGTCCGCCATCTTTTTTTGGAAGATGCTTTGCTAAGAAAATTCCCGCTCCTCTGTGAGAGATATGAGACCGGTGCCTCTCACAGGTGTCGCTCATCAGTAATCACACCACCGGCCTCGCGCCGTTCTCCTGCGGCCCTCAGTCTCGGGTTGCTCACCACAGTAAACATAATGAATGGCGACTGTAGAACGCAAAAGCCGAATCCTGGACAATCTCGATCTCGAAATCCCGGGCAGACTCACCACGGAGACTCACTAGTAGCCTAGCCTTGTTGTTTAACTACTGCGCTCTGTTACCGGTAGGCGTGGCCTCCTAGGGCAGCGAAGCAAGTGCATTTTAAGAGTTGTTATCTTTCATCCACATAAGTCAAAAATAAATTCTCAGTCTAGAAAGCTCCAAATTCAAAAATAATTTCACATTTCTTCTACATAAATGACCCATTTTAAATACACATTAATTTTTCCAGAGGTGAATCGTGTAAACGGCCCCTGAATCGAACTTCCGGGTTGCGTCATCAACCAGGAACTAAAGTGAGGCAGCAGTGCTTCTGTGAAGTACCTTAAAAGAATTATTCTTTTGAGAATCGAACATTAGTAAAAAAAAGTGTTTTCTTCAAAAGTACAAAGTACTTCAAACTCATTCGCTCATTAGGAGACTCCAAGACCTTAAATGGATTGGTCAGATAAGGGAGACATCCAAAATGTGTACTGTTGGGGTGCCTCCAGGAACAGGCTTGGGAAACACTGCTGGAATGGGAATTAAGTGGAATTGGCATTGATTCCCTTTTGTTAAACTTGCAGTATAAAATATGCACATTCAAATTCCAAACATACTGTAAGCTATTAGACTCACTAAATTTTGTATACATTAAATAGATGTCTTTTTCCCTCTCTTTCAAGGTGGGTTTAGAGAAGATGGCCACAGAACATACCAAACTGATTTATGTGACCACAGGAGTCTTGCTGCAGAAATTAGTGGGAGCCAAAACACTCACAGAGTACTCGCACATCTTCATAGATGAGGTACACAAATAATCTGCAATTTATAGATACAACCGTTCAAACTTTTAAATGAAAGAAGTCTCTTATGCTCACCATGCTTTTTTCTATTACATCAGAAATACAGATATATTGTGAAATATTAAAATGTAATTTATTCCTGTGATGGCATGGCTGAATTTTCAACATCATTACTCCAGTCTTCAGTGTCACATGATCCAGAAATCATTCTTATATGCTAATTTGCTACCTAAGAAACATTTTATTTTTTTACTTATCAGCTGTGCTGCTTAATATTCTTGTTGAAACGATGATATGTTTTTTTAAGATTCTCTGATGAATAGAAAGTAAAAAAAAAAAAAAAAATAAATGGATGCAATTATCATACTAATGATGTCCTATTACAAAAAGTTTGCAAAAAAATAATTTGCTGTTATGAAAAGGTTAAATATTCATATAAATTGAATGATAAAAATGACATGCAAACTTAATTTGTGTGTGATTTATAAATTGATTCAGGTCCATGAGAGAACAGAGGAACTTGACTTCTTGTTGCTAGTTATCAGAAAACTGCTACGAACCAATTCCAGATATGTCAAGGTTTGTTCAACACGCATACTTAGATTGACACAAACATATTTTACACTGTTATTTTTGCCCCTTCTCCATTTATCCCACTCCTCTTTCTGCAGGTCATTCTGATGTCCGCCACTATAAACTGTGCAGAGTTCGCAGAATATTTTGGAACTCTGATCCGCAATCAGATGAATCCAGCATACGTGTTTGAGGTGGAAGGAGCCCCATACGCCATTGAAGAGTTCTACCTGAATGATCTCTCAACCATCCTGCCTATTGGAATCAATGTATGGGAAGCAACAAAAATGCTATATTGACCATTTCTACTTAAACAATTTTATATAGTGCATTTGTGTTTGTCACAGGTTAACTTAACCCACCCAGAAGATCCTTGTATCACAGAGGAGATGTATAATGTTGCTGTCTCTCTCATCCAGAGCTTTGATGAGATGGAGGCTAAAGATCAAAGGTCAGAGATTACAGTGAGACACACATACCAGTGTTTCCCACAGTATTTTCTGAGACTGGTGGGTAGACCTGGGTCCATCTAGAGGGGTTCGGGGGCATGGCCTATATAAGAGAATATTTTTACATTTTAAAGTTAAATTTATCAATCTGGTGCACTTTGAGAGTTCAAAATGAAGAGCTCCAACCCATGTTCAGTGTGCAAATTGAAAAAAGAAAAAAGTCTGAATTGTTTAGTTCCTGAACTTTAAGGTGGACTCAACTCTCGTTTTAGTTGTGTACATTACATTTACACTGGAGTTTTAGGAAGCCAAACAATTACAATATAATAATAATTTTGTTATTGTTCCTATGACAGTAATATACATATATTGTAAAACAAATAGACTGGAAAATATATTATTTTATTTAAAATACTTTGTATGAATTTCTACTCTTAAGAGATAAACCCTTTTATTTTGGCGAACCACTATCGTTATTACAAATCTAGTGAAACGCCTGTATCATCTTTATACACAAATCGTTAGCCTCATAGCATAATTGCCTAAGTCATATATAAAAAAAAAGAAAGACTTAAAGGCAATAATGCTATGAGGCTAGCGAAATGTTGGAAATTATGCAAATGTAACAATGTGCAACTGCTGCCCCTGCATGCTAAACTCACAACACATGCAGAGATGCATTCATTCACTGTGAATTGAACCGTTCTGAGATGCAGAAAACGCTGAATTACGAGCTGAACATGTGAGCAAAGTGCGCTCTTCACTTTGAAACACAGGACAAACGGACTATATACTTATTTAATTTAATCGCAGTCTTTTGTGATTTGATAAGCCATATCACGCTTTCAAACGAGTGTAGTTCAAAAGCAATGATGCAAAGCAGCGTTAGTGACCTTTTTTGTTAATTATATTAAGTTTTGAAAAATATTTTAGTTTCATTATGACCTGGCAGCACAGATTACACTATGACAGGCCACTATAGTCTAGGACGAGGACATTTTTCCATGGTCAAGCTGTGACCCACTTTTTAAGTGTGTGTGTGTGTATATAGATATATAGATATTGATATAGATAGATAGGCCTATTAACATTTCTTTTTTTAAACTAGCAAATTTATTTCTCAAGTACCATCCCCCTTTACTTTACTTACACAACAATTGTAAGAATATGACTAATTCTGATAATTAATCAGTAGGCCTATGAGGTTAAGCTATAAAATAGCAGTCCCAAACTAGTTTTTGTTAATACAATGTTGGTATGAACAATCACAGTCCTTTTAAAAATATACAAAATAACACAGTTTGGGGTCTGTAGGATTTTTTTAATACAGTGAAAAATGTTTTTTGCAATGAAAACAATTGTGCTACTTAATATTTTTATGGAAACTATTTTTTGTTGTGGTTTTTTCGAGGATTATTTTTGTTCTAAAGAACTGCATTTATTTCAAATAGATTATTTTGTGAAACATTATACATTTCTTTACTGTCATTTCTAAACGATGTATGTTTGCTCAATTTAATGCATCAAGGTGCTCCAAGCAGACTGGAAGTGTTACTCATCCCGAGAGAGGCAGTGTGCTCGTCTTCCTGCCTGGGCTCTTCGAAATCCAATATATGAAGGAGGCCCTTTCAAAACTTGTGCGCAAGAGGTACGTCTGTGTGTAGTGTGTGTTTATACAAACATGTTTGAGTATAATGGTGTTAATGTGTGTTTGTTTGCTCACAGGTTACAGGTATATCCTCTTCACTCTACTGTCACTTTAGAGGAGCAAAATGGAGTATTCCTGGTTCCTGTACCTGGATACAGAAAGGTGAAATTGCCTCTGAAGTCACTGTTCATGTTGTATGTTAATATGTTTGAAGGGTGTGATGGATAGTACATGAAACAAATTTCTGCTGTTTGTATTTACAGATTATTCTCTCCACAAACATCGCAGAGAGTTCTGTCACAGTGCCTGACGTTAAATACGGTGGGTGTTTATTTTTACACCAGCCCTCTGAGTTCTTGAGATCATCCTACAGTGAGAAGTATAAATTATGCAGTATTTTGTGTTTTATGCAGTGATTGACTTCTGCCTTGTGCGTCAGTTGGTATGCGATAAGGAAACCAATTACAGGAGTCTCCGTATCAACTGGGCATCCAAGACCAGTTGCAACCAGCGTCGAGGTACTGCACATGTGGGCTGATGTTCAGTGATTTACAGATTTACTGTAAAGGTTCATTTGGTTTGTGGGTTTTCTTAAATGCAGTTTATTCACGTCTTTTCCAGGTCGTGCCGGACGAGTATCTAAAGGCTTCTGTTACCGGTTAGTGTCCAGACATTTCTGGGAGCACGAGATTCCAGATTTCACAATTCCAGAGATGCTGGTAAGAGACAATAGCATGTCTGCCAATGGCAGCAAAATTTGGAGGATCTTCAGAAATAATTAATTTTTTAATTCTAATTAACCTAAGTATTTTTAGTTGGTTATAGCAGAGATGTGTGTGTGTTTTGACTTGCAGCGGTCACCGTTGGCCAGTACCTTGTTGAAGGTGAAGTTGTTGGATATGGGTGATCCCCGCTCGGTTCTCTCCACGGCTCTCACGCCACCCAACCTCAGTGACATCGAAAGAACCATCCTGCAACTTAAACAGGTCAATAAAGTTGGTTTTGTACTGATTGGTTAAACAGTTTAAAGGTGCATTGCGCAACATTTCATGTTAAAAATACATGTTTTTCTAACCCATACATGCTTAAACAATTGCCTGATGGGCTGAATGAGCCCTTCTCTGATCACTGCGATTGCCTCTATAATCCTGTACAGTAAAATATGTAAGAGGGATTCGGGATGGAATTTGAGACTGGGCGTGACGTGACGTCATGCGCGTTCACGCTCACCTGGCTATGTCTGGCAGGTTTGTGTATTCGCCGCTATTCTCCGTATCAGCGAAGACAACTCGAGGGAAAAAAACTTTAGTCAAATTTCGACAAAAGTAGAAGATGGATCCGATTCAAAGAGACCGGTCCATGAGCGTGCACACCTGTGGTTGCAGTTTTGCTTGTCGCCAGAGGGGGGGCAGAGTTCTGCAAAAACAGATACTTGCGCAATGCACCTTTTAACCTGACATTAACATACTTTGAGCATAGACATGAATTCCATCTTAATTTGGTGAAAGTGATAGTTGATTTCTAGTTGATTATTTGTTCATTTTACAGTTGTTTGAGTTTGTATGCATATTGTGTCTGTGGCAGTGTTATTTCAGTATTATTTATGTACTGTTAAAATCTTTAATATTTTAAATTTAGGTTTTATTTTTATATTAAAAATTTTGGCTTAATCTTTAGTAGTTTTGTTTTTGTTATTTGTATTCATTTTTGTTGTTTTTGTTTAATATTGCTATTCAGGTTTAATTTATTTTTGTTTTAGTTTATTAATTTTTCAGCTAGTAATTGTAGTGCTTCAATGTACATTTATTTCAGTTAGTTAAATACAATTATCTAATATTTTCTTTCGGCTTTATTTTAATTAACAAAAATATTTTTAATTGTTTTAATATTTGTTTTGGTTAATTATAAATAATAACCCTGGTTTGTGACCCTGTGTGTGTAGATCGGAGCTCTTTCTGTGGAGACCAACAGTCAGATGGAGTTTGATGGCGAGTTGACGTTTCTGGGTCGTGTGTTGGCGCACCTGCCCGTGGACCTGCAGTTGGGGAAGTTGATCGTTCTTGGACATGTGTTCGGCTGTCTAGAGGAGTGTCTTATCATTGGTATAATGATTTGTGTATCTGTGTGTGTGTTTGTGCGGAAAATATCTGTATATCATCTGAATAATCTATAATATCAGGTTATACCATGTTGCCATGAAAAAAAAAAGATGAAGAGATATAAACTCTTTCTCTCAGCTGCATCTCTCTCTCTGAAGAGTTTCTTTGCCATGCCATCACTGCAGCACCTGGCTGGGTACAGGTAGGTTGACCTTTGACCCTACATACTCATCACAGGTTTTCTGAATTGGGCTTTCACTTGATTCTGATATTCTTCTGTAACGTCGTCTCTGTTTGACCTCACAGGAGTAAGTTGAGCTTTGCACAAAATGTTCCAAGTGACTTCATTGCTTTCGTCAATGCCTTCAAGGTACGAAATGCCAGCTCTGAGCGTGATCAGTAGACTTGTAGATCTTAGATGCCATATTGAATTTAGTGCAGATGAAAACATGGCGGTGAGTGATCTGAACACTAGGACTAGGACCTGAATCTAGAGGACCTTTAAACAGTGCTTGCAATTGTAAAGATCAATTGTAAGTAAATGTAAATGTAGCTCTCACAACTCAACTTTTTGTCTACCGGTTTTGTCTACTGAAAGTGTTTCTTTTAAAAAAAAAAGAATTTTCGTCAGCTGATTAATTTGTATGTTGTTACCAACAGTAAAATTAATTGAATGCACTGTATTCGGTCCTTCACACCCTAGTTTTCATTTCTGTCAAAAATGAAATATGCTTCTACCCTGACTAAGGTCTATAGATGTCAATCTCATAACATATAGTGTCTATAATAGTAAAATATTTTTGTTTTTAATCTAACCTAATTGGACTTATTTATTTATTTTTTGTAGGCCTGGTACACATCAAGAGCTAAAGGAGAACTTCGACACCCAAAGGTAAGAGCATAAATATTGATCATATATTTGAAGATGGGAAAGGAAGCCTTAGGACATACAAAAGAAAAAAGTAGGGATGCACTGAAAATGGCATTTTCGATTTTTGACCGAAAATATGCCGCTCCGTGTCTGGCAATCAGGTTTCATTCTCGTGTAGCATGTTTAGTTACTTCACGAGCGTCTCTTTACTAGGGATGTAACGATTCACTCAACTCACGATGCGATACGATTCACAATACTGGTTTCACGATACGATTTTTTCAACAAGTGATTAATTTAAGAAATTATAAATGAAAAAGTGTCCCTTTTATTATTTCTCAGACAAAATGCTGCACATTTCTTTTTAATTTTAAAATATATTTGTCAAATAAAAAAACTACATTGAAATAAAAAAATAATAAAATCCCTTCAAGGTTGTTTCAACTCTTTCTGTCTGTCTGGTCAAGAGGGTGGACACTGGTACCTTCGTGCACTAAAGTAAAAGACTACGTAAAATTAATACCACATTGAGAGGGGTTTTAATTTTGTTATTTGTATCATTTCAGTTGCAAAAGTAAGAAATAAAAAAAATAAAAAACATATGCCATAACCATCAATAATTATTCTTTTTTTTTAAAAAATACATGTACACATTTAGAGAAAGAGATAGTAAAATAAATACAACACCTGGTTGCCACGGAAACACTGATGCACCTTGTGATCTCCGTGGCTCTCGCACTTGTCGTATTAAAGCCTTTTACATGAAAACGGAGGTGACTGGTGCTTCTCACGATGGTGATTATTATTAGTCTACGGAAAGTCAAAATGCCGCCACACCTCTGTTTTGAATGAGTCAACATCAACATCTACGCTTGCCGTCGCCATGTGTTTGACGGCGCGTGCACACCAGTCTATTGCACACACTGGCGTGGCGCGAGCGGAGCAAACTGAGCGTTTTCAGTTCATTCCTATGGAAATTGAGCTTGGCTCACACAAGCTCAAGTTCCATGAATGAAGTGAAAACACTCGCTAGCTTCGCACCATTGTGTGCTCGCTGCTATTGTGCCTGTAAAGCGAGTTTCACAACTTCACACAGTAGGATGTAAACGCCCCTGCTGTTTAAAACATGTATCGTGATACGTTTAACATTTCAACCGACTTGATTCGTCACACGTTTGTATCGATTTTCAACCGGTTGCTAGTGAATCGTTACATCCCTACTCTTTACCGTTCTGTGAAGTTCAAAATTTTTCTGTAGTAGACTTCTGTTTGCAATAGCCCTACTGAGCTGGTATTGCCATGCTGGGCAACCATGGTAAAATAACCTGCTCTGATAATAATAGCTTTGTAGGACTGTATTTTATTTGGATAATTAGTCAAATCTGTAAATAAATCTGTTAAATCTGAGTCTTTTGTGTAGAACTGAATGAAGAATAACATTGATATATTGATGTTTAATATTATTTTAATATAGGGCTATTTTCTGTCCAAATTTTGTGTTACTTTAAATAAAAGTGTGGTTATTGGCTTGCAGTTTTTTCAGTAAAATGATTGCATTTAATTTAAAAGTATAATAATACATATATATACATATACATATATAGTATAATAATAATAATAAAAAAATTTAAATAAGAAATAAATTATTCTTGCCTACAAAAACAGCTAGATGTAAACTATTCTCGACATGTCTTTGGAATATTAGTGCACACTGGAACACTTTTTTTTTCCTTTTGTTTTTTTATCAGGATGAACTGGAATGGGGCAAAGAGAACTGCATTCAGATAAAACGAATCAGAGAGGTAAACACTGCACACAAATGCACTAATTTTATACAGAATTTGCTCTAGCCCCATTGCATGACTGTTACAGGTGGCAGAGCTCTTTGAGGATATGAAGAAGAGAGTTTCCAGATTTAACATGCACATCAGCAGCTCCTCGAACCCCACAGACTACACCAGCCTGCACAAACAGAGATTCATCCTGCAGGTATAGACACATAACAGCAATACACCACCTGTTCAAAAGCTTGGGGTCAGTAAGATTTTTGTTGTTGAAAGAAACAGTGAAGCAAACATTTGTTTTTACAAATATTCAAACAAAAATGCTGCTCTTTAAAATTTTCTGTTGATCAAAAATGAATCATGGGTTTTGCCAGATAGATTTCAGCAGCACAAATGTTTTCAACATTGATGTTAATAAAAAATTAATTTGCACCAAATCAGCATATTAGAATGATTTCTGGAGAATCATGTGACATTGAAGACTGGTGTAATGACTGCTGGAAATTTAGCTTTAACATCTCTTTAAAACAAACATTTCTTTAAAATATATTAAAATAGGAATTTTAAATTGTAATAATATTTTGTTAGAATGACTGTTTTTACTGTATTTCTGTTTGAATAAATGCAGCCTTGGCGACCATGAGAGATTCAAAAACATTTAAGAATCTTACCAACCCCTAACATTTGAACAGTAGTGAATGTTTGTGTGTGCTACTATTGAATGTGACACGTTTATCCTTTCTTTGTCTTTCTGGATTAGGTGGTCATTGCGGGTGCATTCTTTCCGAATTATTTCTCTCAGGGAGAGATTGATGAGCAGCTGGCATCTAAGGAACTTTCTGGAAATGATCCAAAGACCACCATTCTGGTACCAGTGTCTCCCCTTACAAAAGTCAGATTTAGTCAGAACTGGGATGCATATGCTCAGAACACACAAGAGCTGTTGGCTCTTTTTGAGTATTGAGTCTAAACCATTCCTCATCGTCTCTCATCCCTAATTTTTGCAAGTTATATATTATAGCTGACTGAATAATGCATCTGGTTTACTGACACAGACAACTTTACTTTATAGTATTAGCATTTAAAGGTCCCCCCTTTAGAACTGGAACAATGCTATGGGATCTAAAATAAATATTTAGTACGCGTGTAGTAGAGTTTGTCTCTTGCCTAATGCCTTTTTTCTCTCATCAGATTAGGAATTTGCCTCCGTTTGCATTCCTGTGCTATAAGCAGCTCCAGTCGCTGTTCCGTCAATGTGGACAGGTCAAATCAATCGCTTTCGATGGATCCAGGTAACTTAGTATGGAATCTTGTTTTGAGCACAAAATAAAAAAAGGTAATTGACAGTTTACTTCTCACAATTCAAAGAGTTTCTGTCATGCAATTTTGAGTTATTTCGCAGACTTTTCCCCTTATTTTATTTTTTATATTATTTTTTTATTATTACGTTTATTTTAAGCTTATATCGCAATTCAGACTTTCTCAGAATTTCTTTTGCGAGAATTAAACTTGGAATTCCAAAGGAGAAAAAGTCAGTTCCAAGATGCAAACTCAAAGTTGTGAGAAACTAAGTTAGAATTATTATAAACGCAATTTTGTTAAAGAAAGTCATAATTACAGATGTTAAAATTGTAAGATATAAACTTGGAATTGCGAGAAATAAAGTAAAACATTTTACAATAATTTTTGCAGAGCGTACGTGGAGTTTTATCGCTCGTGTGTGAGGGAGTCAGGCGTGTTACCCGAGGTCTTGTTGGCATTGTTGCGAGCTCGCCAGACTCCCGGTCTCAACCTGCTGGTGCACCACACAGATGAAGTGGAGGTCCATGCTAGAGGAAAGCCCATCTCGCACCTACGTTATGCAAGGTAGTCGCAAGCCCCACCATACAGACCTTGACGGATGCGTTCAGTATTCACAAAGAAATCTCTTTCAGGGTTAACGTGGATGTTCAGAGCCATACTGTGTGTCCTGTTGGAGTTCTGAGCAGCACTGTAAATCCAGAGAAACTTCCATCCAGCAGGGATTTTGTCATTAACATCACAGAGGTGAGGACTGACACCTCAGCTTTTTTGATTTAGAAGGCTTTGGGAAAAATGTGTTCTAATTATGACCTATTCTTAGTCCATCTTTTTGAGCAGCGTGCAGGTCGTTAACATGTATGATTGTTTGTAGGTGATCGATGTGGGCCATTTTTGGGGCTTTCAGACCGATCAGAGCAGCGTAGAGAAACAGTGTCAGTTAACAGCAGCGCTAAACATGAGGGATCTGAGACCCGTGTCTGTCTCACTCTATCCAAACCTGCTGTGTGTGGCCCCCTTCAAAGATGGACAGCAACTGGCCAAATACTATAGAGCCAAAGTATTGCACATCCTGGGCAGCAACGTAGAGGTACAGCACACACTCAACATGCTCCTGTGCCGAACAAAATTAATTTAATCGTTTTTTTACAACAAATTTATTTCCAGTACAGATGCACATTTTTCCAATAATAAATTAAACAATTCTAAATGAGTTCAACTTAAGAATGTATTAAACTCAATGTATTCACGATAGAATAAAGCCACAAACCCAAGTCATCTCTTGTTTTAAAACTTGTTTCTCAGGGGGACATTATGCAACGTACATTTACACCATCACCTTATAAATGTGAGATTTTATTAATTAATAATAAATGTGTAAGATGTGCCATAAGTATAATGTTAGAAGCCAACTCAAACAGTTAATGCTGAGTCTTTCATCACAGTTGTGAAAAGTTTGAGCTTTCTAGAGTAAAGCATCGGCAGTTAAACATTTTTCATAATATTTAATTTGTTTTAAAACTTTTAAAATACTTTGATTCCCGAACTTGTTCTTGTTAGGTACAGCCGTTGTTGGTACTGGAAAAACTTTTACCCTGCTAGTGCCAGTCCGGAAGAGACAAAGACGGAAGTGTGAAAAAGGCTAATTAATGCTGAAAAATCATACAATTGTCTTTTTAGAGCCACTTTACAGGATAATTTGAATTTACATAATTTTTGTATTCATCATTGATTGTTATTTTCCTGATTATTACTGTGAAGCTACTTTAAAACAATCTTTATATAACAACTCTATTAAGTCTTATATAAATAAAGGTGACTTGACTAAATATATATGTATGTGTTCATAGGTGTTTTTTGTGGATTTCGGCAACACCTCTACGGTCCCGTACAGCAGTCTGAGAGAGCTCCCATCTGACCTCATGACTCCTCCCTTTCAAGTACGTACTTCTGTTCCGGATTTTTTTTGTTTGAGTTCTCTTTATTAAAGGATGTGCAATATAACGAAAACATATCTTGATATTTTCAGCTTTTTACCAAACAGCCATTGTTGTCAAGGAGATTCAATATAATACAAGTCTAGTAGTAGAATGCAATACAAATGTAGTAAAAAAATAAATACATGTTCACTAGGGGTGTCGAAATTAATCGTTTCTACGATGCACCGCGATGCAGACGAGGACGATTCGGTATCGGTTCAGTAATAGACCATAACCGGTTATAATGTACTGAGGCTTTTCTGACGTCATTTATCGCGTATGTGCTTTGTCGCGGTAGCATACACTGGCAGAGGGAGGCGAGACGCGAGTGCGAGTAATTAAACATTCTTACATACGCTTCTTATATGCGCATGCAAGTTACATGCGCTTCTTGAGGCACACTAGCACACACACGCAAGGTCTCGCTCTCTTGCTCTCTCCCTCTCTGCGCTACACGGTTTGAACATACATTCACGTAGCCTTTCGAAAACCGGGACGTTCAGTGTCCCGGGAATCGGGACAAACCGGGACAGATGGCAACCCTTCCGCACCCGATGGTCAAATTACAATTATTCTGTATTGTTACGCGTGATTATAAATGGATGATCGTCTTCAACAGCGGACTCGGTGACGGTTGATGTGCGCGTCTCCAGGGTATATACACTGATGAATGAGCACTGCTTTTAAATGAACATTTCTTTAAAACAAAATTGATTTTGAAAGAATTTCATTTTCTTAATGGCATAAACAGGCTTTAGTCCCATGAAACTTAAACTGGAATGTCTCTGTTTTTGTCACTGCGACCAGGGCTTAATTTGAGCCGGAACATGTTCCGGCACCTCTGACGTTGGATCCGGAACCTTTTTTATTGGATCCGGCACCTCCTGTCACTATGGAAAATTAGTCGCCTAAATGAACAAAAATACTGTTTGTGTAGTGTTCAATGTTGTTATCTATCTTGATAGTCTTTATTTCCCATTGAAGTTGCACAAAAATCTTGTGTTTGCACTGCAGTTTCGATGCGAGGTGAACTTTAATTCAGGGTAAAGCGCAGCGCCGCACAAACACATTCTCTATGAGTGTACACAACAGCAGCGCCATTCGGCGTCGTTAATGTAACTTATATAGCTACTATCTGACTTCACCCTGTGGTGCAATATACATTTAGTTTTACATTCATTTACAGAAATCAGTTGCTTGAATGAAAATTGCTGATGTTATCGGATTTTCATGAATTTTTCTCAATTAATTTCATTCAGTTAACGGACGCTCTGAGGTAAAGTGTTCAGAGTCTGCAGACTAGCAACGATTGTATTTAATTGTACAGTACAATCACATAATACAGACATTATCTGAATTCCACAATGTCCTTAAACATATATTATTGCTGGCCATAAACTGAGAAAGTGCGCGTCCGGTGAGCGATACCTCGAGTTGTCCTAGACGCGACGCTTCTCGTCCGGTGTGACAGAAGGGGGAGAGAGAGCGGAGGCACTCAAGTGACAAATGCGCAAGTAGTGCTGGTTGAGATTGCTGTTAGCCTCGTTTCACTCAGGAGAAAAATGTCAAAAAGACAACAAAGTTTGCTTAACTATTTCCAAATTCGCTGGTCAGATCCCAAACAAGCAAAAAATTCGCACCTATGCAGTGCATGTTCTGAAATTAAAATAAACATTGCCCTGATACACACACAGCGTTGTTAATTTTTTTTTTTTTTTTTTTGTCAGAGAAGCTACATAGCTTCTCTGACTAAAAAAAAATTAACAACGCTGTGTGTGTGTGTGTGTATGTAGGCAGTGTAAAAAATAAATCGTTCCGTTACCTCCAACCCCCGTTTTGAGTCGCCGGATCCACCCCCCCCTCTGCGCTCCGGGACCTCCCCCATTACAAATTAAGCACTGACTGCGACTTCCTGAACAGGCGAACACTCACGCACGCACGCGCGCGAGCACGCATACATCACTTGTAAGTAAGTAAGTGATGTATGGAAGTAAAAGTGAAAATTGAGGATGCGGTGCATCGCAATGCATCGCGATAATCGAATTGAACTGAATTGATGACATGATAATCGTAATCGAACCGAACCGTGAGACCAGTGTAGGTTCACACCTCTAATGTTCACATAGTTTTTCGACTAAACACAAGGAAGAATTTTTAATCATTTAAACTTTTGATATACTTTTAGCAAAACGTTTTAATATATCAATATAATGCAGCTTTCTGTGTGCTCTTCGTATGTGTCCATGCATCATAAAATGCACACGTTATTTTCTAATAATTCAATCATCACAATTATTATGAAGAATCATTTTCACAGACCTTAGATTCATTGAAAGTCTTTGGGATGTGCTTGGAAGATTTCTTTATATTTGGCCGAGCAGTTGTTTTCGGTGGCTCGCCAATGTATTGGACTTCTCGAATACATAAAATAATTAAGCTTGACCAGAGTTCCTGTGGGGAGAAGAATTATTTGACGGTAGTAGTGTAGCAGAGTTCTTCAGCAGCGATGTTAGCATGTCAGCCTTCAAAGAATCTTAACCCAAAGTTCTTTCTGTGTGACAGAGCTTAATACACGAAGACAAAAGGGCTACATACAAAAATAGAAAACTGTTAAGACCCCGCACAGAAGTTTGATCTACCATGCAATCTACTCTGGGCAATGCTGTTTCTTTGTCATTCACACCCATCAGTTTCTATGGGGCATACATCTGTATGGGCCATTTGGTTCACACCTTTACAGACACCGATGGAGGATAAATCTTTCAGCTGGAGTAGACTTAACCAGAGTGCTTGACTCTAGCATTGTCAATACAAGATATTGTCCAAACAATGATTTGACTCTTGAAGGAAATAACATCACAACATTTATTTGTACCAAGAGGTGCATCAATTTTTGGTCATGATCTTGATTTTGGTCAAGTCGAGCACTTAGAAGAAGTTGTTTTATTTATATAGCGCCTTTCAGTAGCTCAAGGTCGCTTTACATTGTAATAATGTAACACTTATAGACTTTCAACAAATTTAAGGTCTGGACTCAGAGGTGCCGATTCATGTGTGAAAATTATTTTTCATGCTCCCTCTCAACCATTTTTTCCCTTTTTTTAAGCCTGTTGAATCTTGACATTGTCATCCTGAAATATGGCCATGATGTGTCTTTCTACATGGTTAAGAAATGAAAAGCTACACACTTCATCCATTAGGGTTAGAAAAACTGTAGCCAAATGTATAACATGTTAGAAACATAATCTCTGCAATAATGATCCAATCACAGACTCTTAAACATTTGCCTATTTATATCTAAACGGCAACTTTTTTGGGGGGTCGGGCAGTGGATATGATTGCCACAGATTATTTTGACACAAATCAATTGAGATTACATTGAAAGTCACAGTTTGAACTGATTCCCAAAGATTAGACCAACTTACTCTAACAAGGTTTTTGCTACTGAAGTTTAAATTACAGACGCTATTTAAATTTAAAGGGATAGTTCACCCAAAAATGAAAATTAGCCCATGATTTACTCACCCTCAAGTCATCCTAGGTGTACATGACATTCTTTCTTTCAGATGAATACAATTGGAGTTGTATTAAAAAATATCCGGGCTCTTCCAAGCTTCATAATTGCAGTGAATGGCTGTATATTTTTTGAAGTCCATCAAAGTGCATCCATCCTTGATAAAAGTGCTCCACACGGCTCTGGGGGGTTAATAAAGGCCTCCTGAAGTGAAGCGATGCGTTAGTGTATGAAAAATATCCATATTTAAAACTTTTATCGACTAAAACTAGCTTCTGGCAGATGGCCTACGCATGTTGACGTACGCCAAAAGAGTAACACTTGACTATGTTTAAGCTTTGTCTCCTCTCATGGTTCAAACAAACAGGGCTGGCAATAAACTCAAGCTCCTCCGACATTTCTCTTTAAAAATTTTAGTTTTAGACTTCTAATTCGTGACTGATGTTTGGTTTTGCTCCTTCCTCTGCGCTTCCGCTTTTGTCATTACGTTGTGTGTCAAGAGTTACTCTTTAACATACGGCTGCTGCTGGAAGCTAGTTATTTTAGTCAATAGTTTTAAATATGGATATTTTTATTACACTAACGCATCGTTTCACTTCAGAAGGCCTTTATTAAAACCCCAGAGCCGTGTTGTACCAGTTAAGACTGTATGTGTGAAAGGGGCTAATGATTTTAATCAATCATCAGCTGGAAAAAATGGGTAATTCCAATTATATACACTCACCGGCCACTTTATTAGGTACCCCATGCTAGTAACGGGTTGGACCCCCTTTTGCCTTCAGAACTGCCTCAATTCTTCGTGGCATAGATTCAACAAGGTGCTGGAAGCATTCCTCAGGGAGTTTGGTCCATATTGACATGATGGCATCACACAGTTGCCGCAGATTTGTTGGCTGCACATCCATGATGCGAATCTCCCGTTCCACCACATCCCAAAGATGCTCTATTGGATTGAGATCTGGTGACTGTGGAGGCCATTTGAGTACAGCGAACTCATTGTCATGTTCAAGAAACCAGTCTGAGATGATTCCAGCTTTATGACATGGCGCATTATCCTGCTGAAAGTAGCCATCAGAAGTTGGGTACATTGCAGAGCATATGAGCGGAGTGGAGCGGTGAGAATATCCGCTCCTCGCTCACGGAACTGTTCACCCCTCCGCTCCCCCGCTCAAAGCCACATCAGGCCGCTCCGCTCATTATCGCTCAGCGCTCAACGCAGTTTGCTTCGCGCTCCACTCAAATCTCCCCCCGCTCGCTTCAAAAAAGGTAAAAAATCTGCATGTATTTCACTTTTAGCTTAGACCACAGCCTTACCTCCCAAAGAACTAAAGAGCACCAACAACATTTTCCAAATATAAATGTTTTATTTCAAATTAAAAATTAGGCCTAGCCTAAAGAAGGAATAAATAGCCAACAAAAAAGTCCTGTAAACTTAAAACGAATAAATAATCTCCTAATAATATAATAAAAATTATATAAACAAAGATATAGATAGAAGTTTTAAAAGTAAATCAACTATTAGGCCAGAATTTTGATAACTGAACTTTCGCGCAACGGGCACAATTTATATTGGCTTATATCCATTGTAGCTACACAGATCCTGAGGTAAAATTAAACTAATAAATGGGCCTAATAATATAAATAAAAATTATATAAAAAAATATATAGAAAACGTTTTAAAGTATAACCTAAATTAACTATTAGGCCAACATTTTGATAACTGAAATGTTGCAGCGCGCATTAAAATTTAAATAGGCTTATATCAATTGTACAAAACAACTGCTGTAAAATTAAACGAATCAATGCCTAATTATATAAATAAAAATATACAGGCTAGACCTAAAACAAAGTTTTAAAAGTAAATTAACTATTAGGCCAAAATTCTTATAACTGAACTTTTGCGCAGTGCGCACGTGGATTACAATTTAAATTGGCTTATGTTGTCAAACTAAAAAACTAAATAAAAAAAATGAATTGCTTTCCTTATCTACAGTTCTTTTGAGTTCACCTTAAAGAACACAAGTTTGGACAATGTCAGTCTGAGGCTTCAGGTGGTTTCTTTACAGCAGGCCAGCAGCGGAGAAAACCCTCTCTGCGCTCGCAGACCCACTTGGGCGCTGAACACAATGCAAGCTACTTTACCCAGGCGGGGGAAAAGACTTAGTTTTATATTAATAGTTTTGACTGAAAATAATCTACTGTGTATGATGGATTCTGGGTCAGGTTTGACTGAGCATGCTTCAGACACGAGGTGTGAGCGCTGAGCGAAATTGGAGCGGGAAATAGAGCGACGCTCCATCCTTTTAAAAATGCCGCTCTGCGCTCTGTCCAAGATACGCCCGCTCGCGCTCCCCGCTCGCTCCCGCTCCACTCCGCTCACATGCTCTGGTACATTGTGGTCATAAAGGGATGGACATGGTCAGCAACAATACTCAGGTAGGCTGTGGCGTTGCAACGATGCTCAATTGGTACCAAGGGGCCCAAAGAGTGCCAAGAAAATATTCCCCACACCATGACACCACCACCACCAGCCTGAACCGTTGATACAAGGCAGGATGGATCCATGCTTTCATGTTGTAGACGCCAAATTCTGACCCTACCATCCGAATGTCGCAGCAGAAATCGAGACTCATCAGACCAGGCAACGTTTTTCCAATCTTCTATTGTCCAATTTCGATGAGCTTGTGCAAATTGTAGCCTCAGTTTCCTGTTCTTAGCTGAAAGGAGTGGCACCCGGTGTGGTCTTCTGCTGCTGTAGCCCATCTGCCTCAAAGTTCGACGTACTGTGCGTTCAGAGATGCTCTTCTGCCCACCTTGGTTGTAACGGGTGGTTATTTGAGTCACTGTTGCCCTTCTATCAGCTCCAACCAGTCTGGCCATTCTCCTCTGACCTCTGGCATCAACAAGGCATTTCCGCCCACAGAACTGCCGCTCACTGGATGTTTTTTCTTTTTCGGACCATTCTCTGTAAACCCTAGAGATGGTTGTGTGTGAAAATCCCAGTAGATTAGCAGTTTCTGAAATACTCAGACCAGCCCTTCTGGCACCAACAATCATGCCACGTTCAAAGTCACTCAAATCACCTTTATTCCCCATACTGATGCTCGCTTTGAACTGCAGGAGATTGTCTTGACCATGTCTACATGCCTAAATGCACTGAGTTGCCGCCATGTGATTGGCTGCTTAGAAATTAAGTGTTAAGGAGCAGTTGGACAGGTGTACCTAATAAAGTGGCCGGTGAGTGTAGTTCCACTGTCATTACAGTTGTGGCGTGGACTTCCCTATTCTAATACAATTATTATTAAACCTTTATGATTATAGTTATTCTTTATGTGAACAGGCCTGTAGTCTCAACAGACAATTTTAGGAAAATTAATGTCCATATAAAAAGTTAATTAGAATCATTGCGATATTCATGAAGCTGCTTAATTTTGTCACCAGCAAAAAGTCATTGTGAATATATGGTTGGTGTGTCTTCCAGCTCTACTCTATATTACATCTGGATTTTTATGGATTTCAGTAAAACAAGCTGTATCTGCATGTTCCATTGCAGGCGCAGGAGTTTTGCATTGCAGGAATGGGTCCGTCTGCACAGTCAATGATTCTGGGCGATCGCTGGAGCAGTCGGGCACGTAACCGTTTTAAGACACTCACAAGCGGCCGCTCTGCCATAGTGTCCCTCTACTCCATTCTGCATGGTGTCATGCGCATTGACCTGCACATCTCCTTGGAGATGGGTGATGTCAGCGTGGCTGACCTGCTGGTGGAGGAGGGACACGCTTGCCACACCCCAGAAAGCTTTGAGAGTCAGGTAACCATGTCAAACCCCACAGTTTTGATACGTTTCTGTTGCCTGGTAACACAGAATGACTCCTGGAATATGCACTAAAATATTTCTTAAAATAGTTTATGAATAAAAGTGTTTTAACGTTTGTAAGTCTTATAAAACATCCTGAGCAGTTAAATGTCCATGTGTTTTTTTTTCTTTTTTTGTCTCTGCAGCAGTCCCATGAGGTTCTGATATCTCTGTATGAGGATATGGCCAGTGGCAGATTCACCCCCAGTTCAGCTAGTGGTTCCTTGAACAGCAGGATGGAGGAAGACAAGCAGCTCATCAACGAGCTCCTTCAGCACTTTTGTGGATCCAGCAGCAGCGCCCCCAAGTGCAAGGTTCTGGCATAGCAGCACTGGGATCACCTGCAATTGAACTTGCACACTTTACTGATCACGGCTCAGTTATGAACTAGTCGTGCATTTCAGAGAGATTACTGATATGATCCAGCTTTTCTCCAGTGCATATTGTTTAATTTGATTGAAACAAAAATCACTCTTTTCACATTTCAGCTTTTCATAATGTGCTGTTAACAGAGGTGTGTATTTTCTCCTTAAGATCTGTTCTCCCTCTTTTGCAGGCTTTAGTTCATGGTCCCAGCAGCCCACATAAGATCAGCGTTCACAGCATGAGCCGGGTCAGCCACTTCAGGTAAGACCTGCCTGTCCATCTCACAGACCAGAAAAGTTTCATCCCTGGATAGGATGTGGAGAGTGTTGTGTTGTGGGTTTGGTTTTGTTTGCAGGGCTGTTAGCATTGAGAGGTACAGTATTAACTCTGTAATGGTGAATGAAAAACCCCAGGACTGTCATGAGAGGATGTTGGTGGCTGCAGCCGTGTCTCTCAGTGCTTCAGGTGCGCACATAATCACACACGATGATTCGTTGGGTTTGTCATGGTAAATGTAACAATGTACGGTACTGTTCAAAGGTTTGGGGTCAGAAAGTAATGTTTTTTTTGCTGAATACCAAGGGTGGGCGATATACCAGTAGAGACTATTAACTGGTGGAAATTTGTCAACCAGTCGAGATTTTGGACTATCGTTTATATCGCAGTTAAAAAAAGCTTATCGTTAGCATGCATTTTTAAGTATTGTGGTTTTAAAAACAAGAGATTTTAAACGATTCAAAAACAAGTGATTCAAAAGACAACTCATTTCGCTACATGTGCTTGCTGTCAGAGAAACTGTTTCTCAGCGCTGTCTGATGAAGCCGCTGCCCATAAAGCACGTGAGAACTGAATTGAACAGTGCTTTTTGCCGACTGATTGGGCTTGAACTGTTAAAAACACGTATGTGTCAGTGACCGTGTCTTTGCAAGTGTAAACAGGCATTTATGTCTTATGCGTTTTCTTTCTCAACTGTTTACATTCGCTTAAGTATATTGGATCAAGTACAGTCGGTCTTAAAGTGACAGCATCCAAATGTACCTGCTGTTGTTATTAATGTTAAGCAAACAACAAAAAATAATCTCACTGCTCTTGACTGAATCACTTTTGTAACTTTAATAAGAATAAATGTACATTTAATTTACACAGTGAAGACTATGCAGAGTTTTTTTTTTATACATTCAATTACTTTATACAATTTATGTAGTATTTCTTATTTCTAGTGCTTAAAGAAAGACATAAATAAAATAGACCTACATGAAAAACTTTATCATGGTTTACTTCAGTAAGCATGAGTTTTTATTTGTATTTTTTTACTTGGGCTGGTATTAGTGTTTTGTGATGTTGAAAATGATGACAAGAATTATGAAATTACAATGGTATCAAAAATTTTGTTATCATAACCTTATTTAAAGCAAACCTAACTATCGTGATCTACATCGTTATCGTCAAAAAATAACTTGTATCGTGATTCGGGATATAAGATTTTGATCATATCGCCCACCCCAATACTTTCCAGTCACTTTTAAATCAATTTAATCTGCCCTTGCTGAATAAAGACATTTATAATATAAAAGATTTCTGTGTCCAAATGAATGCTGTTCTTTTGAACTTTTTATTCATCAAAGATTTACAAAACTATTTTTCAGCATTGATAATAAGAAATGTTTCTTGTTAGAATGATGTTTGTTTTTGTATTTATAATTCATGTACAGGTTCTCATATCTTGCTGAAGGAAACATCTCTGATGCCTCATATCCACGGCTTTCCCTCCCTTGTTACTATGCTCTTCACCCCTGTCATGGAACTGCGGTAACAGTCACCATGAAAATGCTTTCTCACTTACATAAATATTCTCACATCAGTCTTTAAAGAAAAAAAATTCAATTGGTGTTTGAGGGGATGGTGTTTATTCAGCCCCACCAATCACAATTCATTTTCACAACAAGATGTTAAAGTCCCCATTAAATCAAATTGGGTTAAATCAACTTGTTCAAACATTTACTGTTTTCTACATGGTGAATGGCACATTCAAAGTAAAGAAAAAAAGTGCACTAAATGGGGTATACGCACCGATTCACGAGTCAGCGCAAACCAGAAAACATCGGACCCCTTTGAACTCTGCACAGAATGCTATATTTTAAAGCGATATAGAGGAGAAACTGTTAGAGATCAGCAAGAAACTGCGGCTTTACCGTGCTCAACGGCTCTGGCCGAGCTGTAATATAAACAAAATGCATTATATTCCGAATATATGAATATATTCCTGTTTCACTTGAAATGTCAACACATTAAATAATGCTGTGTGTTTTAAGGCACTTCAGTGGGCCTATAAGACTATACATGCTTATGAACCCCTTCAGCATTTGTAGATAGCAGCTTTCAATCCACACTTGTTTAACTTCCTGAGTATGCTTTTTACGTGTTATATGAACATTTAAATATGACTGTCTAATGGCATGCACTTTTTTTGCAGCACTAATGAGGAAAGAACCTCTTTTACTGGTGCTCTGTGTGGGCTGGGCTGGAATCTCATTTCCCAAGAAGCAATGCTTCCTGAACATGACATTGAGCTTGCTTTTGATGTCAAGTTTGATATTGAAGACATCACTGAGGTATGTTTTGGTGTGTGTGATGGAGAGTAAGGTTATGCATTTAACAGTCAGCTTTGTCTGTCAGGTAAGGCTGGGTGGTTTGAGTTTGTATGATATATCAATATATTTATTTTTTCAAATAATTGATACAGGATGAGGCAATACTGTTTATATCGTTATACAGTAGTAAAAAGTAGTGGAGGAAACAGTGAACTCTGCCCTAAACATGAAACATGCTTTATATTAAGCGCTTCAAAAAATCTCATAAGATCTAGCTGACTAAAATATAGCTACGGTTTGCTAAAATATAATTAGTTGAAAGGGTAGAAAGTACATCGCCATTCAGCCAAAAAATACCAGGATACGATTTTTTGGCCATATCGCCCAGCCCTAGTGTCAGGCTCTTTCTTGTACAAGTGACTGGGTTCTTGACCAGAATAAGTTGCGAGGTAAAATGTTTGGTTAAGCAAGACTATGCATGTAGTGACGAATGAGGTGTATGTGTAGATAAATGCATTGAGAGGCACAATGAACAGGCTGGTGTGTGACGGGCCACACGGGTTACTGAACCTAAGCCCTGAGAAGATCAGCAGTCTTCAGGATGAGGCCCGGGAACGAGTAGTTAGGTACTCAATCTACATCCATCCTCCTCCAAAGACATTTTGAGAGTGTATATGACATGTAAAAACTAACATTGAAGCATGTGTGACTCTTTATCTTTAGACTGTTCATTAAAAACCCTCCCAGACCAGAGTGCACACCCGTGTACTACGAGAAATTCAAGAAATGGAACCTGGTAAGGATCCTCCATTCCTAAAGCCTTCAGTTCATAAAGCCCCTCAGTAGAATTGAGTTCATTGGGTTCTTCACCATGTGTGTCATCAGGTGGATCGCTCCCAGCAGATGGAGCTACAGGCGAAGGATGATGGGAAATCCAAAGGCATACTGTTTCAGCTGCATCCCATCACCTTACTGAACATGTGATGAGGAGGAGCATCATACAGAAAAGAATTTTCTTCCAGAATCACGGAGGAGGTTCTGTTGGGTTTTCAGTATTATCGAAACTGATGATGGAAATGCTTGAATGTTATTTCTAGTAAGTGTGCAGTGTTTTAGTTTTGTTATTCAGTTTTGTTACTTGAGAAAGAATTTCAGTTGGACGATGCAGGGTTCATCAATCTGTATCGTAAGAAATAGCATTTGACTGCACTTTCATCTTTTTGAGATTTTTATTTTTTCTTATTTTAATGTTATGTTTGTAATGTTTTAAAACAATGTCTGTTTTAATTAAGTTGTAATTTGAGTTTAATGTTCTGGCTGTAGTTTGATGTGAACAGTAAATAATTTGTTCAAATTGCTGGACTTATTTTTGAAGAAAAGAAAAATCCTTCAGAAAAAAAAGGTTTCCATGGGATATAATAGTGCACAAATCATAAATCTTTTGAAGCTGTAATATAGCTTTATGTGAGGAATAGACCAAAACATTTAATTTATATTATACCAAAATATAATTTATTTTTGATGTCGGCATTAAATGTATATTCACCCTCCTATAATGTTATTGATCTTATTTAGAAATATTTATCCACACACTTAATTTATGTCCTAATTCAATCTTCCAGTTAAATGACAAGACTAGGGACAAGCTGGACTCCTCTAGTCTGTCCATTTCTAACAATCGACTGCAAGCAATGAATAGAACGTCCTGCAGCCTTCCATTTTTTTCTTTTGGCATTGTTTCACTTGGATATACATCACAATTTGGAAGAAAACATTTCGCTACTTATCTGTTTGATAAATGTAATTTTACATTGAGGTTTGATTTTTTTTTTAACAACATTGAATAGATTATAAAAAGCCATATGGAAACTAGAGGCTGAAGTTTGTGAACGTACTTTGATGTTGGGTTAAGAAAGCCTGAAAGGGAAGGTTAAAGTGTTTTTAAATGTAGAAGAGTAAAAGGTTTTAAGGCCATAGGTTACAAAGGTGTTCTGGTGCACAGCCTGTCCAAATCGGTAATGAAAAAAAAACACACAATACTAGGAGGAAAAGTTTCAACAATGTTTATTAGACAACTAACATTAACCCAAGTCTATATTAAATGATTGTTTTAATTCCCTTTGAAAAAAGAAAACCCAAATGTTGGATAAGGCTAAGCAAATTTAATAAATTGCCAAACGAACATTTTTTTGGGGGGATTTCCGTTTAAGTAGGTGTGTATTAAATGTTTTTATTGCACAACATCTAATACACCAAGCGTATACCACTTTTTTGCCCCATCATGACTTTCTCTTTAACTTTCTCAAAATGTCCTATGAACGACAAGACACCAACCCTCTTACATTAAGGAACATTTATTTTTCTCATTCGTCAATTAAATACAGAGTGCAAATAGTTAAAGACCTTAAAATAACTGAACACTGAACATCGTACAAAGTTGGACAGAGTTTAGCTCTGCAGTCTGACCATCATTTGCCCTAGAGAAGGACCACAAAGCTTGTCTTTAAACACCTACACGTATCCCTACAGTTCTGCAAAAATTACAGTTACACATTTAGTAATAACATCCTCAAATTAACATTGTGCTCGAATACACAGAAAAAAAAAAAGAAAAGGAAAAAAAGTCCACAATTCAACTTGATATTGATAAGTATGTCTGTACACTGAGCCACTCTAGCAGTGACGGTGAATTAAGCGATTAATCGACATGGCAGCAGATTATATGACAGGCATGATTTTCATTTTCGTGTCACGTTTTACAGCAGGAAATATGCACTGCAAAATAAAGCAGAGAGAGGAAGAGCACTGCAGAGATAGCAAATATTTACTCAAGACTGGACTTCATGCACTTAAATCAGAAGCAATGAAAGAGAGAAGCACTGCGTGTGTGTCCCTCTGGTATATCTATAGCTCTACGATCGCCCACAAGGTGTCAATAATGTGAATCAGTGTTATTTATTTATGCAAGGCTTCACCTGTGACGCAACAGGGCAGAGGGGGGTTTATTGGTGCCGTTACACTAACATGACGATGTTATTTTTGTTGATGCTTTTTTTATCATTATTTTTTGAGGTGATATATTGGCCTCCTGTGTAGTTGGGGTCCTTCAGTGCTGGCAAAAGGTTGTAGTTTTTACTGGCTATAGTGTTTACTCGTACAGAAGCAAAGAGTTTATTCCTTCTTTTTGGCCCCAGGAACCTTTTCTCTAATCCTGAAAAGCAAACAAAAAATTAAGACTGGTAATTTTACCTAATAACTGAAATTTGTATCAAATTTATATAGGCTCAACACGGTTTAAGGTTCGTTGATAGTAATACAGAACTCACTTTCCCATTATTGAGTTAACCTGGGTGCGCACCAGCCCTAAGTACTGATCAATCTGCGTCTGAAAGGGAGAGAAAGAATGAGGATTCAAATGCATGGAAGTCAAATGCATTGGTATTTTGGTACAAAGTCCATATAAAAACAAAAGGTAACACTTTATTTTACAATGTCCTTGTTACACGTTACATGTAGTGACTGTATAATTACATGCAACTAACCCTAACCCAAGAGTAATAAGTATGTGTATTTAATTAATACTGCTCAGTACAAAAAAACAACAACATAATACCAAAAGAAATACCATTCACTGCTTTTTTACTGAATTGTACCTGAGTAATTTATAAAGAAGAATAGAAAATAAAATAATGTTTACTTAAAATAGAATTATAAGAATAATTTCAAAATAAACCACTTTTATTTTAATTGAATGTAACTTTTTAAAATGTTCAATAGCATTAATTAGGAGTTATTGCTCAAAATTGGCATTGAGCATCATTACATTTTACTGGTATAGCAATCAACCTCAGGCATTTTGATGTTGTGGCACCTTGGAAAGAAAGAAAAAAAGTTTGTTGGGGGGATCATTACCTGGTACTTTTCATAAACCACTGGCACGCTAAACATGGAAACCACAGCTAAAGAGAGAAAGACAAAAGAGAAAAACAGTCAGAGAGACAACAGAGAGATGGACAACAGAGCTGCTCTCCCAGAATGCTGCATCGTCATTTAAGGTTACAACACCCTGACCTACAGCAGTGTGTGTGTTTGTGACATCACCAACCTTGCTGACATGGGATTTTGAGTGTGTACTTAAGATATGGTTGAAAATCAGACAGCAAACACTCAACACAATAGAAACTGCTGAACAGTTCTCAGAATGTCAACAACATTCACGAATCAGTGCTGACATACGAGAAAGGTTATCTAACATTAACTTAAAATTTCAAAACAATCAACTGTCTGCATCCACTGGTTTACAGCAGTAACAGTGTGTACTTTTGAACTTTTAATTCAAACCATTAACTAACGAACAAACAAATATTATTCAGAATATTCTGTTTTCAACATCGATAATAATAAAAAAGTTTCTTGAGCAGCACGTGAGCATATTGGAATGATTTCTGAAGGATCATGTGACATTGAAGACTGGAGTAATGATTCAGCTTTGCCATCACAAGACATTTTAAAATAGAAAATGGTTCTTTTAAATTGTAATAATATTTCCCAATATTACCGTTTTACTGTATATTTGATCAAATAAAAGCAGCAGTGAGCATAAGAGACTTTCAAAAACAGTAAAAAAAAAACAAAAAAACATTTGTATGTTTGTGTTGTATTCTTACCCAGAATCAACAGGGTCAGGCCATTAAACAGAGCTCCAACATACGTCAACAACCACATCAACACTGCAAACTAAACACAGACACACGGTGTTACCTCAAAGGTACAGCTGTTTTCATTGGATGCTTTTACTGAATCTTTTAACACGCATTAATTTTTTCCACTGTCTAACAAAATGAATAGTACTTAAATACCTTTAAAATGATACACACCTATTATACATGAGATGAAGACTGCAGTCATATCAGAGGCCTAAAACAGCTCTATCATTCTAAATTTGGTGGGCGCCACTCATCTTTGAGATCACATGACCTTTGAAATCAACCTCGAAAATTATTGGCCACTTTTGGTGTTTAAAGGGGTCATATGATGCGATTTCTTGTTTTCCTTTTTCTGTAGTGTGTCATGTAGCTGTTTGTGCATGTATAAGATCTGCAGAGTTACTAAGCTCAAAGTCTCAAACGCAAAGAGATATTTTTTTGTAAAAGTTAAGGCTTAGCCACGCCTTCCTAAAACGCTTCGTTCAAACACGCCCCCACAAATCTACGTCAGTGTGTGGGGGCAGAGTTTCATAACACCGTCCAAATGTAAAGAAAAAGAAAGAAGGCGTAACTTTTATTCTTGCTGTGTTATTGTTCCCGCCGCCGTGTCGTAGAGACGCTGTGTTTTTTGTTGCGAAAGCCAAACTACTTTGTTTGGCCTTCCAAAAGACGACACAATTAGAAAACAGTGGTTAAGCTTTATTTACAACCAAAATATTCGACTGTGTGCTGCACATTTTTCAGAGGACTGTTTCCAGAACCTGCGAGAGTACAAGGCCGGCTGTGCAAGGCGGATTCTAAAAAGTGGGACAATTGGATCTTTGCAAGTACAGTTCGGAGCTTCTGACTCACAGACACAGCTTGTAAGTATATTTTCATATTTTAAGAATTTGAAAAGCGTTTCAGAAAGGCGGGGCATAGAGGAGCAACAATAATGTACAGTATGTGTAAAATACTTACTTCTTTTTTACCTAAAACTACGTAAAGACATTGCATTAAACCAAATACACAAACTAATGTTATTTTTAGAACCATCATATGACCCCTTTAAAGGAGAACTCCGGTCAATTTTAACATTGAGCTAATTTTTTTGTAAATGTGGAGTGCTGTCAATACAGACAACAACGACAAAAATCGGTGTTGCCTACACAGTGTTATCGTCTTTTTAAATATTATTAGCCTCTTAACATCCTTGATATGTCATTACAAGTGCACAGCCATGTGAATGGCGTTATTAAGAGTGAACACGGTCAATCTGACTGCAGTAGATGTGAAAGATATTAATAAAAATGATGTTAATTCAGCCAGCTCACATACCTGTATTTTCTTCCTGTTTTCGGTCGAAGTCCAAAGTAGTCGATTATCGAGTTGGGAGAATGGGATCTCATCATAGACTGTAGATCTCATACAGCCTGGTCGCGCGCCCGAACTCGATAATCGACTACTTTGGACTTCGACCGAAAACAGGAAGTAAATACAGGTATGTGAGCTGGCTGAATTAACATAATTTTTATTCATATCTTTCACATCTACTGCAGTCAGATTGACCGTGTTCACTCTTAATAACACCACTCACATGGTTGTGCACTTGTAATGACACATCAAGGATGTTAAGAGGCTAAAAGCAGGTTTAAAACTTGCCCCATTGAAGTCAACAGGGTGCAAATTTTAAAAAGAAAATAACATGGTGTAGGCAACACCGATTTGCGATTTCTGTCGTTGTTCTCTGTACTGACAGCACTCCAAATTTACAAAAAAATTAGCTCAATGTTAAAATTGACCGGAGTTCTCCTTTAACAAATATGCCTGCGCATAGGTTATTTCTACCAAGGCATCTGTTACTGAAACCTTTTGTGTAATACTACTTCCATGCCAATAGGTGTCAGTATAAAGACTGCTGTAAAGCTAAATTAGTGAGTGTGCCTTTAAAGGAATAGTTCACTGAAAGGCCCTTGCACACCGAGTCTGAAATTCACGTCCGAATTTTTCGCACATTAAAAAATAAATACGACCTCACGTTATGTCAATCACGCTTGCACACTGCCTCCGAAACTTTCGTCCGGCATAAAAAAAAACATATCGGGTTCGATTTTCTGCATTTTTCGCATCCGTAGCAAGCAGTTTGAATGGTGTTTTAATGGTGTTTTGACAATTCAGAGTCACCGAATCACGAATACAAAAAAATGCATACGAACATTTTGGACTCTGTCCAATCTGAAAAAAATGAAAATTCTGTAATTTACTCACCCTCAAGTTGTTTCAAACCTGTATGAATTTCTTCAATTTTGAAGAATGTCGGTAACCAAACAGTTGTTATACCCCACTGACTTCCATAGTAGGAAAGAAAATAGGGGTACATCAACTGTTTGGTTACCGACAATATTCAAAATATCTTCTTTTTGTGTTCAGCAGAACAAAGAAATTCAAACAGGTTTGAAACACCTTGAGGGTGAGTAAATGATGACAGAATTTTCATTTTTAAGTGAACTATTCCTTTAATGCTAAAGATTATTTCGAGTTTGGCTTTCAAATTGAAATTGCAATATTATCATAGAAAATTTGGTAATGTAACATTCGTGGTAAATGAAATGTTAATAGCCGTTTTCACCTTAATGGAGTCGACCAGATCCTGAACCAGAAACAGCCTGCGAAGCTCCTTCATGGTGGTGTTGATGTACAGCTGAGTCTTATCCACATACTTACTGATCTGATCTGCAGAGAGAGCGATCTCCACCTCCAGATAGGCCCTGAAAAAGAGAGAAGCCGTGAGGATAGAAGAACATAATCATTGCTTAAAACGCACAAATGAAGACGACAAACTGAGAGTTGGACTAACTTGAAGGGGTGGCCCTCGTCGGTTTTTTGCACTGCCTGTAGGACTGATTTGTAGATTCGGAAGCTGACGGTAGCGGAGAGGACAGCCAGAGCGAGATACGCTATAACGCTCACCACACTGAACTGGGTCAAAGAGAACAGCAGCAGCAACACGCTGCCGAACACCAGTCCAGACTGCTTCAGATCCCGCCAATGTAACAGATCTACCACTGAAGAGACAGAGGGAGAAAAACAAGTAGAAGAGTGATAAAGGCAATTAAAACAAGAGTTCAATCCACTGGTCAGTTCTTATGTACTTTTGTGCACAAATATTACAGCATGCGCCTGATTGGTCATCATCAAGTCTACACATTCACAGGATGCAAGTGTCTGTAAAACATGGTTATGTATGTAGACATCTCTCAAATTAGCAGCAGTTTAGTATTTGTGTATTTGTGTTATCACTTATGTATTAATTAGTGTCAACAGCATTGGCAATTAACTCATTACTACTAAATGAAATGAACATTTGTGTGAAATCTGCATACGAACGTTTACACACAAACAAACCATGATTCATCAATTAGCCTACTTGTAGAAAAATGTATCTAAATTTACACAAACCGCACAAGTGCAAAAATAATATACTCTGAGTGGCTTTAGAAATGTGTTTTACAATTTTATATGTTTTCATCTTCATATATATTTCATCATATACAATATAAAGGTGCGTTATAGCTCGAGCTGCAAGGTTCTTCTGCATGAAAACTCAATTACAGCTAGCTAATCTGAGTCTAAACGGTGTTTACTGTGTTCGAACTGGTTTTGAGGATGCCACAATTGGCATTGCTCGAGGGTCTCTCTGCACATGCTCTCTGATAAAAGCGTGTTTTTTAGAGACGCTGAGAGTGACAAAAGGTTGTGCAGAAAAGCCCTTCTATGGAGATGGTTTGGCTGTGTTTTATGCAAATACTACCCTGAGGCACATGGTTGCTCATTTAGAACACTATCAATTCATTAGCAGTAGGATGAGACAAACTCATGTGTGTATGGATGTGTTTTGAATTAGGCGGAAATGTTTAGCGAGATGTTTTTTTTTCCATGTAAATACGAATAATCTACGCAATTATGAGTGAATGAGTCCCATTCTAGATACACTTTCTGATCAATACATAATTTTATTATGTAATTTTAAAAAAAGTAATTTTCCATGTAAAAGTAATTTTAAAAAGAGATAGTATTACTGTACAGTAGACATTCTGCATATCTTGCAAATGTGTAACCTTGAGGCTATCAGTTCACACCTGTCTACCTCTCACAGCACCTGTTGTCAACGTATCTAACCCTAACCATCTGTGTGCACACACACTCTACTGGGTTAATTATTTATGTTAGCTAAGACATATGCAGTGCAAACAGTCATGTTATCAGAAGTGCTGTAATATAATGACACAATGAGCTATATGCCTTCACTGTATTGACTCCAATTTAAGAGCTATAACAGTGAAATGAAGAGGAGCATGATGGTTGTAAACTTTCAGGCCACCAGAACCTGCTCATTCGAAAATTGCAGGTTTAGTTTGCATATGGTAAAGTATAACCATGTAAAATGACACAGATAAAAGGCAAAACCTCATCTATGGTGAAATAACTGTCACTCTATTAAGGGAGTTGAATTTATGTTTGCAACATCACTATAGACTTCTCCATCTTGTTACAAGAGTAATCCCCCTTGAAGCAACCTAATGTTAAGTGTCTTGCTCAAGGACCACCAATAGCAGGGTTCAAATCTTTTGGTAACCAGCCCAGACATCACACAATCCTCCACAAGCAAACCTACAAATCAGTCTCATCGTTCTCTTCACTGCATGTCTGCCATCTACCAAGTACAAAAATATTTTTGGAAAGTCTTTGAGCGTACAGTATATACACTGAACAGATTAAAACCAAGCACACTTACACGTACTAATTTGACATACTGCATTTTAATAAAATGTAATTTATTCGTTATGGGAAGCTGAATTTTCAGCATCATTACTCCAGTCACGTGATCCTTCAGAAATGATTCTAATATGCTGATTTGCTGCTCAAGAAACATTTTTATTATTGTCGATGTTGAAAATGGCAAATAGTTTTGTGGAAACTGTGATTCTTTCTGAGGATTATTTAATGAATAGAAAGTTTAAGTATTTATTTGACATATAAATCTTTTGTAACATAAATGTCTTTACTGTCTGTTTTAATCAATTTAATGCATCCTAGCCGAATGAAAGTATTCATTTGTTAAATCTTACTGACCCCAAACTTTTAAACAGTATTTTATATAATAAAAGCTATGACCCATTCGTTTGATCAAAGAAAATTTACACTTCTTTGCATACTTGTATGCAAGTTCTTTTAAATTATTATGATACTTAAGCATGAGCATATGCTACATAACCAAGCAGGTTTAATGCAAGCTTGTGAGATAATGGACCGGTTTCAAGCAGGTATCTAAGAAGACCAGGTCTTTCTACTCTGGCTACTGTAGGAAAAACATTCATCTTTCCATTATTGCCCAAATATCACAAAGCTGAAGCAAGTAGAATTGTTAACTTGTTGCCATGCGAACCAGCAGATTGAGATCTCTGAATCATCTCTTCAGTCTCTGCAGCAACCGAGAGCTCCCTGTAGCTGATGTTTTTTCTTTTTTACACCTGTATTTTTACACCTTTGGTTGCAGTTTTGGAAGAAACCGTTACACACACACTCACTGAAGCTGGTCTGTCACACTCTAGCGTGTGCATGACATCTGTAGTCCCCTGCGTGATTCTCCCATTGGTCCCACTGGTCTAAATTTAGCCCGGCAGAGCTTAGAGGAGGGCAGAAATATCGGCCATTTTTATCTCAAGATTTTTCCAAATGATTTTCTCCAAGATGAAGTGCAGTTGGATACACTATCAATTATTTTTTAATTCTGATTATTTCTCATCAATAATAATGTTAAACAGCATACAACTTAAAATACAACGCTTGATAATGATACACTTTCCTACTCTGAGAAATCCTTCTGTTAACCACCTCTTTAAATAGAACAATACTAAAACAGCAACGCTCACTCTCTCCTCACACACACCTTTAATCATTGACTAACTAATGTAGACTAATATAATATTAGTGTTTAAGAATATACAGTAGTTAGGTGACTTAACATGGGCTCTATAATATGAACACTACAGCTCCACAGAATTCACTTATCCATCAAAACCAGTGACATCTATAGTTAACTCTATCACTATAGACTCATAAATCAGTACTATCACAGAGGCCCCTGGTTTTTGATGTCAAAACACCAAAACTAACAGAAGACAGAGAGAGATACTGACCTGAACCACCCATGACTGCAGACAGCGAGAAAAAGAGAGAGAGAGACAGTGAGTGGGAACCACACAAAAGGAGAGAGAGAGAAAGGCAGGGAATGAAAGGGAGGGGGGCCTGCTCATACTACCATTGGCTAATAATGGACAGACAGACACACACACACACACACACAGGGTGACAAATAGCTCAGATTGAACAAAAACAAAATCGAAAACAAAATTATGTTTGACCCATCATAGAACCCAATTAATCCATCTTGTTGCATCAAGTATGTGTGTGAAAAGAAAGAAAGAGGGCAGCAGCAGTTGCTATAGATACAGTGTTCCAGTTTCCCTTACACACATTGCTTAGGGGGCCAGCTTAAAATACGAAGGTAGTGGTGGGGGGGGTAATTGTGTGCATGTGTGCTGGTGTTTAAATGTCGGAGTGTAATTATAGCATCAGAGAGCTTGGCACCCAGGCCGACATTGTATCCTACTATTCACTTCCTAAATAAAAAGTCATTGCCACAAGCAGAAGCCTGAGTGCTACTGTGGAGTTCTGGAAGTAAAAAATCTAATTTATTTTCTCCATAGGGGAACTGATTTCAACAACTTAAATTAAGACAGCCCTACTTTGAGATACGAGGTTATTAAGCGATGGCATATGCTTTTGTTGAGGCCATCCATCAGCCCACATTATTTCAACTTATTTTTTTAAATAATCATGTTCAACAGCAGAATTCATTGTGAAAAAACTACATAGGCTTTAAGGTGAATGTCAGATGAACTAACAGGAAAACAGGTCTTATTGCATCCTCTTGACGGAGAAAGTGTAAACGGCAGTACCAACTGACGGCGATATCTATGGACTAAGGTAATCAGCTAACCTAGCTAGTTCTTTTATTGATGCCATTTTATTCGATTTAAATATCTAAATGTATATCTAAATGTATGAAAAATACGACATCATCGGTTATGCTCATCTTTGATCTTTGCTCACTCTTTTGAAGGTATCTTGAGTAAAACGGCTCTATATATTTATTTGAAACACATACAAAAGTCCTGAACTGGAAACGATGCAACCTGCTATATGTGTTTGTGCGCAATAAATGTAATATATATTTATAATTTAAATAATAAACATCTTTAAATCAATAGTTTTATATGTCTCCATCGTATTTATTTCAATGATGTCATTCACAATGCTCCATGGGACTGTAGTTATTTCTCTCAGTAAAGCATTTGTCTTTCTGTGATTCACCTCGTAGCTGATTGGTTTAATTCATAGCTAATAACTCTTAAAGGGTTTTGTGAAAGTCCCCATGGGATAAATTAATGGGAAAAATACTTCTAAAAAAAACAAGGTGGCTGAAAAAGTGGGCAGGCACTGATGCACACAATTGGGACTGAAAGCCTGAATGTTCATTCAAAATGGCTGAACATCTGGATATCTTGATTTAGCTAACAAAAACAGGTTTTCTTAATCAGTTAGCACTATGCTAAGCTGTAAACACATCCCGGACCAGAAAGGGAGCATGTGTGACCTCTTTAAACTCTTCTCTGCACTTCTGACCTTCACAATGCCCAAAGATGGCGAGTTACCACAATATTCCCATTAGACACTTTATTTATCCACCATTTTAATATTGTATGTATATTTTATTTGGCCCACAGTGAGTGTCAACTGTGTTTGTCTTTGTTCACCCTGCCACAAAAGTTAAATATTGAACATTCTGCCATCATTGCCTTATGCTGTCGCCTGCATGACTTTCTTTATTCTGCAGAACAAAATAATATATTTTGAAGAATGCTGGTAATCAAACCGTTTTGATTACCGTTGTCTTCCACTGTACAAAAAAACACATGCAGAGACATTTTTCACAATACCTCAATTTATGCACCAAAGATGAAAGTCATGCAGGTTTGGAATCACATGAGGGTGAGTAAATGATGATGATAACATTTTTGGTTGAACAGTCCCTTTAAAACAAGTAGCAGTGGCTCAGTCTTCACTGAATCCACACCAACGATGCTGTTTTTGTCACATTTTTGTGCCAGTTTAAGTTTTAATTAGGGTTGGTGGTAGCTTATTGGTCAATGATCTGGGCTGCTGACACATAAATCTAAAAAATAGGTGACCCAGGCGGCAGATTTACTGCGATCACAATCCTGGTAATCATACAGTATATTGGCCTCCTCATCTGAATAAAAGAACTGCAAAAACTAATACTATCCAATTTTCTACAAGCCAAGATGTGTAATATGTTAGAATCAAGAGAGTTGCGCACACACACACACACACACACACACACACACACAATTCCAGAGCTAAACGGGAAACAGAATCCAAGTGGACAGGATGAGCAGCCCCACCAAACGATACAACAATAATTGAAATCTAGAGGGAATATATGTTCCTAATGATTCATTTATTTGTTACACATATCGTGTGAGAGGGAAGGGATGGGTCAAGCTGATTTGAGGAGGAAAAACAGAGATATTTATCTGATTCCTAACTCAATACTCAATACTAAATCAATACTCTTGACCAATCCCATTATTATTATTATTAAACTGAATTTTAAGAGATGCCGCTATATGTACAGATAAACATAACTAAATAAAGCTAATTAAATCTAAATAAATCCACTAAAAAGCTAATAATTCAAATAAAACCGAAACATCGGCTTCAGGTCTGTGAGTCTCAGTGGTTTTAAAAAATACAGCACATTGTATGTGTGCATGAGAATGTATAGAGGGGTCTGAGTTCAATATGAATCATCAAAAACAAGAAATGATTTCATAGTGATGTCATATGCTCCTGCAGGGAAAATAGTGGTGTCATACAAATAGAAGTAAAGTGTGATTAAGAGTAAAGAGAACATATGCATAAGTGCATCCCAAATTGTGTGGAATGTTGGAGACGTCACGCACTCAACTGTCGCACATTTCCTCATTCAATATATATATATGAGACAATTGAGTATGGTGCATAGTATAAGTTCATAGTGTATAGTATGTCATTTGGGACACGACTCGTGTTTTTGTTGTTAAATGATCATGAGTAGAATTTCTAAATTGTTTCCGTGCATAAAGATAGAAACAGATTAATGACCTATTAACTATGTATTGTAGTTGTAAACACATTAAAAAGGGCCCTGCATATGTCTAGGACCACAAGGATGGACTCGTTTTCATTTTTCTTTACTTTTGCCAGTGACCAACCACTTAGCAACTAACTACAACCATATGTATGCGTAGATGCCACATTCGACCCTCTGCATCTTGGCACAGTTAGCTTGTCGTCATTCACTGTAAGAATAAATGATGCGACAACATTGAATTTCCTGAAGAAATAGAATAACCTTTCACAGGTGAGAGTGTGTTGGTTTGTGTTTTTAAATGCATTAAATCAATACTACAGGTTTTAACTATGGTACTTTTTTAATGTTTTTACTTTTACTATGGTAACTTTTTAATGTCGTGTTAGCTGACGCCTTTATCTTGTTGTATTGTGTTAGTTTAGCTAAATCATCTGCTGAAGACTATTGCAAATATAGATATTCATAGATGCATCTAACTACGGTTGCAGGCGCTCAGTCAACTTGCTCTCAAATGTTTTGACAGTTCCAATATAGTGGACGGCTTACGTATTGTGACCTAGTCTCAGCCCTGTGACGTCCACGAACCATTGGCTGAACATCTAATACATATGGCACACAAAACTGTAAACACTTTAGGATTTTCGAAGTTGTCATCTGATCGGCTGAATTCTACAGGATTTCTGGGAGACGTGTGTGTCGCGTTCTTTAATGGTCAGCCTGGAAACAAGGCTGTCATGAAGACAAACCCCCTTATGGAAGAAGCAAGCCGTTGTTTTTACAACTGTGTCAATGAGCACTTATCAGGATCAACTAAACGCTAGATTTTCAAAAGTGTGTGAAGTATGTAAAGTTTGCGGCATCAACTCTTTAAAATATGTCCAATATTTTGACACATCGGTCTGTTACTGTAGGGACAATGTTACATTTTCACACCCCTAAACATGACACGGAACAAAATGAACTGTGATTGATTGCTATGCATGTTAGTCAGATGGCATCTGGGCGGTCCTTGGCCAATGAAAGCTGTTACTGTAGGGACAATGTTACATTATATTGGCCAATGGCCAATGAAAGCTATGGCCAATGAAAGCCATTGGCCTTGGCCAATGAAAGCTGTTACTGTAGGGACAATGTTACATTTTCACACCCCTAAACATGACACGGAACAAAATGAACTGTGATTGGTTGCTATGCATGTTAGTCAGATGGCATCTGTGCGGTCCTTGGCCAATGAAAGCTGCTATGGAGTCCAGACCATCTGCCCTCAATCTAAAGGTCTGACTACACAAAACTAATTGTGACCCATGGTGGTAACAGCCACTAATGAGGCATCTATGCATATATATATATAGACTAAAACGCCCATCAAACAACTAGAGACGCCATAGCAGACACTATTCAGAACACATAATACTGAGAATGTTGTCAGGCCAACTATAACGCTGAATTTTAGTTACAGACAACAATTTCAGCTTTAAACACAATCGTACACATACTGTAGCTTCACAAACACAGACTGCTAACATTCACACAATGCAGTAGCCTATCTATAAATACCATGTCTGCACTGCCTTAATCTGGATAAACATTTAAAGAAACATTTTTTTTAAATTTTTTTTTTAAAGATCATGTCTTTCTCTTTTTTTGCAATCTCCTACTCTTCCATCCTTCTCCCTTTTTCATTATCTATGTATTTTTTTTAACGATGTTAAAAAACAGAGATGACATGTTTATAATATTAATCAATACACAAAAAATGTATCAACAATATGTTCAATGTCTTCCTTCTCTAGGTATCATGGATGCCTGTTGAAGACAATGACGTGATCAGGATGGGTGTGACCTGGTTGCTATAGCGACAGCCTCATCTAGCGTTGCTGTAACCGCGATTGAATATAAAAACAGACTGAACTCTGTATCATGGCACCCGGAGCCTAATCTAACGACACAGCGGGGTTTCCATATCAGCATTACTATGAAGCAGACAGACCACCTGCCAGCCCTCATCCCAAAACAGATGCCTCTCCTCTCTTTGTCCCACCAGCGCAGAGACCGAGAGGAAGCGGAGGCTTCATGCAAAACGCAAAACCTAATGCACACACTCAAATATATGGCATACAATACGCACATCAAACATGGTGTTGTAAGATAAATACCATAAAATACCGTTTTACACAGACAAACACTGTAATCTGTACCCTGTCCTCTCCAGCTGGTCCAGGTGCACTTCCCTTTATCCATGTCTTCCCCTCCTCTGTCGTTTCTCTCGCTGCTGTCGTCTTTCTTTTTTCCCTTTCGCTGATCTTGTGTATTCCCGAGACCCACTATCTCACACGTCCGAACGGCATGAATGGCCAGAAAAGAGAGAAGAGTGCAGGGGAGAGGGACGCTACAGCTACTCAGTAAAGAAACAGACAGAGAAAGAGAAAAAGAAAGAGAAGGAGAAGAAGAGGTGGCGCTCTGCTGGATGAAACCGTAAACACTGCAGCCTCCTCCACCGCAGAGAGCGGATCGTACCATATGCAGCGCCCGGGGCGAGATGGGGGGATTCAGATCAAAGAGGCCCCACCCTACCCAACAAAGCTCATCCATAAACATAGGTCATGTGACCTCAGTGGCATTGTTGTCGGCTAAAAATGGGTGGAGTCTGATGGGTTATTTATTTCTTGGTATCCGCAAACAGATATTATTTTATTGCATTATGACTTAAGCTACAGACCATTTTTTCATAGCAGCGCCACTTGGCATGTTTTCAATGACATCCGCTGTAAAAAGCTCCAAGATCACTTGATTAGATTTTCCACAGCTCAAATATACATATATATATATATATTGAATTTGAACGGAAATGAAAGCGAGTCTGCGAGGGATAGACGCATAGATATATAAGATATATACATATACATAGTGTCTGTTTCTATGGGCCGCTATACGTAAGCCGTCCGCCATATTGGAACGGTCAAAGCACTGAAAGCAGGTCCAAGAACACTCGAAAACAAGTTTACTGAGAGTCTGCAATCGTTGTTAACGTTAGATCTATGTAGAAATTTCAGTAGACAAATAACTTAAGTGAGGTGATCTGGGAGTTGTATACACCTTTTTACAGCAGATGCCATTGAAAGCACGGCAAGTTTATCCATCAAAGCCTCGCTTTTATTCCAGTTAAAAATCAAAGATGGCGCTGTTGTGAATCAGGTCTGAAGCTTTGTTTCCGCCACTGAATAAAAATATATAAAAAAGGTAATTGCGAGTTTAGTTTATATCCTGCAATTCTGACTCACAATTCCGTTGCAGAAACAACCTTCCATACGAACATTGCAGGCTAAGTGTGAACATATAAATCCTTACAGACTGAGTTACACATAACAATAATATAGAGCTACATACTCATTACAACAGAGAAACAAAAAGTGAATGTTTCCAGAAGGTCTGGTATTCGACGATTTCAGTATTATTCATTTTCATCATCGTCTTCTGTTTCCCATAGCATCTTCCCACAAAGCGCTCACCAGGGTAACAGCTTAAGCTCCCTGCCTCCCGTGTTACTATGGCAACAGGCTGATCTGCTGATCTAGATTGTCTCAGTCAGAATTGCATTGTAGTAGTTGTTTTAATGGTTTAATATCACCACATAAAAAACACCCGACCATTCACATGACGATATACTTCACCACTATAGAGAGATCTGTTGGTAATGTTCAAATAAAGTATTTCAATTACAAAACCTAAAGCTTTGTTACATAAAACTGCAGTCTCTACCGCCCTCTGCAGGGGATATACGGGAGAGCTGCAGAAAAGGCGTTGACCTCTTTTTCCAACATCATTCCAGAACCTTCAGTTCCACTCACCACCAGACAATGAATGGAATATTTATTTGTGTGTGTGTGTGTGTGTGTGTGTGTGTGTGTGCGCGCAATTCACAACATCTGATATACAAAAGTAGTATGTTATACAACCTAATATGTTATACCTTTAATATAAGAAATCAATGAATAAATGAAGCAAAGTAGCAAATTAACATGCTTGTATCATCATTTGTGCATGCACTGCCCCCATTTTACAAGAGTTATATAAAATAACAACAAGCTAGAAAGTCTGCTTTTCTGGAGAGAACAACTTGATCCAAAACACAATAATTTGTACTAATGTTCATTCCTCCCACCGCTGTCACGATTGCATGGCTCTCAGGTTCACTCAAACACTGAGAAGTGGACTGACTCCATGAGATGAGCATGTTTAGAGATGTGTGTTCTGGTTCTGGAGTCAACAAGTTCATAAACCCAACAGAATATAATTTCACTCCTGCCATAAATATCCAAGTGAAGTCTTGCAATTGTATTCATTAGTCTAAAGAAAATGAGCAACAGCTGAACTGCATGTTTAGATGTGTTGTTTAGAATTGAATTCACAAAAGATAATAATGATCAATACCACACCACCGGAGCTGTGATATTTTTTTGGGTCAGGGTACATTAGAGCTTTTCTGCTGGCTCTTTGTTATTGAGAAGTTATGTAAATAAGCCACAGTGCAGTTGTTTAAACCCACCACTAGAGGGAGATTATCCCCTAATTCAGACTCAAATCCACCCAGTCTGTGGCTGTGCCTGCCTGCTCAGTCATTGACAAACAAGGCACTTCACTTTGAAACTGGTTTCATATCGCTTTCAAAGGACCATGTTGTCATATCTAATGATCTAGAATAAACAATAAATAAATTCAAGCCAGCTTTAGTTATAAACAAGCATTTAATGGCCACAATGCATATGTATGGATGGAAAATGGGAATTTATTTATTCTAGTTTATATGCATCGAACCGTTAATGCTGCCTTCAAAATAATAGATTAATGCATCTTAGTAGACAGGCTGTTATACAAATGTGTGATGTTCTGTAATGCCTTACAAAAAGACTGCATTTTTGTGTTTTTGAAAACAGCCATTGTCTCCATCATCTGATCAAATTAGTCCTTGCAACATAAGCAGGCTTTTCTATTTAAACTTTTATGGAAAACACCAGCTGTGACAATAATCTCCTCAACACTGCATCATCTGAGCACTGTAGAATTATCAACTGCATTTACTTCACATTCAAAGAGTTGATGATAAAGAAAGATCAGTGAGATGAATTACACAGGGAATACAGGAACCCATGATTTAAATAAATATTTTGGGTTCAATACAATAAGAATCGAGGTTCATTTTGGTTACATAAATTACAGAAAATGTCTCTAATGCTGTAAATATGAGTACAATACAGCATTTCAGATGAATATAGACTATAACTTACCCTTTTGAACAATTCTTTGAAAGATCAAGCACATAAGAGGCAATCGTTTTAGGGAATGGGCAATACATAAGCCAGATGGCCACGTCCTACTGTATGTGTTCGATTCACTAAAAAGAGTTGGTTTATAAGAGTCCTTTGTTTGTCAATCAGATTACATTATTTAGCATGTTTATTTTATTGCACTGCATTTAATACAGACTGCGAATTCACATTCACAACTCTTTTGTCTGGCATGACTCTTTTTGACAATGAATAAGATTTTGCGGATTAGCTTATGCTATTAAACACCTTCATTCTGAATAACCTAAATTAAGTAAACTACCTCTTTTGTAAGCTGTTATGGTGATATACTGCATCATAGGATCTATTCAAAAATTTTTTTTTGTAATGAATGTGTTTAGAGATGCCATGTGGTGATAAACAGGAGATGAGCTGGTACTCCTCCATCATCACTTCATCAGTTCATGACACTCACCACCTCTCATCACAGCTGTCAGGCATCAGTGGATGTTCTCTGTGTCACAGCGCTAATGTTAGCTGGCTTCCAAACCTGCAATCCTATAGAGCAATGGATCTCAACCTTTTTGACACCAAGGCCTCCCATTGTCACAACACAATATTCGAAAGAAACCCCCTTATTGGCAAAAATATTTTCTCTGGCATGATTGTTTTAGAACGTACTTATTAACAGAAAATGGTGGTGTTGATATATTAACTCTTTAACCGCCATTGACGGAATTTGGCGGAGAAAGATTTAAAGTAATTGAACATGATTTATGTGATGATTTTACAAAATTCAATATTCTGATTCTTTTTTTTTTTTTCAATAAAAAATTATTTATTGGGGGGGGGGGTATGAATATTAAATATGTTTTTAGCATTTTTATTAATTGTTTTTAAAGCACCCTTGGTTATAAAGCAATGTTAGGATCTGAAAATGAATTTTGTGCCATACCTGTACCTACTAAGTGAAAAAAATTAGTGTCCACAATTGTTTTTTTACATGAAACTCTATTCATTATGCATGCATTATTAGTATTTAAAAATGCCTTATCATTACCAATTCAATATCATTATATTATTTAAATGATAATAAAACAACACTGCTTGGAGGAAGAATAAGTGCAGAGCATCTTACCTTTCTGTCTGCTGAAGCTATGGAGTAACAAAGACAGATCAGCCTCTTTCTCTGTGGTAGAACTCACAACACTGCTTTTGCTTTTATTCTCCTTCTCCTGACCGGAGTTCTGCTCCGGAGTCACTGTAGACGTTCCCATTACTGCAGGCCTGGGTTTGGTGGACCAGCTGTCTTCTGGTTGCGGCTTGGGCTTCTCAACAGGCACTGCTTTCTCCTTTTCCTTCTCTTTTTCTTTCTCTGTTTCTCTCAGGGTGTTGGCTGGGGGCTCGGTGAAGGGAGAGGCCGAAGGGGAGGAGGTTGTGATGGGCTTCGAGGACGAGACGCCTGTGGTCAGGGGAGATGATGTTTCGGGAGGTTTTGGGGCAGAATATTCCTGCTCCCTCTTGGGACTTTCTTCAGAAGCCGATTCGATTAGCAGGTCGCTGTCGAGCTCCGCCTCCCTTTCCTCTCGTAACAGACTATAAAGTGGAGGGTTGCTGGATTGACCAAAGCCCACTTTGGTTCCACCAGATAGCTCAAATGGGTTACTAACACTGACCTTGTTGGTTTGTGGTTTGTCAAATGGGTTACTAGCTTTGTCAGGGGCAGATGTATAGCCGGTCTGCTCAAATGGGTTGCTTGCTGGACTGAATCCGCTTTTTGTGGGCGGGGTCTTTGATGTCAAGTCGTGTATCGGCGAATCAGAATCTTCAGCCACTTGCTCAATTTCTGAATCTCCAGACTCGTCTTCACTGCCGTGAAGGTCTTGATCCCACGGGGATGAGGGTTTGGCTGAACTCTTGATGTCCTGGGCTGCAGGAAGATTGGGATGAGAGCTGACGCTGCTGGAATCTTGGGTGGAGCTCATAGACTTCATTCCTGCAGGCTGGAACAGCACATCAGATGGAGACTCACGACCTGAAAAAGAGGATTGAGGAAAGTAACAAAATGTAAGAATTTAAGAAAGACTAAAATATGACGGAACAAATATAATATGTATTATAATTTTTAAATGTGTACTAAAAATATGAATTAGAGGCACAAAAATATTATTGAGATAAAGTAATTTGTTGCAATTATGAGAACTAAATGGTTTAAAAACAGTTTTGTCAACTAACTTAATAAATACAATATATATTTGTATAAATAATTATCTAAAATATAGAAATCACAATTGAAGAAATGTCTCACTTATAACTCATGATTAAATCTATCAATCTATCTATCATACTCTCAATTACCTTTTACTCCCCTTTTACCTTTTACACCCTCATACTCCATTATGTCTGTTGAAGGCCTTGACAGAGTAGGCAATTTTTCATAAACACTTTTTGTTATTCTGGATGAAACCTTCTTTCTTCACTTCCTGATAGCAATCAATAATAGAAGTGGTCTCAATTTTAAAACATGTACATACTGTATATCTTCTGTGGAAGTCTCAGGACCAAAAAATGTTTGTCCAATCATTGCATTCGGTCAGATGACCTGCCTGTCAACATATGCATTTACATTTATGCATTTACCAGACTTATTTCCATACCTCCGCGCACCCTGCTCACGCAGACATCTGACGTCAACGGCGTGTTCTGAAAGGCTATGCAGAGTTGTAGACAGAGAGTCATTGAACGCCGCAAACAAACAGAGGCTGCCTTTTACAGTTCCTCCTGAATCAAAACATCGAGCTTATACTGCGTTCACGCCATGTCGTAACCGTAATTACAAGATGGCAACCAGTGAAGTTCTACCCGGAGCGGTCATGTCCTCAGACTCGGGATTTATGAATTTCTCTGGCAACACTAGAATTGCTATCAAGTCAGGTGGTACAAGTCCGAATTGTTTACGTTCATAATTACAGTTTTTTTTATTCGCTTTGGTACTATTTTCACAAGTTGTACATTCTCAAAACTCTTAGTGCGAATATCACAACAGATCATCAAAAGTGCACTTTTTTCAAAGATTTTAGAACTTTTCAATTGTGTAAAGAAGATCATACAGGTGATTAAATCAAATGTTCTCATTACATAGTACAATAATCCTGTTTGAAACAATGCTTATGTGGACTGAAATGTATATAACTGTAATGGAAGCATGGGATCAGGTTTTGAAAGAAAGACTAGCTGTGTTATAAGCGTGATCAGTTTGGATTTTTGTACTAAAAGTTTTGAAAATGTACACATTACTAAATAGTACCAAAGTGAATAAAAAAAAAAACGTTATTGTAATGATATATGCTTTGACACATGAGCTAATTTAACGCAGTCTCTCGTGGCGCTTTGCAGAATCTTCTCTGGCCGTGCATGACCTGCGCGTTTATGTGTTTGGAGGACGCGTGGCTTTACAGACACTCTGAAGGGATAGTGGGATCTAATGCTTTAAAAGGTATCTTGCTATTGCTAGCCTCTCCGAAATTGCCTAGCCTCCCTTTAAACTAATAAAGTTCTTCAATTGGGTGCAAGAAAAAATGGATGCAATTTTTCTTCCATAACTATACCTTCAAATACAAAATACCTAATAACTAGGCTTGACTTAACTTTGCTTTTCTAGTTACAAATTGGTTACATGAATTCAGTTAATTCTGCATCATGTCTACACCAGTCTACACCATCATGTCAATTCACTTCAAATACAGAAATGTATTTAATAGAAAGAGCATTCTCAATTAAATTGAATTAAATTCAAGTCAATTCTCAATCACAAGTGGGAGGGATCTACCTGTAGGGGAGTGGTTAGGGGAGTGGTTAGCTGACGAGGCTGCGCTGTCGTCCTCTGGTTCTGACAGTGTTACAGTGGGGAGACCCTGCTGACCAAAACTGAGCACGCTCTCTCTCTCGAACATGCCACCTTGTGGAGACACTCTCACTGGCTGGGTCGTAGCAGAGTGGGATTCTGTTGTCACGGTGATCTTTACAGGACTGGCACTCTGTGGCGTTTCCATCCTACGGTACGATCGGAAATCTGCCATCTCTTCGTCCGAAGGATCTTCCACGTATGGAAACGCATGCTGCCCGCCGGCCGATCCCTGACTGTTCTTCACCTTCGTTTCTTCAGATCCAAGAGGGCTCTTCTCCAAATAGCGATCCAGATCGAAGGGGTCATGGCTGGATTCCTTACTTTCCTTTTCATGAATCTTAGACTTGAAGTCCTGGATGTCATCTTCGTCTTCATCCTCATCATCTTCGTCATCTCCATAGTCAGGCATTGGAGGCTGCTGCTTGTTTTTGGCATTGCCCACACTACCAAAATCACAGAGATCATCCCCCATATCCATGTAGCTGTAATGGTCAGTCTTGTGTGAGCTCTGCAGGGTTGTCTGATGGTCTGAGGGGTCACCTGGGGTCATGCCGATTCCAGAGTCGGTTCCAGTGGGAGCAGGTGGAGAACGGTTGCCCTCAGATGAGAAGAGAGAGGCACCATCATTAAAAGGATTGGAGGAGGACTTTGAGGACAGAAGAGAGGTGTACAGATCACCCTCTCCTGGCGATGACTTCATAAACATGTCAGACAGAGAGTCACCTAGAGATAGAGAGAGACAACATATGTTATTAGTAATGGAAATCCATATCTGTCTGGATTTAAATTATTTTTCAATGATGTTTGTTTCCATTATTGGTTCAAGAATGAGTGCATTTTTCTGCTGATGCACACAAAACACTATATTAATATACTGATGCCCGGTTTAACAGACAAGGCTTAAGCCTAGTCACAGACTAAAATGCATGTTTGCTTAACTTATCTTAAATATCTTAAAATATATCAGTGCCATTGTTTTGTCTCAAGATGCACAACAGTTATGTTTTTTTCTAAGGCACGTTTAAAAAAGCTACTTAAATGTCCTAATTGAACTAAGGCCTAAGCCTAGCTTAATCTAGCTCTGTCTGTGAAACCGGGCCTAAATGTTTGGAGACCTAAATCAGTGTAACTAGGATGTTTGTTCATACATTGTCTCCATTCAAAGATACAAATTCAGAACAGAGTTTTGTTGTAGTAAACACATATTCAGACCCAAAATATTTTCCAGGGAAAAAAATTATATGACCAATGACCATGCTTTAGTTCCTTTCAAAATACAGGAGTAAATGATAATCAATGTATATATAATCAACTTGCCAGAAAAAAATGTGGTTTCAAGATAATATATATGTTAAGTTTTAAGATAATATTAAATATTATAGTTAGAATTATGCCACCATGCTTCATTTTAAATTAATGCTTTTTGTCAAAAAGCAAAAATACATGATTTGGTACTTGGATTTTCAATCTAGTAATCCTGTAAAAACGCAACGTTTAGTGTGTGTCCCTTTAAATGCAAATGAGCTGCTGCTCCAGAGGGCGGAGCTTCAAGAGCTTGTGCATTAGCAGCTCCAATTACCTCACACAGACAAGCACTACAATGTCAGAAACTGTTCTGCCTTTTAGGTTTAAACTGGAGTCGGACAATGATGAAGACTCAAGAAGAAGTGACAGGACGTTTCTGAATGGTTAGTTGATGAATTTACGTTGCTGATGTGGAGTTGACTATCTTCAAGTGTTTAATAGCATATTCTGTCATGATAATCTAAAGAACTGCTCATGTGGGAACTGTTGTAAGATGCCTACAGAGTGACATGCTATTGCATTTGTGTTTCGTACTGTATTGCATGTGGAAAGACAGATGCGACAGCTTGAGCAGACTCACAAATGTGCTCTATACAACAGCTCTTCTTCTTCTCAACATGGACTGCGTGTTCCCGCGGGCGGAGTTTATGTAGATTTTAGGGTTAGTGATGTCACTAACATGGGAGGAATGTCGTGTAGTCCCTACCAGCTGTTTGTTGTAGTGCTTAAAAAATTATTTCTTTAAAAGCAAATATCTTCCTTTGCTTTGAAATTTGAGTGTTGTAACTTTGCAGATATTGTTTATGCTCAAACAGCAACATTACACACAAACTAAAGTTAGAAAAGTGAAGAAATCATAATCAACCACCCCTTTAAAGCACATAGACGCACATAAAGCCCCTCAGTTTTACCTATACAGACACAGTATAGACTCAACCATGGTCAGGGGTTAGAGGTCAGATATACTACATTTAGATATGTAGATACTCATGGAGTTTTAAAGTAGCCTAATGTGCATCTGCACTCAAAAATAGAATTTTTTTTTAGAAAAAGACAATAGACCAAGACACAGCCCTAAAGATATTAGGCAAAGGACAGAGAGCAAGAGAGCTGAAAAAGAATCTATGCAGAGAATCAACATGAAAGTCAATTCTTTTTCCTGTAAATCTAATTCCCACTGGACTGAGAGAAAGAGCAGATGAAGTTTGAACATGTAGCACTGTGAACCCCACACAACCCTCTGAGACACAGCTGTAAACATCTGCTCTCTGTGAAATCAGCCGAGACGTAAGAGGATTAATGAAAATTGACAATGAACCCTGTGACTGTTAAATCTACAATAACAAGTACACAATTCTATTACATGCCCATCACCCTGCACTAAAATTACAGTAGGAAATAACATCATAATGGACCAATGGCAGACCACAGTTTGAAGAAGGGAATGATGCGATTTCAAAACCTAAAGAGATCTTGCTGTCTAGAGTTCTAAGCAACAGACCGAAACAACCACACAATCTTTCAAAATGACATAGACAAATTTTGTTTTATGGGTGTGGCTGAATTCAGTATAACATACTAAATTTACTATTTCTGCCATGTCTCTGTATAGTAAGTGTAGTATGCTATTCTGAATTCAGCCAGTGATTCATGCTGCATCCTAATTTGCCTACTGTGGTGGCCTGTTGGCTGGTCTGTCAGTCATATACTACACCCTAAAAGTACGTATACTCTTTTTGTGAAAAAAATCCATACTTTTAAGTGTGTAACAGAAAAGTAGAAACGCTTTGGGACATACTATAATTTCATAAAATTGCGTCTTTAATGGGAGCTCTGTCATATTTACATGCATCCTGTCACCGTAAACTAGCCTGTCAATCATTTTCTCACAATTAACATCCTCCACATTTCATTTCATTTAATTTCAAAACTGTATTGGAGAGAAAATAAGTAGTAGCACAATGATCTGCCAGTTGTGGGTATTTCATTCAGGGATCTCTCCTCATTTTTGCATAATAATGCATTTAAAATTTAATGGCCAAACAGATCTTTATATAAGTTCACATTGTTGTTGCAGATGAAATGTAACACAGATAACATGAAATAAAATATTTTTTATCAGGTTAAATGTTTGAGTATTAGTCACTGACCCCTTTATCTAAACCTCTACTTAACCGTCAGTCGCCCACATTCACCATTTTCATTAACACTTTTTATTCATGTTTAGTTTTGAACTGAATCCTCCTCCAAAGCGGGTTGTGGACAATATTAGCCGTTAGTGTGTAAGGATCCACACTTCAAAAATAGTAGACCATCCAGGGACTTTTGGCATACTTTTTTCAACATACTATGCTTTAGGACACACTTATTCTAATCTCACATACTATTTAGGATGAATACCATGGACATTGGTACGCAGGGTCAATTATGTCATTAGCAATGCTTGCTGGGAGTAGGCCACTGCTGAGCTTTTTTGGCAGGACTCGCATTTCCATGGTAACAGCGACTTCTCTGATTGGTGGAGGATCATGGGTAGTTTAGTTACTAGCAATGAAAGGGACAGTTAACAAAAAAAAAAAAAAATGTAATAATTTACTCAACCTCATGTCATTCCAAACCTGTATGACTTGTGTGTAGTTGTCAATACAGGAACGACAAGGGGTGAGTAAAGAACATAATTTTTAAATAAACAATTAACATGGCGCGGCTCCAAAATAATTAGTTGAGCTTATTAAACATTATAATTCATAAGTAAGGCTTAGATCCTTGAAGCTACTATAAACTATTCCCCGAGTGCATCTTAAAATGAATGGTGATCGTGCTTTCGCTGTCACCGGTCCAAGATTATGGAATAAACTGCCCTTCGTTGTTAGATCTGCCCCAACTTTAATATCTTTAAGTACCGTCTAAAGTCACACCTGTTCTATCTCGCATTTTACTTCATTATTTTAATGGGTGTTGTATTGGTTGTTGTTCTGTTGTCATTTTTTATTGTATTTACTCTTTACTTGTCTTTTGTTTTATATTAAGCTGAAATCACATAGACTTTTGTGCCACCATTTACCAACCTCAAAATTCTAGGCAGGTCTGTCTTGAAAGGTTCATGCAATCAATTTCTCGATGGAGAAATAGTTGTCGCGCTCTGTTCGAGTGGTCCTTGTATGCTGACCGCCTTTGGCTGAAAGTGACAGAAGGAATGCTCTTTTCACATTCACCCTGCACTGTTTGTTGATCTCGCCCAGTCTCTCTCTCATGCCCGAGTGACTTTGTGAATGCAGACAGACAGTACACTCCAGCATTCCTCCTCATCTAGGCCTTTTCCCTCAGCATATTAGACAGGCAGACAGAGAGAGAGAGACAACTAGGGGGAGAGAGACCGTCAGAAGTGGATTACGCTGGACATATTGACATGTGTGAGAGTGATGTTACTGATGGTACAATCAGAGTTATGGGATTTATGTTGTGTTGAGCTGCTCACCATGTGGACAGATCTTTTTCCAGCTTTTTTAAAGAGCTGTAAGCTCACTGACTTGGCTACTGTAAAAAGACTGAGCTATGTCTCGCTCTCACTCAGCCTATAAATAGACCTCCCTCTGTTTGTTTAAAAAGGGAGAATGCTAAAGACAGAGCCAACTACAGCCCAAACCAACATGAAAGACAGGAAGAGAGAGAGAGTGAGAGAGAGAGAGAGAGAGAGAGAGAAAGAGAGAGGGGGAGAGAGAGAGGGAGAGAGAGAGGGAGGGGGAGAGAGAGAGGGAGGGAGGGAAGAAACAAGAACCTCACCATAGCCAGAGTGTGAAAGAGGGAAAGAGAGAGAAAGAGTCTTTGTGTGAGTGCATTTGAATGCCTTCAAGAGAATATGCGTAATTGGGCCTGCGTCCATGAGAGGAGGAAAGACTTTGTCTGCATTTTCCCAGGTTCTCTTTCCCAGGTTCTCTTAAAGTCATTAACAAACATTCTTCCAGTAATGTTAATCAAATGTTTGCTCATAGTTATCTGGTCTTAATGATGTTCTCAAAACGTTAGCATGAAAATGTTATTTGTACATCGTTCATGAAACATTTTAGTTCATCTAACGTTTTTTAAACATTACTTTTTCATTTTTGTTTTCAAACAAGAAAAAACATGGACATTTTGAACGTTCTGAGGACATGTTTCCATAACTTAACGGGAACAATCTTAAAATGTTCTTTGAACATATTTGTGTCAGCTGGGTAAGGGTTTGTGTATGTGCGAGTGTGTGTGTGTGTGTTAAAGCTAACCATGCAGTGTATGGGGGGAGCTGAGGGATTTCAGGCCCCAGCTCATGAATATTTGAGCATGTGAGAGAAACTGTGTAAGCATAGGCGTATGTGTGTGTATGTGCATGCCCAGTTTCAGAGGGGTAAAGTCCAGGTTCAGAAAGTAAAAGTCCTCCTCAGTATTTTGTTCCAATCACCCGGATTTGCTAATTAGCACAGTTTTTCAGCCAGGAGATAGAACTAGAACTAGAGTTCATGGGTGGAATAAACATATGGCAGGACTTTTACTTTCTGACCCCTGGACTTTACACCTCTGGTTCCCCATAGCTACTAATAGCACACTGATCCATAATAGCGGCTCAATCAGACTCTTAATGGACCGAAGAGCAGCGGCAGAAGCAGAAACTGACAATTAGCAACAAGAAAAAGCAGTGAAAGGCTCTGATAGCTTTCTATGAAAGTTTGAAAGCATGTGTGAGAGTGTATTTCACTGTATGTACTTTACTGCTATGTGCGTGATAGGCTTCGCTCTGAGAGGGTTTCTATAGATACGTTGCTACTTTATCTTGCATATTGATCCAGAGAAACGCTAAAAGCACATTTAACACTCCAGCATGAGGCACAATTAAAGTTCTTGGATGCCTGCCTCCGAACCTGCAATCATGTACACTTCCTTCTTGATATGATAGTTCTGTGTTTTATTGTTGTCCAGTATTAAATCCACATCATTGTCTGAGGTTTAGGACGCCAGACCACCTTATCTTAATAAACTCACTGTCATTATTTGTTACAGTCAGAGAGGGTTTAGTTTTAGCAGCTCAGAAATACGCAGAAAAAGAGAGAAAACTCCAGTTTTACAATGCAGGATAATACTTTCTCGATTAAATGTTGTTCATAGCATTAAAACAGCTACAGTACATAGGTTGAAACATGTTTAAACCAATAACACCAACCTTTGCTAAACATGTGTCCATAAATCCTGAACAAATCTGTAGCCAGAACTAACATTTCTTCCATTTCTCTTTGGCATATTCAATCACGGCAAACTCTAATATACTCAGTATATAAATCTCTAAGGTAGTTAAGGTAGAGATGTGCCCCGAAGTCGAATACTGTGTTCGGAAAGGAAAAGACTCATTACGGAGTCCCTAAAGGGACACGGTGATGGGAAAAAAATCTGAAATGGGAGGAAAAATATTTCAATGCTTTTGTGTTCTCTGGCAATTATAGGCTATAGTTGGGTAATTAACACGGAGACACTATCAAAATGCGGGTTATTGAAATTGTGCTCACTTTTTACTTTCACTTTCCAATTTGCAATCACACATAGGCCTACTCTGTGAGTGGCGGTACTGAGCGGCGAGCGCACATTGTACAAGAATTTTGTCAATGACGCTCAGGATCTGTTGCGCACCAAATCATCCGACATCTTACTCTCTTCATGTGACAAGTGAAATCTGTACTGTAATGCAACCGACTACCGCAGCAGGTCTAACTTCTAACCCTCTTTTAGGGGCTCCATAGAATGCATAATGAATTTTACATGCCTTTCCGAATTCGGATTTAGGCTTCAATATGGTGGTCATGTTAAGACTTTTATGCAGCAACCTTTTATTACCGGTGCCTTTGAAGAAATGTGCAGTGCAAATTAATTTATTCAGCAAGCAAAACTGTTAACAGATAGCCTGGATGCCAGCCGAAATTAGCCCCGCCCACAAAATTTGAGGTCAGGAAGTTCGGTCTGGACTTGATCCATTGTGGAGCAACTATGCCCGAACCAGAGCTGTTTGGACCAATCAAATTGTCAGGGCGGGCTTTATATGATGATGCACAGATAATCAACAGTAACGTAATCATCAACGTCACCAAAGAGTGTTTGGGTTGAATTTGTTTACAACAAAGAGCTGCCGCTGGAGAATTGAGATGTGTAGATTCCTCCATCGCGTCTGTTATAGAAGAAGTAGACAGCGCATTCATTTTAAAAGAGGAACAGAGAACCGCGAACAAGGCAAGTCGCTCACTTACTCCGTTGCTCTGATTGGTTGTAGGTCTATCCAATTGAGTGCAGAGGCACTTTCTTTCCTGGTTCAGTTGAAACACGCCCCATAATCACAGCCCAATGGAGCAGTTTCAGACTCACATTCTAACTAGAATCTGAGTATGATGACGTCAGGCTAGTCAACAGGGGTTTATCAAAACAAAATGAGTAGGGTAGAGTGGGGAAAAAATTACAATTCTGTCATCCTTTACTCACCCTCATGTTGTTCCAAACCTGTTTGAATTTCTTTGTTCTGCTTAATACAAAAGAATATATTTTGAAGACTATGGGTAGCCAAACAGTTGATGGACCCCATTGACCTCCATAGTATGGAAACAAAATACCATTGAAGTCCATCAACTGTTGGTTTCCTACATTTTTTTTTTATCTTCTTTTGTGTTCAACGGTGTTCAACAGAAAAAAAGGAAATCATACAGGTTTTGAACAACTTAAGAGTGAGTAAAGGATGACAGACACTATGCCTTTGTAAATTTTTCTGTGAAACAAAAGTTAATTGTGTCTAGATTGATTATCATAGTTTTCAGTGACAATGACATCAATTATAAACCAAGTATGAAAAATGTCTAGAGTTTTCATGTTATTCGATTTTTAACAAAAATTTCATTTGTACCAACAAAATGGTAATTCGCTTTATAAAAAATTGCTTTATACATTTACAGCAAAATAAAAGTACAAGCAGGTTTAGCTTAAAATTAAAAAGACAATCCAAAATAACAGATGAATATGAATATTTATTAATGAACCATGCTGAAAATCATTATAAGAGCCTTTTAAAAATATATATATATATTGTTAGCTGATGCTAACTGGCTTGCTTACTAGCTAGCTGATGCTAACTTGAAGTATTTTTGGCTGGTCATGTGATCTCAACATGGTGGCCCCTGAGGTGGTTCCATGCAAAATAGATTAGGCTACTGATGTTACTGGAGTTGTCATTTGAGTGCATATCATGTTCAAGTAGTCTACTCATTTCTTTCTCTGTAAGACTTTTTAATGGGGAAAAAAAAAACTAAGTGCACTTTAAGGCCAGACTCAACAAACCAGACATACTGTAACTGATCAGAATACAGAGTAAAATACTAATATTAAATTGAATGCAAATGTGTTTTTCAAAAGTTTGATGCACAAGGTTGAATCAGCAGGTATGACAACACACTCTCATGGCTATTCGAAGCTAACTATTTTATCTTTAGGTTAATTCGTAGGAATTCTTACGATCTTCAAGCTTACGTTTCTTGTAATAATTGATAAGCAATCACCAGCTGGTAAATTAGTTACATTCGGGTTGGGTCAGACTGTGTTGTCAATACAGTATGAACTGTCATATAGAAATAAGTTTTCATAGTCCTGCTGTGCTAGAGGTCTATTAGAGGGGTGGACAAAGCCCAATTATTGAGCCATACCCTGCGATTTAGAAAAAGGGCAGGGAGACAATATGAGAACAAAGACAAAGAAATGATGATTACATTATTGTGGCTTTATGAACACACATCATCCTCGATCTAAGAGTTATTTCATCATCCTCGCGCAATTCTAAAAACCATTAGAGAGCAGCATAAGAATGTTTTTGTTTGTTTTATTGTGTGTGTCGTTTGTTTGATCATGTTGTTTGAACTACCACAGTTGCCTAGAGCACACACTGCGAGTCTGTGTACGCAGAGACATCCAGGCGCTGTCACACCCATGGCCTGGTCTGTCTCTCTCTCTCTCTCTTCATCTCCAATTCATCATCATCGTCGTCGTCTTCTTCTGTTTCTTCTTTTCTTTTATACCCGACACTACAAAATGCGGGTGTCGCCGCTAAACCACACAAAGCGAAATTATACAAAGCCCAAATTTACCTGTAGATGCAGTTTCCATGGCAACGCCGCTTCCTTCAAATGGATGGAATTGTTGCTTGGGCGCGAGCAAATCGTCCCGCATCTCGTCGAAGCGGGGCCCTGCGCTCCCAAACATCCCGTTCTTCTCCTCCTCCTCCTCGAACCATTTCCCATCCAAACCCGGCCCCTCGCTCGAATTGGCGGACATGCTTGCAAGTTATCTCACGCAGAGAGTTTGTTCCGAAGCGAGAACGATTCTGTGAGATCGCAGAAGGGATCGAAAGATGTGACGCTTAATATGGCCGATCCTGACCGATGCTTCCCGTCTCGCAGCAGCGGAGCCAGTGGGCTTGATGTGTTTGGTTCAGTGTCTCGGAGCTGACGTCACTGTATCTGTGCGGCTCGCGGTTGGCAGTTGGCACGGATTTAGGACGGAGAACGAGAGCCGGAGAGCGACATTCCGGTTAGAGGACAGTCCGTGTGCGCGCGCCTCCACACCAAGGGCGTGGTTCGTGCTTCACATAAGACGCGCGCAACATTAAGTTTTAAATGGACGTCAACGCTATGACAAAGAATTCATTCAGCTATTCATAAAATTATTAATAAACATTACATTTTCCTGGTTATTGCGGCTGAAATTATTTTTCCTCAAAAATTGTGTTCTTAATTATGTTGATTAGACATTAGTTAATTGATTTATTTATTTGTTTGTTTGTTTTGTTTTGTTTTGTTAGTTAGTTAGTTTGTTTGTTTATTTAGCATTGAACGTACGAAATTGGTTAATTTTGAATGAATTCTAGGAAGCTAAGAAAAAAAATCCATTTATTTATTTTCTTCGGAATTGTAGGCTATTGCTAATGATTAGTTTAGTTGGATATGATTAGTTAGCCTTTTATATAGCCTATATGCTACTCGAGTCTTACGCATAGCTCTGACTCTGAGGATTTGGGGTAGGAGAGATGTTTTCTTTTTTTCTTTTTTTTAAATACAGTAGATTGGTATTAGGATGCTATTTATTTTCCTTCTTTACTATAGGGAATTACAAGGATTTAATTTTGTGAAATTCCAAATAAAATTTGAAAAACGGATTAATTCATCTCCATAGCACAAGAAGCGTCGCATTTAAACCTCATTCCAAAAATGGCCCAGCAACGCTTTCTCAATTGATGTAGTTTTACAGTCAGAGTTGGCTAAACAGAAAGTATTGCACAGACAGTGAGCAGGTTGTACGGGGTTGTACCATGTGAATGAACGGGTGGATGATCCGATGTTTTAGCACCGTCTGCTGGAGGACAGCAACATATTCCAGCAGGGCTTCCTTAGCACCGGCGAGCCACGCTTCCTTAGCAACGGCCTGATGTAAACATTGCAGTGACCAACATAAAAAGAAAAATCACTACAAGTGCGGCTCGAAACTGGAGAGTTGATATGTCCTCACTGTTGAAAGGTATGTTTACAATTGACCGGCATCATGCAGCTGTTAAACTTTATGGTGGAAAAAGGGGTTAACCGATCTGTTGGATTTGTAGTTCTAAATCATGGAGTGTGAAGGAATCTGACTTGGTCATTTCATCTGCCGGTCTCTGTAGGCTATACAGCCGTAGCCTACATACGCAAACAGGTGAGGATTTTCTAGTATGGTTGCATACCATTAGTAAAAAATTAATACATCAATGAGAATGGCTATTTTTGTGCGAGAATTTTTATTTTCATACATAATTAAAAGGTTTTTGCAACATTGTAGGCGTTTGTGAAATTGTAATCTTCGCACTCTTCGAATAGAAATGCAGAATCGTTTTGTTGTTTAGTAAATACAATTTTAGTAATGTTCAGTAAAGAATTAGTGACTATGTTTTACATTTTTACATTTGTTGAATGAAAAATACCTGTTTTAAGGAGATCATGACACAGAATGAAAAACAGAGTCTAACTGGAGATGAAGAAATTATAAAAGAGCTGGTGAGTTGTATTTTTGTGTGTTGCTCAAGTGTGTTGCTTAATTTTGTTTGCATTTGGTAGGTTGCCTAAAGTTTGATTAATCAGTATTAGCTTCAACTGTAGTAAATTCATGTGCAATTTGCTCTCAAGGTTTAGTCTTCTAATCTAAACCACATGTGCTGGTCTGCGCTGAGGTTTATCCGGGTTTGTTCTCTGTTTATTTCCTCAGTGTGTGTCTAATGGACTCTGCCATGAGAGGGTCTGTCAGGAGGGGAGTGGTGAAACGGTTCTGGAGATGTTTTTCTCTGGGTTCCCGCGCATGGTGGGACTCTCTCTCTTCCCCAGACTGTCAAGACTCACTATTGTCAGCCAAAGCATCAGCTCAATCCAGGACCTGGAGTTTTGTCCACTCCTCAGAGAATTATGGGTAGTGGAGTGCAAACTCGCTGTAAGTTACTGAAAATATTTGGAATATTGTAATAATATTTCTAGAAATGTTTTATGGTTTTTCATTTGGATTTCAGTGTGATCACAAAATGTTTTTTTATGCAATTTTGTCAACATGGTTAATTTCATATGCTTTATTTGATTGATTTACTCCAATTAAGATGAAAATGAGCAAATCAATTTAGTTTATTTTGACTTATCTGTTATTGTTTGTGTGTTGTAGGAAATCTCAGGCCTACATAACTGTGTGCATCTGCTAAAGTTGTTTCTGTATGACAACAACATTCAGCAGATCACAAATCTAGAGATGTTGGTTGGCCTTCGTGTTCTGTGGCTTAATAAAAACCAGATATCTGACATACAGGTAGTCTATGTTTATGTGTGTAGATACTGTATATATAATTTCAAAGTATAATATTTGTGTTTTACACCTTGATTTAAAGGGACTGAATTCACTTGTAAACCTTGAGGAGTTGAATCTTGCTGATAATGCTATTGAGACTCTTGGTAGGTTCATTGTAAAACACCACATTTTGGTAATTGTAGCATTTCATTTTAGTACTATAATAGTATAATACACTTTTACTTAGAAAATTTGTTGCTGAATACTCTAATATTTAACATTTTTATCTCTGAGGTCATAGCCTGGATCCTAACATCAATCTCCAAAATCTTAACCTCTCAGGGAACAAAATCAGTTCCTTCAAGGTATGAGAAATATAACATTATTCAACCTGCCATTTTAATGATCTGTATCATAATTAATTGTATTTGCTAACCTTTGCTACTCATGCAACCCTATTATTGCTCATACTTACATTTTTAATATCCTTAACCCTAAAGGTGTGGTCGCATGTTCTGTTGCTTGGTGAAATTTTGCAAGCAAAATTCATTCATTTAAATAGGAATAAGATTGGGAGTTTCCAGATTTCACTCATATTCAGATTCCTCACAAAGATTCACCATGCTAACCAACAGAAAGCTGCTTGGTATGAAAGTGACTTTATGAATCGCTTTATGGATGCAAATAAAGCATCCTCTCAAAGGATAGGCTAATGACCATGCAGTCTCATCAATAATAATGAGACATCGATGTTCTATTGGTATACAAGAAAACGTCACATCCTGTGACATTGAAAGCAAGACAAATTTAAACCCAGAAGATGAAAATAGATGATGAAAGAAGATGGAAAAAAAAAAGCTTACAATTAACTAGTTTTCTCCTACAATTTAAATGAACGGATAGTCACATTGTCTTCTTTGATGTTAAACACAGATAACTCTCAAAATCTCAGTGTTTCTCGATTAATCATAAACTTTGGTTTTGCTGCAAACATTAATGATACTATAAGAAGTGTATCTATTATCTTTCCAAGAAATCCAACTTATGACTTTTCCATGCATGGTTTACAATAAAATAGGCAATAAATCCTACACCCACAGCACACATTCTGGCAGTGAGTTTTCCATGGGCAAGTACCACTCACATTTTCTGTAAAAATCCAATTTTCATGAGTTTTCTCTTATCAGGGTTTTGAATGCTCTTTGTGTAGAGCCCATTTTGTGTTTTTTTGTTTGTTTGTGTTGGAGATTACAGAGTAATAATTTCCTTTTGGCCTTCACACCGTTATTACTGCAGGCCTGTATCAACAGGCCATTATTGTATCCTCCCTCTCCTGCGCACTATAGATCTGATTACTGTTATTTCTGTGCATACTTCTTACTTTCTCATCTACCCTTGAAAGACCTGATCATTTCAGGAATGACAAGATTCAAGCTTTTGCTTTTCAGTTCACATCATTATTGTAATGTGACATCTCTGTCCAAGCAGTTTTCATCTGTCTCTCCTTTACAAGAGGAAAAAGAGGCACTTTTTCAATAACACATAAATAATTTCATTTTCAAATGGTGTGGAGTCTGACCGGGGTGTGCATCTCTAAATGGGAGCCTTTGTTTTTTTTGTGTGAGTCGTGATTGAAAGCTTCTCTGTATGTCTGACGGTTCTTCACAGCTCTTTCTGTCTAACACACACAGAATCACGACACAAGCCAAAAAGTGTTTGTATGGTGCTTTTTGTGCTGTTCATCTGTGGGTTCATTGTTCAGGTGAACTATCTTCAGGCTCTTTTTTCTCTAATGGGAAACTAATGCACTTCCATTTAATGTCCAACATGAAGCACAATGTTTAATTTGTGTATGCGAAAGTTGTTTCCTAATATTTCAGAAATATTAATACCAAAATAATAATAATAACACACAGCATTCATGCAAAACATGCCAGTATGATGCAGTGTTTTGGGTGGTTGCCAGTAACAAAGATATTCAGAAGGATATTTAGGACATTGCTATACGGATTGCTAAGGTGTTCGGGTGGTTAGATGGTTTCTTACTTGCCCTGCCCAAGTCATAAATGCCAAGACTCTATAAAGGTGTTTTGCTCCCTAAATACAGCTTAGGTCTCTCCTTCCAGGATCTACAAAGATGTTGATACATGTTTTACACGTTCACCATAAGGTTCTAGGTTTTTTGCAGCCTATTTATCATCCACCAGGTAAAAATCACAAGTTGGATCACACTTAAATATAATTTACGCCCATTGTAGACAAATATACCTTAAGTATGAGTAATAATAGTGATGCTTGACAACTAAACATAAGTAAAAAATACATGGTTTACTCATTTATTGTAGAATGTCAGTTGTTCATTTACAAACAGAATTCTTATGAATAGTTCTGATCCCTGAAAGAAACACAATTATTGTTTTCCTTATAGGAACTGACCCATCTGACTCGGCTGCAACGACTGAGACACCTGAGTCTGAAGGACCCTCAGTCTATTCCAAACCCGCTGTGTCTGCTCTATAATTACTACATACATGTCATATATCACATGCCACACCTACAGTGCCTGGACACATATGACATATCCAGTAAACATCTCAAAGACTTTGCAGAGGTAAGAGAATGTGTATTTTATGCATCTGAAAACGTATCTTTTTTTGTTTCGGGTTGACCAAAGAGATGAGAATTATGGGAACGTGTGATTGTGCATCAGTCTACAGTCATGAAGAAAATTATGTATTACACCATGCGGGTACGTTATGCACAAAGACAGTTTGATGATCTCAAAGCCAAGCTCAGGCAGCAGAGGAGAGACCAGATACAGCTACCAGAGGAGAGAATACGAGTGCTAGCACGCATGCTCAGAAATGTGAGTATACATTATGCAGACAGGGGCTGCACTATTTTTTTAATATATTTGTTTAAAAAGGTCCCTATATTAAGACATCCTCAAATCCATATTCAATTTCTGGGCACAAAATGTGTCCCCAAACTATAGCTGAGTATTTGCGGTAAATTACACTTACCCTCTTTGAGCAGCTAGAGTGTGAGCTGTGCCTTGTTCAGTGTGCTGGGAAGAAGTCAGAAGAACCTGAAGACTTGACCTCTGACCTTCATCATGACCATAGTCATGAGCAGAGACTGCAGCACAAGCTGGATGCTCTTAAAGACCGACTGAAATTCTGGGAAGGGCGTTTGGAGGAGTGAGTGTACATCTTTCTATAAGTATGATTACTGTGTGCATGATTATTTTTAGGTTTTGCATGTCTGTGTTTTGTATTGTTTTCTCAGGATAGTGTCATGTCACCAGCGTGATGTAGCTGTGGCCTCAGATAGAAAGGAGATGATGATGCACTTCCTGCTGTTGGAGCTGGAAACAGTGGGGAACATTCGCTTTGAGGAAGGAAACAGCAGCGAACCTTGGTACCACATATATGTATACAAGATCTGTTGTTTAAATACACAACATGCAGGATTACTGATCTGCACTGTTTTTTGCTTCCTCTCTCAGGTTCACGTCCTGTTATGATCTTTTGCTGTCTCGTTTCTGTGTGTGGGATTATAAACCTCAGCACATCACTGGCATTAAGATCAATCAAATTATTCGTATTCATAACCGTGCCCTGCGGCAACGCTTCCAGGACAAAGTGCAGTCTCTGCTTTGCAGACAGGAGTCTTCACCCTTCTCACAGTGAGTCAGTCAGATGCTAGTCTTACAGATCCTGACTTTTTACAATTTAAAATCTTCTCCACTTTGTATCTTATTTTGGCCAAAAACACCCACTTAGATTGGAAGAGGCAGTCTGACTTGCATGTAAAACTCTGACTCCCAGAGGTTTCATATCACAAAGCTAAGTCAGATTTGAACTTTGTCTTATGCCATTTTTAGTTCCGTATGCATCAATAATAAATGTGTACAGCTGTCACAAAATCCATCAAGAACATGTGCAGGTCACATATAGATATTAGGCCCTTTTTTTGAAATGTCACATGTTGTTGTCATAATTAAGCACAGGCCATTTTCATGTAATAATTTGTCCTTAATTTTCAGAATGAATATAAAAAATGTTGAAATATAAAAAAAATTATTGTCCTAAAATGTTGTCTGTCTTTTATATTCATTAATAATAATAAAAAAAACATAATCCATAGTCATATTGAATTTTCTTGAGATATGATTCATAATGCCTGTGAAAGAGATTATCTTTATATATCATCTGTACATATCATTATTTATCATTATCTGAGTTATCGTTTGTGTATGTGTGTGTGACAGGAACTATAAATGCAGCATGGAGTATCTGTTCTATGTGCCCGATCCAGAACATTCCTGTGAAAGTGATGAGATACTGCAAATACCAGAAAGTGGTTTTAAAACTGCTGATGCATATAAGGTACAAAACCCATAAAGCTCAGTGAGGAGTGGTTGAGTTTCTGATGTTTGTTTTGTTTTTTAAATGTGCCCACCCATCAACCTTGAACATGGATGTGTGTGTCTTGCCTTCAGGCATTAGGCAGAGAGAGAGCCATCCCCCTCTCTAACAGTGTGAGTGTGTCTGATCGTCTGAGAATGACATTCATGCAAAGGAAGAGCTGCTCAACATTGGAAAGAACCCCTGCAGACCCTCTTCCTTACAGACATGGTCTGGATTCACTCACAACCACAAATTTCTGCACTACTAGTGGCACCAAACAATTGTACAAAAATAATGTATCCCTTATTTGGACAAGCAGGTTGCTCTTATCCGAAACACAATCCAGTCAGGCCAATGAAAAAAAAAAAAAACTCTAGTGGCACAAATTATGCAATACAATTATTTATAATTCAATAGTAAATATACACTATGAAAAGTTTGGGGTTGGTAAATTTTTATTTATGTTTTCTAAAGTAATTTCTGCCTCAAATATTACAATTTAAAATAAATGTTTTCTATTTTAAGTGCAATTAAGTATTTCCAAGTACATAAAGGTATTCAATATATACACTTTAAAAAGGTATAGCACACTTAAACTGTCAGAAGGGTGACATGTTTCCCATAATGTTAATGCATTGGGTTAATTGCATTTGACTACCTCTGGAAGTTGTTGAAAGTGGATAAGCTCAAAACATTTTAGACACCTTTACACCTGTCAACCAAAACTCTTCTCTAGGTGTAAACATAGGAGAGAACAAAGCAGATTATGTTGAGAGGTCATGCTAATGCCATACAAATAATACTAAGACTCCAGTACACATTTGGTTACAGGTTTGTTTATTTTTTCAAAAGCAAACACCAAATGAAGAAAGGCAAAGTATGCACCTATGACTTCCCTTGATGCAACAACCTCAATATGCCTGGAGATAAATGCTTATTTTGAGTAGTCTGAGAGTGCAGAGGTGCTGGATCTGGAAAGCCTGGCTGGACCGAGTGCATCAGACTCATAGCTTGAACTGGCATTTCACTGGGTTGCAAAGCTTTGGAACCAAGACGGGAAAGAAACATGGAACTTGACTGCTCAGGCTTAGGAAAGACCTGGAATGTAGACTGCTGGGACACAGACTGGTAACGGGCTTGTGCCGACTGCAGACCACTTGGCTGGGACTGAGACTGGTAGCTGGCTTGGCCTGATTGCAGACCGCTTAGCTGGTCCACAGACAGGTAACGGGCTTGTGCTGACTGCAGACTACTGGGCTGGGACAAAGACTGGTAGCGGGCTTGTGCTGACTGCAGACCACTGGGCTGGTCCACAGACTGGTAACGGGCTTGTGCTGACTGCAGACCACTGGGCTGGTCCACAGACTGGTAACGGGCTTGTGCTGATGGCAGACTGCTGGGCCGGAACAAAGACTGGTAGCGGGCTTGTGCTGACTGCAGACCACTGGGCTGGGACAAAGACTGGTAGCGGGCTTGTGCTGACTGCAGACCACTGGGCTGGTCCACAGACTGGTAACGGGCTTGTGCTGACTGCAGACCACTGGGCTGGTCCACAGACTGGTAACGGGCTTGTGCTGACTGCAGACCACTGGGCTGGTCCACAGACTGGTAACGGGCTTGTGCTGATGGCAGACTGCTGGGCCGGGACAAAGACTGGTAGTGGGCTTGTGCTGACAGCAGACTGCTGGGTTTGGACAGAGACTGGTAGCTGGCTTGGCCTGATGGCAGACTGCTGGGCGGGACATAGACTGGTAGCTGGCTTGGCCTGATGGCAGACTGCTGGGCCAGGACAGAGACTGGTTGCTGGCTTGGCCTGATGGCAGACCACTGGGCCTGGACAAAGACTGGTAGCGGGCCTGTCCTGGATGTTGGCTACTAGGCCAGACCACAGACTGGTATCTAGCTTGTGTTAACTGCAGACCACTGGGCCAGTTCACTGATTGGGAGCCAGTTTGTGTAGGTTTTTGGAAACCAAGCTGGGGCACAAACTGGTAGCTGGCCGGACTGTGAGCTGGGTTGGGCTGGTTGTTGGATGCCAGACTGGTCCACAGACTGTGAGCTGGCTTGGGCTGGTTGTTGGATGCCAGACTGGTCCACAGACTGTGAGCTGGCTTGGGCTGGTTGTTGGATGCCAGACTGGTCCACAGACTGTGAGCTGGCTTGGGCTGGTTGTTGGATGCCAGACTGGTCCACAGACTGTGAGCTGGCTTGGGCTGGTTGTTGGATGCCAGACTGGTCCACAGACTGTGAACTGGATTAAATGCCAGACTGGTCCACGGACTGTGAGCTGGCTTGGGCTGGTTGTTGGATGCCAGACTGGTCCACGGACTGTGAGCTGGATTAAATGCCAGACTGGTCCACGGACTGTGAGCTGGCTTGGGCTGGTTGTTGGATGCCAGACTGGTCCACGGACTGTGAGCTGGCTTGGGCTGGTTGTTGGATGCCAGACTGGTCCACGGACTGTGAGCTGGCTTGGGCTGGTTGTTGGATGCCAGACTGGTCCACGGACTGTGAGCTGGCTTGGGCTGGTTGTTGGATGCCAGACTGGTCCACGGACTGTGAGCTGGCTTGGGCTGGTTGTTGGATGCCAGACTGATCCACAGATTGTGAGCTGGCTTGGGCTGGTTGTTGGATGCCAGACTGGTTCACAGACTGTGAGCTGGCTTGGGCTGGTTGTTGGATGCCAGACTGGTCCACAGACTGTGAGCTGGCTTGGGCTGGTTGTTGGATGCCAGACTGGTCCACAGACTGTGAACTGGGTTAAATACCAGACTGGTCCACAGACTGTGAACTGGCTTGGGCTGGTTGTTGGATGCCAGACTGGTCCACAGACGGTGAGCTGGCTTGGGCTGGTTGTTGGATGCCAGACTGGTCCACAGACTGAGAGCTGGCTCGGGCTGGTTGTAGGCCACTGGACTGGTCCACAGATTGGGAGACAGCTTGTTCAGAGTTCTGGCTGCTGGCTTGAGATGATTGTTGGAGGTTGGGCTGGTCCACAAGTTGGTATTTTGCCTGTGCTAGCTGCACACCATAGCTGGGTTGTGGGGACTCATTTCTCTGCTGCAAAGGCTTGACAAAAAGGTAGAACTCGAAATCTGGACTGGCCTGTTACCGGAAAATAACTTGGAAACAACTTGAAGTCTACTTCTCTGAGGCTTGACAATGGGCTGCACTGTAGACTGGTAGTTGACGTCCAATAATTGGCCACTGGACTGGGAGCTGTTCTGCACTATTTGCTGGCTACTAGACACCACAGACTCATTACTAGACTGTACTACAGTTATCAAACTTGTTGCGCTGTGTTGGCTCAGGTAGAGACTCAATGCGCATACTTGTACCCATTGCAGTGGTCACAGAACCAGAAACAAGACTGCCACTGCCAGCTGAAGATATCAGAGATCCTTGAAGTTGGCTACTAGCATCAGAGTCAGAACCAGGCGTATATACGTTAGTCACTGGTCCAAAATCAGAAGAGCCATTTTGAGGTAGCTAAAAAAAAAAAAAAAAAAAGCTTACACTGCTATACACACCCTTAACTTGTGCAGCACTGTAAGTGTTACTCCTTGATCTTTGAAGACTGATGGGATGTAATACATCAGTGCCATACCAGCTGTAGGAACTTTGTGGCTTTACATCATGCATGGGGAAACCAGCCTCATAGTAGGCAGGATAACCACCTCTGACAAAGCCACCAACTAGAAGAAAATAAAAGGGGAAAAGAAAAAAATCAAACAGACATGCTAGCAAACTTGAATTATAGAACTTGCCTGGATAAACCTTACCACTTCCAAAATGGTCACAGACACAAAGACTGAGGAGTGCCAAAGAAAACCTGTAGATGAGAGAAAAAAAAAAAAGAAAACTTGTTAGGTGAATACCACTTGTTAACAAATACTACAATTTATCATTATACCTTAAGAGTCGGCTAGTGGTACCCTCCATGGCCAAACAAAAAAACAACAACTACTAACCACCTCAACAACAGCACTAAAAAGTCATAAAAAACATACTTGACTTCCAACACATATTAGTGTTGCCTGACAGGACTCTTTATAGTGCCAGCTACTGCCATTTACCAATTGTTTCCTGATAATCAGTTGTCATGGGAACATGTAATACTCAATTATTAGGTTCAGGTGTTACAACTCTTATCATGATAGCTGCCATTTCATTAAATAGTTGCTCTTTTATACTATGATTACTGGACAAAAAGACAGCACACAAAATACTTTTGGGGATTTATTAAAATACTTTATTTTGTATTCAGTGAGAATACATTTTAGCATTTAAGGAAGCAGTAGTATCCTCACTGTTCTAAAGTCTTAGCATTGATTTGGTCAAGCAGCCGTATACATTTTTATAATTAAATCTATTTCGTTCAATGATAACAGATGTTATTACTGTTTTTTCTAGCAAATTTGTCCAATCAACAGATTTGTTTGGAGTAGCCTATCTTTAGGAGTTGCTAAACTCATTATTATCTGCACTTCTCAAATGCGAAAATACAAATATTTGTCTGTCTTTATTGAAACTGTTTGAAAACTAGAGCACACTGGTAATTTTATTTTAGATTTGTTATGAGTAAATATTGCCTGGATGCCAGCCGAATTTAGCCCCGCCCACAACATTTGAGGATGGGAAGTTCGGTCTGGACTTGATCTGTTGTGAAGCAAGTATGCGAAACAAAGCTGTTCGGACCAATTAAATTGTCAGGGCAGGCTTTATACAATGATGGACAGATGATCAACAGTAACAGTAATCTTAAGTAATCATCCACGTCACAAAAAGAGCGTTTGGGTTGAATTCGTTTACAACAAAGAATGGCTGCCGCTAGAGAATTTATATGTGTAGATTCAGTCATTGCGTCTGTAATTGAAGAGCGCATTCATTTTAAAAGAGGAACAGAGAACCGTGATAAAGGCATTTTGTCGATAGGAAAGATGTTTTTGCCGTCCTTCCTATGGGATTCGGTCTATCCAATTGAGTGCAGAGGCATTTCTTTTCCTGGTTCGGTTGAAACACGCCCCATAATCACAGCCCAACGGAGCCATAGACATCTATATGATGTCTATGAACGGAGCAGTATCAGACTCACATTCTAACTAGAATCTAAGTATGACGACGTCAGACTAGACTAGAGTAAATAGGCTACATGGCAACATAAAAATCTGGCAGGACTATTCATGTGACCTTTCCTGTGGTAAAAGCTGTGTTCAGATGAGACCCTCATCAGGCTTTTTTTTTTTTTTTGTATTCAGTTGAAAGTACATAACTTTATTTTATAACAAAAAGACCTGGGTTCGTATTCATAAAGATTCTAAGAATCCTCTCAGAAAACTCTTAATTTAGCTTAAAAACTTTTACGCAGGAGTCTTAGCTTAAGAGCGATTCGGGACTGATCTGAGAGCAACTCTGAGTAAGGAAAAGACAAAAACTTTCATCTTAGAGAGAAGGCGGGATTGACCCCGTTGCTATGTATGACACAATCTTTTGAAGACTATGATTGGTTGGTTGTCCAAGAAGGAAAAAAAGAGTGATTTTAAGTATAGGGTCTATTTAAGCCTTCACTTTGAAATTACATGCGTAATTTTTTCCTATTTGACCGTTCTCTCTCACACACACATTATATGTATATAAATCCTTTTTTTTATTTACCATGCAGTTAATGGTATTTGATTGGCTTAGAATGATAAAAAAATTGTTCCACTCTTTCCAATTTCACTGATTGCTGGCATGTCTATTTAAGTGGTGGTTTGAATGTTGGTTTTAATGTATCAAACATGGAATCAAAACCAAGAAGGGTGAGAAAGCCCAACTGTGGACAGAGGAACAGTGTTTACTGTTAGCCCAGTTAGTGGATGAACACAAAGGCCATTCTTAAAGGAAAATTCGGTCCGAGTGTCAATCTATAGCGTCTTATTAACTCACTGTCATCCATTGTCTGCAACACATTTTTTCTCCTCTGCTAAAGAAACTCTTAAGCCTCTTAACAGTCCTCGTCCGTGCTCCTAACAATGTTGACCGTATAAGTCCTCTTTTAAGGGTTAAGATACTTTCTAAATTACTTTTTTCTTTCCAAGGATATTGTCTTTAATTTTAAGAGTAAACGCCCACATTTCTAAGAATTTTCTTAGAATTTTGTCACTAGGAGCTACTCTCTGCGTTAAGATTCTTTTTGAATATGGCCCTGGGCCCGTATTCCTAAAGAATCTAAGAATCCTTTTAGAAAACTCTTAATTTAGCTTAAAAACTTTTACGTAGGAGTCTTAGCTTAAGAGTGATTCGGGACCGATCTGAGAGCAACTCTGAGTAAGGAAAAGACAAAAACTTTCATCTTACTGAGGAGGCGGGGTTGACCCCGTTGCTATGTATGACACAATCTTTTGAAGACTGCGATTGGTTGGTTGTCCAAGAAGGAAAAAAAGAGTGATTTAAGTATACAGGTGAAACTCGAAAAATTAGAATATCGTGCAAAACTTATTTCAGTAATTCAAATTAAAAGATGAAACTAATATATTTAGTATATATAACTATAAACATATGCATGATTATACTTTTCAGAGGGCTGACATTTCTGTTTATAATTCTCTTCTTTTTTTTTTCATGTAATATTCAAATTTTCTGAGAGTTTGAATTTTGGGGGTTTCATAAGCTGTAGTTAATCATCAACATAATAACTTTTGCACGATATTCAAATTTTTCGAGTTTCACCTGTAGGGTCTATTATAAGCCTTCACTTTGAAATTACATGCGTAATTTTTCCTATTTGACCGCTTTCACACACACACACACACACACACACACACACACACACACACACACACACACACACACACACACACACACACAGGCCACTTTATTAGGTACCCCATGCTAGTAACGGGTTGGACCCCCTTTTGCCTTCAGAACTGCCTCAATTCTTCGTGGCATAGATTCAACAAGGTGCTGGAAGCATTCCTCAGGGAGTTTGGTCCATATTGACATGATGGCATCACACAGTTGCCGCAGATTTGTCGGCTGCACATCCATGATGCGAATCTCCCGTTCCACCACATCCCAAAGATGCTCTATTGGATTGAGATCTGGTGACTGTGGAGGCCATTTGAGTACAGCGAACTCATTGTCATGTTCAAGAAACCAGTGTGAGATGATTCCAGCTTTATGACATGGCGCATTATCCTGCTGAAAGTAGCCATCAGAAGTTGGGTACATTGTGGTCATAAAGGGATGGACATGGTCAGCAACAATACTCAGGTAGGCTGTGGCGTTGCAACGATGCTCAATTGGTACCAAGGAGCCCAAAGAGTGCCAAGAAAATATTCCCCACACCATGACACCACCACCACCAGCCTGAACCGTTGATACAAGGCAGGTTGGATCCATGCTTTCATGTTGTAGACTCCAAATTCTGACCCTACCATCCGAATGTCGCAGCAGAAATCGAGACTCATCAGACCAGGCAACGTTTTTCCAATCTTCTATTGTCCAATTTCGATGAGCTTGTGCAAATTGTAGCCTCAGTTTCCTGTTCTTAGCTGAAAGGAGTGGCACCCGGTGTGGTCTTCTGCTGCTGTAGCCCATCTGCCTCAAAGTTCGACGTACTGTGCGTTCAGAGATGCTCTTCTGCCCACCTTGGTTGTAACGGGTGGTTATTTGAGTCACTGTTGCCCTTCTATCAGCTCGAACCAGTCTGGCCATTCTCCTCTGACCTCTGGCATCAACAAGGCATTTCCGCCCACAGAACTGCCGCTCACTGGATGTTTTTTCTTTTTCGGACCATTCTCTGTAAACCCTAGAGATGGTTGTGCGTGAAAATCCCAGTAGATTAGCAGTTTCTGAAATACTCAGACCAGCCCTTCTGGCACCAACAATCATGCCACGTTCAAAGTCACTCAAATCACCTTTCTTCCCCATACTGATGCTCGGTTTGAACTGCAGGAGATTGTCTTGACCATGTCTACATGCCTAAATGCACTGAGTTGCCGCCATGTGATTGGCTGCTTAGAAATTAAGTGTTAAGGAGCAGTTGGACAGGTGTACCTAATAAAGTGGCCGGTGAGTGTATATGTGTATATAAATCCTTTTTTTATTTACCATGCTGTTAATATCCTATAAGGTATTTGATTGGCTTAGAATGATAAAAATTGTTCCACTCTTTCCAATTACACTGATTGCTGGCGTGTCTATTTAAGTGGTGGTTTGAATGTTGGTTTTAATATATCAAACTCACTGTCATCCCATCGTCTGCAACACATTTATTCTCCCTCTTTGTCTTTCTGCCATTTTCTCCTCTGCTAAAGAAACTCTTAAGCCTCTTAAAAGTCCTCGTCCGTGCTCCTAACAATTTTGACCTTAAGACCTCTTTTAAGGGTTAAAATACTCTCTGAATTACTTTTTTCTTTACTAGGATTTTTTCTTTAATTTTAGGAGTAAACGCCCACATTTCTAAGAATTTTCTTAGAATTTTGTCACTAGGAGCTACTTTTTGCATTAAGATTCTTTAGGAATACGGGCCCAGGTCTTAAAATGAAATATATAAACACACCGAGCTCAACACTAAGGAGTTTATAAATAAATAAATAATATTTGAATGAATAAAAAAGCACAAATAAATAAATTAGAACAAAGATACACATGAAATAACCAATTTCAGGTAGGCCTAACAGTATTTAGGTACAAAATACTATAATGTATAAATGATATATATATTAATCTTTACTAAAGCTAAAGAAGTTATTCAGTCATGAGCAGATTTGAGCAGAGTTTTAGGCTACTTTCACTTTAAGACCAAATGCATGGATCTGATTTTCTCCCAACTGTTTACGTTGATTAAGACTTTTTATATGAACTCTGGGTTTAGGAGGATATTCTGCAAAACTGCCATTTTGACATCATTTAGAGTATATTCATCCGTTTAAGTGTGACAAGACACAAAAGAGAGCTCTGTTCGGTAATGGTGCGCTGACGCACAGAAAACAGCACGTGTATACAAAATTGAGCTTCTTTCGAATCTTTTTGCAGGTGAACGGTTTAAAATCCTTTGAATGTTTATAAAGACCGCATGGATGTTCTAATAATGCTTTATAGTTTCTAAATAACAAGTGGAATTTTGAAACCAAGTGGCTGAAAACTATGATCTCCCTCAAAATCTGGACTTGAGTAAAACGCACCAATTTTGCAATCTGTCATTATTTGTGACACGGTGTAACCTCTTGAGCATCAATTTTAAAAAAAGTTTCTCTGAGGTCCTTAGAGGACAAAAATGTCCCTGTCAAAAAACTGTCATAAAAATGTGAAGCTTTGGAGCACAGACTTAAGTTTGGACTCATTTTAAAGAAGAACCTTGGCCGATTTTTGTTTAAGTAAAAAGCAAAAGTTAAAGGTTTAAGAATATGAAAATTATTTATGAACATTCTTTTATTTAAAATATATATATTTAATAAAACTGTGGGTAAGTTTCATTTAAAAAAGCAAAATTTTAAACAAAAAGCTGAGAAAATTATATTTTTGTCAAAGACCACGTCTGAATCGGATTCAGAATGATGATCAAAACAGATGGAGTAGATCAAGTCCATCAACACCCCCAAAACTTCAGAGTCATTAACCCTTCATGGGCCGACATTTTATTCTGTAATGTAGACAGTTTTGAACGCATGTATGTTGTTAGATGTTTGATGATCACATTATTTTACATTGGATTCTAATGTACGAGCTGGGCTATCATTCAGTATCAAAGTGTGGTGGTGCGCCAGAGCGAGTGAGTGCACGCACTGAGACGAGAGAGGTATGTATCAACTCGTCTTAGTTAAGGGAATAACATAGTTTAATAATTATGAAAAAACGATGGAGTGTTCCATTAAAACCGGAGCAAAGAACAACACTCGAGAGATATTTCTCCGTTGCTCTGCATACGTCATCTCCCTTCATCGCTCTGATTGGTTTTAGGTCTATCCAGAGGCATTTGAGCGATGTCCGTTGGTGACACCCCTCTGGAAATGGGTTCTCTGTGACGCTTTGCCAGACCCTAACTCAGTTACAACTGAGAATGGTCTGGTTTTAACCAGGCTAGTTCTCTTTCCAAGATGTGTTATAGCACCGCTACCGTGAAAACAGTGAACACATTCAGGCAATGGAGGGGAAAGAGTGAAGTAGATTTGAAGTAAATTCCTTTGTATACTAGCATTGGACTATCCTACAAAAAATTCAGATACTCAGAATTAGGAACATAAATCAATTATCAACCAATGTAAGTTTATGAAATCGTGAACAAGCAGCCAAGAAAAATTTTCAGTACATCTTAATAAAAAAATTGAGTAAAAGTATAGGCTAAATATAGTTAGACTTTTCTGTCAGCATGTCAAGTATACTTAATATATTTTTTTAAATGTGATCGATTCCTGTGTTGGCAAAGCTGAATTTCCAGCATTATTACTCCAGTTGTTCAGCTTAATATTTTTGTGGAAACCATGATACTTGGTTATTTTATTCTTTGGGGAATAGAAAGCTCAAAAAGAATCAATTAATTTCTCTTACTGACCCCAAACTTTTCATCGGTCGGTAATGTACATACATGACGAATAACTCAATAATATCACTGATATTTTAAGGAGCTGTATGTAAGAAATTTATTTCAATTAATCATAAATTTTCCCTGATATGTCACTAGACATTAAGAAATCATGTTCATTTCAAATACTTATATCACTGACAACAGTAGTCCGGCCAGGATGTTGTCATTTAAAAAGTGAAGTTGCAGCCCTCAACTGATGTTGATGTTGTCATGTTGTGTTTTGGTCTGATGCTCCACCCTCCACCTATCTACCAATCACAAAGTCTGTGTTGCAGCATTCGGGTTGCCAGCTCTGCTCTAGTTCCCACAACTGCAGCTAATAACGTGTCGTAGTCGGATCCTGCAGCATATCTGGCAACCTTGAGTCAGTAATTTGAAAGTGATTGCAGTACCAGTTTTGGCCACAATCTTACATACGGCTCCTTTAAATGTGTTTGCTTTTGTATATATGTTTGTAGGTCAGTTGATAATTTCTAAAGTGTTCCTGGGCCGCAGTACTGCAGTGAAGGAGGGTCTCCCAATAGATTGCGATCATTACCCCAAAGCAAACTCTCTCTATCTCAGTATCAGCTCTAAACAGCAAAAGCAAACTGCACAAACAGGTGAGTTGGAGTGTGTGTACCCGTCAGAGAAAAGTGTCTTCAGGGCAGCGGTGATCAAAGCAGCAATGTGTGTGTTTTTGTTCATCAGACATGCTGTCTCCCTCCAGACAGCCGGACAGCTGCAACTGTAGACAGCAGCAGAGACTGTGGTACATTTTTGACCATGAAATGGTAATGCCAGAGTACCTTGTGGACTTTGAATACGTATCACAGGTATATGTGTTATAGTGACACGACATCCACCATTATGTCCTTCAGAATGCATTATTCAGTAATCAAACTTCTTTATATATGAAATCCTATGGCATCTTTCTCTAGGACACAACCCAGCCCTCTCTAGACTCCCAATCCAGTTCTGATACATCCTCTGCTGATGCTCCATCTGTGTCCCATGCTGAGCTGGACCTGGATGAGGAGGCATTAAATATGGAACCCATCCTGAAGCCAAATCCTAAAATGCTCAGCCTAGAAGAGAAATCCATACTGACAGTGGCCAGAGCAAACATTCTCAGTCAGATCACAGTGAGATTTACAATACTTAACACACATAAACCCATGTGTTTGTAGCATGAGTAGATCAGTTAGTGAAGTCTATCATAAAACTTCATTCAATGACCAGTGGTGGATCCTGACAGTATAGTAATTTTATTGACTTATTTCCTGTCATACAGGTGCTGAATCTTCATGGCAACAGTCTGAATAAACTGCCTGAGATTTCCCGACTCACGGCTCTGAAGCATCTGACACTTAGCTTCAACGAGTTCACTCATCTGAACGATATTTCACACATGGTGATGAGATCATCCTATTAATTCATAAGCTTTTTCTAAACATGACATTATCACTAAACCAAGCAGAATGATCAACTGAAATTGATGGCAAATCTTCCGCCCTCATTCGAAATTCCTTATAGCTTGCATTTCTATTGAAATGACAAAAATTTGCCAAACAATGGAAAATGTGACCATACCTTAAGCCATATTTTTTAATCACCTGTCATTAAAAAAAACTATTTACATGTTATAACCAATTAAATCAATAATATTAAGTTTGGACTTTCTTTGTCCCTCTGTCTTTCTCTCAATCCTTTAGCCAAATCTGGAGTCTCTGGATGTTAGTTTTAACCATATTTCCTCTCTGGAGGGACTGCGTGGACTTGGTCGGCTCATAGAACTGGATCTTCGCTGGAATCTGTTGACCCGAGTCAGAGATGACATGAACGTTTTGCGTAACCACGCCCCGGCCCTGCTTCGACTGGACACACGGCACAATCCTTGGCACAGGGTATAAGTCGCTTTACATGAGTGATCTTCATATTAGGCAGTAGATAACGTGAAGCATCAAGATCAAATGAAGATTGACCAAGGCTATACATACACTACCGTTCAAACGTTTTTTTTTTAAATCAAAATGAATACTTTTATTCAGCACGGATGTATTAAACTGATCAAAAGTGACAGTAAATACATTCATAATGTTACAAAAGATTTCTATTTCAGATGCTGTTAACTGCTGTTAGTTCGAGCTTTCTATTCATCAAAGAATCCTGAAAAAAAATCATCACAGTTTCCACAGAAATTATAATAAAAAATGTTTCTTGAGCACCAAATCAGCATATTAGATTTCTGAAGGATCATGTGACACAGAAGACTGAAGTAATGGCTCACAGGAATCACAGGAATTAACTACATTTAAAAATATGTAAAAATAGAGTAGTTATTTTAAATTTTAACCATATTTTACAATATTATTGTTTGTCCTGCAGCCTTGGTGAGCATAATAGACATCTTTCAAAAACATACAAAAAAAAAACTGCAAACATTTGAATGGGATACACACCCACAATCCACCATTGTATTCACCAACCAAGTTGGTCCAGCTGACATGGTTTGAATATTTAATTTATGTTTACATTTAAATGTGATTATAAATACATTTCACTTGTGTGTTGCAGAATGAGTGTGTGCGTATGGTGGTTCTCGGCCGGCTAAAGACTCTTACTCATTTGGATGATGTTTTAGTGATGGAGGAAGAAGCGGCTACTGCTGTTCAAGTGGTTGCGCGATCTAGAATCAACCAAGTATGTATATACTGGACACTATACTTAATGTTTAAATCTGTGTCCACATTTGTTCTAGAACGTGTGTGTGTGTGTGTGTGTGTGAGAGCAGGCATCTCTGATGACCCACTCTCGGACTGACAGTGAACGTCCCCGCAGTCTGAGTTTGCTCTCTACAGCACACCTCCTCACACAGATCAACCCGTCTCCATGGAAACTCTCGCAAGACCTTGAGTCAGGCTGGACCTCCAAAGTATGACATATAAACTCAGATTATCTCATCCTCTCTCACATACACACTTTTAAAAGGGTTCATTTGGTTAAAACCAAAACTGAAACTTCTGTCACGTTTACCCACCCACATATCATTCCAAACCTGTATGACTTTGTTCAATGCACTACTTTTGAGTTTTTTCTTCTTCCTTTTTTTAATTGTTGGTGCTAAATAGCCCCACCTCCCATTTATTTCCATTATGTGGCAATAAGCACTCTTGACATCTTCCTTTTTGTTCATCAGAAGAAAGAAAGTCATATGGGTTCAAGATGACATGAGGGTGAGTAAATAATGACAGAATTTTTGGGTGAACCATCACTTTAACTGATATACTTTGCCCTTTGGCATCAGATCACAGCGCTGAATCTTGATGGTCAGCGGTTGACCCGGATCAGTAATTTAGACCGGCTGGTGAATCTACGCTGGGCTTCTTTTGACAATAATGAATTAACCCGAATTGAGGGATTGGAACACTGCATACTGCTGGAGGAACTTTCCCTTAACAACAACAGTATCAGTAGACTTGAAGGTACTGCTCTCTCTCTCTCTCTCTCTCTGTGTTTGTTTCTTTTACTGTATAATTTTTTTATATAAAACCAGGGACAAAGCTGTGTAATATAATGTTAATTAGTTCACCATACTCTTTTTTTTGTTGTTGTTCTGTGTTCATAGCTGCTCTTGTTTGTTTGCAGGTTTGTCTGCAATGCATCGTCTGACACGTCTGAGCATTAACAGCAACCACTTACAGTGTTTAGACGGGGATGTGTTAGACCGTCTACCCAACCTTCACTTCCTGTCTGTTGAGAACAACATCATATCTTCTCTGCATGGACTCCAAAGGTCACGATCCTTATTCGAGCTGTATGTCGGCAACAATGACATCAGCACCACCCGAGACATATACCACTTAAAGGTCAGGAGATTTGAATATCATTTTTTAGCAATTAATGAGTTTTTCAAAGCATTCATTCAAAACACCTGGTGATGAGAATCTATCGACAGTGTAATGTGCTGTAGGTGGGGGAATGTTGAAGGGAATAGAGTGAAAGTGTGGTGGCGATGCAATGTCTGTTTCTTTCAGGCACTGTCTAGTTTAATTATTCTGGATCTGTACGGGAATCCCCTAGTGAGCAAACTGGAGAACTACCGGATATATATGGTTTTCCATCTGCCATCACTCAAAGCCCTGGATGGAGTAGCCGTGGTAAATATGCTTCTGTATATATAGTGTTTGTTTTCATAAGTATGTACACATTAAAATGCTTTAAAAGAACATTTCACCCTCCAAAAAAGAACATTCTGTCATAATTTACTGTCAACCATCTCATCTTGGTCCAAACTCATGTGATTTTCTAAATGAAACATTTTGCAGAATGTCTGAGCTGTTCTTTTCCATACAATGAAAGTTAAAAGGGACAGAGACTGATATGAGGAATGACATTTTGGGTGACCTATTCCTTTCTATTTCATTTGATTTCTGTAAACTTCTGTTCAAAAAATTTTGGTCTGTAAGATTGTCTGATGTTTTTGAAAGTAGTCTCTTTTGCTCACCAAGGCTGCATTTATGTGATCAGAAATACAATGTGAAATACAATGTCCTGTGATGGCAAAGTTGAATTCTGAATATTGACCCCAAACTTTTGAGCGGCAGTGTAAGTTTTTCAAATGCAAACGTGTCTGTCTGTGTAGGAAACGTGTGAATCAGAAACTGCTAAAGACGTGTTTGAAGGGCGACTCAATGCAGATATGGTGGCCGAGAAGCTGGGCCATACTAACTACAGGGAACTGTCAGAGCTCAACCTGCAGTCCAGCTCAGTCAGGTTCACTTCAACTCTCACTATAAGGCTCTAGTCAGAATTACGCCAACAAAACAAGACTGGATTTTATTTGGTTCACTCTTTATGGTTTCGGTTTTTCTGTGTGTTTTAGGATGGTGGATCTCGTTCCCGCTGATTTGTTCGTTAATTTACGCAGTATTAATCTAGACGGCAACAACCTCACCTCATTCAGCGGTCTGATCTTCCTGCCCAACATTAAGGTATGTATATGTGTTTAGGACAGAGATTAATTACTACACTTATGTCTGTCTTCGTCTAGTATAGTATAATAACATTATATACTAAAATACACTGTGCATCTATGTACATATACATATACATGTTGATATGTTTGGGTATGTGGTCTCTGCAGGTGTTGTCTCTGAACTATAACCGCATTGAGTCAATTCTGCCACGTCAAAAAGTTCAGAGTTACATGAGCAACAAGCAGATTCTCCATCATAAAGTCAGTTCCAGTGGATATGGGCAGCAGAACAGCAGGCCCAGCAGGTACACATACACAACATCACTCCGTCCTAATCCAGTAGGGTTATATACTGTAGTTTCTTGTCTAACCACTAGAGAGCGTCACAATTACATTTTATAAAAGATTCTCAGGCAGCAGTGAATGTCTTTATGAGCTCAGAGAACAACTCACATCTTCTTATGCTGCAAAGTTTTGGGAGTGACAGTCACATTTATTAACAGACTATATATACGTCATGAATTTAGTATTTTTGAACGGGCACCGTAGGGTTGTCGGATTTAAAATTAAATATCAATGAAACACGTTGTCAAAATATATTTGAAAACATTATTATTGCCGCTTGCAGATTTCAGTGTGTACTTTACAAACTATAATTTATTTAGCTTGTACTAGGTGTATTTTAATATCAGAAACATAAAATAAACATTATATGGTTGAAAACACTGAACAGTTGTGATCTATGATTGTGATACATAAAAACTGACCAGCCAAAGTGAGACGGGTATCTGCAGGTCGGAGTAATTGGGGTGCCACGTCCCTACCTTTCAGCACACCCCTACCTTTCGTCACGCCCATTATTACTCCGACCTGCAGATACCCACACTTAGCCAAACCGCGATCGCAGATTTGAAGTTATCAGTTGATGCCGTGCCACAGTGAATCACATCTGTGTGATCGTATCCAGGGGCGGTTCTAGGATTTGATCTTCAGGGGGGCTTAGCCAATGTGAGTATGTGTAGTGTAGCAGGACACCATTGCCTATGAAGTGCCTCTTTGTAAATTGCCATCACTATATTACTATATAGTAAGTCAAAAGTACCCTACCAGTACTTCAATTTGAACCAAGTCAATACAACATTTTTTATAAGTTATATAATGATACCAGTCTTTCTGCAGCTACTGTTTGACTAACAGAAAATTGTCATCATATCATTATTATTACCATAATAACTAGCTAAAAAACTAAAATATGGACTCAGGGCCCAACACTAAGGATTATTTTCTTCTGGCCTGGTCCGATCACAGTAAAAACGAATTGATTAACTTTATTAACATGAAATAGAAGGTATGATCCTGCTTTCACTTTAAGACCTAATGCATAAATCCATTGTATTGGGACACATCCAATATTTTCTTAACTGTTTTTATTCACTTAAGACGTAACCGACTGTGTTTACTTGGCTACTTGTCAAGACGGGCATTTAGACATCATTTTGTGTAGGCTACTCACGTAATGTCTTTTTGTGAGAGAAACGATCTATCACAGCGCCTGAGTACCAAATTAAGTTACTTTCAAGGCGTCTTGTGCTTGAATGGCTTAAATCACTTGAATGTTCAAACTGATAAGTCTTAAAAACACGTGAAAATTAAAAAAAATTCCCAGTGGCCCAATCTTTCAGATAGGTGATTATAGTTTTAAGATGGGCTGAGATGACGAACAGTAACGGTAACAGTAACAAAACTAAAAACGGTCTAGAACTGCCCCTGATTGTATCAATTTTTGTCTTTTGGAAGCTGCATTCAATATCCATTTGACACAAAAATCTGAGGGAACACGTGAATGGGCCTCTGACTACATACCGTATTGATTGAGTGTGTAGGTGCTGTACTTTTCTCGACAGCACACACTTCTACACTACGTTTTCTCACTTCCTTTTGAAATGTCACTCCCTTCTTCCTTCTCTGTTTGTAGGGAGGGATTAACTGGTGATAATCTGGAGCCTTTGATGTCCAGTTTAGAGGTTTTGCATTTAGGTCATAATGGGATATCCAACTTGATCAATCTTCAGATCAGCCGACTGACTAACCTCAGAGCACTGTTCCTACAAGGTATTCATGACCTCTCCTGTATAGCCTTATCTATCTATCTATCTATCTATCTATCTATCTATCTATCTATCTATCTATCTATCTATCTATCTATCTATCTGTCTGTGTCTGTCTGTCTGTCTGTCTGAACTGACAAAGTAAAGACTGTAAAGTTAAAATAGAAAAGTTAAATTGTGATAATATTTCACAATATACCGTGTTACGGTGTTTTTTATCAAATAAATGCAGCCTTGGTAAGCATAGGAGACTTAATATTACCGACCCCAAACTTTGGAACGGTATGGTATGTGTATTCTTTATATCTATGTATGTATCTTCTCTCTTTCTCTAAGGGAATGATATCAGTCAGGTGGATGGATTGGATGGTTTGCGAAGACTGCGTGAGTTGGTTCTGGATCGAAATCGAATTAAATCTTTGAGTGAGAACTCATTCAGTGAACAGGGAGTTCTGCTGGATTTGCACCTGGCAGAGAATCGCATTCGTGAACTGAACCACATGCAGCCTCTCAAAGGGCTCCGGAGGCTTTTCTTAGACATGAACAAAATACAGGTACACAATAAACATCTTCTCAAAATGCACAATAAACACGTATATAATACAAATGCACAATAAACACGTATATAATCAGCCTGATCTCATGAAAATGCATCTCTATAGCGCGCATTGTGTTTATCGTGCAATTTATATGCCAAAATGAGTTTTTACGTGCATATGATACGCAGTTTTCACGTGCATATGATACGCACTTTTTTGCGTGTAATACACACGGATCCCACACCACTAATCCTACCCAAACGTGTAATACATACGCATCCCACACTACTAAACCTACCCATGCTACCCATGAGTATCATATGCACGTAAAAACTCATTTTGTCTTATAAATTTGCACGATAAACACAATGCGTGCTATAGAGACGCATTTAGTGTGATCAGGTTGATATAATACAGATACACAATAAACATCTACACAAATATCTACACAAAGTTACAGCTGTGACTGATGCTCCACAAATGAACCACAAAATATTACCATATTTTCCTTATATGCTGGAAAAAGCTGGAAACTATCCATTTTGTTTATAATTTAACCATTTGTAAAAACCTTGCTAACCACGAAAACATTAAGTCATGACATATTTCTAAAATACAATACAAGTGGTTTAGTTGACAATCATTAGACAGGAATCTCTGTCAGATATAGTTAATCTTAAGATAGGTATAATGTATTGTATTAGCAGGATATATTTAAGTATTGTAGATCTGTGTTACACATAATTTCATTAGCAGCTTATGTAGTAGCCTATCTACCAAGAGACTTAGGAACACTGTCACTCTCAACCCCACTGAGAATGTGTGTGTAGGTTTGAGTGCTTATTATTCACATCTCCATTCCCATCTATCTGTATGTGTGTGGCTGCAGTTTTACTGTAATTACTAAATTACTGTAATTCAGTCACTTAGTGTGTTTGTATTAGTGCTGTTAGGCCCTGCGAGAGCTCTGCCTTTCGCCTGCCCCTGAATATAGAGTAATTACAGACAGCCATTATTACTGCACCAGCACAGCAGCCCAAGGGGACAATTAAGCAGTATTTACATTGATTGAAGGTCAGAGGTGTGTGTAGGTTTGTTTGTGTGTGTTCTTGAGACTTGCTGATCTTTTATTCACCACCCTGTTTCTTTATCTCTGACATGGCATGTTAACAAATATCTTTAATTTGATGTTGCTTGTGTCCTGCCCATTTCCTAAATCCATTGTTCAATCTCCTCTTTATATGATTAACATGACAACAACTAAAAACTTTTTAAAATATTTAGATAAAAAAGCACTGATATATACGCCCTTTTAATAATTTGAATAGACAAACATTCATGGGTGAAAGACAAAGGGAAAATTAAGGATGCTGGACAAATTAAGAATAAATCTGTTAAAATCTTAAAAAAAAAACATGTTGTTTAATTTAGAATGAACAACTAATAAAAATATCAAGTGGTGTAAACATTAAGTAAAAAGTCATTTAAAAATAAAGCGCACACGTTGAATACATGAGTGTATGTGTCTTAATCACTTCAAACGAAATGTTTTCAAACATATTTTTCAAAATGGACTACCGGTAATATATTTAATTCAATATCACTTTTTTACAAATATGATGAATATCATGGTAGTTTCTTTCCGTTGGTCATTTTGACATTTTCTTAAGTCCAGCTGAAATATATATGTATATACACAATTTATTACTTATACATATATTATTTTTTATTGCAATTTTTGGCATTACAGGGATTATTCAAAATGATTAAATAGCAAAGGGAGGAAGCATCACAAGTCAAACATACCAGTGAAACACATTAAACCTCTGCCTGAATCCTTTATTTGTTATCCTTGACTTGGAAGTCTGTTCATAGGCTCTGTTCAAACTCTGAAGGAAAAGGATAAATTACAGATTACATAACAATCAACAAAGAAATCAAAGAAGTCTTTAAGGGCTATGCATGTTACAAACAAATATACATAAATACATAAAAACTTTTTTTACAACCAACCCAACTTTAACTCTACCCCTTCCAAGCTTTGAATTCCCAAGGATAGAATATGCTCTGCCTATCACAGGTGTTTTCACAGACAGAGGACAAAACTGATTAATAAAGTTATACACGCTTTAATAATAATAATCTAGAGGAAAATGGTCCAAACGATGGCACTAAACACAAATGTGACCAGACCTCAAACAGAGGAAAAGGAGGAACTTAAGTACAAGCCGAATGAATGAAATAATGATAAACACCTGTGCTGATTAAATTAATTACAATGACAACAAAAGAGTGGCGGGAAACTGAACAAAGGAACACATGTGACTGAAAATAACAAATAAAAGTAAATGAAAACAGAAACTAACTGAACACAATTGTGACCCCCGCCTCTACTCCTAGTTTAGAAAGGGGCCCCAGATCCTGTAGAATTTAAAGGGTTTATCTCTTAGTCTTAGTGCAGTGGAAAAGACTTAACAACAGTTATCCACTGAGCCACCGATGGGGTCAGTTATTCATTGTAACAAAATACATTTGCAAGAGACGATCACCTAACCATGAGTTTGTTCCTGAGTAAGTCCCAACAAACAGATCTTAGGCCTTAAGTATAAAGAACAGGACATTTTTTTTTATCCATTTCTAGATAAACCCCTGCCCAGAATTGCTGGACCGTAAAACATATCCCTCCACACTTTATTTTTGCTAAACTGATCTTATATCCAGAGAAGGCACCACATTCAGAGATCCAATCTGTTAATTTGGTAATTTTGCAGTGAGTCTAGATAGATTAAGACATCATCCACATTAAGTGAGAGTGAGACACATTTCTCCCTAAGGAGATAGCTTTAATATCAGAGTCTTCTCTAATGGCAATTGCTATTAGCTACATTTATTCCTATGTTGGCAAAGGTGAATTTTCAGCATAATTACTCCAGTCTTTAGTGTCATATGATCCTTCAGAAATCATAGTCAATTAAATTTTTGTTGTTGTAAATGTGTAAGCATCCTAAGAACCTAATATGTCTTTTGTTTGTGTTACAGGATATTTTAGAACTAGAGAAACTGGAGGCACTCCCTTCTCTCATAGAACTGTCTGTAGTGGGCAACCCAGTGAGTCTGACACACACACACACACACACGCACACACACGCACACACACGCACACACACACACACACACACGCTATATTAACAGTATGTTCTGTCCTCCGTACATGGCAGAACTTCCCTTTAAAGTTGGCATGAAACAGAAGTTGGGATAGTCATTTCTTCCCTATTGTGACATATATCGAACAAGAAAAAAATTAGGATTGAGACTTAATTTTGTCCATCAAGAATTGATTGGATTGTTGGATGGTTGTGGTTTGTTGTCCTGCCCTCTCACCGAAAAACACGTCATCAGAGAAGAGAAGAGATGTCGCTTCAAGAGGGAGGGGAAGTTATTTTAAATATAAAGATTACTAGGGAGGGCCCACAAATTAAATAAACAATAATGATGTGCATGGATAAATCATTTATCATAAATACTGCAATATTCCATAAAAAAAGAATTGTCATGGTGACTTTTAATTAGGCATACTCTGCACTACCACACACCAGATGTGTTTTGTTTTACAGGTGGCACGGCGATCACTGCACAGACCTCCAGCGGTACTTTATCTGTCTACACTGCAGGTTCTGGATGGCATTACCATCACACTGGAGGAACGAACCAGAGCAGAGCTTTTAAATAATGAAGCACAGGTACACATTTACCATAGATCAACTGAATGGATCAAATACAACTTATACTCCAGATAGAGACAATTACTTTGCACATGTTTGTAGGGTTCTAGTTCAGGTGCTGAAATGACGTTACCTGGTTTGGTACCGTTGGTAACCAGACCGGCTCCTTTGAGAGGTACAGGAATACACACAATACCTGATCAACAGGACGACACACACGATACCAGCAGATGTAAGTATACATACAGACGCACACCACATGTGTAGGCTAAACACAAACACACACCAAGACACCATGTATACATTGTTGTGTGTTTTCAGATAAGAAGCAGAGAGCAGTTGTCTCTCTCATGCGTGGAGTTCAGAGTGACATTAACTTCAGGCAGATCAGAGGATCTTCCAGCCACTACATGACAGCACTGCAGCAGACCGGATTCAGGGTTGTCTCTACTTTCCCTAAAGCTGATCCTGAGACCAGGTCTGTACACACACACACACATACGGGTCATTATGTAATGTTGAAGGATAAAAGGGTATAATAATCTTCATATTCTTCACAGGTATCTATGTCACAGTGGACCCAGACCTCCTCCTCCTCCTCCTCTGTAACAACAAAGCCTTAGAGACACACTATGTGTGTCATGTTTCACCTTTGGCCTTGTGTGTTGTTGTTCATTGAGGTTCACATATATTTTTCTCGATCTTTGGATTTTAAATAGGACTTAAATTCCCAATATGTTTATTTATATGGAATTATGTCAATATCAAAGGCATTAAATATATGTTTTCTATTCGAGTCACTAATTGGTGTCTTTTTTCTTGCCTATGAAATTCTCTGAGGTTTGTTTTTCTTTTCTTTTTTTTTTCTTTTTTAAATTATGGTAATACTTTATTTTGATACTTCACTCTAGACATTAAACTACTTATAAGTAACTACAACTACATGTCAACACCTAGTCATTAGAGTATTAGTAGACTATCTGCTTAAGATCTGCTAACACTTTACACAGACATTCTGACTAAGTAACTTTGCAAGTATGTCAACTTATTCTACTAACTCAAACCGTAACACCTTAAAGGGGTCATCGGATGCCCATTTTCCACAAGTTGGTATGATTCTTTAAGGTGTTTATGTAAAATTTGTAATATACTTTGGTTAAAATTCCTCAATGGCTGTTTAAAACACTCCTTTTACCTCCTCAAAAACAGCTTTGTTCAATGACCATTTCGGTGCATGTCTCTTTAAATGATAATGAGCAACTGCTCACCCCAAACCCTCTCTTCCATGGGGGGTGTCAAATGGCTGAGGGCAGAAATATGCAAATACTGTGTTTAGACTTTTTGAGGATTATAAAAAAAGGAGTGAATGGATTTTTTTTCATTGCATGGTGGTGTCCACACACTGCTAAAAGTGAATTTTGCATCCGATGACCCCTTTAACAGTGTACTAATACTCTAATGAGAGTTAGTTGATATGTAGCTGCAAAGTTACTTAGTTGAATGTCTGAAGTGGACTATATCGCAATAAAGTGTTACCAAAATGATTTATTTGAATAATATAAGAATTCATACAAAACATTCTTGAAAACAGGTTGTTGCCAATTCAACCGTAGTTGCACAATCTGGCCATTTAGGGGTCCCAGTTTTTTTTGTGAGTTTAACTGATTCACAGACTCAGTGAAACAGTGGAACTCAGTAGCACATTTAAAACATTATTACTTTTAATTACATTTTCATTATTAAAACACTATACAATTACAATTGTAATATTTGTGATGAATATTATTTTTTTAATAAATATTAATATATTATTATTTTTATAGAGCATAAGAGAAAATTATTGTTTTTTGCTATTATTTTATAATACAATCTACATTATTATACAAAGGCATAATAATAATAATATAATTGTATTGAATAATATCACGACTGTACCTGAACACTGAAGAAAAACATTTACTGAAAACCATTTAAAACACATCCACTATTGCCAGCTTTGTACATTTGTGTTGGTTTTTCTTTTTAGGACAAACACATCTCACACAGAGTTTAGAGTTTTGCCAGCAGCTTTTCTCTAAGACATAAAAGCCCACTCTGGGATGGAATAGTTCTCATTACAGCTATGGCAAACAGAGATTTGTGTCAGACTGTGACACTGAAAAGAGAGCAGAGGTTTTCGACTGATGTGTTTATTTTCAGTGGGCTGTATTATGAGGGCAGTTTAGCAGAACAGCTGAAAATCCAATGTCTGGAAAAATTCAAAGGCAATCACACACATAATGTGTTCAGTAAAAACCTGTTATCACAGCTCAAGGTAATTCTCTTCCTGTTTTCCTCTGGAGTATAATGGTGGGGGGTTGGCAGAGGAGAGAGACAGTTAGAGAGAGAACCAAAACCGACAGAATAAAAGAAGATGTATTAAAATGTGGAGAAAATTAGAAAGGAAGGCTGAATTTAATGGTGGACCTGCTGTGGAAATAACACAGAGCACAGTGTGTTCTCCAACTTCCTTTTAAAGGAAACAGAGATACAAAGCAGTTTACAGCATGATCGGTCCTTCCTTTTTATCAGTTGACGTCTCTCTCGCTGTTGTTCTCATGCAGGGATGTGTGTCAGACTTACAGATAGTTTGTAATTATAATGAAATTTAACAAATTTTTCCCTATTTTTCTAGATTTTATTTTTGACACATGCATTTTTTTATTCTTGCTTCCCTGCCCTTCACATCATAGATTTTTTTTAGTTCATAAACTAGCAGATACAAACTATTGCTGGAGTGTCTTCCCAGTGATTTGTTTATTTTTGCCAAATGGTTGCTTTGAAAATCCAGTGTATGATTACGTAAATATTTCAGATTTTGTCTGATCATTCCTTTTATGCAATATTGTCATGTCTAAATAGACTAGATAAAATAATCAAATAAAATGTGGAAATCATATTACTTTTTGTTTGATCATGATCTTACAATTAAGAGAACATGGGGTGAATTTCATTACTTTCACTGCTTTGATTTGAATAGATGTTGCCTTTTTTTTGCTATGCCACAAGACATACAAATGTTTCTTCATATTTAATTTTTATTAAACCGCTATTTAAATGTGTACATTTCTTACAATTGTGTAAATAATCTAATATAAATGCTTGACAAGAGGCTATTTCTGCCATAGTTTAACCTCTTTAAATTACAACACAAGCATATTTTCAAAATGTAGTCAACTGCATAACCAGAATTACTTGATAGACCAATTGTGACATTTTATCTTTTCATCATTAATTCTGTGAGGAACAATAGATGTAGATCTATCTATACGTACACACGTAACCGTATATGTCGTCTAATAGCGCCGCCCTTTAGGCCGCATTGCCCAACTGCAGCATCAGCAAAAGCGATGATGGATAACGGGTCCGTTGCTTTATCTTTACACAAACCCTCTACCCACCCCTCCAGCACCTCTCCAATCGTTTTGATTTATAGGTATGCGATAATAAAAACAGAAAATGCTGTTTTTATTTAAACTTTTGCCATGTGGAAAAAAATCCCCGCCGTCTAAGCCCAAACACAAGCTGCTAACGCTAGCCGCGCTAACCAGTTTATAGCCGCTTCTCCTCGCCTCTTATTTATCTGCTGTGTTTGGAGGAAACCAAGATGATATTATAATGTAATATGATATAAGATTTGTGTGTTTAGTTATTGTAATGGTCTGTAAACCAGTTGTCACGGCGATGTATGCCTCTTGTTGTCATAGCTGCAGTGTTAGCATGTGAACAGATCACAGGATACAAATCAACATGACTGCATTAAAAACCTAAATCTGAGGATTATAACCACAAATCGAAGGATAAAAGCACATAATTCACAGGATAAACTTCGCTGGTTTGATGCTGATTGACTCCGGATCACCTCCTGGCTATTTTGCTCGTGCAACATCAACAAACAGGTAAACTGGGAATCAACTGTAAAAAAATCACAGATGCTTTGAGTTTATTAAGGCAAGACACCACAGTTGAATACGGTAAAAATAATAACAATATCAACATCAACATCAACATAATTCCCCTGTTGATTAACTACACAGTTGTTTATATTTCAGTTTGAAATATTGAAATTCTAAATATGCTTTTTAATATTATGTTAATGTTTAAATGATGAATTATTCAACTAAATCTGCATACATTTCCAGAACAGAAATAAAAATATTGGAAAAAGCCAGGTTCAAAATTGTTTCATTTTGTTGGCACAGGCCTATCAGTTAAAAATTAGAATATCCTGCAAAAGTTCTTGTATTTCAGTCATTCAAATTAAAAGGTGAAACTAATAGGCCTATATTTAGTATATAACTATATACATATGCATGATTATACTTTTCAGAGGGGCGACATTTCTGTATTAATTCAATTTTTTATATTGATTTCATGTAGTCAAATTTTCTGAGATTTTTAATTTGGGGTTTTCATAATCTGTAAACCATAATCATCAAAATTATGCACAATATTCTATATATATATATTTTTTTAAGGAATTAAATATTAAATATAAACCCACCTGTAAAACCTTCAGAATATCGATGGTAATAAAACTGAAATGTTTGGTGTATAGTGCTGCTGAAGTGGAGATTTCTGGCACGGTCCAGGAGAAAAAACTCATTTTGTTTTGTAAATTAAGTCTACAGACGCAAGTAGATAAAGTGTAATAAAAGAAACCTGCGAATGTGTATTTTGTTGGTTTTCTTTCCACTAATCTCAAGACATATTATGGAAGCAAAATAGCCCAAAATTACAATATTAATCAGTGCATGAAAAAACAATGGTTTTGCCTGCAGTGTCTACCCTTATATATCAAACAGAAGAGTTTAAGATTGATTTTTGCTTTTGTTTTCGTAATAAACTGCTCTTTTCCATCAATATCCTATGAAAAACGAGTGTATATTGTAATATTGTGTGTTTCCACAGTGACTCGCTGTCAGCGGGGCATGTGTGTATGTTCCAGAGCAGCTGGGGGGAGATGACCGAGTCGGTCCCTCCCGCGCTGCGTTCATCATGGGGCCTGATGTGCCCCTGCTCAACGACTACAAGCAGGAGTTCTTCTGGAAGCGTTTCCCTCAGACTATCTTAGGGGGGCCGAGGCTGAAACTCGGTTACTGCGCCCCACCATATATCTATGTGCACCAGCTGGTGTTATTCCTGACACCATGGCTGTTGGGAGGCATTGGGACCCTCCTGTACCAGCTGAGGGTGCTGGATGAAGCCTGTGCGGGCGTTGTTTCGGGTGTGTTCATGCTATGTGTGGGTGCCACCCTTCAGGGACTGGCACGGTGTATGGCACGTAGGACCGGATTGGTACAAAGGCTGCCTGCTGCCAGTAACATCCTTGCAGATGAGGAAGAGGTGGAGTTTACTCACTGCGTGGCCCCTGAGACGGTACGATTTGTAGTGCCTGGAAAGAGGTTTGTGGGTAATATAGTTTTGCACACCTTTCTTGCCGGCGCACTCTGTGGGTTGTCCACATGGTACCTGCTGCCGGACAGACTGAGCAGCCTGTATGGGCACCCGGGTGCAGGACTGGGAGCTGTCATGCCTTTGTTTGCCCTGAGCTGGGTGACGGTTTGTATCGGGGAGTACTCGCTCATCGTCAACACGGCTACAGAAACGGCAACGTTTCAGGCGCAGGACACATATGAGATCACGCCGCTCAACAGACCGCTCTACATACTCGCTTTCATCGCCGTGGACCTGGCTCTAAGGTACCAATCCAACAATTCACCACTATATATATAGTATAGTATATATAGTATGCAGATATAGTATATATCAAAAATGTTTTCCTAAGAAATAATTTGCCAAACTATTTAATTAAGGGTTTCTTTTAATGAGGATTTTTCCTTCATGATCTTTCTGCCGCCCACAAAATATTAAAGGGGTCATGAACTGCATTTTTAAAAAATGATTTATAATGTTTCCTGAGAACTTACAATGTTAGTATGGTTTTGACATAGGCCATTGGATGCTCTGTTTGAAGGTGTCTGCTGTAAGAGTTAAATGTAAACGCCCACTCCTATGATTGGCTAACATCTTTGCATATGAAATAAGTGTTACATTTGGAACTCTCTCGAAATCTTTTACTTTTTTTTTTTTTTTACTATTACAGTTTTCGAGATTAACTAATCATGAAAAGTGTTTATTATAGCATTATATTTTGATCTACTCAGGTGGCATGAAAGGTTGCAGTGATGAGCATTGTAGCCATTGATAGACATAAAACTTAATTTCTGCACTCTCACGAATGCTTTCATCATAACTAACAGCGTAAACACAATGTAAATAAGAGATTCATTGTTACTAAGCCTGTGCCGAAATTGCAATTGATTTTCCAAAGAATCCCCAGTGAGACATTTACATAATTGAAAATAAATAACCACTTTCCGAACATTAGGATCCTTTGGAAGGTAATGTTAATTTTTAGCCTCCAGTGATCCTGTATCACTTATCTCTTCTCATCTCACTAATGTGCCAGTTGGCGGGTCCAAAGACACACACGATGATGTAAAAGTAGGTGTTGATCTGATTCTGCAGAGGCAGTCTTTCGTCACACTATTGCGTCATAATGTAACAAAATGAAACGAGTTGTTTTGTTTAAATAAAAAGCTGTTTTTGGACTTTAATTTCTGAAACTTTCAGGATGTTTTTATAAAACAATGACCTCTGAAAATCTTAGCTCAATAAATTCTTTATCAACCCTTTAAAAACCTGCTCATCATAGAAGATGTGTATGTCATTCATTGTATGTATGAATTACATTTTCATTTAGTTTTTTAATAAATTAATAGATTACAGACAAAAAAAAATGGATGATTTTTTTTGAGACTGTTATGATGCAACCTAAACTTATGAGGACTGATAAACCTAATGTTTGAGTGTGAATGTCAAGGGTCATCTCCTGGATCTCATTCTCTCTCTCTCAGGTTTTCAGGTTCTGGTGTGATGGAATTGCAAGTGGCAGCTCAGGTGCTTCACGTGTTGTTTGTGGCTCTGCCGGTGCTTTGGGCTTTGGGAATGCTTTCTCCACTGGACGCTCTTCTGCTGTGGGCCATGGAACAGACATTGGTGCACGGCCTGGGTGGGTCAGCCATGTCCACCAACATCAGGTGAGCACTGAACCCTTCTCTCACTGGTTCCTTGTCTTACTTTACTAAACTTTAGACCAACTTCACACTCAAATCATTTTTAAACCTAAATTTAAAGCTGCAGTCCGTAACTTTTTTGGGTTAAAAATTATCCAAAATATATTTTTGAGCAAGTACATATCCAGCCAAATAGTGTTCAAAACTATCTGCTTGCCTTAGCTCGATTCAAAACGGTAAGCTTGTAATAATGTTTTTTAATTCAGTGGTACTGGTGGATTTCCGCGGGAAATTTGAGCATGTCTTTGCATCATTACGTCACATCTGTACACATAAATAACGAGTCTCGGCTAGTAGGCTATATTGCGTGTGAGGATGTTGGAGGTGGAGTTTATAGCCTTTTCTCACAGCACTTGATATAATTAGTCAATTTGTCAACATTATCAATTTGATGGCCGATCCAGAAAGGTTCAAATGACAATCACCAGTGACAACTTGAGATTCACCCGTTGTAAAATGCAAAAGTCTTTGGACTTCGGAGTCGCTACAGAAAAAAAGAGACTGCAACCGGGCCCATGCGAAAACAAGGATAATATCGGAAGGGCATTAAATGTAGTCACGCAATGCTGATGTTTTTAACAATTTGAAAACAAAGTTTAATTTGCACGGTTTTATGTGATATGATAAGCGATCGTTAGATTTAATCAGCGAGATCTACTGCAATGCTTTTTTCCCTTAGTTGGTCAGAACAAAAGTGGATGTTACTTACCTGTTCAGATGACATTTTCCGGTAAAAATGAATGTATTTGAATTGCATATAAATTTCCATCCGTTTTCATGGATTTCCTAAATAATCTACTAAATTTAACATGATGCATATTTGTCAGTCATACGTAAATTAAATATAAGACTTAAAACAAAATATAAGATAATAGTACTTGTAATAGTACTTGTAAACCTGTTTTAAATACACAATAACCAAGTTCATATATGTATCATCAATCAATCCAGTTTTTTTCAGTCTCATACATTTTAACTAACTGAATATTGCTGAATACATTTAATTGTTTTCGTAATGAACAGATTTATGCTGATTCTAAGCAATTTATAACAATATAATAAATGTATTTTGAAACTGATTATTTAAATAAAATCACATAGATGCAAATATAGTTAATAAACTATGCCATGATTTTTTTTATTTCAGAAATCTTACTTTATGTATGACTGACTGACTAATATGCATCACATTGGGTTGATTAGTTTGTTTATGATAAAACTGTAATCCAAATGGATGAACATTTTATGTAATTCAAATACATAAATCTTACATTGAGCGCATGAAGTCTGGTCTACATTAATGTGAAGAACTTCACACTTTGTTCAGACTTCAGTGGTACAAAATCTTTTGCTTTTCTTTTTTCCTTCAGGCTCTTGGTGATGTTTCTGTCATCCGTGTGTGTTGCCATCTGTACCTTCTTCATCCCCTCCTCATTGGGTGTGGTTCACTTCACCGTTGCCATGGGTTACCTCCTCAGCCAGGACCTAACCCAGCTGCTGGTGCTCCTGAAGGGAACTTCTCCAACCTTGGGTCTGGGCTGGTGGGGCCTTCCTCTTTCCCTGCTGTTCATAATAGGAGCCTTGACTGAGGCTGGACTCCTCCATCAGCTGTATCTCATTGACCCAGGGAATCTAACGTTGGGTGTGAACTCTGTAGAGCATTGGGAGTCTTCTGTGGGAAATCCAAGCCCACAAGAGGTGATCGGCTGGCTCCTTATTGCTCTGTTTCTCATCACCCGTCTGCTGAGAGAGCTCCAGGGAGCTTGCGTGCTGGGTGGTGCCATGCTCAACCCACTCTACCCCAAACGGGTCATGACTGCCCAGGCTTTCAGGCGGAAAACTCGTGGTCTGCGTGTCGCAGGAATCATCCGGAGGATCTTATTGAACCTGGGTGAGGAGATATTTGCACTGTGACTGTACTAACCAAACAATGCTTTGTATCTGTCATATATGTGCTGTCTGTTTGCCAGTGTGGTCTGTTGGAGTGAGATGTTGTCTTTGCATTGATATTAGAGCTGAGTCGTGAGAGAATTGTGATCTTTTTTTGTTTTTGTTTACATTTATTGCTATTTGTCAGTATTGAGTATGTAATGGTAAATATTTATTCTGCATGCACATTTTCCTTATTTTAAAATTTAAATGCCATTTGCTATGATCTAACATGCTATGACGCGTACATCTTTAAAAATAGCTTAATAACGCTGTTTAGCAAGTCTCAAAGTGGATTTTTTTATTGTACATTGTAATGTTGTGATGCTTAAATTAATTTTAATTGATTAATTGATTTTAGTAATAGTATACTGCAAATTAGTATAGAATTAATTTATATATATATATATATATATATATATAGTGTGTTTATCAGTATTGATCAAAACTTTTATATTGGTGCATCGATTCAGTTTAGTTTTTATTGCTCTGTTTTTCATTTATTTAGACAGAATAATATAGAATTCATAAAATATATTACAAATTATGATTTTGTAATAATTTTAGGTATTTCTATTAATTGCTTGCTAACACATAATAATGCCTTTGTGTGTATTTTGATGTTAATGTTCATATTTGACTTTACAGTGAGTCCATTGGCTATGATTGCTTTCTTGTCTGTGGATGAATCTCTAGAGAAGCTGCACACGGCCTCTCTCGCCATTGGCTTTACGCGGGCATTCAGAATGGTAATCAGTAAACCATCTTAAAGCATTATGAGGACATGAACAGAACTATTTGCCCTTTAATCTTTGACCCCTGACTCATTGGGCTTTGTACGGTAGGTGTGGCAGAGCTCTGAGGCTGCTCTACTGCAAATGGTGCTGGTGGTGATCATCAGACTTGCAGGGGGGCACAGAGTCACACACTGGCATGAGTTGGGCACTACAGTGCAGCTGATTCTGGTGAGCCAAATGTAACTTGATACCTTTACTGTAATTAAATTGCAGGGACGTTTGTGTAATAACCTTTTTCTTGCAGGTCTCCTTGGTTGTGAATCGTGTGTCACAGTTTGTATGTAAGCTGAGTTTCGCTCTTACGGTGTTGATTACATCCTGGACGGAGAGTAAACAGCGTCGTCAGTCAGCGGGCACTTTGCTGGCACTCAACGCTGCTCTGTGCCCTCTTTTGCTGGCTGTTGTGGCTCTCTCTGCCCTTCTATCTGCCCCTCTGCTTCCTCTCTTCACACTACCTGTGTTCCTGGTGGGATTCCCCAGGCCGCTCCGCTCGTGGCCAGGCACCCCAGGCACCGCCTGCCCTTGCCCAGATTCTGTTTATTACCAACAGCTCTGCAAAAGACTGGCATCGGCTCTCAGACCTGCACTCGCTAATGGTGCATTTGGTGAGTGACAACAGCTGAAAAACACGAGTAAATTCCTGATCATGTTGTGAAGATCAAACTGGAGTCAAAAGTGACAGTTAATACATATTACATTGTTACAATGCAACGTTTTTTCCCTAAATACTAAAAACAAAAAGATTGTTTCCACAAAATTATTTTATTATAAAATTATTTTTTGTTTACACAAAAACTTTTCAACTTTGATAATAAAAAAATAATAAAAATAAAAATGTTGTGCACTAAGTCAGCATATTAGAATGATTTCTGAAGGATCATGTGACACTCAAGACTGGAGTAATGATGCTGAAAATTCAGCTTTACCATCACAGGAATATATATTTAAATAAAACACATTTTTTAAAATAATATTTCACAATATTACGGTTTTCACTGTATTGTTGATCAAATAAATACAACCTCGGTGAGCATAAGAGATTTCTTTCAGAAAGATTTAAAAATATCACTGACCCCAATCTTTTAAAACGGTAGTGTAAATGTAAATATTTTCTGAGAAAAAGCCCCCTAATTAAATCAATTAAAACATTATTGTAGCAGATGAGCAAGTCACTGAATAATCATTTTAAAAAAAAAATGGATTTGGAAGTTGATAGCCTATATTGTTTGGTTTTATTATTGCTGTAGAGTGCTTAGTGCTTTTAGTGCTTAGTGCTTAGTGCTTAGATTGGGGTGCTGTAGTTGCAGGGGTGAAGGAACCTGATTCAATATTGTTAAAGCTACTTTTATTTAAATTTGCAGCCCTAATATTTATGCATCTGGTTGCAGGTTCCTGTACTCCGGGATCTCATTACCTCGGTCGCTTTCAGGGTCGACTTCTGTGGATCTCTGTTCTAGAGAGAGGCTACGGCTATTGCACTGTCAACATTAAGGTATACCTGCTTTCTTGCCTTTGCTCTGAAACAAATCAAATGCTTTATTTGGAGGTGTAAATAACACCAGTTTATGAATTCTCATTGGCTACCATGTTTCACCACAGGGACTGGAACTACAGGAAACATCATGCCACACAGTGGAGGCTCGGCGTGTGGATGAGGTTTTTGAAGGAGCGTTCGATCACGTGGAGCGGCCCGGCCAGTGTTTCCGATTATTGAACCCTCACTGGGGTAATGCTCTGACCCCTTGCTCTATGTTGCCGGTCAGGGCTTACTCTGACGCCCAGAACGTTCTAACAGGAATCATTGACTCGCCTGACCACCTGCGTCAGCTCAACTCTGACTTCCTTAAAACGCTTGTCTGGATTTTATTGCGTTACTGTGTACAGGAATTGACACGTGGTGCTGCGCAAACAAAAGGTCAATCTCTACAGACCTCTGGACGCAAATCGCAAAGCTCCCAGCATGCCGTGCCCTCTGAGCCAGATCCGGCTGTGGTCACAGTTGCCATGGACTCACAAATACGCCCTGAATCCTCGTCATCCTGTCACTTGAGGGGGCAAGACAGCTCCAGCGTCTCATCCTTTGCTGATTGGTCAGACGAGGACGATCTCTTCGGTCCAGTCACCATGCGGCGACCGATGAGAATGATGGTACGGACAGATGAAGGGCAGACCGAGTTAGGGTTGGGAGTGTCTCTTCCAGGTTCTGTTGAAATCCACAGCCTGTATGAGAGCATGGCCCTATCTTCTCTCCCTACCCTTAGACCTCTGGGTCTGGGTTTGGGACTCGGCCTGCCCATTGTAGATAAAGGGAAAGATAAAATCCCTGCACGCACTTCGAACACCGTCCCGAGTAACTCCCAGCCTCTCCACTTCACTAGCCCTCACTCAGAGCTCTTCTCTCTGCCCTCAGAGTGGCGGACCGCCCAGTTGGCTTCCTCTAAACTCCAGGTACTGCGACCCTGCTTCCCAGAGGCCTGGTTCTGCTTCTGTTTGTCCCAGCTGGTAGTGGAGAGCTTTGGGGAGGGAGAGTTTGATCAGGTGACGCAGGGTTTGCAAGAGGACCGTGCCCTGCGCGAGCTTTATACCCAGGTGGTGCTATCATGCTGTGTGGCACTAGGGGCAGATGCTCAGATGTTCAGCCCCAATCTGCTGTTTAGGCTGTACTGCGGGGACGGCCCCTGGACAGAGGGACTTGAGTGGCTCCGAGCCAATAAAGAGCTGCATCAGCTCACGCTCAGGGCTTTCAGGTAAACAGACAAGCAAGATTCAGTTCACATTTTACATCAGAAAGGGGCCTTTTATCAGCTGCATTTCCTAAAACGTGACCACTTTTGATTCATTCTGTGTACAGGTACAGTGTAAAACTGTTGGTAGACCAGGCATCTCTTGGTCCTGTAGAGAGTCTGGATGAGCTCTACACAACTTTACAGGATTACCATAACAACTGGTTCATCGGCCTGGTAACAGACCACAGTTGGCGAGACAGTGTTGTACAAGAGAAGCCCTTCCTATTCTCCCTCGGACATGACCTCACCATGGTAGGCACCATATTTACTGGAATGTAACCATGGCTACCAAAAATTAACTGTTAGACTGTGTCATAACCTGGTGTGATGCAATAAAAAAAATCTCTTCTGAGTAAATTAGTCATGACTGTAATGTTTGTCAGTGTTTTGACGCTCTGTTGCTTCTTACTACTGTGAAATTGTGCTTGGTAGGCCTGGCCTCTATTGGAATTCTGCTGAGTACAGACAAATTACTTATCGCGTCTGGTTAGAAGGACACAGTGTTATGTTGATACTTTCTGAATAATATATTTGTACAATATTACATATTTTTGATCAGTCAATATTGGATATTTAATTGTACATTACTTTTCTCAATTTTTTTTTCATTCAGGTTATCTTTGCTGTCATCTGAATCAGATATAGTTTAATTTGATTAATTTAATTATAATAGAATTAGATTCATATCATTTTAAATATAATTTGATAATTCTGTTGAATGTAATCTTGAAGTAAATCTCAAAATTAATAAAAGAACATTCATACCATACATTTGTAATGATGTGCTGCTTTAATAAATATATTTAGTATTTTAAACAAATGATTTTAGTAAAAAAAAAAAAAAGACGAAATATTTTAGAATTTAACATCATGAAAATAATTATCAGTGAATCGGTATTGACTAGAAGTGTAATATTAGTCTCACCCTGCTCCTTCATACATGATAATTTTGAGTTTACAAATTTCTTAGTTTCAATATGATAATTTACAGATGTGGTATACATTTTCTGTTTTTCACAGGGGGCATATACGAGCCGTGTGTTGTCTCTGCAGGAGAATTTGGTCCAGGTGGGAGTTTTAAATGAGGAGGGTGTGAGGGGCCAGTGGGCCAACCTGTCATGGGAGCTACTGTATGCCACGAATGACGACGAGGAGCGCTACAGCATTCAAGCCCATCCTGTGATGCTGAGGAACCTGACCGTTCAAGCAGCTGACCCACCTCTGGGATACCCTATCTACTCATCTCCGCCCATCCACTTACGCTGCTTATGATCGCCACCTGCCCCACCTATCATTTGTGTCAGCACACACACTGATGAATTTCTTAAAGACAGATGTTTCTGCACACAGTGAGTTATTTTATTGAACAAATGAAGCATTTGAAATTGCTACTGTTGTAGTGACATTTGGCTTCTGAAAGAAATGCATGAATTGATAAACGTCAGCAGAATGAAATAAATGGGATCTGTTTGACGATCATCAAAATCCTCTCCACACACAAAAAACTGTCAACTCATTCAGACAGAGCCCAGATTTATTTTCCTCTCTGAGAAGAGTACTCTATTTTCTCAACAATGGACCTCTGGATGTCCTTGACTGAATCTCACCTCACGCTGAGCTTCCATTTCACACTTTTTTCCCATTTTATTTTTTCACTTTCTTGTTAAGCATCCTTCAAGAGCCTCGAAAAAAGAAAGAAGAGAAACAGGGAAACCGTTGCCCTTTTAAAAAGCCTGTTTTTCAAATCTCAAGGATGTGCCTTGGTTACTATTTTCAGTGGTTATGAAAGGTTTTTTTTTGTTTTTGTGTGACCACCTTGTGTTTGGTAAATTGGCTCTTGCACCTTTGTTCATCCTACTTGGGCTTGGTCTTTGTATGGTTGTGTTATTGTAAGTATTGAAAAAAAAAATTACAGATGTTTTATATATATCATTTACTGTCAGTTTTGTTCACACAAACTTGAAATGTTACAATATTAATTACTATTTATAACATTTTAATACAGAAAACAAAGAATATGTAAATCAGCTTTATTTATACAGCCAGCAAAATGTAAGGTGTTTTCATAATTACATATTGAAATAGTGTGACACTGTTCAAAAAGTTCTGGACTCCCAGGGTCTTTCTGCAAAGGAATGCGCAAATCACTTATTATTGAAATTAGATTTTCAAGTTGTCTTGACCTTTGGCTTGCTGAAGTATGCGGCATCTGCATCCTAGGAAAGAGAAGATGATTCCCAAAGATATTATTGCAATTGTAGCGTAATTAAACCAGTTCAGGGATCTGTTTACAGCAAGCTCCCAGTACTCACCAGCCCGGATTTGAAGTTCTGCACACGTTTTCTGCCTATAAGTTTAGTTGCGTACCAGGCCAGAGTGGGAGTGTACTGCCACAAATAGCAGAAGAGTAGAAAGGGCTGCTCAGCAATCCACATCTCTTTCACATGGTTGGCCAGACCTACCAGAGTGAGGTGTACACAGCGTTCTGTAGACATCTTATGTGTTTGATCACCAGCTGTGGCCACAGGCTACAGACAAAAACAAGTACTTTTTAATTAAGCAAATGCAAAACACACTAGGTATTTTGATGAAATTATCATTTAATTTTGTGTAGTGCTGATCAGTGCCATTTCAGTATATTTATATACCAATATATCATGGTTTGTCTGAATCTGCGACTCTGATTGGCTGGAAGTGGAAGGTGTGCAATAAAATCGTTTAATGCATAGGTAGTTCCGAGTCGGTTTAATCGCCGTTCTATTTTAGTGCGCTGTTTTCATTGAAGCGCGCACACACAAATATTCAGGAGCACAGAAACTTACAACGCTGCCCTGCCACTTTTAGAAATAAAATAGTTGAATCGCTTAATAAAACTACTGAATCGCTACATTTATCAGCAACGAAGGGGTTACATCGTTATTTTGAAGAAATTAAACTCGCAGCTTCGAGACGCTGAACAGAGGCAGCAGGTATGCATAACTCATATCTACAGTATCTCACGAAAGTGAGTACACCCCTCACATTTCAGCAAACATTTTAGTATATCTTCTCAAGGGACAATACTATAAAAATGAAACTTGGATATATTTTAGAGTAGTCAATGTGCTGCTTGTGTAGCAGTATATATTTACTGTCCTCTGTAAATAACTCAACATACAGCCATTACTGTCAAAATAGCTGGCAACAAAAGTGAGTACACCCTAAGTGATAATAGCTGTACGACGTTTAACCATGCAAAGCCACATGTCCTATTCATCATGTTCATGTTTTTGTCTGCTTGACAGGACCATACAAATGTGTGTATCTTGTATTAGAACAGTTCAAATTTGTGAGTACAATTCTCTCATACCGACCACTGGATGTTCAACATGGCACCTCATGGCAAAGAACTCTCTAAGGATTTGAGAATTAGAATTGTTGCTCTCCACAAAGTTGACCTAGGCTATAAGAAGATTGGTAACTTCCTGAAACTGAGTTATAGCACAGGCCAGGGTCATACAGAGGTTTTCCAAGACGGGTTCCACTTGGAACAATCAAAGAAGTTGAGTCTTCGTGCTGTGTGTCAGGTGCAGAAGCTGGCTTAAAAAAACAGATGCATGAGTGCTGCCAGCATTACTTTAGAGCAGGGTTCCTCAAGCTGAAACTTTCCTCAAACCGTCGTCCCAGACGGAAACCTCTTTTGAAGCTGGCTCGCAAGAAAGCCCGCAAACAGTTCGCTGAAGTCAACCTGTCCAAGAGCGTGAATTACTGGAACCATGTCCTGTGGCCTGATGAGACTAAGATAAACTTGTTTGGCTCAGATGGTGTCCAGAATGTGTGGCGATGCCCTGGTGAGGAGTACGAAGAAAATTGTGTCTTGCCTACAGTCGTGCATGGTGGTGGTAGCATCCTGGTCTGTGGCTGCATGAGTGCTGCTGGTACTGGGGAGCTGCGTTTCATGAGGAAATCTTGGATTCCAAATTGTACTGTGACATCCTGAAGAAGAACATGATGCCCTCTCTTCAGAAACTGGGCCGAACCGCATGATAACGACCCCAAACACACCGCCAAGATGAGAACTGTCTTGATGAGGAAGCTGAAGGTGATGAGACCTGAACCCTATTGAGCACCTGTGGGTCATCCTCAAGTGAAAGGTGTAGAGGTGCCACGTGTATAACAGCCAGCAGCTCCGTGATGTCATTATGGAGGATCCCAGCAACAACCTGTGCAGCTCTGGTGAATTCCAAGGCCAGGAGGATTAAGGCAGTGCTAACAGTGATAACATTGGTGCTCACACAAAATATTGACACTTTGGACACAGTTTTGACATGTTCACTTAGGGTGTACTCACTTTTGTTGCCAGCTATTTTGACAATAATGGCTGTATGTTGAGTTATTTACAGATATATACTGCTATACAAGCAGCACATTGACAACTCTAAAATATATCCAAGTTTCATTTCTATAGTATTGTCCCTTGAGAAGATATACTAAAATGTTTGCTGAAATGTGAGGGGTGTACTCTATACTCTCTCTCTCTCTCTCTCTCTCTATATCCGGCCAAATATTGCGCTGCAAACATCAACAACAGCTTAAAGCGGTCAATGCTGGCAAATGACCATGGTATGAGCGGGATAATCCATGGCTAGTTGTGCATTAAACGATTTTAATGCACTTTGCATAGGCACCCAACCACCCACCGCTTCATGATGGGCAGTTATTTGCCTCCACGTCGTGGATTATCCCTTAGGCAACTTTTCCCTTATTCATATTTTATATTTATTTTTATCTTTTCATATTTTTTATCTTAAATAAAGATAAAAAATCTTAAATTTTTATTTCAGTTTTATTTCAGTTACCAACCAACTTTATTTCACTTCACAAAAAACAACAACACTTGTGGCGGTACCTTGCCCAGCTCCTCTGTGATTGCGTTCTGAACAATGCTTGATACTACAGGTCCGGGGCAGATGGTACTGATCGTGATGTTTGGAGAATCAGCGAGTTCTGTTCTCAGAGAGTTAAAGAAACCCTGCAGAAACAACAAATCAGGAGCTTTTTCTATCTTTTATGACCGTTTTCCTTTACCAGACAATGATGCATAAGGGTAAGCAGATTCTCTGGGAATTCTGTCTCTCACCTGCACCGCATGCTTGCTGGCAGCATACCCTGTTGCCAGGGGCACCCCTACAAAGCCTGCAACGCTGCTGACGGTTGCTATGATACCACTATCACGACGGATCATGTGGGGCAGCACCTGCTTAGTGATAGATACGGTGCCAAGGTAGTTGAGCTCCATAAGTGCCTGGTACACATCCACATCAGCGTCTATGCACAGCGAACGCTGGGTCCGGCCCCCGTTATTTATCAACACGTCTATCTGAAAATCCAGATACAGACATGCAAACATTTAGGGGGGAATATTCACACTTCATATCACTGACAATTGAGGTATTTTATTGCTTGATGCTCAGATAAGGTACAGTTATAAAGAACTCAAATTCATGAGGATAAATTATGCCATGCTATGCAATTATTTACTGTACTCTACTAACTTGACTGTTCAAACATTTAGGTTTGCAAGTGTTATTGTCATGTAATGTAGGAACTTTAGCTAACTGATGCATTTTATTAGCTTGTACATCTCCCGGGTGCTTTTATATTTATGCAACAATATTTTCACAATTTCAAATTTTACAAGTTGCACGTCTCGTTTCAAGTCATGTTCTATTTGCGGGGTTTTTCAATCTTTTAGATGCCATGGACCCCCAAATATGATCATCCCTGTGTGAGAGACTCCATCCTAAAATTTATAAGGCATCTGTCTTTTATAAACACCTAACTTATACACAAAAACAATTATATTATTAATCTAAATTTTCAGTTAAATTATTATATTATACTCACTGTAGTAATGTATTGTTATATGTATTATTTATTTTTTGTTTAAATGTAATAAAAAATATTTTTTATTTGCTTTAATCTAATTTAATTTATTTAATAGATTAATAACTACTAATTTTTATTTTAATCACATTTTTATTTATTTAGATTTAATTTATTGCTTTACTAATTTATTTTAATCTTTAATTTTAAGAGTTAAATGATTATTATTATTTTATTTTCTAGTTTTTAGTTTTTCTCTAGACTTTTCCACGGAATATGATCTAATATTATGGTTATTCTTTAGGTATGAAAATTCAATCGAACTCAATATTCTAAAAATGTCAAAACTAACACTTTATTTTGGTGTCAGTACCATTACTGAAATATAAATTTAGAAGAAGAAAGAAAGAAAAAAAAACACTAAAGATTGAATAAGAAAAACAGATGGCATTTACATCACCAAAGTGCTTCCGAACTGCAGCCGTTTTATCTTGATGTGATGCACGGTCCAATAAATCGAGTGGAAGAACAAGAATATCACCATCCTTTAGAGAGGAGCGCTCTAACAAGAAAATAAATTTCAGGTCAGTAGGTCACGGTGTGAATGCTTTTAGTACAAAACTGTAGTCAGATATTGCCAGCAAAGATACTTGTATACACATTCAGGGCCACACTCAACAGCTCTGAAGGACGGACATGAATTATAGTGTACTTAATTGACCTCTGAGGTTTTTTTTGTGTTTACTCCTGTCCTGTCTCTCAAAAGTTTCTTGGGACCGTTCATACCTAAGCAAATGCGCTTCACCCTCTCCAGCTCATTCTCCCTGCGGGCAGACAGCACCAGCCGAGCACCGAGCGCAGCGAGCTGAAGGGACAACTCCTCCCCGATGCCACTGGAGGCTCCGGTAATCCACACCACTTTGCCTCGCAACTTTGACTCTATGAAATGAAAACAAACAACAACGTATCTATAGACATTTAAACAATGTATTATTTATATAACAATTAAGTAATTAAAAACAGCGAATAAAGCCAGTATAGTAATGGAAGGAATGCAAGAACAGAGTAGGTATACTATACTTAGTAAATGGGACAGTCTTAGAAAAAGGTGCTTTTTCGGTTTTTTTTTTACAATCGCTAGTCACTTTTTCAAAACTCTTCGCACAGTGAGCATAACATCAGTCTATGTGGGCTAAAAAGTGAATCCTTCATCCTCATTACTTTGGCATGAAATGCATTCAATAACTACAACTTTAAAATGACATGAATTCTTTTCTCACACAAACACCAACATATCTCGAAGTACCTACAGGCCAATTTGCACATTACATAGCCTACTCTTTTCAAAACTGTTCAACAAATAAGGCATAAGACAGCAGTTTGCAAAAATTTTAAATACCATGTCTAAAAAATTAAATACTAAATTATATACAACTTAAATAATTAAATACAACTAAATAAATTTAGCTGAACACCACAGGTGTTAGTCTTTCAATTTCATTACCATCTATACAAAAGGCGAACTAAATTTGTATCGTAATGTGTTAGGTAGTTTTATTGCATTTTGAATGTGAAATTAACTCTTGTGTCAAGATGAAATTTGGTAAGGAGAACTGTGAAGAGTTTTGAAAAAGTGACCTCAGTATTGAGAAATTTGTCCTAGGAATTGCCGATTGCAAAAAGAACACTAATAAAATGCATTTCACAATATCAAGCTCAATTAATACATAGGTTCTTTTTAACTTGGCTGATAGTTCTATATAATTTGATATTAAAAACAGGCCTGTGTGATACTACAAAGTGCTTAGAATGAGAATTGCTAATGCAAATCCACTTTTCAGTCAATTTATGCACATTGTAATGTAGCTTATATAGTGCTGTCAAATCAATTAATCGTGATTAATTGCATCAAACATACGTTTGCTTATATAATATGTGTGCATATATAGCCGCCTATGCATATGCACATGTGTGTGTGTGGTTCATACAAAATGTCATTTTTTGGTCCCAGTGAGGAAAACTGCTTATAATTCATAAGTGATGTTTTTGAAAATGTAAAAATGCAGAAAGGTTAGATAGATAGATGTGATGGGTAGGTTTAGGGGTAGGGTTATTGTAAGGGGATATAATATATGCCTACAGTATACAAATCATTGTATAGAAAGTCCACATAAAACATGAAAACAAAACGTGTGTGCGAAAACCTGAGATCATCATTGTGGGGACCAGCCAGATCCCCATGAGGGAAATGGATTAATAAAGATACTAAATTATTTTTGGGGGGAAATTGTAACAAGTTTTCTGTTATGGGTAGGGTTAGGGAATATAAAAAACTACTTGGTTACTATCGTAACCTCAGTTCCCTGAGATAGGAAACGAGTATTGCGTAGCTATACGCAGTGGGGAAACTCCTTTTCCTTGATTTACTGAATTCATATATTTGAAACGCATTTGCAGCTGAACAGCCAGTGCAATGAGCGCACACACCGCTCATAGGCTGTACCGCAGCAACTGCCTTACCAATGGCGCGGGCGCCTCTGACGCATCCCAATGAGATAGCGCATCGTCAGAGCCCGTCACAGGGGGCGTGTCCTCATACTGATATAGCACCCTGTAACCGCCATTATAGCAGGTTTTAAACGACTGAAGCGACAACCCAACTATAAGTGTGGTTCGGCAGGCTACGCAATACTCGTTCCCTATCTCAGGGAACTGAGGTTACGATAGTAACCGAGTAGTTCCCTTTCGAACGGTCACTTAGTATTGCGTAGCTATACGCAGTGGGGACGCTATTTGAAACGCCGCACCACACCACCGGTTGCCATGCAACTCAGAACCCTGAGCCGTAGAACGAACCAGTGATAAGCATAAATGACAGACCAGACACCATCAGGCCTGAGCACTTACATACAATAATCAGTATTAACTGATTCATACCCTAATAAACCAGACACTGTCTGGAATATTTAGAGTAATGAAATAACCAGCCGAAGCGGGTTTTATAATTCATGTGTGTGTGATTATGCACGGTCAACATAAAAGACCAGATGACTCATCAGGCCTTATTATACTGATAGCACCTTCGCCTGTAGGGAAGGCACTTCCATGTTATAAAATTTCATAAATGTGGCCGGCCGCGTCACAAATATCCTGAATGGGGATTCCCGATGACCACGCCCATGATGAGGCCATCCCTCTAGTGGAGTGAGCCTTGACACCAATGGGGCAAACCTGGCCCACCGAATCGTATGCCATGGCTATGGCATCTACTATCCATCTGGACAGTCTCTGCTTAGTGACTGCACATCCTTTAGACTTGCCACCAAAGCAAACAAAGAGCTGATCTGATTGTCTAAACGACACAGAGTGCTCCAGATAAATCCTCAATGCCCTAACAGGGCAGAGAAAATTAATCTCTTCCTCCTCATCAGAGGAGGGGAGGGCTAGCAATGTAGAGAGGTGTTGAGAGCACTTTGGGAACATAACCATGCCTGGGTTTAAGGACGACCCTAGAGTTGTCCATTCCAAGCTCCAAACATGATGGGCTCATGGAAAGAGCCTGTAAATCTCCTACTCGCTTGATAGATGCCAGTGCCAACAGGAGAGCAGTCTTTAGCGAGAGAGGTTTAACATCAACCAACTGAAGCGGTTCAAACGGTGGCTCCTTGAGGGCCCCTAAAATCAATGACAGGTCCCAGGACGGGACCGAAGGAGCCAGTGCCAACAGGAGAGCAGTCTTTAGCGAGAGAGGTTTAACATCAACCGACAGAAGCGGTTCAAACGGTGGCCCTTTGAAGGCCCCTAAAACCAATGACAGGTCCCAGGACGGGACCGAAGGAGCCAGTGCCAACAGGAGAGCAGTCTTTAGCGAGAGAGGTTTAACATCAACCGACAGAAGCGGTTCAAACGGTGGCCCTTTGAAGGCCCCTAAAACCAATGACAGGTCCCAGGACGGGACCGAAGGAACCACCAGTTCGTTTCTCCCCAGTGATTGGCCAGCCACCGGAGCACGATGCGCTGCTATGGCTGCCACACTTTGAGCGTGGATGGGGAGCGCCCCGCATCCAACAGCTCTTGGAGAAAGGAGAGAATCACGGAAACCTCACATGATTCAGGGTCCATGTTAATTTTCGAGCACCAGCTGGAAAAACCTGACCACTTTGAAGCATAAAGGCGCCACATAGACGGGGCCCTGGCTTCAGATATAGTGTTTAAAACCTTTTCTGGTAGGTTTTCACATACCCGTTCATGGGCCACACGTGAAGGGCCCATGAATCGGGTCGGGGATGCCAAATCGTCCCCCTGGCCTGCGTGAGGAGATCCCTCCTCAGCGGAATCGGCCAAGGGCTCGTATCCATCAGCTGAATCAGCTCCGGAAACCAAGGTTTGGACTCCCAGAGCGGGGCCACCAAAAGGACTGGGCATACGCTCACCCTGACCCGTTCGATGACCTGAGGGATCATAGATACGGGGGGAAAAGCATACAGTGGGAGGTTGGGCCACGGGTGGGCCAACGCATCCCTGCTCTTTGAGAAAAACACCCTGCAATGGGCGTTGGCTCGTGAGGCGAACAGGTCGACCTCGGCTTCGCCGAATATCCTCCATATCTCGTTGACTGTACGAGCATTGAGGGACCACCCGCCGATGGGAGTGTTCCCCCGTGACAGCATATCCGCGCCCAAATTCTGGGAGCCCTGAATGTGTGCTGCTCTTAAGCCCCTTTTCCACCGAAGCATTTTGAGAGCCGGTTCGGAGCCGGTGCCTGCGCGCGAACCAGTTCTTTGTGTTTCGACAGCCAAAGAACCGGTTCTCGGCCAGGAAAACTGGTTCCAAAGCGGCACCAACTCTTTGCTGGACTAGAACCGTTCTTTTACCACGTCATGCTTACGTCGGGGGCTGGGGGCGGGTTTAGATGTGTTCTAAACATCTTTTCTGACCATAATATAGGATCGCAAAGCCAGGAGAAACATTTGCAGAAACACGATGTAGTCCGCCGTTGTAATTGTTATGCTTGAAGTTGGCGCAAGCGTTTCTAGTTTAAAAAAAAAAAAATTTATTGAAAACATTATGTAAGCAAAGAAAACAGTCACAATATAGAACAAATAAATGGAAAGAAAAAAAAGACAAGACATGGGTACATAACATATAAAATATTTAATACCAAAGGAAAAGATTAAAAGACTTACATATCTCAATTGCTTTTAAAGCCTTCTTGTACACAAGTTAGAGATAATCCCAAAGTAATGTTGTACTTGCAAGCGTTTCTAGCTAAGACGTATGGCGACGTACACAGTAACGTAACGACGTCGTTCGCTGGGCGCTCTAGTCAGTGGAAAAACAATCAGGTTCTGAGAAAGTTCGCAAGTTGAACCAACTCCGAACCAACTTTGAACCAGAAACAGTTCCGAACCAGTTCTTTTTTGGTGGAAAAGGGGTATTAGAGAGCTCAGATTGCTCCGTGTCCATAATAGGAGGTCTCTCGCCAGGGCATAAAGGTTGCCAGACCTGATGCCCCCTTGGCGATTTATATAGGCCACCACCGCCATGTTGTCCGTGCGGACTAGGACGTGTTGACCTAAAAGATTCGGGAGAAAGGCTTTCAGGGCCAAACCAACCGCTTTCATTTCCAGACAGTTGATGTGTAAGGTCTGTTCCGCGCTCGACCAGAGGCCGGAAGCAGGCCTGCCCTCGCACAGCGCACCCCAACCCTTGTTGGATGCGTCTGTGAATATCACTTTCCTTCTGGAAACGACGACTTCATGGTCACACCCCTTTGATACCAGCGCTGACAATTCCAGGGAATCAGGGCTTTTATACAACCGTAATTCACCAAGATGCGCAGGCTGCCTGAGCGCCAAGCACGGGGTGGTACACAGCGTTTGAGCCAGTGTTGTAATGGGCGCATGCGCAGCAGTCCCAAATGGAGCACTGGTGACGCAGCTGCCATCATACCAAGAATTATCTGAAATCTCTTCAGGGGCGCGTATTCGCGCGCCCTGAATGTCGCCTCGAGCGACTGAATAGAGAGCGCGCGCTCCGGTGTGAGCCGCGCTCTCATACTCACAGAGTTCAACTCTGTGCCCAGAAAAACTACAGTTTGGCTGGGGCACATATTGCTTTTGGGAAAATTGATCGTGAGACCCAGATGTTGCAAGTGGCCGAGGATCAAATCCCTGTGCACAATCAGTTCCTCTCTCGACTGTGCTAATACCAGCCAGTCATCGAGATAATTTAGTATGCGTACTCCCTGACATTTCAGTGGGGAGAGAGCTGCATCTATACATTTCTTGAAAGTACGGGGTGTTAGGGACAGAACGAACGGCAGAACGGTGTACTGAATAAGTTTCCCCTCGAAGGCGAATCTTAAGAATGGCCTGTGACGAGGGTTTATTTGGATATGAAAGTATGCATCCTTCAGATCCATTGTGACAAACCAATCCCCCGGGTGAACCTGCGTGAGGATCTGTTTGAGTGTTAACATTTTGAATGGCCGTTTCATAAGGGCTTTGTTCAAATGTCTTAAATCTAGTATGGGTCTGAGACCGCCATTTTCGGAACTAGAAAATAGCGGCTGTAAAACCCCGAATGTACTAGCCCGGGAGGGACTAATTCTATCGCTCCCTTTGCTAATAAATTCTGCACCTCGGTGCGGAGCACGTGACCCACGCTGCTTTTGAATGACGCCTCGATGACCGCCTGAAACTTTGGGGGTCTGCGAGCGAATTAGAGCGAGTAACCTCGCTTTATAGTGTTTATTACCCAACTCGACACACCGGGGATGGCCTGCCAGGCCGAGACCCGTGTGGCTAGGGCCTGACACACAGATTGGGGGGGGCCGCCTAACATAGGGGGACCTGATACCCTTATAATGTGATTTGTGCACGTAATGAGTGTTTGACTGACCATACAAGCTTTCAGCTGGGGAAAAGTCAGTGATACAACAGGGGATAGACCACCAAGTAAGGGGGGGCCGTGAACCCGTGTGTTGTGATTGTGAAACATGCTCTTTTTTGTGCTTTAATTGGGTCGCCGTGAAAACGGCGTTTGTTTGCAAAGGCGTGCTCAGCAATACGGGCCTGTTTACAGAAATAAAATCCCCAGCCGCCTGAGCTAAACAGGGAGCTGTGGGAAGTTTTCTCACTTTCATAAAGGGTGGTCCGGCGAGTGCGAGACACGAGCCCTCTCTTTTGCATCCGCTCGCTAGGACGACTTCGGAGGCGCTGGATCGAGCACAATTCTGGGTAGCAGGCCTTGTCGTCGTGGTAGCGGTGGGCGCTTAGCAGGCCTCGCCTGGCGGTGGGCATCAGCCGCAGGGCGGGGCTGAGAGGCCTGTTTCGCTGGGTTGGCAGTGTGGGAGGAAGACGGTGTCTTCGGCCTGCTGGATGAAGAGCTGGAACGCTTGGGCATAAAGTGTCGCATGGCCTGGGACGCTTTCTGTGCCTCAGTGAGGCGCTCTGAGAAGCCTGCTACCGCCAGGCCAAACAGGCCGGTGCTGGAAGCCGGGGCGTTGAGGAACTTGTTTCTCTCAGCTTCTTTGATTTTGGTCAGGTTGAGCCATAAGTGGCGCTAGAGCACCACCAGGTTGGCCATGCTCCTTTCGATGGCCTGCGCGGTAGCCTTAGTAGCACACAGGGCGAGGTCGGTGGCACTTCTCAGGTCGCGGAAGGCCTCGGGGTCCGGGCCAGACTCATCTATAGACCGGAGGAGTTTGGCCTGGTAGACCTGCAACACAGACATCGTGTGCAGGGCCGCAGCTGCCTGGCCGGAGGCCGCGTAAGCGCGTCCGGCGATAGCTGACGTCACGCGGCAGGGTTTGTTAGGGTGGACGGCCCTAGCTCGCCAGCTAGCGGCCGTGCTTGGGCAGAGATGAGCGGCCACAGCCTCTTCGAGGGGTGGCAGTGACTCATAGCCCTTGTCCGCTGCGCCGTCCACAGAGGAGAGTGTCGCGGAAACTGCAGAGCTCACGCGTGCTGAATACGGAGTACGCCAGGCCTTGGTGAGCTCCTCGTGGACCTCCGGGAAAAATGGCGCCGGCTTGTGATGGGGGGGCCTGTTGGCGCCCTGGCAGAAACCATCCATCCAAACGACTGCGCGGCTGCTCCGCAGGTGCAGCCCACTCGAGCTTGAGGTCCGTGACGGCCTTGGTCAGAATCCGAAGCATTTCTGTGTCGGAGTTTGTCCTGCTAGCTGGGTCGCTGGCCACAGACTGAGAGGCGGTGACGGGGTCGAGAGAGCCCGGCCAATCTTCCTCAGAAGCCGCTAGAGAAAGGCTGTCGTCGTGGTCGGCTGATCCACCGAAAGAGACAAGGCCCGCCACGCGGGAGGGGGTGCGCATGTCTCCATCGAACAGTACTGGTGATGGGGGAAATGAAGCACGCGGGGACGCGGCCGGCGTGTCTTCAGAAACCTCTATACTTTCCGCTTGTCTTTGGCTGCGACGCTTTTTCTTCCTAGGCAGAAGTAGAGCCGGAAGAGAAAGCGAGGTGGACGCGGCATCGCCGTCTCGGAAGAGAGCTAGCCGGGTACGCAGCACGGAGATAGGCATGCTGTCGCAGGCCGCACATCCGCCATTAGCAATCGCATTCTCAGCGTGGAGGAGGCCCAGGCACGAGACGCAATTGTTGTGTCGATCGGCCTCGTGAAGAGGCGAGGCGCACGTGGAGCAGAGAGACATTTTAATAAGAAAAAGGATCTAGTCGCCGGATGGCCACAGGTGAGACGGCGTCAGGGCAATCGACGAATCGAAGTCCACTGAAGAGGCACGCTCAGGCTGAGAAGGCTTGTTCGACGGCGAGTAGTTCAGTAAAAGGGTTCAGAAACATGCGTTGTCGCTGAAGGAGTAAAAATCTGCTATAATGGCGGTTACAGGGTGCTATATCAGTATGCGGACACGCCCCCTGTGACGGGCTCTGACGATGCGCTATCTCATTGGTATGTTTCAGAGGCGCCCACGCCATTGGTAAGGCAGTTGCTGCAGTACAGCCTATGAGCGGTGTGTGCGCTCATTGCACTGGCTGTTCAGCCGCAAATGCGTTTCAAATATATGAATTCAGTAAATCGAGGAAAAGGAGTTTCCCCACTGCGTATAGCTATGCAATACGAAGTGACCGTTCGAAAGGGAACAGATTGTACAGTATAAAAATATTTGCGCCTATAGAGTCTCCACTTATCGAAACCAAGTATGTGTGTGTTGGTAAAAGTTGGCAACAGACTTTCGTTCAAGGATAATTCCGGTATTTAGCACTTTAAGTTTGTTTTTTAGTTTGTTTTGGATGAACTAGAGTGGTGTACACATACATTTTGAGGATGGGTCCTGTCTCGACTTTTTGACTCTTTTAGAATCGCCTTTGACCGCTTCAGAGTGGCTGTCTACGGTCATGCACAAACATGTCCTTTAAACAACCCTTAACGTTCGTTTTCAAAACTGTGCAACTCACCGAGTGGTTAGTGGTGTTCGTTGATTATTAAAAACAAATATATCTGTATTAAAAACAAATATATACATATATCTAATATGTATATTACCAGACACATACCTCACCCCTTCTGCTACTGCAGCTATCACTTTATACATACATATAGGCATCTACACTTATGCATAACATGTTTTCAAACCCACTTTCCCTCAAACACCTTAACCGTGATCAACTAATATAGCCTACATCTCAGATCAACAGAAAGAGAGAATAGTAATAATTTGCTCAAGTTGTGTTTTTCGTTGTTGTTTTTTTTTTTTTTTTTTTTTTGTTGCTGTTTGTCTGTCACTTGTCCTATGTTGTGTGTTACACCTTGTACATGGTGCTATAACCCCCCTTCACTTATGTATCCAGGCTCTCACTGAACGGGGTGAATAGTTATGCTATTCACAGTTACTGTGATAGTAATAGCAATAGTAATAGTTACTTGAATAGTTACTGTATATATTGTCTATATTGTAATATATTGTGTATATATGCTTTTTTTCTGCTTTATTAAAAATAATAAAGTTGTCCTCCAAAGAGGGGGGGTGGTGGCGGGCAAAAAAAAAAATATATATATATATATATATATATCGGCGCAATGTATGATTTCAATCCGTGTTATTTGCTATAGTGGACATACTACTCCGTCATCTTTAACGGACAGCTCTGTCGCGTGCGCCGTCACCGTAAACTGCCCTGTCAATCATCTTGTCACAGTTAAAATCCTCCATTCAATCTAATTTAATTTCCTACCGTTTCTGAGAGAAGTGTAATAGCTCTTTCATCTGCCCGTCGCGGGTCTTTCATGCGGAGACTCTCCTCATGTGTTTGCAATTTGAATGTAATGATGCATTTAAAAGTTAATGGTTAAACGTATCTTTACAAAAGTTCACAATGCAGATGCAATATAATGCAGACAACATTGAATAAATAAATTTTCGTCATGTTAGATACTGGATACCGCCGGACTCGCGCGTCCTCCATGTCTGTAGTTTTTCAACACTTTTCACTCGTGTTTGTAGTTCTAATCGAATCCTCGTCCAACGCGCGATGGGTTGTGGGCAATATCAGCCGTTAGAGTGCGCATCGATCTACACTTCGAATTCTGACCGGATATAGTAGACCATCCGGGTCTCTTTGGAACACTCATTTCAACATACTACGATTTGGGACGTACTAATTCTACTTTCGAATACTATTTAGGACGGATAGTATGCGAATTGGGACGCAGCAGGTGTCTAGCGCATAGACATTAATGAGAACAGAGCGAAAAGACTACAACCAAATGTAAACAGCCCCCTTTTCCATTTACGGTAGCGCAGTAATATCAAAGCCCGCCTTGGCACTTCCTATTAGCCCCATTGTATCATCTTGGTTGCAGTTCCATTAGAATTCCACTGGAGGCGATCGTGGGCGAGTGCAGAATGAATGGGGAGTCTAAGGAGCTAGACGGCTAAATGTATCTCTTTCTCCTGATTGTCATTGAATCAACATAGATTTTATTATTGATTCCGCAAGTTCAATATAGATTATACACCAAAAGTCGAATAAATGATTATGTCCTTTCGATTTCTTACAGGTTGGGCCATTGTTGGCCGGAACACGCTAGCATTCTGCTAAACGGATTTGCGACTGATTATGACACCCCGTTTGATAGTACCTGAAGCTAAAGCAGAATCAGAAACATTATCTTAAGGAGGACTTTCTGTCGAAGTTAATTTTTGTGTACTGTGTTTATATTTTCCAGCGGGCACTTTTATTTTCATATCTTTATGTGCCGAAGTGAATTGCCGTAAAGCAGAACCTCTGGCAGTACGAAAATATGTGACATTACATTTTTTGAACGGGTTTTTAGAACAGATAAGTGAACTTAAACATGCAAATTTCAGCTGAGTGTATTATCTTAGCCCCCCCTTTTGAATCCAACTTTCAAATTACAAAAAATTATATCCGGAGAAAAGTGGATTTTGAGGGGTGTAGCTCCATAGACCTCCATTCATTCTGCACTCGCCTACGAGCGCCCCCGCATGGACAGAGACGTGTTACTGCAGCCAGTCCAGAACCCGGAAGTAACCAGAGAGGGCCAATTCTCTCCTATTAGACATTTTCTGGTAGTATCAACGAGCAATGAGTACTCCAACAGAAATCAATGCGATTTTACAAAATGCCAAATAAAACACGACAGAAACTGTATTTCGCCACGCTACTTGTTTTGGAACATCAACGAACACCACGAACCACTCGGTGAGTTGAACAGTTTTGAAAACGAACGTTAAGGGTTGTTTTGAGGACATGTTTGTGCATGACCGTAGACAGCCACTCTGAAGCGGTCAAAGGCGATTCTAAAAGAGTCAAAAAGTCGAGACAGGACCCATCGTCAAAATGTCGGTGTCCACCAATAACTGTTAGTTCATGCAAAACAAACTAAAAAATAGACTCAAAGTGCTAAATACCGGAATTATCCTTTAAAAGATAATTCTTTGCTATTACACTTGTCACATATTCCGACAGTGACATCCACACACCCACACTGTTAGGAGCATGATAGTCTATCAACCATAGAGTGCAAATTTCACAATCTTGCAGCAATGTGTCACGACTCACATTTGACTTTGGTGATTTATATCACGAATTGATCGATCTACACAGTAGTGCATTTACCCTGACAATGTATTTCAATGTGTATATAAAAATAAACTGCCAACAAATTTCTAAGCGAGGTTCATCATATTACCTGGCGTGCTGCCGAACCTATCCGCCCATAATAAAGTCAGGTCAGCGTCGGCGAAGATAAAGCGTATACACTGCGTTATAAAATAAACTGCGATCCCAGCGAGAATCACACAAAGCCAGCATATATCCATAATTTCTGCACAAGAACCGGGAAACTTGACAAAATCCAGCTATTTCACAGAGAAAGTTAGTGTCTGACTGAAAGCACTGGTGAATATTGCGCATGCTAAGCGCTTCCGTGTGTGTTACATCACAGATTCGCTCTTAGTTCGAATCAACACTGTGGAATTCTGCTCAGCGCTCATGAAGTTCAGCGACCCGGCAGAACCTTTACGATTCAAAGCCTTCCGGGTTATTCTTCTTGGTACCTATTTAAATATATATAACTAAACGCTATATAACCGAACGATATAGATAGATAGATAGATAGATAGATAGATAGATAGACAGAAAGATAGACAGAAAGATGGATAGATAGATACAGACAGACAGATAGAAAGACGGATAGATAGATAGACAGACAGAAAGACCGGTACAGATAGATGGATAGAAAGATAGACAGACAGACAGATAGATAGACATAGATAGATAGACAGACAGATTGATAGAAAGACAGATACTATAGCTGGAAAGACAAGACAGACAGATTAGCCTATAGACAGAGATAGATAGATAGATAGATATTGCATTGTATAGACAGACAGACAGACAGACAGACAGATAGATCTATCACTGTCTATAAAAAGACTATAATATATAAATATGCGATTTTAGTGTATTTCTGTTATCAAAAAATAATAAATTATATATAGGCCTGTTTTATTTGTTAAAACAAATGTATGATTAATTGTATTAATAAAAATGTTTTTAGACATTATTTTATTCATCAGGTATTATAAATAATTGTATTAAGCTGTGAGCAGTGCCGCCGCTCCCACCACGCGCATCACGCGCTGTGCGTAGGGCACCAAGTGCTGAGGGGGCACCAAAAATAGCCTAATGAAAAATCAATCATCAAACTTCTTGTTATAATCAGATTCAGCGCGTTCTTCATCTTCAATCCGCAGCGCCGAGCAGAGCTAGAGCACGTCAGAAACAGAGAGGACAGGGTGTGTGTGTGTTCATCTGAGCCTCATTGGTCCGTCACTGCTTGTCAATGTCAGAATATTTGAGATGACCAATCAAATCAAAGTAGGCGGGCTTTATGTTCACAGACGCTGAGCGCAAATTTTAACAGTGCAACTCGACGCTTCAGTGTACAGTCAAGTGCGAGATAAGATGCAAGTAGCTAAACGTAACGTTTCATATTTGACAGTTTTTTTAGGTCATAAATGTTAAACGAATGACAAAAAATAATTAGGCAAACTAATATAGTTTTGTCTAATTTCGCCATTTTGAACTGAAAATAGGCCTATGTAACATGTAGCCTAGTGTTATAGTTTAGGCTACTGTCATTGTGAGGGGACAAGAAACATGAACAAAGCCGGTTTCATCATGTTAGGCACAGGATTAATAATGAATGTGTACATATTGAGAATAAAATACAAATTGTAGCCTTTAGTAACTTAAAAAAAACAACTTTAGGAGGGGAAGAGACAGGGCAAGATAAAAACAAAGTGAAAAAGAGTGTGATGCTGATGAGGAGAGAAAAATAATCAGCTGCCCACTGACATGGTTTCAAAGCTGTTGTTATCGAATTTTTTTATTTTTTTTAGCCTTCACAACATCTTAAAATGCACATCTGTAGTTCAGAGAAATCCAAAATTTTCTCGGGGAAACCCCGAACCCCCCTAACTAACCTGCCTCAAATTCGGGACCACGGTGATGATAAAACCATGATGAAACATAAAATAATGAAACTAGTTAGTGAGCATTAGACCCTAAACTAAAGTGTTACTTTTTATTTTTTTTATAAATCATACCCTCATTGGGGTATGAAACATAAATGAAAATGCTAAATGAAAATGTTTTTTTTGGGGGGGCATCATAAAGGAATTATGCTTAGGGCACCAAAATGGCTAGCAGCGGCACTGGCTGTGAGCATTCAGGGCTTAAGAAACCTTTTGAAAACAGCTTGAATGTTTAGTCTATCATTTGATCGTTTTATTTTCCACCTAATATATTAACATAATTTAATTGTGTATAAAGGGGTTTCTGATATTATGTGGCTCTGTGAGCTTTCTTTTCAGTCTCGGGGTTAAAAATGGCCAGGGCTTGACTGAAAGATGCAGGATTAATGACAGGGTGCATAGTGAAAGAAAAAAAAAAGAAAAAAGTAGGCTACAGAGTAACTGATGAATGAACGACTGAGGAGGGAAGGATGCAATGGTGATGACAGAATGATGTACATATTGAGGGATGTTGTACAGATGGAGGGATGATGATGATGAGGATGATGGTGATGATGATGTCATTCTTTTAAGTGCGCAGCCCTACTGAATCCACATCCGGGTCCTGTGCTGCTGCTGGTGTGCAGAGATTCGGTCCCGAACACAGCGGACCAAAACAGCGGTCAAACCCGACCCTTTACACCCTCTAATTACATTCAGGACGCAGAATAAATGGGAATGATGCATCTCTGGTTTAAACAGATAAGGGTGATCCTCTCGTTCACAGATTGAATGCAGAGCAAAACAATCCGCCAGCCTCTCTCTCTCTCTCACCACCGACGCGCTCAGTTTATATCTCTCTCTTTCCTTTCGTCCTTTTCTTTTATCTGGTTTTTACCTCCTCCACAACAGAACTCGCCAGGACTTATTTTTAGTGGGTAAGTGTCTACGTTCTTGTAATATACCTATGTGAATGACAGAGCTAGCCTGTTAGCATGTGTGCTAAGGGAGTAGGCGGTTGTTGTGTGAGCTCAGTGGGCTGACCTGCTGCATGTAGCCGTCGCATAGTGCATTGAGGGCCTCAGGTCTGACAACCCAAGTCCGAGGCTTCACAAGGCCCTCTCTGTAGTATTTAGCCTGCCCTACCCCACACAGTAGCAGTGAGAACCTGCCAGATCCCTAATTCATTATTTTTCCCTATTACACTGCACTAACCTATTTAACGTCGTCTAACCATTACAATCAAACTGAATGAACCAAAACGTCTGTGTTAGCAATGAAGCTATCGTGCTACTATGCTCGCGACACCATGACGTAATGCGGAATAGAGAGGCGCGTGAACATGCGGCAGGTCTGCACGCGCAGATATTCAGTTCAGTGCTGTTCAACAGGGCAAAGAACAAGGGCAAATTACATTGATTGCCCATATCTGATTGTAAAACATTACCGTAATCTAGCAGTAAATCCACTCTGCAGTTAGATTTACAGAGTGTGTACCTGTCAAACAGTGTTCAAGGCTGTTGTTTGTTTGGTGTTCAAGTGCACTGGTGTGGTATTCAGAGTGAGCTGTGATTGATGTGAGTGGCGAACAATGGTCAGAACGCATTTGTACTCGTCTATTTTTAGTATGCGAGTGTGTAGTGTGCGTAGCAGTGTGTTAGCTGACGGCCATACATGGTTGGGAACCCGTGTGTCTGCCTGCCTTTGCGATGGTGTGTGTATGTGTTTACACTTGTTACTTGAGCCTGGTGGCATGTCATAGTTTATTTCTAAACTGGTCACTGGCATGACATTACTTTTGTAGTATCAGTCATCATGAATTATAAATAGAGGCATTGTGCTGGGCGTGTAACTATGTGTGCGTGTTTACACTTGATTCGTTAGTGTTAAAGGGATAGTTCACCCATTAATTAAAACACTCTCGTTCCTGTACGAATTTCTTCTGATGAACACAAAAGAAGATATTCTGAAGAATATGGTTAACCATTAAACTTCCCATTAAAGGTTTTACAAATTCATGTTAGATCATCTAATTTAGATTTTTCTTATAAATTTATATTTGCGATTTCAAAAAACATTGTTTGTTGTGCTTGTTTGTAGGGCTGCACAATTTGGCCTGTGAATTAAATGTATTACTGTTAATATTTAACTTTATAAATAAAGTGTGTTTCATTGCAGTTTTTGCAATGGTATTGAAAACTGATATTATTTGAGATGTGTGAAATTTTCCTGGTATTGACTGCAGAAATATGGCACCGTGACAATCCTATAGTGCTGCCCTATATCTGGCTCAGTTGGGACACAAATGTAGATTCAGTTTGGTGCCGTGAGTGGCATAGAAATGACACCCTATTTTTTTATATCACTCATCATTCTTGACCTTCTGTGTTCCAGATTCCTAAGCAACAGAGATGGGTGCATTTCTCGATAAGCCAAAGATGGAGAAACACAACGCAAAAGGGGATGGCAATGACCTGCGCTATGGCTTGAGCAGCATGCAAGGCTGGCGTGTCGAGATGGAGGACGCGCATACTGCTGTCATCGGTCTGCCCAATGGCTTGGACCCCTGGTCGTTCTTTGCTGTTTATGACGGGCATGCGGGATCGCAGGTCGCACGTTACTGCTGCGAGCACCTCCTGGAGCACATCACCAGCAACCCTGACTTCCAGGGTGGAGGCGGAGGAGGGGGTCCAGCTGTGGAGCCCAACGTGGACAGCGTGAAATCCGGAATCCGTACGGGTTTCCTGCAGATCGACGATCACATGCGGCAGATCTCGGAGAAGAAGCACGGTGGCTCCGACCGCAGTGGCTCGACGGCCGTTGGTGTGATGCTCTCACCCCGCCACATCTACTTTATCAACTGCGGAGATTCGCGGGGGGTGTTGAGTCGCGGAGGGGCTGTGCACTTCTTCACGCAGGACCACAAACCCAGCAACCCCCTGGAGAAGGAGAGGATCCAGAACGCTGGAGGATCTGTGATGATCCAGCGCGTCAATGGGTCCCTGGCAGTGTCCAGGGCTCTGGGGGACTTTGACTATAAGTGTGTTCATGGTAAGGGTCCCACGGAGCAGCTGGTGTCGCCGGAGCCCGAGGTGTATGCTATCGAGCGGTCGGAGGCGGAGGACGAGTTTATTGTTCTTGCTTGCGATGGGATCTGGGATGTGATGGCCAATGAGGAGCTGTGTGATTTTGTTCGTTCTCGACTTGAGGTGACTGATGATCTGGAGAGGGTCTGCAATGAAATTGTAGATACTTGTTTGTACAAGGTGAGTGAAACCAGACCTTTACCAGTGAGTCAGATGAATTCTTTTGTCTATTAAAAATGCAGAAATGATCACAATCTGGAGATAATTCAGAAATCACACTAGTTGACGGTTTGCACAGTATTTTATATAATTAGTTTCTGCTACTGTTCAGAAGTTTATGGTTAAATTTTTTTTTAAAGAAATTAATACTTTTATTCAGCAAGGGATGCATTCAATTTTGACCTTTCTAGTCAAAGAATCCTGAAAGCAAATACGGTTTCCACCAAAATATTAAGCAGCACAATTGGTTTTCAACATTGATAATCATCAAATCGCATATAGACACATACACGCACATATATATTTTCTTTTAGTTCTATTTGGTTTTAATTTGGAGTAACCCCTCCCTTCTTCTGTGATTGGACAGGGGAGTCGTGACAACATGAGTGTTGTGTTGGTGTGTTTCGTCAGTGCACCAAAGGTTTCCCCTGAAGCTGTCAAAAGGGAAGCTGAGCTTGATAAATACCTAGAGAGCCGAGTAGAAGGTATGAGCTAACCTTTACAAACTTATTTTTATTTTATGAAATCAGTCATACAAGTGGACCATACTTGATGGCTCTGAATTGTTGTTGATATAACAGAGATCCTGAAGAGGCAGGGGGACGATGGTGTGCCCGACCTGGTACATGTGATGCGCACATTAGCATCTGAGAGCATCCCCAACCTACCACCTGGAGGAGAGCTGGCCAGCAAGTTAGTACCACACCGTCTCTTCTTACTCTTTCTTTATTTCTAGTTCCTTCTGGAGATCTTGTGATATGCCCATCCAGCATTTTTTTATACACTAATTAATAATAAACTCAGGATCAAAACTTTTGAACTGTGTAGCGTGTATCTGTTATATTTCACCCAAAATCAGAATTGCCGTTGGTTCACGGCACTTTTAGGGCATGTTTACATGACAAATATGTACTAAAAACGGAGAAGTTTTTCATCTGCATTTTTCGGGTACAGATGAGACAATTGTCAAAACAATCCCCGTTCACGTGAAACTGAAAACAGTTTTCAATCAGTGAAAACTACAGAAAATGCTGTATTGTTCATGCCAGGCCAGTAGTTGACGACATCACCTTGTATAGAAACACTATGTGTTTATAGACTGAACACGTTAAAGCAGCACTATGCAGGATTTTCGTTTTTGTCAAACATTGACCCCTAGAGTCGCTGTGGAGTACTTGTACTGTCGTAAATAGCACTCACGCAAAGATGTCTCTGCACTCACGGCCTGATCCCCTCCCCCTGTATACCGGTACCTGTTCAGTAGGATTGAAGCTGTAACGAGTGGAAATAAGGTGTGGCCCCTTTAAGAGCTGCGTGCGCCCTGTTGAACTGTCGGCAGTCTGTATTGTATGTGCGCCTCGAACACCACATGTATACGGCGCCAGGTTATTTCTGTTTGATGCTCATTTTAGCAGATCTTTCTTGCCGTAAAGCAATTCGTTACATCGCGAGACCTGATAACACGCGACACTTCCTGATGCTGCGGCCGGCGACCCGCCGGCTCAAAGTTGCAAGTGTGTTTTTTCCGCTCACAGGCAACACGGGGGGTGAGACGCCCACCATTCAACCCGAAAATAGTCATATAACCATTGCAATAACTCTGAAGCTGTTCTGTTAAGCTAAAAATCCTGCGTAGTGCTGCTTTAATGCGCATGACGTCACTGTTCTCACAAATTTCCGTTTACACGGAGACGATAACTGTTGTTTTAAAAAACATGCACTTTAAAACCCATTTTCAGGCCTCCAAAATGCCATTGTCATGTAAATTAACAGCATTAAGTTTTACATTTTTAATTGAAAAGGATTTCATGTAAACGGCCCCTTAAAAAAGTTTGTAAAACCGCTCTCAAAGCCAACCAAACTTTGATGTCAAACAGACTTGGGTCTGACTCTGCACCAACAGTGCTCAAGTTGCTCCACTAAAGAATTGCATATGAATTTCCATTTTGGTTTGAATTTGGCTAGCTAAATAGGTTTTGCGAGAAAGGAGATAGTTCTTTCCCTCTTTTTTTTCCCTCAGAAGCTCATACATTTTCCTGTGTTTGTCATAGGCGGAGTGTAATTGAAGCAGTATACAACAAACTTAACCCATACAGGAACGAGGATACAGTGAGTACACCAGCCTGAGAGCCTGTGTGTGTGTGTATAAATGCTGGGATTTTTGCTTGCATGCTTTTTGTTGTGCGCTAGAATTCAGTCACATTGCACGATTATGTTGTTTGTCACCTTCTCAAGTGTTCTAGTCTTTTGTTCTTTCATTTGTGCATGTTTCCATCCTGTTCCATATTATCTGCTCTATACTGATGGTGCCGGATAGGCTGAGCTTTGCTTGGGAATGGTTTGGTTGAGTGCAGGATGGAGCCCTTCAAATTTGTTGGTCAAATTTATTTTAAATTTATAAGAAATTCTTAAACGCTTAACAAACATTTTTAAATAAATTTGTCATGGATTGATTAGATGATTATAGTTTTCTTGACTCAGTACAGTTCTTGATCTAAAAAGATGCTAGTGCCATATAGGCAGAGCTGGTAGATTACTTACAAATCGTAATTGGTTACTGATTACAAATTACATGACATAAATTGTAGTTAGTAATGTAATCCATTACTTTACATATTTAAGGAAATATAATCTGACTACTTTTGGGTTACTTTTAGATGACTTTTGACCTAACTTGTTTATCACATTGATTTGAGTAGAATAATCTTGAATAATCCATCATTTGTTATCAATAACATGAAGTGCGTTAAATATTACATTACGTCAGGGTTTCCCAGACTGTGGTTCATGATGGAACTGCAGGAATTTGTGAGTTTAATAAATCATATTTTTTACAAATTAAAATAAATAATTTTTAAAAATTAAAAATAAAATGCTACTAAAAGTTTTTTTTCTTTGTTTTCTGCATGTCATGTGACCATTTAACCATCATCAGAGAACTGTGACTTAATTTTATTATTACTATTTATTTTGACAATTTTATTGACCTAACTTACAATTTACAATCTCAGTGGGTACTTCAAGTAAATATAGTTGGTCAAAGAAAATTTCAGATGACAAAAACTCCATTGCATGTAAATATGAAATTGTGAATTTGTACATTTTCAATTTGTTTGAAAGACAAAAGCCTTCCAAAGACATTAATGCAGGTTTAAAAAAACTCACTGACAGTCTGACACTAAGTGATAATTCACATAATAATTAACGTGTTAATCTGGAGTTGATTAGATTAGATGCAATGTTGAGAAAACACTGGTTAAAAGTGAAGAAATGATTTCTCCACTGATCAATTGCTATATGGGTCTCAGTTTTCTGTGATCGGCTCATTACTACTAGTGACTGGTCTGTGTGTCCAACTCCACAAACCTGGAAGACGTTCTGAACATATACAAACAGTAGGTGTTTTTAGAAAGGAAAACTTAAAAGATAAAAAAAGTTGTAGGGAGAATCAATGAATTATGAATATTTGACTGCCATTGTTAGAATACTATGTAATCAATAAAAAAGTAACTAGTCTGAATAATAGTATTTTAAAATGTAATGTAATCTAATGACAAGTACTTAATTTTTGGAGTGTGATTATGTCATTCAGATTACTACCTAGCTCTGCTTATAGGGTTATCGTGGAACCAGATTTTAATAGTCTATACCAGCAGTAAAAAATTCTGGAATACTATCAGTTTCGATACCACAGCAAAAACGAATATGCTATCTAACACGGTTCTTTATTTTAAAAGTTAAATATTAATACAAATGTTACCATATTCAATATGGTAACAATGACAAGTAGTCTTTAAGCATAGACTTCACGTTTTTAAAGGGCACCTATTATGGCATTTAAAATGTTCCTAATATTGTTCTGGGAGTCCCCAACAACCGTTTTACAAGCACGAAATGACAAAAAACACTTTTGTTGTCTTATAATATGCATTTATTTTTACCTGATTTGCTCACCGACTCCCATATGAATCGTTTAGCGAGTCATTTTTCCAAACCCCGCCTTTGCGTGACGCTAATCTGCGGTGATATGTTAGCTACCATAGCCCAAAGGAGTGACACCGAGCCGACGCGGTGTCATTGGTTGTTGCGTTAAATCTTACCCAGATGCAATAGTGCTATTTTCTGATTGGCTAACAACACCAGACGAACAACACCAGAGGAGACGCGCTTGATTCCTGCCGGTTCCACAGTGAGAGCGAGTGAGAGCGGCGCGGCCAGAGTTTTGGGCGCTGCGGCATATTAAATATATTACAAATAGTTTTTCAGTGTGAGAAATACAATGTGTGGCGGGAGAGCGTGACAAAAGACCGAAATGAGTGACTGTCACGCTCAATGCGTGACACTTGAGAGCCCTGCACTTCACATATTTCAATACAATTGACATTGAAGACCTAGAAGCTGCGCTGTGCGTTCACAACACAAAATAATTATTGAGCATGCTACATAAAACATAAAAGCAACAATTTTTAATATTAATAATACTTACAGGTTGTGATTCGGAGGAGGAAGCTGATCCAAATAGACTTGGTACTGAGCCGTCCTTCAATATCAGCCGGCTCGCGAATCCATATTTGACAGCATTTATGTTTTTGAAGCAATCATCTTCAAAATGACGCGAACACAGCAATAACTTCGGACTATACATCTGTGGTATAGTTGCATATATGAACTGTAGCCACTGATTCTTCAAATGCTCGTCTCTGGGCAAATGAAAAAATGTCGCTTTTGCGTCACACTTAAGAACACAGCGTCTCGTCGCCATGATGTTTTCAAGTTTCCCTGGCTTCTACAAGTACGAACGCAATGAGTGGGCGTATCTTATTCAAATAACTTGTACAAGTGACGTCATAAAGTTAGAGAAAATGCATTGTTCGTCTATCGATTCATATCAGCGACTCAGTGTCGACTCTTACTTTTGAGAGACAATAACTTTGTATACGGTGAACTTTCATGTTTAGAACTTTGCAGGATGTTTTCGTTCACTTAGATCTATGTTACACACTACATGAATGCCAATTTTCAAAAATCCATAATAGGTACCCTTTAAAGTAAATTATTAAAAAGTTAACGACAAACAAACAAATACAAGCAAAAAAACTAATAAACTAGACTAGACAAGCATTTTGACCAAGAAGTGCATTTGAATGTTTGTGGACATAGCTGCATTTTACCGTGACGTGTTAATTGTTCTTAATAAACGTGGCATTTTATGGCAAATTTACAAATGAATTGACACGTGGTACTACCAAAACTGTATAAAGACTGGTATTGACAGGTATTTTTATTTATCTATTTATTAATCTGTATATATATATGAAGAGTTCAGATGCAAAAGCCTCTAAGTGCCATTTGAAATTTTCTTCTAGAATGATAATTTTTAATCAAGCTTGTATATTTAAGTTCAGTAATTTCACTTAAAAGACAATTAATAGGTAATCTTCATTGCCATTTAAGTGAAATTACTGAACTTAAATATACAAGCTTGATAAAAATGATCATTCTAGAAGAAAATTTCAAATGGCACTTAGAGGCTTTTGCATCTGAACTCTTCATATATATATATATATATATATATATATATATATATATATATTTACTGATATTTTTCGCATCACTTTTGGCAAATTCGTTGTGATTTTAAAAATCCAAACATACACTTTCTTTTTTTTCTTCTTCATATAAACTTGACTGATAGTGTAAGAAGAACTGACTGAAAATACCTCAGGTGCTCTTTACTTCAGCAATTGATTCTGATGCCTTTCATAACTACCAGCCTTGACCTGCCACACCTCAGGCTGCTCTTTCAGGCCTTCCCAAAATATCAATGGAACAATTCATTTTAGTTTTGTCATTTTCTTCTCCTTCATATTCATTTTATATTTTGTTCATGTCATATTCATGTTTATAAGGTTTAGTTCAGCCTGCTAAGTGTGAACTGTGGTGGGTTGGTGTGTGTATTGGACTAAAGCTGTTTGAGCCATTGGTGATATTTTTCTTTCTTTCTTTTTGGGCGGGGCTTTGCTTTTAGGTGCAGCCTCATAGATTGCGGGGGTTGGGTACACACCCTGTAGGTTTTTGAGGAAGTCAATTTATTTTTTTTAGCTCTACAATTAAAAAAAAAAAAATTTTTTTTAAAACTTTGTAAAATTGTAAATAGGTCCAGAGAGGCTGTTGTGACTAATGGTATTTTCCAAATACCGATTAAGTCTTGGACTAAACTGCTGTGGTAATGTAATCCTAATATAAGACTTGAGCAAATCTTTCAAATCTAGTCTTTCTTGTTGGGCACTGTGATAAAGCTAAAACAATGATTTATGTATTATTTTATTACTTCTGTCAGTATTCAGTGTAGTATGTATATTTAATCTCTGTATTTTTCCTCAATCCAAGGAATCATCCTTTTAAAGAAGTCACAGCCGTGCATTTACTACCATTGAAAAGCTTGGAGTCAGTACGATTTAAAAAAAAAAAAATTTTTTAAAGAAAGCAATAAATAGTAGATTCAGAAGTTAAGACGGTAAAGATGTTTGTTTAAAAAATATATATTTTAATCAATTGCTGTTCTTTTGAACTTTCTATTGATCAAAGAATCCTGAAAAAATGTATTACAAGTATAAAAAATAAAAAAAAGTATCAAAAGAATTTCCAGCATTGATAATATTTATACTAAGAAATTTGTCTTGAGCCCCAAATCAGCATATTAGGATGATTTCTGAAGGAGTAATGATGCTGAAAATTCAGTGTTGCCATCACAGGGATACATTACTTTGTAAAATATATTAAATAGAAGCATTTATTTTAAATTGTAATATTGATTTTACTGTATTTTTGATCACATAAATATAGCTTTGGTGGTTATGAGATTTCAAAAAAATTAATTTTAAAGACTCCAAACTTTTGAACAGTAATGTATAGCGCCATCAAAATCTCAAATAATGACTGTCATTTATTATTACATTGAAATTAATTATATACGTATAATATTCAAATAATTAATTCTGCATTTACATGCTTTTCTCAAGTGCATCTCAAGTCCGGTTCACACTGACTGCGATTTTTGTTTCTGGAGATCGCCGTTCTGACCAAGTGATTGATGCTCCTAAAGAGGAGCTTTTTTGCTCAAAATCTTAAAATAGCCTATTGGCACACAAACAACATCAAGTGCTGTAATTTCTGTCAGTTTCAATCAGCATATCAGTTTGGCCATTCCATCATTTCCATCAGCATTTCCTTGAATCATTCCTGATTTATCTTCATCTTGTTTCATACTGTTGCACACACGCGCGCATGCACGCGTGCGTTTTCCTTAGTGGTTGGCGATTGGAGCTTGGTGGCATCTCACAGCTGCTCTCCTCTCTCCATTCAAGGACTCTGCATCCACGGATGACATGTGGTAGCCCCACCACTTTAAACACTGCACAGAGTTTACAACCCTCCAGAACCCTGCACAACAACCTTTCCTACAGGACCCGGCACCAGAAGAACCCTGCACAAGAACCCTCAACTACTACAGGACCTGCACAAGAACCCTACCACAGCCCAGCTCAGCTGCTCTGGACTGTTCGGAGGAGGAGGAAAAGGAAGGGAATGAGGGCTCCCTCCCCTTGTTCACATAATGTTCCCTCTCAGTGCAAGGCAATGGTACCTTCTGGAAATTTTCTGCTTACTCTTTTGTCCCGAATCACTCTCTTCCCAAAACCTTTTATCCTTAACATCACCCTCTTAAAAAATCCAACACAACACTTTTTTTTTTCATTTAAATATATATATATATATTTTTTGGTGTAATTAATTTGATTCACATTTCCTTGTGTGTTTGTATATTTCAGCTTTTATTTCTGTGAAGTGCAATTGTCTTGTACAAAGAAAAAGCCTGTATCAAATGCAGCTTGAGTTTTAAGTTTATAAAAAAAGAAAAAAAAGGCACCTTTATGCCCTGCCTGCTTTTGTTTCCTCTCTACCCGCTGAAGCCCAACACATCTGCCTCTCATCTGCCTCCCCATTTTAATTTCTTTCATTTTTACCCCTTTTTTTTAAAAACAAAATATAACTTTTTGTATTGTTACTTTTTAAGTGAAACGGGTAAATGATATGGGCTCACAGCACAGTACAGTAAGCTTTTTTGTAAATCTCACAGCACAGATGACAGTAATTGTTATGTTCTCTCAGTACTACTGTTTTTCTTTTTCTGATGGGGTGGGTTTTTAAATTTTTGCCCCTTATTTTTCTGAGGAAACCGCTTTAACTTAAACTAAGCTGAAATTGTGTGCATGTTTGTGTGTGTAAGAATGAGTGCGTCAGATGTGAAATCAGTGGTTTGTGTTGTGTATGTGTGTGTTTAAGAGAATGCATGTTTGAGCCACCAAACTATTTCCATAGTGAAAGGTGTGTGTGTGGGGGCTAAAACTGATTCTCTCTTTTATCATCAACACTAGAACTTGTCTCTACAGTGTTCTGCACTACTGCAGCTCTAGATTTTTAGTTTAAGTTGGCCTGGGAGCATCTTAGAGGATCTCCTGGTCTTGCTGGAAAAAAGCAATTGTTAAGAAGCACTCAGAACTGAGACAAGCCATTTAAAAGGGATTGTTCACCCAAAAATAAAATTCTGTCATTCACTCACCCTCATGTTTTTCCAAACCTGTATGAGTTTCTTACTTCTGTTGAACACAAAAGAAGATATTTTAAAGAATGTGGGTAATCAGACAATTGACGGTAGCCATTGACTTCCATAGTATTTTTTTTTCCTGGAAGCCAATGGCTACCGTCAATTGTTTGGTTACCCACATTCTTCACTCCATCATCTGTTATATTTAGCAGAAAAAATAAACTCACACGAATTTGGAACAATTTGAGAGAGTAAATTATGACAATTTCATTTTTGATTGAGCTAACCTTTTAAGTGAGTGGATGTGGCTATCAATGCATATTGAATGAATGGATGTGTGAGATTGCATGTTTATTGTGCTTAAAATTATGTGGGTTTTAATGGGGATATTTAGGCGTTTGACACAAATATAAAAGGCTTTCGATATAGTGCTCACTCACCAATCTGCACTGCTGAGAGAGTGATGAGTGAATGCAAGTATTACACTCAACTCTCAGATTTTTCTTCTTGTACCATTTGCTTCATCATGTATTGATTTGTTTATTTTTTTTGGATGTGGTTTCTTTTGTTGTTGTGTTTTTTTCTTAAAGAACAAATCCAGTGTGATGCAGTGAGCTGGCCTGGTTTTGGGCGGAGCCTACATGTGTTCCTCTGACCAATAGGGAGCGCAACAGTGTACTGTTTGCTGCTAAAGTGTGTGATTGAATCATTCATTCATCCATTTGAATGCTCTTATTCTCCTGCACCTTTTCACCTTTCTCCCCCAATGCTATATGTAACAGTTCTGAATTAATTTGTGTTTTCAGAGAGATTGCCGCTTGTTAATTTGTCCTAAGATTGTCTGAAACGTGACATGGTAAAATCAAAACCCCTGCGTCCTTACCTCCCCAAAATTAAATCTTTTATGTATTGAATAGATTATATGAACATAAATTCCCTTGCGTCTGATAAATATAAGTTAGCTTTTCGTCTAATCCCATATATTTGCATACTGAAAAAAAGGGTAGGTAAAATGATCACTTCGAGTCTTTTTCGTGAACTTCACAGGGTGATTTATTAAACTTTAAAACTAATATTGTAACAAAATGACAATCTAACAGTGTATAACTAATGTAAACGGAAAGAAATCTCGTATCCTCTATGCTTTCGGCTTGTTATAACACAGGCTTAAAGATAGTTGTGTTTGTGTGTGGAATGGTAAGCTTTGTTTTCCCCAGTGGAAGCTGGAATATTGTGTAATAATAGGAGGATTTACGAAATGAATCTAAAATGGTATTAGAGTCCAAGATGTGTTCATGTGTCTTTTTAAGCTTTTTTGCATCCGAAAAGCTGCGTGGAATCACTTTAGGAATGTAGACATGAGGAACGACGAATCTTAATAGGATGCTGTTGGTTTGCTTAACCCTCGTTTTGGCTTTATAAGGACTTTAAACTCTCTCATGTGAAAATTGACTAATGACGTGACTCTGAGATGTTTTTGCAATGCGTTTTGTTGTATTTATGCAGTTTTGAGATCCACAAATAGCTATAGGTTCCCCCTCATCGTTTGTAAGATGTCCAGATGGTTTTTAGATAATAAAAAAAGCAAAAATACAGAATTTTTTGATTCAAGATAGTCATAGGTACAGGTCCATTCATTGTGGAGAGGTTATATAATGGCTTAAAATGAAACATACAAGCCCATTTATAGGTGATAGAGATGTTTATGAATGTGTTTTTACTATGTTATGTCTTGTCACTCAAGTTGACACGGGCATTTCGCAAGGAATTTTAAGTGACGCATGAACCGTTGCATTTGTTAATTGCGCGTATATTTGCTTTCTTTTACTAAATATGTGTCACAAACAGTTTTAGGCCCCGTATTTTAGGTTTATGCTCTGAAATCCTATTTCTGTGGTCGCTAGCTCTGTAGTGTTTGCTTGGTAGCTCATTTTAGTTGATTTATCCGGACCTGCCTTCTAATGTATAAACCAAGTGATTAATGCAGCCTTAATGCCTCCTGCAAAAACCCACACCCAAACCCTTGGGCTTTGCTCTTATATTACAGAGCTTTCTACACAAACACATCACAATTTTGTGCTAAAGGGAACAAAATTTTCTAGCACGGTGTGTAATCCAGTGGTTCGGCCTCACACATTCTTAGACACACGTATGGTATTTTACTCTGGTGAAATCCCACCTCCTACCCCAACAGGATTATTTTTGCTGATTTCAGTCATCTGCTGTCCTCATAAGCTAAGCTATTTTTGTTAAATAATTGATATGTATATTTGTATTCATTTATAAATATGTACACAAAATGAAGTGAGTAATCAAGGATAATCTCTCCTCCCTGTAACCCACTGTGACCCACTGGTCATCCTCTAACTGTTCCACTGTCCATTTTTGTTGTTTTAATCTTTTCAGACTGGAAATAAACCTATTTTATTTGAAGAAAAAAAAAAGGATTCGGTGTAGTTTATTTATCTTGCCTTTTCCACCACATTTCCTTGTTAGTTTGATGATACATATAGATTATGAAATTATACAGGGATTAGAAATTACAGATAACAATCATAGAATGGATATTAAACAAAAGTTTTTGTTATTGTTATTTATCTTTTAGGAAATTAATACTCTTATATTCTCAAAAGTTATCAAAGTGACAGTGAAGACATTTAAAAGATTTTGATCTTTCTATTCATCAAATGATCCTGAACAAATGTAGCATGGTTTCACAAATATTATGCAGAACAACCATTTTCAACATTGGTAATATTAAGAAATGTTTCTCTGAGCTACATTTCAGCAAATTAGAATGATTTCTGAAGGATCATGTGACACTGAAGACTGGAGTAATGATGCTGAAAATTCAGCTTTGTCATAACAGGAATAAATGACATTTTTACAATTCATATTGAAAAGTTATTTAATTGTAATAAAATTTGACTGTATTTTTGATTAAATTAATGCAGCATCTCTTTCAGAGACTTCTTTCAAAAACATTAAATTCTTACCCCCAAACCTTTGAACAGTATAGGTCACTTGCAGATAATCATAATTTATTTCTGAATTAACTTAAGTTTTTATTTATTTACTATTTATAGCTAAACAATTACTCTCCCTGTATTTGTGACCAACACAGCTTTAGGTAAAAAATTCTATTCAGGAAGTCTTAATTTGCTGGTAGCAAACTAAATAGACTACAAATGGATTAGTTTCTGACTCTCTCAAAACCTAATGTAAATGAATGTAAATACTCACCTCTTAAAAGGTATTTTCTTCTAAATCTTTGCACTGGCCACCAATATGACACAATATTTGCAGTAAGAGGATGACGGTAATTCTGACATCTATTACCAGTTCTTTTGGATTTTTGAGACCCCTAATCTTAAGTAAGTGTAAAAGCGGTAGTAGCCAGCTATGTGTCGTTTCTTTATTTGTTTTGAGATTTTGATGTGGACGTGGTCTCTTGCTTCTGAGGGAAGGGACCTTAAATTTATTAAAAATATATTACAAAGCAACGGATCATATGAGTCATAATGCTGGCGCGTTTCAGTCCGATTATATTTTGCACAACCAGTGCAAACCAGTGCAAAGGTTTTTGAGTTATTAAACACTTTAATTTTAGAGCTGAATGACTGGTTTCTATATAACAGATTTTTTATTTATCTGATTAATATGATTACTGATGTTTCATTTTGACATCAGTCTTGAAATGGAAAGCATCTTTTGTGCAACATCATCTAGACGTTACAGAAGTGCTGAATTAAAAAAGGGAGTAACAGTGAAAAGATTATCATGCCTGCTAGAAATGTGTTTTTCGGATAAACTTTCTCAGCCAAACCTCATTCTCATCACATAATCCTTTTGTATTTGGTTGTCAAACTACTGTTCATTTACAGATCTGAAAAGTTATGGTTTACAACTATCTTGTTGTCTTTTAGCAGCCAGGTGGGGGCAGTGTGTGTTGGATAGAATGAAGAGTCTAAAAAATGAAGCCAGTTTAGAATGAACTATTGTTACAATTACAGCTAAATGAAAGACAGGCATGAAAGAGATACAGAAAAATGTAAATGGATTATATTTTCTGACCCTCTCAAAATCTAATGGGGTTTTTGATATAAGAATTTATAAATCCAGCTCCTTTTGCTAAAGCGAGTCAATGCCTCTCAGGTAAATGTTTAATTGTAATTCTCCCAGGATCTGACAGAAGTGTATTTAAAGGGACACCTTACACATTTACTCCCCCTTTTGTCATCCCATACTTATGACTTTCTTTTTTGAGTGCCAGTGTTTTTTTGGGGAGTCCGATGAAAGTCGATGATAACCAAAGCTGTTTGGTTGCCAACATTCTTCAAAATGTGTTCTTCAAAATCTTTTATGTTTTGCAGTGAGTTCATACATGCCGGTTTGGAATAATTTGAGCCAAGCTCTCATCATTCTGAGATCAGATGGGGCTGGAATAAACTACACAACGTTTTAAAGTCCCCCTGTGGTGAATAACAAGTTTTTAATGTTGTTTATATGTCGATGTGAAGTTTAGACTGAAATTATAGACAGACATTTTCAATGCAAGTCTACAGGATTATTATACAACATAATTATAGCAGTGGATTGCAGAAAATAAGTGATGGAAATGATGACTTACCACAAGAGGGGTTTATACTGCACAACTGTATTTTTTCCCTCTCTTAGAGGGCTTACAAACACTTTCATATAAAGTGAAATCTGCCCTCTTATTTTTTTCAATGTTATATGTGCACGTATACGTCTGAAAGGGAGACTTGTCGGCTTAGTCAAACAAAACAGCTCAGCCTGCCAATAGCAGACATCGACTGTGCTATTACCTCAGTCCACTTTTGTATCTCTTCTCTCATGTTCTCTTAACAGTTCTCACTCTTTTTCAATTGCGTGTGGTTGTGTGTCTATCTATCTTTCTCTGTTATTCTCACTCAGTTACTGGAGGGCACTGATGTGTAAAGCAATGTTGCTGTTTTCATTTAGACCGAATAAAAGCTTTTGGCCATGTGTAGAGCTTTGATTTGTGTAGGAATTTCTCTCCTGGCCAGTGTGCTTTTTTTTCTTTCTTCTCTGAATGTGTTTGCTTTGCTGTGTTTTTATATTAACCTTTAGCACGTACTGTTGTCCTCTTCTCAAAATGGCCTGCGCATCTCTTCCTGTCTGTAGTCAATTCTTTCTATTCTTCTCCTCCAGGATCCAGACATCCTTTTCTTCAGAGGTTTCTTCTAGATATTGCACAAGCCTTCTCCTTTCCACCTTTCTCCTTACTTCTGTCCTCCTCCATTTCAGTTCGTTTGTGTATGTCTCTAAGGTTTATGCTTTTTAGAGATGAAGATGTCTAGGAGGAGCATCCTTTTGGTTAGCACTTAAAGTTTTGCATCTCAGTGTTGGTTATTTTACGATTTTGCTCAATTTTGACTCCGTTAGTCTCATGTAACACATGTATATTTATAAATGTGACCTAAACTTGACAGCATCTTTCAGTAAGATATATAATACCGCTTAGAAGTTTTGGGTCGGTAAGATTTTTAAACGTTTTGGAAAGTAATCTCTTGTTTTCAACAAGGCTGTATTTATTTGATAAAAATACAGTAAAAACAGTATTGTTATAATTTAAAATAACTGTCTATTTTAATATATTTTAAAATATAAATTATTCCTGTGATGGTAAAGCTGAATTTTCAGCATCATTACTCCAGTCTTTGAGTCATACTGTCATATGATCCTTTAGAAATCATTCTAATATGATGATTTGGTGCTCAAAAAAACTTAAATTTATTTATTATTATCAATGTTGAAAGCAGTTGTGCTGCTTAACATTTTTGTGGAAACCATGATATATTTCTGATGAACTGAAAGTTCAAAAGAACATCATTTATTTAAAGTGGAAATCCTTTTTTAATTTATTGTAAAATACATTTTAGTAATTTTAGTAGTCTTTACTGTCAGTTTTGAGCAGTTTAATGCATTTAATGCATTCTTGCTAAATAAAAGTTAATATATTTTATATATATATATATATATCATTATAATTATTATTATTATTATATTATTTTTATTTATTTTTTAACCCAAACTTTTGAATGGTACACTCTTTAAAATAAAGGTTCCAAAAGGGCTTTTTCGCAGCGATGCCATAGAATAACTATTTTTGGTTCCCCCAAAAAACTTTCAGTGAACAGTTCTTAAAATAATATATATTTTTTTTATAGTGTGAAGAAGATTTTAAACTTCTAAAGAACCTTTTGCCCAATGGAAAGGTTCCATCGATGTTAAAAGTTCTTCAACCGTAAATGCCAATAAACCTTTATTTTTAAGAGTGTATGTATATCATTCTTCCATATATCATGTATATCATTCAAGTGAATATGATAAATCTTCAAGCTTTACAAATTCCAAAGGCATTATTCCGCCTCTTTATAATTACTTCCCCTCTGGTGTGGAACAGCCCTCTAATTCCATCTAACATGCAATAAAAGTTCATAATTCAGGGAACAATGATGCGTAGACCATGGAACAAGGTTGACAGGCAGAGCACAGCAGAGTTTGATGGGAGGCGGTTGGTGTGATGCTGCTTTCTGTTGTTGTAATGACAGCACACTGCACCGTAGTTAACCATCAGAGAATAGACGTGGTGCTTCTGAAGGGACCAGTCCATAGAGAAACTCCGAGAGAGCTTTTCATTGGTGCTGATGGTACTGATTACCTCAGAGGGATTCAGTTATTTTACAACGAACTAGATTGGCCTCAGACAGATCCAGCTGTGTGATTTCATCTCTCAGCTAGAGCAGTGGATGGCTGTCTTGTTGATTCAGGGTTTTTCTTCTTTTCTAACTGTTCCAGTTCACACTGTTCTATTTTTCTCATGTAAGTCATATTGAGATTTAAAAGGCACTTATTTTTGAGACACGAGACAATTTGACTTGACATTAGATTATTAGGACGTTATACGTCTCACAAATTTTAAAGAAAGTGTTTGGGATTTTTAAATAATTTCCTTTGTTTTAAATAAATGTTTTTTTTTATAAGTATTTGACACTTTATTTCTGAAGGTCTTGATTCATTTGAGTGAAAGAGCAATCACATTTTGTGAGAAAATAGAAGCATGAGATTGCAAGTGAATACTTGATGTTTAATAAAATGTCAAAATTTCTTTCAGTTTGTAGTGTCAGTTTTTTGTTTTGCCTCATGTCTCAAGAATCATGAAGATGAGCATGTTTTCTTTGTTTTAGGTTGTCAGAGCTGATAAGATTAATGGTGATGCATATATAATAAAATGACTGAATAAAGAATAAAACACAATATTATTTATTATGACAGAATCATCCTGATTATATTGGCTTACACCATACAAATGTTGTTTTATGAGTCATATTAGGTAGCAAAAGATACTTAAGGTAACACCTGTGCATATTTTCTGTTTTTTACAGCACACACACACACAGGACGTAGTTCTCAGTAAAGGTCACTGTGCTGTGTTACTGACACCCTTAGGTGTTAAGTTCTCTCATCGTGGCATTTTATGTCAGACACACACATAGACACATGTATCAGCTCACAGTTGCAGATCGGTGTGACGTCTGATGCTTGATGGCTGTAAGAAAGTGTCTCGCAAAGAGGAAAGACAGAATATGAGAGAGGGGGAAACCTGTCAACACTGCGTGGTATTATTAAATGAACTTTTATAGATTTAAATGTGAATCATAATGCCTGTTGAATCATACATACGGCTGGATTTTTTTGTGAGACTGCCTCTCTCTCCTTCTCTCTGGGTTTTTTTTTTGTTTTTTTTTTTTTTTTTTTGAACAGGTGCCACTTTGACCAGTGACAATAGTGCTTTAAGTTTGTCTTTCATTTGCACAGTGGGATGTCTTCTGCTTCTGTGTGCCATTTGGAAGAAGGGAATGAACAGAGGGCAGGAAAAAAAGAGAGGGAAATGTTATTTGGCACATCGCCCTTGTTGATTTGGCGTTATACAAGAGAGAGTAAGGGCTTGTTGGTAAATATGTAAATGGTGCACTGTGAAGACATCCTGCCTGGCACGATTCTTGAGCCAGCGGAGACACAAAGACGTAATTCAGAAAATAATTCCGCAAGGAAGTAAAAATAAGAAGAGAAGGCAACAATTACAGTTTAGTGTTGCTGTATGGACTTGCAGAAATATTTTTCATACCATAAGCTGGCAAAAGGTTCATCTATAACTTGTTTTTTTGGTTAATGGTTAATTCTCTTATTATGCATATGAAATAAACCCTGCTAGATTTCTCGCTTTTAAAGAAGCTATTTTATTAGTCAATTGAATTAGTCATTTAGCTGAGGCTTTTTCCAAAAGCTCTTAGCAACTAACAGAAGTGAAAGTTTGACTTAAGCAAATACTGTTTAATTATAATGATTAAAAATCCTGTTATGTTTTGAGTTCAAGATATTATTTGTAATATCATTTGGATTTCTGACTACCTTTCTGCTCTGTGCAATAGACGTAATCACTGAAAAGGAGAACTTGTTAGGAAAGAGAGCTTAAAGTGTTCGTGTGATCTAACATACTGTATATGTTTTGTCATGGGACCATATTTAGAAAGAGTCATCTTATTTTGCCTCATGTGACTGACAGATTCACAAGAAGATGAGTAAGATATGTACAATGATTATAATTTCTGAAACTTTTTTTTTCCCATGCCAGAGTAAGTTTTATAGCATATCAAATTAGTTTTATGTTAAAGCAAATTTGAAAATGTCTAAAAATGTCATAAATGTTGGTCAATTGTAAAAGTAATTTAGCCTAAGAATAAACTATTGAAGCATTTCCCCAAAATGTTGGCAAACTGTTCAGCCAACCCTAGTGAAAAAACTAAATCTATACCAAAATGTCTTTAAAATACATTTATTTCCTACTAAGTATACTACAAATCCATTAACATGTTTACTGACATTGCTTGAGATTTACTGATATAAATATTATAATTAAACTTTATTTGGAGTGCTTCTTTATTGCACAATGCATATTTCTTAATAAGCCTAAAAGGTGTTTTTTTGAGGATAGATAGTATGATCTCTGTATAATATCAGTGTACCTAAAGAATACTTGCAATAGTTCCACTTTAGCACAATCAAATATACTTAATTATATCTTTAGTTGAACTCCAGCACTAAAGTTCATTAAGTAAAAAAAAATTGTTTAAGACTTTTAGTATACTAAAAGTACAATTGCAGGGTATTTATATTAAGTATTTAAATATGTAAATGTATTTGTATATTTTAGCATAAAATAAATTTATTTTTAATTCATTTTAGTATTTATTTTCACTTGGGAATGTTTCAATAATGATAAAACTCCTAATACAATAATGTTACACACTATTTTAAAATATTGAAAATATTTTGAGAATTCACTACCTTAAAATATTGTGAATATTAACCCTTTTCCCAGATGGCTTATAAATATGTGAATAACACTGGTCTATATTTTTTGTTTTGTTTTAGAAGTCATGTATGACAGGGGTTCAAAACTCAGTTCCTGGAGGGCCACAGACCTGCAGTGTAGAGTTTAGCTTCAACCCAAAGTAAAGACACCTGATCCAGCTTGAAAACTACAGGTGTGTGTGTGTGTGTGTGTCGGAGCAGGGTTGAAACTAAACTCTGTAGGGCCCTGGCTCTCCTTGCACTTGAGTTTTGCACCCCTGCTATATGATTTCTAGAGCTGATTTAGGGCAATTTGTTCAGCAGAGTGATCGTTAAGATTGCATTCATGCACCATGACAACATGATGCAATTCATATCATGTATGACATAATACCAGCTTGCATCAATCATTGTTTTGCCTAAAAAGTACTGTCCAAACCCATTAATTGATCCAGTCAAAGATGTATTTTAGTCATTTCTGGTTTATAACTCACTTATTTCAGAAGTATTTTGGCTGTAGACCATTGGGGTAAAATATGACTCATGAATTACATTATAGTAAATGCTTTTCTCTTTTATGTGGATAGTTTTGTTTGCAATGTAAACCATGCAGTCATTTTGGATTTGACAGCTTGTGGGGCATCACTTGACCACTTTTTTTGAGGAGTCATAGCTTACCCCACTACCCCCTATATGTCAGTAAAGTCTTATTCCAAATTAAAGTAATCTTCATTCAGGGCAGAATGGAGTTCATGTGCAGCGTACACAGCCGGTCACGTGCAAGAATGAACCAGGAAAGCTTACTGCTTTTCTTTTTACTCGTCCTTTTTGTTTTTAGTGGACGTGAAGGACATACTGTATATTAATTAAAAACCTGACACGGTTTGCCGTATACATTTCATATTATTGTTAATATATACCTTTTAGTACTGGAGGTGTCTTTTGAAGCTGTCTCTCAAAGCAGTTTTGATGTAATTAGCAGGCAAATACTATAAAATTTGAATTCAATAGAACAGGGCAATTACTACGGGTTGTGACTTTAACAGATCTTCACAGCGCAAAGAAGAGGGGCTGAACCTTCACCTTCAATTCAGCAACTTAAAATTTTTAAAAAATGTTCTCATATAGTCAAATGTTATTTAATTCGCTTGCTGGGAATAATTCACAACAGTGCTTCTGCTTTTCACTTTGGAATGTTGATGAGGCCGGATTATTGAAAAAAAACTCACCTCACATCCTTGTTTAAAAAGAATGTTTTACATTTTTGGTATTCATTAAAAAGCAGGTTCATTATTCACTAAGAAGAATACCTATATTTTAGTCAGGTGCATTACAAAATCAATTCCTTTTACAAGCTTGTAAGTCTGATTAAAAAATCAAGTTTCTTAAAAATGTGTTGAACACTTTGGTATAAGTCTGACCTTTTAAACCTTTTTATGTGGAAAAAACTTTACAAAGTTTAAACTTTAACAGAAATACCAAAATTGGGAAAGCAGAAGTAAAGTTCAGAATGTAAGTGTTAAATGTTAAATGTTTATCTGTTTGTATTTTCCATCCAGTACAGTCATTAAAAGCACCATATAAATCTATAAACATGCATTTTAAATGGTTTAAAGAACCTTAGAAACACGCTCTAAATGGACAGCACGACCCTACTGAAACATTTTAATAAGTGACAAAGACTTCAGACTTCTTGTTTCTTGTCAGGCTCCATTTAGGGTTCCGTGCGTGGCCGGTTCGAGTGGCCCGCTATTGTCCCACAGAAGTCCGGAGGGAGGAAGCGCTTCTTTGGGTGGTCTGACAGACCCCCGCGGCCCACAATGGAGCGGGGCCCAATTATGATGAGGACGTTTTTCTACTTGAAGGTTGTTGATTTACGGCTTCCAGTTCAACCGCCTGCAATTACCAGTGAAGCAGCCATGCACATTCAAAGCACTTTCCGTATTTAAAGTATGAAGAGTGAAAGCCCAATTTGTTGTCAAGGTAAGAAATCATGTTTTAGACATACATTTTGTTGCGTAGTAATTTTATTTGTCTGTTAAATATATTAGAGTAATATTATATGTTGGCCTCTGTAGGTTGTGATTTCAGTTGTGAAAACGTTTCTTTGGTGAACATCTTTATTTCAGCAGATTAGTCAGGCCTGACATGCTTAACCATCGAATCAAGTACTAGTGGCAAACAGATAGAAGTATGTGTCAAAATGATTATGAATGGTCTTGATGGCGATCTACCTCAATGTACACCATCAATGTAGCCGCTTCTCTACGTCTCTTTGACGATTATTCAAATTGTTATGTTTTTTATTTATGAATAAATGTTATTAAAATTATTATTATGATTAGCTGCTGCTACTTATAGGTTAAAAAAAAATTACGCCGCTCATTGTTTTTTCTATCAGTTTGTTCATTTAACTTTATTTGTGATTTTTTGTTGTCAACAACTTTATTTATAATCTGTTTGAAAAAATGAAGGTTCTGAGCAGCTTTGTTTTAGAAAATGTAGAAAATGGGCCTCAGCAAAAAGACAAGTATGAAAACAATCTTCTATATTTACTTGCTTTACGGCAGTATTATTTAATAAAAAACTAGATTATATTTGACCAAATGATGTATCCAACTTATAAAGCAACAAGAGTTCATAGGTAAATACCATTTCTGCCAAATAGTTCTTTAAATGCGCAAGAAGGATATAATAGGCTATGCAAATCCAAATTTTATACATCCCAAAATAGAACCCGCAAGTCAACTTATCAGAATCATACCCTTAAGTTTTACCCTGAAGTTAGGCTACTCTGATGTATTTTTCCATATAGCTTGAGGCAGATGTGATGAATTTTACCCTGTGGTTTGGATTACACTAATGTATTTTATCATGAAGTTTAGGGTTGTGACACTGTCAGATGTTGTTGGCACTGAAGAAGCAAGCTCGAAGGTTCAGATCTAATCTCTTTAATTAAGCCGTCTTGGTTGTAAAGCCATGAGCTCTGAAACAACATAAACATGATGGGAATGTAGACTCCTGTAATAGGGTATTAAATCTCGAAATACCAAAATAACAGCAATGACAAAGTCTCCATTCACCTCACACAATCTTCCCATTTTTGACCCTTAAATTGTTAAATCATCTTATCACCAACGCAGAGCCATAACATAAAGAATGATTCTCCAATTGGAGTGTTTAGATGCCTCAAAAATATTAGAAATATCTGTAGTAAATATTTGTTATTGATCCAAAACAGATGGAATTTTGATGTACTGGATAAAAAACATCCAACAACCATGCTCTGGTGTCTTCACGGCCTTTTTTAACTGCGTACTGTCATTTATAGATCTGCTTCTACACTGAGTGGCCTTCACCTCAGAAACATTCCTTTCATTGCCATTCCCCGGTACGTATCAGCATAGGTCACTGTTGAAAATGACAGCAAATCTAAAATGAAACCGTATTCTGGTGCACACGATCAAGGTTAGCAGCCGCAGCAAAGAGCGTGAATATAAGTCAGAAAGGTTAGCAGAAACAGAAAGTCTGCCATTCTTCTCAGGCAGTTTCCTTGTTTCTAAGAGTCCAAATTGACTTTTTTTTTTCTTTGATAAATCATGTTTCTGCTACAGGCCACTGACTTTCCAATGCATAGACGTCGACCCTGTAAAGGGATGAATCATATACGATCTCTCTACGTTATTTATACTCTGTCCTTTCACCAGAACGAAAAGGGACACGCATCCTCAAGAGACTCGTTGAGAGAGCTGTTGTATTTTTTTATACGACGTGAATTGAAATCATATAGCCAATTGAAAATAATCCACGCTATTTGTTCCATCTTCTTTGGTCTGTGAAACTAAAAGCAGATGACACTCTTGAAGTCTCTGTTTATGTGCATGCAATCATATCTCCGTTGATTTCAGAAAATTCAAACACACTCTGCTAATTTGCGCTGATTTGTAGCATCTGATCTTGAAGTGTTTTTTTTTTTGTTGCTTTAATTTGAAAAAGTACAACACACATACTCACATAGGCCTACTTTTAGCCGAAATGGGCACTCTCCATAGGGAAAAGGATTTTTATACTGTACAACTCTATCCTCTTTCTCTAAACCTATCCATCACAGAAAACATTTGGCATTAAAAGTAAAAAAATAACAAACCTTAAGTATGTTTTCAAGCCATTTGGTTTATGAGGACACAGGAACCATGTTTACGTTGTAATACCCATGTCATTTTAGACATGTATCCTCATAAACCATATATACAAGAACACACACATACACGTAAGGAATCGTCCTCGTCTGTTCTGCAGTATTTGCCTTCACCTCTGTACGGAGGGCAGGTGGGGGAGTAAAGTGAAAGAGTCTGTGAGCCTTAACAAGCTCCAAATAGAAAAAGAACATCATTTTCATTACGCTGCCAGACAAAGGCAGAGGCCCCTGTGTTTTTGGGGAGGTCTGCTGTGTGTATGTGTGTGTTTCCTTGGGATATGCCTCTTAAGCGAGAGCGTGCGTATGATTGTGAGAGACTCTGTGTGTGTGTGTGTGTGTGTGTGTGTGTGTGTGTGTGTGTGTGTGTGTGTGTGTGAGAGTGTTTTTCAGGGACTGTCCTCTTTCCTGGCTGCTTTGTCTCTATTGGTATTGTGTGCTGCTCAGAGAAAAGACTTCCTGGTCAATAGGGAGTAGAGTACCATGAACTCGACAGCTCCCAAAACACTCCACACACACACCCACCCACACACACACACACACACACACACACACACACACACACACACACACACACACACACACACCCTTCTCAGCAGGCCAGAGAGCAGATAGAGAGAGACGACAGGATGGTGCATTTGTGAGGACTTGTTGCTAGGTGACTGACAGACAAATGCTCAAGTCAGGGCCTGTTTTTTTAAAGCTAAAGTCTATCTTTCTGAAATGTTTGACTGACTTGAATAGATTCACAGGAATACATATAGGCTAGAAGCACGTCCTGATTTTGCAGAGTTAGACGCTCCTGTGTTAACATGTTTTGTTGATCCTGGAACAACTCCTAGAATTTTTTATCATAACCATATCCCTATGGAAGTCAATAGCTACCATCAACTTTCTGGTTACCAACATTCTTTAAAATGACTTATTTTGTGTTCAACAGAAGAAAGAAACTCATACAGGTTTGGAACAACTTGAGGGTGAGAAAATGACAGATTTTTCATTTTTGGGTGAACTATCCCTTTAAGTGATTGCTGAAATTTAAAAATAACCCTATAACAGATGGCCTTGTCTTTTTAGCTGATTGGCTAAAGGGATTAACTTGTATTTCTTTACGAGGATAAATAGTCTTGGACAAATTCACTATACTAAAGACCACCCCTCTCTTTAACAAAAGAGATACTGAGAGTGAGACAGAGAAAAGATAGAACTAGTATGTTCTCTTGCTGCAGGGCTTAAGGCTTGATCTCAGGTTTATGAGTCACTCTCTGCATGAGTATCACAGCACAACTCTCAGAGGACAGACAGCAGACGATCAGAAGACCTAGTGTAGCCACACACCACATTTACTCACTACTGTGTGTGTGTGTGTGTGTGTGTGTGTGTGTGTGTGCCTGCTGGGAGTCAAAGTGAGATGAGCCTCTGCTGTCACTAGCTGTCAGAATCACTGAATCAGACGCCACACACACACACACACACACACACACACACGTGGAAATAGTTTCTTTAGAGATATGATCCGTTCTCAATGTCTCTTCTCCTTTAGCTCAATAACACACAACTTGGACACATACCTGTCACCAATGACCAGTGAATGATCTGCCTTAAATCTGTAACGCTCTCCAACACACAAACATGCAGTTTCCTGATCTTTGTCATGAAAATCAAAAGTGTCAGTTTGGCATTTGACATACGCCCCAAGTAGAGAGATCACGCCTGGCCGTAAACATCCTACTGACACACACACACACACACACACACACACACACTCATGGCTGACCTTGTCATCCTCACACATGCACACATTGCTGCTGTCTGTCTGTAAGCTGTGTAGCTGAGTTCATTCAACAGCTGAAAAGTCTGTTCATCCACTATCAAAAGAGGCAGAGATTATTTATTTCTCTGAAAAGCACAACAGCATCAGACATCCATATGTCTGACTTTTATTTTTCCCTGTTTAATAAAAATCCTTTATTTTGGAGATTATAGGGAAATTACTTGTCTGCATGCTTCTGGATAGTCTTCCATCTTAGAAAATATCTGTTTTGCTCAATGTGTGAATGCTTTCCATGTCAAAAGGTGAACAATATTATATGTTTTATTCAGCCGTTTTATTTTTTGTGCATTTAGGGGAGGGTCTATCCAAAATACAGTGAAGAAAATAAGTATTTGAACACCCTGCTATTTTCCAAGTTCTCCCACTTAGAAATCATGGAGGGGTCTGAAATTGTCATCGTAGGTGCATGTCCACTGTGAGAGACATAATCTAAAAAAAAAAATCCAGAAATCACAATGTATGATTTTTTAACTATTTATTTGTAAGATACAGCTGCAAATAAGTATTTGAACACCTGAGAAAATCAATGTTAATATTTGGTACAGTAGCCTTTGTTTGCAATTACAGAGGTCAAATGTTTCCTGTAGTTTTTCACCAGGTTTGCACACACTGCAGGAGGGATTTTGGCCCACTCCTCCACACAGATCTTCTCTAGATCAGTCAGGTTTCTGGGCTGTCGCTGAGAAACACAGAGTTTGAGCTCCCTCCAAAGATTCTCTATTGGGTTTAGGTCTGGAGACTGGCTAGGCCACGCCAGAACCTTGATATGCTTCTTACAGAGCCACTCCTTGGTTATCCTGGCTGTGTGCTTCGGGTCATTGTCATGTTGGAAGACCCAGCCTCGACCCATCTTCAATGCTCTTAACTGAGGGAAGGAGGTTATTCCCCAAAATCTCGCAATACATGGCCCCGGTCATCCTCTCCTTAATACAGTGCAGTCGCCCTGTCCCATGTGCAGAAAAACACCCCCAAAGCATGATGCTACCACCCCCATGCTTCACAGTAGGGATGGTGTTCTTGGGATGGTACTCATCATTCTTCTTCCTCAAAACACGGTTAGTGGAATTATGACCAAAAAGTTCTATTTTGGTCTCATCTGACCACATGACTTTCTCCCATGACTCCTCTGGATCATCCAAATGGTCATTCGCAAACTTAAGACGGGCCTTGACATGTGCTAGTTTAAGCAGGGGAACCTTCTGTGCCATGCATGATTTCAAACCATGACGTATTGTGACCATCAAACCATGACCAACCATATTGTATTACCAACAGTAACCTTGGAAACGGTGGTCCCAGCTCTTTTCAGGTCATTGACCAGCTCCTCCCGTGTAGTTCTGGGCTGATTTCTCACCTTTCTTAGGATCATTGAGATCCCACAAGGTGAGATCTTGCATGGAGCCCCAGTCCGAGGGAGATTGACAGTCATGTTTAGCTTCTTCCATTTTCTAATGATTGCTCCAACAGTGGCCGTTTTTTCACCAAGCTGCTTGGCAGTTTCCCCGTAGCCCTTTCCAGCCTTGTGGAGGTGTACAATTTTGTCTCTAGTGTCTTTGGACAGCTCTTTGGTCTTGGCCATGTTAGTAGTTGGATTCTTACTGATTGTATGGGGTGGACAGGGGTCTTTATGCAGCTAACGACCTCAAACAGGTGCATCTAATTTAGGATAATAAATGGAGGTGGAGGTGGACATTTTAAAGGCAGGCTAACAGGTCTTTGATGGTCAGAATTCTAGCTGATAGACAGGTGTTCAAATACTTATTTGCAGCTGTATCTTACAAATAAATAGTTAAAAAAAGCATACATTGTGATTTCCTGATGTTTTTTTTTAGATTATGTCTCTCACAGTGGACATGCACCTACGATGACAATTTCAGACCCCTCCATGATTTCTAAGTGGGAGAACTTGCAAAATAGCAGGGTGTTCAAATACTTATTTTCTTCACTGTAGATGGAAGCTCATTTCTCTCTTCGGTAAAGACAAATAATAAAAAAGGTAATCGCTTTTCTCTTTTCTCAAATGATTATTATTATGCTATTGTGGCTTTATTTCTCGGTTTAAACTAAACTTACACTTAAACTTTTTTTACTTTGGAAATGGGCTTTCACAAAAACAGACCACAATAATAGGCAGGTAGGGAGAAAAAAATGCACTGTAAAAATTATTGTAATTTTAACTGTAAAATAGACCAGTAAAAACCTGGTAATTGGTTAACAGTACATTCCTGTACTATATACAGAGAAAATGTTCATGTAATTTTACAGTAAAATAAGTAAAAAGAACAAATCAACTTATAATTTACAGTGAAAAGTCATAAACGGACATTCCCAAAATTCCCTGACACTTTACATTTGATGGATTTTAATTGAATTAATTGTTTTTTTTATCAGTTATGTACATTAGGGTTTTATGTTACATCTTATGTTGTTAAATGAATGTTTATCGCATTATTTTAGTGTTATTTTTATTTGTTACCATGATGGTGTTTTGTATTTGTGTGAATGACACTTTGCTCCCTTCTTTGAATATGATTTACCTCAGCCTGTGGAAAAGCTGCTTGTGATGAATTTAGATTTACCATGTGGCTTTAACACCAGTGTTATTGTGGTTCTGTCAGTATATGCTGTTGTATTTACCTGGTCATTTTTGTTGTTGGGGTAAATTAGTTTTAAACTGTCAAATTTACAGGCTCTGTAATTATATTAACATTTTTACTGAATTATTCTGGCATTTTTTTCTGTGAAAACGACAGATTTTTTATAGTATATATTAAAATGTTGTGGAAGTCTCTGTGAACAGAAGACATGAAGAAGCCTGAAATATTAAAAGTGCTTTCTAGTTTTGTGTCATATGCATCAGATGGTCTTTAAATGCTAAAGAGATGTGAGCTGAAGAGTTTAGTTCTATTTTAATCTCCTGCCCCTTCAGGAGGTTTCCTCTTCAATTTTGAGAAAAAAAGTGACTTTGCATCAATTCAAGTTCTTTGCATTAATCAGTCGGTTTTCAGTGGGGGAAAACTGAGAGAAACAGTCAGTTGCAGTTACCCTTGTTCTTCAGATTTGAATCCCGTTTAGTAAGAATCCTTTTTTGCTGGATTTCCTGCGCAGCAAAAGACCGATTTCACTTGTTATTTGACGATGTGAGAGATAACTGACTGGAGGATGGCAGAGGATTTGGTGCGCTACAGATTTTGTCATTGACAAATATCTTGTAAAATGTGTGGTCAGTACCTCCGCTCCCCATACTCAGAGTAGGCTATGCGTGATTGCACATTCGAAAGTGAAAGTGAAAAGAGAACGTCTTTCACCGCATATTGACACTCAGAAAAAAAAGGTACAAAAGGTGTCACTGGGGCGCTAGTAGCTACCATAGACTGTAAAAAATGCTAGCTACCTTGTTCACAGCAGCACCATATTTGATTATTAACAGGAATGAAAGAATGAAAGCGAGGCTGTGAGGGATCGACATGCATCTCTTCAGTGGGTTGTACTGTCATCTGTTTTTGGATTGTTCTGCTGATGAAACACAGCAAAAATATCATTCCATGAAATTTCAACAACATTCCGAAAACATGAGCTGTAAAATTGTAAGTGATCTGGAAGCAGCGGATGTCTTTGAAAACACGGCAAGTCTATCCCTCACAGCCTTGCTTTCATACTCTTTCAAAAGGTTCATATTGGTACCAAAAGTGTACATTTTATAGGCTACCTATGGTACAAATTTGAATCTTTTTAAAGGGTACCGTCCCAGTGACTGCTTTTATACTTTTTTTTCAGAGAGCGTAGCATCTCCCTGATGCTTTATAGGCCTATATACACAGAGTAATGATTGATATAAGCTTCATATCAGACTGAACAGACTCAGCAGACTATCTGAAGTTGATCAGGATTACAGTAAAACAGTTTGTTTTTGTAGGGTTCTTCAACAAAGGTATATAAAGATGACATCAAAATGACATCTTCCTTCTGTCATCACAGACATCAGTTTTAAATGATGCTCTGTTGATGCTCAATTAGCTGTTTCTTTGTCATTTTTTTTTCCAGATTTTATGGCAATGTGTGGTGTGATTTTAAGCAAATTCATCATAAATGTATTGTTGGGAGATAATTAGCTTGTCTAAAATAATTAACTTCATCAAATCACTAAATTTAGTCCATTGTGATTGAAGAGGAAAAACGCAAAATATATGAGGACCACATAACTGACCAAGTTGTACAAGCGTTGTGACTGAGCAGTGGTTTTCAGATCAGGGGTAAGTGGTGTGTCTAGTTGCTAGGTAACAGTTAATGTAGACCAAAAATGTCTGTCTCATTTGTGTCTTTGATGGACTAGATATTACATTGTAGGGTTTAAAGGGTTGTTGTTTTGTTGCTGTTTAATTTATGTCATGCAAATCCAAATGCTAATAGGGGCATTCCAGCATTAGTTAGTAACATTAGCAATTGGTGTGTGCTATTTGTGACACTTTGTTAGGACTCGGACTACACATGGAGGTGTAGATTTCATGTCTTCATTTTGGGTGTGTGTTTGTTTGAGAAAAAGAAAATAAATGAGAGCAGAAAAAGAGTTAAAGATTTACTTTTGCAATGTCACCCGACTCAACGTATTTGATAGCATAACTGTGAAAAGTGATATGACAAGCTGAACGATAAAGAAATAACCCGAGTGTCTGATGGATCCTGTTGTGTTGGGAAATAGATGTCGCTTATCCCTGTCCTGCTGCTGGATAACAGGGAGAGAGGGAGCAGGATAAGCCAGAAGAGTCATAGGATAAGAGGTCTTCTCTGTTACCACAAATCCCAGATTACATCCAAACGGGACAATGCCATGGCTGGACACCGATCTGTCATGAAGACACGCCCACACACACTCACAGAGGTCTGGAACTCATCTGGTTTGTCTATGTACTAAAGCAAGCAAAGACTTTATTTAATTGAATTTCTCAGTCGTTTGCTGTTATCTGGGCCAGTGGAGTATTAGCAATCCACTTCAGCTCTGCCCGACATGATATCTTAATTAGAACGTAAATCCCTGGTCTATAGGAGTCATCCAGCGTTCAGCATCAACCAGCTGAGAGGACAACAAAGCGGATGGCATCTCTCAAATGTGTGTGTGCACTCTGGCTAAAGGAAACCGCTGGGTTGACACAAGGAACATGCTCAAAAAGCCCTCTGGTATACAGTTTGGGGTTGGAAAGATTTTTTTCAAAGTTTTTAAAGAATTCTCTAATGCTCAGGTTGTATTACAGTAAAAATAACAGTACTATTGTGAATAATTACAACTTAAAATAACTGTTTTCTATTTGATAATATCTTTGTGATGACAAAGCTGAATTTTCAGCATCATTACTCCAGTCTTCAGTGTCACATGATCCTTCCGAAATCATTCTATGATGCTGATTTGATGCTCAAGAAATATTTTTTATTGTGATTCAATGTTGAAAATGGTTATGCTGCTCAATATTTTTGTGGAAACCATGATAAATTATTTTCAGGATTGATGAATAGTAAATCGCACTAACCCCAAACACTTGAATGGGCTCAAACGGCCTTTGCCTGTTTCAGGTACAGATATAAAATGCAATAATTTTTGCCATTGGTTCAATTTAAAAATTATATCCATGTCACATACAATGATGCACTCTGTGTAATGGCATAACAAATTGTGGTTGCACTTATTAATTAAGCCACTGTATATTAAAAGATAGCAACATTTGTGGTTTCACAGACTGCCGCACTAGCCTGTTGCATATTCAGGTAAATTCATTATATATATATATATATATATACAGTATATATATATATATATATATATATATACAGTATATATATATATATATATATATATATATTGTTAAAGGTTTTCTTTTGTGATGGGGTTACAGGAGGAACGGTTCACAGTCTTTAGAGTTCTTGCAGGAAAATTTTGCGTTCAGTGTTGTACTTTCCTCTGAGAACTGCCCTAAAGGATAACTAGAGGTTCTTCAAAAGGTCCAGCAATGGCGAAGTGCCTCATGTTTTTTCCTTACATTTTCACTGTGATGGTTATACATGCATGTACACTTTCTGCCTCTCATCTGTCACTCTAGTATGGACATAGCCTACTGTAAGCCTTTTGACTTAGAACTAATGCAATGGCATTCAACAACTTTACTTTTGGATGGTGTGAAGAAAAAATAACACAGACAGGTATTGTTTATGTGTATATTGTTTATGTTATATGTTGTATATTGTAGCCTATATTCCTGTTTTTAAATATCGCTGTATCTAGAACATGGTGTTAGCAACTCCAAGTTCATGGGTTTGATCCTCAGGGAACAAAACCTATGATAATGATGATACAAATATGTTAAATGCACCTTGAAAGTTGCATTGGATTAAAGCATCTGCTAAATGTAATTTTTTATAGGGACATTCAAAAATGTCTTTATTAATGTGGAGGTTAAGTATTGAAATACTTCATGGGTTATGAAGCCTGATTTATGTGTGTCTTTATGTGTTGTTTCAGAGGACAAGCAGATAACAGAACTCTTTGTATGAGTGTCACTCCTTATCTTACGTTCCCTCTCTCTTTCTCTCTCAGTCGTTCAGGGATAGCGGTGTCAGGCATTATATGTGTGCAATCCGTATTATTCAGCTCGTGCGCGCTCCATCCCGGGCTCGCGCTTTGACATGACGCAGATGATTCTCCTCATTTTATTTGCGCGATAAATACCAAGCATAAGTGTCTCGTTTTGTTTTTTAAGTAGGTGCAGTAGTTGTTTAAAAACTATTTTACTAAATATGAAATGACAGTTATTTTAAGAGTAGCCTAATGGATTAGGCTATTTAATAGCCTAATAGGCCTAAAAAAAAATCGACTTTCCCCCCTCACAAAGTCAGTGTTTTTAAAGTCATTATTTATTGAAGAGATGACGAGTCATTATTTACTGTGACTTACAGAAAAATAATATTCCCTATATGTTGAGGTTACAGTAGGCTATTAGGCCTAGTCATAATACTGTATGAAATGTACAGAACTCTGAATATTGACCAGAACCCCCCCCCCCCCCAAGAATGGCTCATAGATAGCCTACTTAGGCGACTCGCAAATCCCTTGTTTTAGGTTATTTTACTGGTCGCCGTTAAAACTGTAATGAGATGGATTAAATGGACTCTTTAATCGTCTTATTGTGTCTACCAACCTCTCATTCTTATGGCCAACTGTCACGTCATTATTGTTTTAACCTGCTCTGGCCTATGAATAATCGATTTATAGCCCACTGTTGCCAAACACAGACGACCCTCCGCCTAGATTTAATAAGGTCATCTTTGAATGTTCTATTTTTGACAGTCTGTCATTCAGATGTGACTGTTTTTTAGTCGTTTTGTAATGAAGGAGTGACATGCTGTAGGTTTAGGCCTACTGTTAAGAAAGAAAAAAAAAGTCTTCAAACAAACATTTTAATTGCCGTTGGACTTTTTCGACCACTTTGAATATTCAACCCGATCACACTAAATACGTGTCTATATCACGTAGTGTGTTTATCGTGTTATTTATACGCGAAAATGAGTTTTTACGTGCATACGATACGCATGGGTTGTTAAGGGTAGGGTTAGGAGTGGTGTATATATAGAATGCTCAGGCCAGTCTCAACATGTTAAACGCATCCATGTATATTTTATATTAATAGCTGAGGTGTAGCTATTAAAATCATTTGGACATTTCTGAATATCTTGTCGTCACAACAGCTCCCTATAGAGCGGATGGCAAAAGACGAACAATTTCATGCCTAGCCCTACCTGGATATAAAACATGCATAAAGCACTTTCGGTTGAAGCTATGTGTAAAATAATATCAGGCCCTTCCTAAAGACTTAACTTTACCTCTGAAACGAGGCATGCCTTAATGAGACCGGACACTGTTAACCATCTATCATCTTAAGAGAGCACAAAACGAAGTGCGTGATTTTAAATCAGAGAACATAGCCCTACTGAAAATTTAGACTTTGTTATGTTACGGTTTGGGGTTGTGAGTTAGTCCTGCCGCACAAGATATGTTGTTATCCATGGTGCCAGTTCATATTAATGGTACTATTTCATGCATGGTGTGTCACATTTCTTACTACATCCTGATAGTTTTTTTTTGTTTTTTTTCTTCCTAACGATATTACCATGTTGTAATTTTAGAGATGACGTCTTATAGCCTATTGACAACTCACGCTCAACTAATTTTATTTTCTTCTGTGCATTTTTAAATTGATATTCATTGTTTTCGTGTTTCATTACATTTTTAGTTTATTGAGAAATAATTTTCTTTATTAATAAGTCTATACAGTGTGATTGAACACTATTTCTAAGATTCTAAATCTTGGAAACAAATGTTATGCGTTTCGTAAAAGCTACTCATTCACGTTTTCGCTGTGAAAAGCATGCAAATATTTTGTAAAAAGTGTAACTTTGAATAAGCAATAATTGTTATTCTTTATGCTTGAAAGTCTTTCTATAATGTCTGCTGTATTTTAACAGACACTCTTTCCCATCGTTTTATCGACAACTCAGTGGGGGTTGCTTCCAGATTTCCACCAAACGACAACATTACATTCGGCGTCTCTGAGCAGCACAAACGTAAAGGTCAAAATGACGCTTTGACGTTTTCACTGAAAGGCGCTGTCGCGCGCTGGGTGGTGCTGAAATCTAGTGCAGCTTCACGCGTGATTGGCAAACCTGACAGTGATTGACGTGTGTCCATGGCAACCAGGCAGCCAATCTGACAACTCCAATAGAATAGCGGCAGCAGGGGCTAAATGTTCTTTTATTTTGCTCCTCAGAAAACACCTTGCTTCCAGTTTTTTATGCTCACACTCAATCAAAGAAGCGATTTTGCCGTCCAGGCTGCTTGAGCCTGCCGCACGGCATCGCTCCTCAGCTCGTTTTGTGACACGGCTGTTAACTTTTGCCGTTTTCTGACAGACAGGCTAAACAAAAAGACGGGGGGATACAGACGAGGAGCAACATCAGAAAGGAGGGCCAAAGAAGAGAGCGAGATTACAGTCTCCATGTTCCAGTTGCCCATCTTGAATTTCAGCCCCCAGCAGGTCGCGGGGGTCTGCGAGACTCTCGAGGAGAGCGGCGACGTGGAGAGGCTCGGCCGCTTCCTCTGGTCACTCCCGGTGGCGCCGTCCGCCTGCGAAGTACTCGGGAAGAACGAGTCTGTCCTGCGCGCGCGCGCGGTCGTGGCCTTTCACGCGGGCAACTTCCGCGAGCTCTACCACATACTGGAGAACCACAAATTCACCAAGGACTCACACGCGAAGCTGCAGGCGCTCTGGCTCGAGGCGCATTACCAGGAGGCGGAGAAACTCCGTGGGCGTCCGTTAGGACCCGTGGACAAGTACCGCGTCCGAAAGAAGTTTCCACTGCCTCGGACAATATGGGACGGTGAACAAAAAACACACTGCTTTAAGGAGAGGACGCGGCATCTGTTAAGAGAGTGGTACCTGCAGGACCCTTACCCGAACCCGAGCAAAAAAAGAGAGCTGGCGCAGGCGACTGGACTCACACCCACACAAGTGGGCAACTGGTTTAAAAACAGGAGGCAGAGAGACCGGGCGGCAGCGGCCAAGAACAGGTACAGATCTCCAAACCCCACTGAACTGGGATATTCACTTTTATTATTCATTTACTGTAATTATTTTTATTCCTAAGAAATAAACTTTCGATTTCGTTGGAGTTTTGTGCGCAATTTAACTTAAAATGAATGTCAAAATCGACAGCTTTTGTTCATGTTACCAAAATGTGCTAATTATATTACATTACATATCAACTGATGCATACCATTTCATGCCGGAATGGTTTATGAGAATATAAATACTAAATAATAGATATAACAAATAAAAATATATTTTATAAGAGTTATGAATATGCTAATGTGTCGGATCTGCTCTGATTCTCACTGCCTCGCTTTATCAAATCGTTAAATTGACAGTATTGTTTTAAATTCTGTAATTCAAGGTTTTTATATGCTGCATCTAGTTTTTGCACTAAGAAAATATGTTGTATGTATCTTTGTTTGAAATTAACATACACTGTAAAAAATTATATGATCAATAAGTTGACAACATTTGACATTGCTTTAACTAATCAAAATAAGTAAAGCAATTTTCAATTTTAAAGTTATAGAAGATACAACAACTTTTTAAGTCAGTATGTCATCTAAGGTCAAATGACTTAAACATCCAAGTTGATTATACTTAAAAATTTAAGGCAGCAACTTTTTTCTTTTTTTTTACACAGTGTATTGAAGCTGTATTTGCTTTACGAAAAGACAATATTTAATATTAGTTAATGCAAATTAATTTACAACCTCTAACATTTTCGATTTATTTAAGAGCATATCTTCGTCAAATGATTTTTGTGGTTTCCCATGCACACTCAAATATTCAATCTTAATCCAAGACTAATTAACATTATGCATCAGAGATCTGAAGACATTTTCACTCCACTGTAAACAACGAGTGTCTACGTATCCTCAGTGACATTTTTTATGGTTTTTCACCCCTGTAGGCTACAGCAGCAGGTTCTGTCCGGTGGCTCGGTCCGATCGCTGGGGGACGATGACACCACAGTAGACCGCCTGGGTCCCGCCTCAAGCCCAGAAGTCAGTCTCTCAAGCAAGGCGGCCATCTCCACGATATCCATCACCTCCAGCGACAGCGAATGTGACATCTAACATGCAGGCTTCAAAAGAGCAAACAGAAGAACTGTAAGAGACAATCTAACAACTACAAAAATTCAGTGCCTGCAATCGGCCCAAAGAGAGGCTAAAATGAATGATGGAAAAATAGCGTCACACAACTTAATTTCCCAACCGTTGGTGTGATGAACAAAATGCGCAGTTGGCCTACTTCTCAAGAAGACAGGTAAAGGGAGTTTTTGAAAGAAAAGAAAAAAGAAAAAAGAATGTTCAATATCGGAGGGGCCAAACCTATTATTGTATGTGTGCGTACTTTATCATGAAAAGACTGAATAATGTTTTAATGTCCACTTGTCCTTTTTAATATATAAACGATGTTTATTTGATTATTTAAAATATCATCGGCCCCTAGGCCTTTTATTTGTGTGCTTTTTTTAAATCATTTTTGTTGTGCGTAATGCTGAGCGTCGTGAATTTTAAAAAATGATAACATGATTAAAAAAATAAAATCACTGTTGAATTAAATACGATCGCAAATTCGCAACTGTATTTTTTACGACACTTATTCCAGTGTGTTCAGTAACATAATTAGTCAAATTGAACCATGTTATATGTGCTGTTTCATGTTTATTTTTAATGTGGCCCATGTGTCAACCCGAAAGTAAACATAATGTAAAATGTGAATGTCACATGCTGCAGAACAGATTTGGAACAGACGGGGATCAAATATGTTGCATGTTTTAATGCCTCTCTGCGAGCTCAATCTCTCTCACACTCGAGCGGTAATTGGCTAAAACGCTTGGCGTAGTGTAATGCGCTCTGACAGCACAGGGTCAGCGAAAGGCCGCGACGCTTTCCCGGATGTCAACACAACCAGAGATCTGCTGTTTAAATAGAACCTATATGGCCCAAGCAAGCTTCATACAAATAATTTAGCAAAAGAGTTTGGCACTGACGAATTGCTGAAAATGTATTAATTTAATATGTGATTTACAAGATTGTTTTACATATAACAACTTATACTTCTATATTTTTTTATAATAACTATATTTTTCTTTAAATCTATTCCTCTTTGTGGCATTGGTCGGATGTACATTTTCTTTAATCTACAGGTTAATTTGCCTTGTGGCATTGTTCAGATTTAAACTCTTCGACTGCTATAATCACAACAAAATAGGCCTACTGTAAAAAAAAATTAATGATCAATAAGTTATATGGTTTTACATTGCTTTAACTCATCAAAATAATTTAAGCAATTTTCAACTTTTATTTATAAGTTATACAATATTCAACTCATTTTAAGTCCGTTTAGTGTAATTTAAGTTGAAATTACTTAAATATCCAAGTTTATTGTACTGAAAAAAATGTAATGGATCAACTTATTAAAAAATTTACGTAATATTAGCCTACTTATTTTCAAAACTTTTGTGTTAGACTCTACGTGTTAGAAGCTATAGACAAAAAAAGAAAAGGAGGAAACGTAGGCTAGTTTTTTATATCCTTATTTGTAAATAATGAAATTTATTCATATTTAGCTGAAAAAAAACTGTTTATAGCCTAAATGTTTTATAAATATTTTATTTTATTTGAAAAGCATGACGACGCTTTTTTTAGTGCTCAAATCTGCTGAAGATGTTTATGTCGTAGGCTAATTGAGTGAAGGAGCAGGCGCAAAAACACAGCGCCTCTGTTTCCCAACTGCCTGAAGGGTTCACGGCGCGCACCTGGGTTTAACCCGCGCCATTCATTAACGCTCCCAATAAAAAGCACAAGCTGTATTTTTCAATCCTCTTTCAGTCTGAACAACGACGGGGCCAAACCAAGTGTTCCTTCCGAGAAAAAGAAGAAAATAGGAGCCAAAGCAAGGGAGGGGAAAGGAGCACGGCTTTATTTTAAACACTGGATACAGAATGGTGGAGAATTTCCGTTTCTTTTGAGCTCTGGGGAGTGCAGGGTGGGACGATGAAAAAGTCTTTTTTAGCAGTCAATAAGGTTGTCAAATTGGTCAACGGTAATCAGCACTAATGACGAGTTGGAGAGGGCCGAGCTAACAAAGAACCACCCCGCCTTCCCCTCCCCAAACCTCAGCATGAAAACTCTCCGCCGGGGTTGCCAGAGGTACAGAAATGTGTGAGTGTGTGACGTTCTGGGACGTTTAATTGAGGAGTTCACCGTCTAGAAAGCCTATCTAATAATAACAATAATAATATAGCTACTACTCAATAAAACTTTTTTTAATCACTTTCGATTGAACACGAAAAACGTTATTTACGTTTCTATAGCATAGTTGTCATTCTGCAAGTGGAAAGAAAATAGTCAAACAAGCCTCAAAAATAAACTTTTTAAAATAACGCTAATGTATAGAGTCTACAAACCCAAGGTCCAATTAGAAAAGGACGTGTAGCCACACAAACACTCATGTATGGGTGGCTATTTAAAATGTAGGCTACAAGTCTTGTAAATTCATCTTAGTGAACGTCGCTTTTTATATAATTGACAATTGTTTGTGTGTGAAGTAGCCTACACGTTTTTTGTTTCTGTAGTCTTCAAAATTATACTTGAACGTTGCCTTTTGTGCTTCAAATAGCAAATATCCAAAATATCTAATTTGTCCAAAAACGTCTGCGTGCAAAACCGCCTCTTTTTGGAGAACTTAACTGGCTAGGTAATATTAATATAATACGTAGGCTATCCTATTTGCTTAAAAAAAAAGAAAAGTAAAAAGTGCTATGAACTCTGGCCTATACTTTGATATGGCAACACTTACATTGTTTTCTCTCTTGGATTAGCCTAAATAACATTGGATAAAATTGTCTGCTAAATGTACAAATATAAAGCAAACACAATCTCTATCCGTTAGCATTGGAAATGTGGTCCTAAAGGGTTCATATTTGTGCTTTTCGTCTTTGGTCATAAATGCATGCTTTTTTTGTAGAATTAGATTTTGGCTGCGACCTCTGGTGGTCAAATGTGGCGTGGCATGACTTCCAGCTCAGTGCCCTTTTTAGTCGGGCGGATCCACTGCCTGGATCATCAGTACTTAAACAAAGGCCACAAAAGAACCATAAATGGCACTGCATAACATCGAAAATATATAGGTTATAAATGTTTGTTTATTTATTTACCGGGGGCTTTCATCCAAAGCGACTTACAATGTAGGCCTATCATAGGGAGGCGGAGGCACGAGAAATGCCTCAATACGTTTCCATTAATTTTCACGAAAATAGGAACAACGGATATAGTTCTAGTTGTTTCAAAAGCACGTGGGGGAAGTGTTCAAGAGTTTTCTATAAATTATTTAAAAGATTATTCGTCCTTTTGAGGCCCTACACAGACAGCCTACCACACAGACGGCTAGGCTAGGCTACATAAAATCATGGTCCAAACTTACACTCTGTATGTCAGTGAAATCCTCTCTCTCTCTCTCTCTCTCTCTCTCTCTCTCTCTCTCTCTCTCTCTCCTCCCTCTCTCTCTCTCTCTCTCCCTCTCTCTCTCTCTCTCTCTCTCTCTCACACACACACACACGCACACACGCACACACACAAATAACAGAATCGCACCCAGTGAAATAGGCGCCATTCAGCACCGTGGACAGCTACACGACAAGAACCAACACTTTTCAATTGACTTGCGGTTGATAGGCTATTGCATCATATTAATTTAAATCACATTAAAATAATTGTATCATATTTTAAATCTACACTAACATAAGCAAAAGTAAAGGAATAGTTCACCAAAAATTACAATTCTGCCATTTACTCTCGTTCAAAACATGTAGGATACGACGTTCCTTCTTCTGCGAAACACAAAAGAAGATCTTTTGAAGAATGCTTCAGCTGTTTTTGCCCATACAAAGAAAGTCAGTGGGGGTCCAAAAACAACAACAATGGACTTGGATGAACTATCCCTTTAAAAGGATAATTCCCAAAAAACTGAAAATTCTCTCATCATTTACATGTTTGTTTCAAACCTGTATGGGTTTCTTTCTTCTGTTGAACACAAAATAAGATGTTTTAAAGAATGTTGGTAACCAGACAGTTGATTGACTTGAAAAAATTAATAAAAATACTAAGGAAGTCAATGGCTATCGTCAACTTTACAATATAGGTATTATTTTGTGAACAGGTTCGGGAACTCATACAGGTTTGTTTGGCACAACTTGAGGGCGAGCAAATTTTTTGGGGAAAACTATCCCTTAAGGCCATGATAAAGTGCCAAAGTGCAGTTACACATTTTTGTCCACTTCATGTTATTTCTGACTTTTCCGGCCACATTAAATCTAATTAATAATAATAATAATAATAATAATAATACATTTAATTTTTAAATTAAAAATTATTTTAAAAAATAAAAGGGGGGGGGGGGTTTCAATACCCCCGTATTGAAACTTATTTAACAAATCTAATTGTTAAAACTAATTATTGAAATTATTGAAACACTTAGGCCAATTCAAAATTGTCTACAGGTCACTCGAAAGGGATTTTGATCTCAATTAGTTTTTTTTTTTTAACCTGATTAAATAATGAATGTTGTTATAAAATAGTAATTAATGAATAAATCGTCAAAATAGATTAACCAAAAATTCATAAATCACAAAAAGTTTGTCAGGATTTTTTTTTACGTCACAAAGTTCCTAAACATTTCATAATTATATAAATATATGAATGTGAGGTTCTTAATGGCTGTGCAGCATGATGTGTTGTGATGTCTGATGCGATGTATTTTTTAGTCTGATCTTTACAGACAAATCAATAATGAGAGCGTGTTTTCGTCTATTTTGGCAAGGTACAAAACTGCATTTTGACCGCGGCCTCGAGACAACTTCTAACAATAACAGGAAACGTTAAGTTTCCTTAAAGAAAAAACAAATGTGAATTGAATTCCAGGGGCACTTGTGAAGTAATCAGTGATTATGACAGAATGTTGTCATCTCTTGCAGTCAGAAAAATTAAACCGACATAATAATGTCACATAAAAGCTGTCAGAAGAAAACTAGCTCGAGGGTTATTGAAAATAGTCAGCCAGTAATTGTATCCTACTCGATCTGAAGCTTTAGTCTCGGATCTTGACAGCTTCTCAATACAGTCTCAATACTAGACTCTTGACTGTGAGCACGTGACCGTAACCAACATGATCATCTGTAGCCTCTCATTCCTTCCATTAAAAAAATACCTAAGAGTATTTGTACTGCAGCGACAATCAATCTGGATCAATCTAAGAGTAATAGGCACAATTCTGGAAACTCAAAAGCATCGTAATTTACCTTAAAACCGTCATAGACGAGATCTAGTGCTCGATAATATCCACGAGGAGGCAAACTCCTGCAGGACAACCACAGAGTTACATCTGAACTTTATACAGGTAGGCTACGAATACGATGCTTTACACTTATACGCACGCGTTTTATAATGCAATACCTCATGTCAGTCGCTAGGGGGAGACAAATACCAAATACCTGCTCATCTCGACATAAAAAAAAATCGAAGTTCAGTTCATTCTCCAAAATCTCTAAGCTTTGGCATTAGCCTACAGAACTGATACACGCATCATTTATAGATAATGTGTGTACAACCTCCTATAATTTTTTGTAGGCCTATGTCTAAGACTTTTTTCTTTGCTGTTCTTATTTGTCTTTTCCTATTATTTCTCCGTCAGTCTCTCTTAATTTGAGAATTTTAAAGCTATAGATCAATTTATATTCGTCCTTTATAATTCGCTGTTTTCACCCATTTGCTGTGAGTAAGAATAACAGAAAGTGCAAACTCCAGCCTTCCTGATGCAAACTAGGTTTATGCTTAACATTACCACCAGAGGACAGAAGAGACATTGTGGTAAGTATCCCTGCAGCCACAGTAATTGTGGTTATTACAAGCTCCTGCTAAGACTAATGAGATAATGGGTCAATACAACCGAGTCAATGTGTTAGCAAAACAAAGTGTGCAGACATTTAAAATGTAGGCCTATGCGACAGGCAAATAAGTGAAATGTGTGTTTCGGATGCACATAAATTCCCTACTGTTTTATCAGGAAATTAGATATGTCTGTTTTAGAAACCTGTTCATTGAAATATTGCATGTAAAGCTGTCGATGCTTAATTTATGCTCTAGTAGACAATGAATTATGTAAGTTAGCCTACATATTTAGCTAAATAATTAATCACAGAAGTGTGACATAGAGTAAACAAAAAAAGATAGCTGTGAGTTGACTGAAAACACATAGCTTATAAGAGGAGAAGTAAAAGATGAGAAAAGAAAAAGAATCCCTGTTCTAATGCCTGCTGGGAAACTGTTTTGTGTAGTCAGTCCAGTTCTCCCGCTGATATCAGGGCTTTACCGGAATTCCATAATCAATGTGGATCTAGATCACTGTGATCCAGAGAGACAAAACTGCCACTGGAATGTCAGCCAGCAGAAGCACGCCAGAGAAACCTGGATTAGACTACAAGGTGAGGGTGTGTATGTGTGTCGAAGGTTGACTATATCACACTGATCTCATTGTAATAATTATACCCCAAAAGGAGAATGCTCCGAGTCCCAATGAAAAACAGGAAGCTATCATATTTCTGTTTTCATTTCCTGAGTTTTTTCTTTCTTTAATGGAGCCATCTAGAGTTTTATCCTGTTCTCTCTCTCTCTCTCGCTCTCTGGGGAGTGAAAGTTTGGCGTAATGTTTCCAAGCCTGAACGAGATGCCAAAATTCTTATTTATTTCTTCTGACAAGCATCGTTTCAAAGATTCACCGTTTTATTACAAATATGTTATGAAGAATCTATCTAGATATGGAATTGATGGTATTTCACACATTATCTATCTATCGATCTATCTATCTATCTATCTATCCGTCTGTCTGTCCGTCCGTCCATCTATCTATTTTTATTTTCTGTTAAATTTGATAGACACATCTGTGCTAGATATATAAGCATTATCTTATTTCTCTCTCTCTGTGTGTGTGTGTAGGTGTGTGTGTGCAAGTGAGAAATGGCTGCTTGAGTTTCAGTGACCTTCAGAAAAGTGGATTTTAAAACTGACGTATCACCCATATCCCTTTCCCACAAACACATGTAAGTCTTTGTCGGGGGTCTGGCTGGTTGAAGTGTTGTCAGGTCAATGCATCACTGGTAACAGAATCCCCCTCTTCTGGTTCTCCTGAGACTCACTTTAAAAGCTCCTTCAGTGTCGCCCCCTCCCCCAAAACCCTTTATGAGTCCGTTTCCTTGAGAGTTCTGGCTGAGTGACTTACCTGTGCAGGTGAAGCTATACCTGACACACAGATACTGTGTGAGTGTGAGATTGACACCGGAGGCATTTCACAGCAGTTTGTCTGTGCCAGAGAATACAACACTTTTGACTCGATCTAGTCCAATATTCATTTATTTGCTTCATGGTTTGCAGTTGGGGATATGGTTTGAACAGAAAATCATAAGTTAAATCCAGACCAGAGAATAGTGAAATACTTAGAAGGTAGATTTTTTTTAAAAAATCACTTTTTTTGTTTGTTTTATTCTGACCTATAATTAAAAAAGTATTGACCTCAACCAGTCATTTGTGATGTGTTGTGTAGTGTAAAGATGCTTTTTTTTTTAGCTTGCTTTCCCTTCAATGTGATGATGAAACTTCAATGTGAAGACTGAAACAAGATGTTTAATAATGACTAATTTTTTTTAATGCCATCAGAACCTTTAACATTCATGGAACCTTTCTATTTACAATTTCATTATAGTAGAAAAAGGTTCTTTAGATTATTAAAATTTTCCTCACACTAAGAATTGTTTTTCTTTCTTTTAAGAACCGGGCACTGAAAGGTTCTTTGGGAACTAACATTTTTAATTTTATGGCATCACATGTGAAAACCCCCTTTTGTGTGTCTTTAAACTGTTACTCTGATACCAAAAAAGAGAAAACAGAATTGGCTACACAAAAATGAAATCCATATTTTTAGTATTTGGATTGATCAGTTTCTTGGTTTGTAGAAACTTCCAACAAGAGGAAAGCATGTATAAGGAATGTTTATATGTGCAAATTATAATTAGACTGTTGATTAAAACCGCAGCTGACTTTCAGGCAGGATTGGCCTTGTTGGAAGAATTCTATGGGTTCCTGAATTTAGGTCAAGCACAATATGATATTTTGTAAAAATCGCCTGTGTTTATGTTTTGTCAAAAGTGACAGGGAATAGCCGAATAAATATTCATTTCAAATCTCTTAAGATAGACAGACGGACAGACTTTATTGAACTCCAAAGGTACATTTCTGTTGTGCAACACACCCTGTGGCTCGAGGTTGGAAGGGTGTCCCCTTTGTTTTTGCAATCAAGCCCCTCTACACCCGGAGAATGTTTCTAATTAGGGCCCGGAAACCCTCTGCGCTCTCTGTTCACAACCATTTACACTGACACGAGACTATCGACGTAAGAGAGACAGAAAGAGCTGAGCGCACAACAGAATATTCCAGAAACTTTAGCTTTCATATGCAGAGCTGGAAATGTTTTGTCATTTTTCATATGTCTTAAAAATGTCAGCAAATCTGCGACAAATTAGATTTTTTAATCTTCAGTTATTTTCCATAAAAATTGTTTGGCAGTGTCTGCAGGCTATAGTTTTGACTCAAAAACAAAGAAGAAGAAGAAGAAGAAGAAAAAGGTCACAATTGTTTTAAATTGGGTCGACGCTGTTTTGTAGTGGTTTGGGTGGACGAGGCGTTTTGGGTGTAGGGATTTTTGAGCGGAACTTGCGGATAGTGTCAATTCTCAGTGGTCCAACTAACGAAAAACATAAACAATTTTAACTTCTTAACTAAAAGAAAGCATTACTTTGTCCCTCTCTCTCATTTTTATCATAAGTCGGTCATTTTAACGAACTAATAAATGTGTATCAAACTGAACGTTAAGGCTTAAAGTGACTCAGTGTGTGTGTTTTTTACCAGTTTTTTTTTTTTTTTTTTTACTGAATAACGGTCAAAAAGTCAAACTCGGCGCCTTGGCGTCTCTCTGCCCCTCTGCTTAAGGGCCAATTTTTCTTGTTGACGTTTCAAGCGTTCTCATTTTTCACGCGCCCATGCCCTCTTCCGGCTTGGACGTGTCACGTGGATTGACATATTTTTTATTATTTTGAGGCTTTGTGTTTATTTATTTGTCGTGTTTTTTCTTGTTTATTTATAAGTGTTGATAATGTGTCGAAGATTTTGACAATAGCCTATGTGTTAAAAAAAAAACGACAAAAAACTTGATGTTGGAGAGCCACTGTTTTTGTGGTAAATGTAGTGCATACACATTAGGCTGTATTTAATGAAAAAAAAATTCAGAACGAAACCAGTTTTCACATCCATAGTTTAGTTGAAGATGTCTGAAAGCCAATGTCTTTCTCATTAAAATCCCTGCTCTTAGAATAGGCTGCTGTCCAATACAGAACAATTTCTATAAATTAACTTTGTTTAAAACATCATAAATTATTAAAAGTTTATGCATCCAACAATAGTGAGAATACTCTTAAATATTGGCCTCGCTGGTTTTACAAATTTAATGCACTTTTCCAGAAAACTCAAAATTCCCAAAACTCAGAGAAACTCTTTTAAAACTCCCCCTTTTCTAATCATTTGCAACAGAATAGTTTATATCAGCATAGTCCTCTGCGTCATAAGAATATGCGGTAGGCTAATGCCGTAAATACTGGTTAGCCTATGTTTACAAGTCTTTTCGCTTAAAAATGTGAACGGGAAATCCTAAGATCCTAAATCCACAAGGCTGGATGTTAGAGATCCCAACAGTGAATCATGGATCTGATGGGGATGTCCTTGCATGCTGTGCACCGAATGCTGCGCACCGAGGCCGGGCATTGGGTATGCGGGAGCCACGGGAGTGTTGATGTTCCCCTGCAGGAGGAGCACGGGGTTGTGCTCGGGACTCTGCGGCGGAGAGTATTCATCCTCCGAGCTGGACATCAGCGACTTCACTCCGTCGAGCGGGGACCGCTGGCTCTGCTTACCGCCAACGCCGTTGTTCTCGCTGTTTTCTCTGTTGGATGAATATTACATTTTAACATATTACATATATGGGCCTAATTGACATGTCATAGGCCTAGATTTTGGCTACATATTAGCCTATTAGATTGTGTTTAACTTTAACAAAGTGTTATTGTTTCAAAATAGCTTCATCTTACATCGGCTAAAGACAAACTGATGATTTATGTTTTTAAAACAGGAAAAATTGTTTACGCACTTATGTAGGCTAGGCCTACTTCGCTTATGTCAACATGTCTAAAAAGATAACTGTCATCATAGATTTACGAAAGAAACGTTTCTAGAATTCGAGACGATTTTAGACTTAATGTAGCCTATTACAAAACGCAGTTCTGCGTTAATCTTAATTTTCTCTTGTTTCGTTCGTTCGTTCCTAACCAAATAAAAAAAAACTGTTAATATAAAATATTTCTACAAATTATAAAATTAGATCGTTTATGGGTTAAATGATTATAGGCCATAGATTTGTCAAATATTTTTGTTCTCACTGCGCGTGACTGCAATAATTACCCTAACTATTTTTTCGCTTAATTTTTTTTAAAAGGTGTTCATGCACTTTGGTTTGCATACTCTCAAAAAAATGTAGCCTATATTTAATTATGTTTATATACTTATTATTATTTATTTATTACTTTTTTTAAATCAAGATCTCACCTCTCTTTTGCCTCGGCTGCCCGGTCTCTTTGCCTCCTGTTTTTAAACCAGTTGCTGACCTGTGTTGTGGTCAGTCCCGTTGCGTCCGCCAGCTCCCGCTTCTCCCTTGGAGATGGATAGGGATTGTGCGTGTACCATTCACGCAGCACACCCCGAGACTTCTCCTTAAAGCAGTAACTGGTCTCTTCGCCGTCCCAAATCGTACGGGGCAAAGGAAATTTCCTGCGCACTCGGTATTTGCCCACAGCACCCAGCGGGCGGCCCCGCAATTTTTCCGCCTCCACATAGTGAGCCTTCAGCCACAGCTGCTGCAGCTTCGGGTGGTTGTGCGCGGAGTACTGGTGGCTTTCCAATATCTTGTAGAGCTCACGGAAATTTCCCCGGTGGAAGGCCACCACGGCCTTCGCTTTCAGGACGGATTCGTTCTTGTGGAGGTGGTCGCAGGCTGGCAGGGACCAAAGGAAACGTCCGAGTCTCTCCAGGTTCCCACCCTGCTGCAGCACCTCGCAGACGCACGCGACCTGCTCCTGCGTAAAGCCGAAAGAGGGCAAGATTGACATGGCGCCCCGATGGAATACACCAAGTAATACCCTCCTAATCCAAGGCTCTGTGGGTATTCCTCTCCAATGAGCCCCGGGACAAAAAGCCCCGTGCCACGTTTATCTGTTGATGCAGCTCCAATATTAATAACCGTCTGTTATCCGGTTGTGTGGCACCCCTGTCACTCTTCTGGGCTGCACACGTGAGATTCCGACGCGGTTTGTCCGTATGGATATATGGCAGAGAAACCCAGCACAGCGTCATTCCGTGATTAGCTCGCTCCGGTCTGTTGTGGAACCGGCAGACAGTGCAGAACTGCGTCTACAGATCCGTTCCGTTTCCACCCCGGAGGGCGGACGTCAAGGCCTGAAACCGGAGACCTTGAACACACACACACACACACACACACATGCACACGCACATACTCACTCACATTATACCGTTGATAGGCTACTAATCAATTATTAAATTATCACAAGCACCTCCACAGCTTTTAATCCGCAGCATTTACATCGCCTTCTGGTTTTCTTGACATCACAGTATAGAGATATAGGTTATTTTAATTATAAAATTATATGGTTTGCACTTATGCTTTATTTTCAGTTATTAGCTACTATTAATTTTATAATTGATCATTGTATACAGAAAACTAGAGCAATGTGCGCTTAATTGGGTGGCATTTTCACAGCTTATCAATTTTGTAGTGGGCCAGAAGGTTTGATGCTGGATTCAAGAGTGTGTCAGAGATGCTTAAAGGGAGATGCAGAAAATATACATTTCTGAATATTTTTTTAAAATTCAGTCTCATCGTAAATTAGGTAAAGATATTCTATTACATTACTCTTGCCTTCGTTTAACTAATTAATAAATTATTAAGGCAACAATATCTATAATAATTCATAAATATGGAAATAATTTCATACATGAGATAGCATATGTCTTTCATACGTCAAAATACAATATGAATTACCTGAGGTCTCATTTCTGCCAGTTGAACTTCCTGAAGTCATTGGCCTTGAGAAAGAATGACCTTAGTCTTATTATTTTAATTATGAATTTAATACAACGTATTACATCTTTACATGAATTCGATTTTATTTCTAATAGTGTTTCCTGATAACTTATATATTATTGCTTTGATTAATCCATTGTAAAGGCCTCTCTTAAAAATGTCACATAAATCTTGAAAAGGTTCCAATCAGAACTAATAAAAGTTAGGCCTATTCAGATTGATGCCATATAAAAACCTATAGCCTATTACAAAGTAAGCCTATTTATTCTGATTTATAAAAAAAAAAAAAAAAAAAAAAACGTAGGCCTACATGTGATTTAAAGGAACATACTGGCCTGAAGAACGTTCAATGAAACACCTAGAACTACTTTTATCTCTTCTTTTAATTCAGGAACACTTACAATTTTCCCGAATCTATTATCTATTAGAAACCTTTTTTAACAGTGCATAGCCTATTGTGTTTTATTGTTTTAATAGGCCTAATTCTATTTGAAAATACGCATAAGCCCTTTCGTTGAAGCATTTGGTCTATGTGGTTTTGTAAGGTGGGTCTGAAACATTATACCGATCCATTAGCGAATAACTTGTGAGCTTGACGAGCTCTTAGTCTCCCGGTCACAGCTCTTTATCTCTCAAGATATCCGTAACATGACACCGGGAAATCCAGCTGGTCCGCCCGAGGCTGTTTATTTTTTTAAATATTACTTTTTTTTTCTATAGGCTACACTACATTTTAGAACGTTGTGAGAACATTTTGGACTCTAAATATTCTCTAATGCTAATTAGTATCTGTGTAATCTTTAATTGGCCCCATTAACATCTGTGAAAACAATCATTCGTGTTCAGTCGAACCTGGGCGATATCCGCCCCCTCTTTTTTTTCTAAATGGTTTTTAATGCCTTTGAACAGTTTACTCAGCAAGCAGATGTTAACTGCATTTTATAATAATTCTATGAGAATCAGAATTGTAAATAAATTCTTAATCTGAGCTCCTTCTGGAGTCAATAAATCAAAACACAAATGTAGGCGTCACATGGCCTATTGCATAGTTTTTGTAACATTACACTTTGTTTAAATTAATCACGAATTATACCTAGATCAAATACATATTAATTGTTTTTGTAAATGCACAGTAATGTGAAGTGTGATCGATATAATTCTATGACGTGCATAAATAAATTCAAAAATGTCTAAATTTGTGCATAAATGCTGGCTAAAACGGTCTCCTCGGCTCTGTCCTGAACAGTGTGGGTCGATGGCTTCTCTGCTCAGGTTACGGTAGTATGTCCAGCACAATGCACCCCCTCCATCACACCAGATCCTCTACCAGCCCCCAGGACGGCGTCGTGCCCGCTCTCAGTTCATGATCATTTCAAGATGGACTAACTAAGCGCGCGCGCTCACGCACAGCGCGGCCCCGACGTTGTGATGATAGGGTGAGGGGGGCACACACACACACACACACACACAACATCCTAATAAGTGCAACATAAATGTCACCATATTTCATGTTTAGTAGTCCGTGCTCCACCACTGTGAAGGTGTAAACTGTTTTCTTTTCACTGAGTGTGTGTTTATGAGTTTTCTGTGAGGTGTAAATGAAAGACCGCTAATTAGACGTTGTGGCAGCCGTTTGAGGGGAGAAAACAATCAAATATTCCATAGGCATATTACAGGAATATTGATCAGATAATGGGGCTTTTTTATTTTAATTCGTTTTAAACAGCAGGATTTTTTTTTTCAATAACAGTTGCATTGAATGCATTTATAAACATTATTTAGTTGAATTTGTTTTGTTTGCATGCCTGTAATTAGATGCAGGGGCGAATAACCGACTGTAATTATGCAACATAGTCATACTATATAGGCCCATATTGACTTGATTTGTCATGTAGAACGTCAAAAATGTTAAAAATAGCATATTCTTATTATTATTTCACATTAGTTAGTCTGAACTCAAATGACTTGAATGCTTGATTGATTCTGATTTGGATAACACGAACATATAAAAAAAGTGTAAAGTGTAGATTAGTTGCTTATTTAAATTTTTTTTTAAGTAAAATTAGTTTCGACCAATTTGAATTTAATTAATGGTCAATCAAGCTGACAATTTTAACTGGGATTGAAATTATTAGAATAGAATATAAATAGAATAGAATAAGTTAAATCGATAGAAACCGCAAGCTTTTCTTGTTGTATGATTACATTTTGTTTACAGTGCATTACAATGGAGAGAATGTAACTCTCTTTCTTTTTAAATCATTTGAAGATTCTAAAAATAAATCCGGTGATGAGATTGAGAAAGTAACATATTTGAAACTAAACACGAAATATCTTTGTGTATTGATTTACACAGAAAATAATTAGACATTTTCATCAAACGTAATGAGAATTGTTTTATGATGGCATATTTTATCTAAACAGGCTCAATACCAACACATTTCTAAAGGAGTATTACTTGCACAATAAATCCAAATACATCCATGGCAATCTCCAAACTCAAAGTGTCATATTTTCGTACTACAGGAAGAGGGCGCCAGCCAGTGACATCAATCTGCTTTTGCCACAAATAAACATGTGAGTATTACATGAAATGCCTTCTGTTAAATATTTATGATCTATTTCTTCTAGGCCTACTTGTTCATGTGTATATATATATATATATATTACTTTACATAATATTGTTGCTTAGTTTGTAATTGCACTGTAAAAAGTGGTTGTTGGTTTTCACTTAAAAAGCAAGTAACCTGGTTGCCTTAAAATTAAAAGTTCATGGAAATAATAAAAAAAAAGTTAATACAACGAAGGACATTGGTTTAATCAACAGAAACTCAAAATATTATGTTATCTGAACCACATGAACTAAGTTGTTTTGACAAAAAAAAATTGATAACAAATCATGAATATATATATATATATCTTCTTTTTATTTATTTTAATTTTCACAGTGTGTGTCTTGTTTTTATGTTCTTCTATTCACACTGCAGATGAGGGTTCAGCTCAGAATCTGAACAACAAGGTAAAACTAATTGAATGAAAATAATAATGTCTGTCCTGAACTCTTACAAAGTGGTGTGTGTGGGCTGTCAGAAGAATTAATGAAAAAAACAGTTGTGCTCTCTCACTCTGTGGTCCAATTTCACCAGGGGCATAGATTAACCCCTATGTGTGTGTGTGTGTGTGTGTGTGTGTGTGTGTGTGTTTGTGCATGTTTCACTGAAATCCTTATGCTTATCCTCTTCACTTTTAATGATATGTGCCATTCAATCACCCTTTTTCTATCTAACTGATGACATACCTATACTTTGTTTTATTTTAAGATAATTTCTCCAGACTAACCAAACCTTATATATAACCCCCTAAAATATATATATATATATTATTATTATTTTGCATCTTTTTTAATTGAAGCAGCCCACAGCTATTTGCAGAAACACAAGTTTAGCAATATCCAAAAAGTACTAGTGACCTAATACTGCACAAAAACGTGTTTTCGTGTATGCATGAAAAATTGACCCGGGCCCATACCTCTCCTTCTCTCTCTCTCTATCTCTCTCTCTCTCTCTAGGCAGGCATACCAAAGAAATTGTGCAAGGCAGCAGAGGTCAAAGGTCAGTCAAGATGAATGACAGGATGACAGACTCATATCCCTAAAGGCAAAGAATGCAAGTTTGATGACACAATTTTATATTATTCAGGCATTTAAGCAGTTAGTTGTAGTTCAGGTTCAACTTGTATGAGTTTAATGGTGTTTATGCACATCACCCAGACCTGATCTGCTCAGCTTTAGACTTCAAACTGAGGGAAAATGTTTGCTATTCACATTCCCTTGTCAGCAAGTATATCTGGCACTCTGCATTTACATTTACACATTCACACTTATTGGTCTGGTTCATATAAATTCCCTCTCTTACACACACACACACACACACACACGCAGGTATGAAACAGCTGAGGAGCAGCGTGTGCCCTTTCACCTCTCATTAGTGGGGGCGTGGGGGCGTTGGGGGGGGGGGAGGGGGGTTCAGGTTACAAATCCAGCTCTGTTTGCTATTCAGGGTTAAGTCCCCCCTCCTTTTGAAACCCCCAAAGGTGAGAGGTCATAGTTTTTAATAAGGCTCAGTTTGAGAGGTTCATATTTTTTTATTACTGCTTCTCATTGATGCTCAGTGTGAGGTGCGTTTGAGTAGTTTTGATCACCATCAGTTTTTTCTTTGGATGTTGTTAATGCCAAAATATGACATAAAACCATTGAGCTCCCAACACACAAAAAACTCTTCTCTCCCACTGCGTTCATTGTTGGAGCTGGTGTTATCTGATACCTGGCCATCTCTCATGGCAACAGGGTCACCTAGGCTGTTAGGGAACAGGTGACAATGCTCCTATTTCTTCTCCTCATACAATCTGTTCCAATTATCTCGCTCGCCCTTTTGTCCTGTCTTGTTTTCCCCTCCTCTGCGAGAAAGTCTGAAAGAGTCCCAGCAATACTGCTCTGCGATGATCGCATATTCAGATTTGTTTGGCATCCGAACACAAAATTTCAGGGAAAGGCTTTGGTTTCGAAAATTGTTCTGGCTAGCTAGCTTGAGTTTATGTGGTTTTAAAACTGCAACAATGCATTTGAGATCCACACAATGCCCATAAGTGCCATCTGTAACAGTCATTTACAAATCAGAGACAATTTCTCTGTCTGTTTCTCTAGCTCCGTCTAGACCCCCCTAACAGGAGGCGACAAGGCCTCCAAAAATCCCCCTCCTGTTTATTTGAATTTGGGAGTCTGAGGCAAGAGCAGCTTGCTAACAAGCTCCAGACCACCAGGCATGTGCAAACGATCACCGCTGATTTTCCAGCACCCGGCCTGGCCTTTCTGTATCAGGTCTCTGCTTCACCTCCCCTCCCTGGCTACTTAAATCTTTTTATTTGCATGTTTCCTGTCGGTCTGAATATTTAACATCCACTGTAGACATAACATGGGAACACAAACAAATCTACGTTGAGAGTTTACAAGATCTCTCACAGTCATGAATGAAATCACTCGGGTGAGGCTGTTTTTCCAGTATAAATATTTAATGGATCACTTTTTTTTCTTCTTTTTTCTTTTTAGAAAAATACATTATAACTCTATACATTTTTGTTCATGCTAAAATAATATCCACAATGCTCTTTTGCTTTTTGCTCATACATTTAAATGAGTCGTACATTAGCTCATTTCACATCTATATCTTTTTCATTTCTGTAGAAGACATTTCATTCGCCATCTCTGATTTCTAAAAGTCCCAGAATGGCTGCATAGCTTTAGTCATGGAGTTAAATACTGCAGATGTCAAACCAGCACCAATAACAAAAAAATGGCAACCTGAAGACCAACCAAACGTTGACCTTCAGAAAGCAGGAAGGCACAAAGAACAAACTCAAAAGCAAAAACTAGATGCACTCGTCCACACAGACATTCTGACAAACACACAACTCACTCGCTTACACAATCATATTCACATTTTTTCACATTTACAACTGTGCTGGCATGTCCTGTGCTGACATCTATGCAGAGATTTGATATCTAAATTAAAAGTTTGATATTTCATATTTCATATTGTTTCAGTTTCATTCAGTTTGAAGACGACAAATTCACATGATCTGCTTGCAATGATGGTTCATTGTAAAACCTAGATGATGAGTTTAATCAAATGTTTAAGTGTCCCTTATCGCAGGCTCAAAACAGTTTGCATCTCACACGAATCAAGTAGTTCTTAGTATATTTTGTGTAGTGATAACACCCAACATCTGTGGCAAGATGTCAATTACCAACCATTCTGACTCATCCCTTCATTTGTATAAGCAAACATCGTGGATTTTGTATTGACATCTACAGTGCATATTATTTGCATATTGTTATTGTAATTGGAAGATGCAGTCAACATAATGACCATCACAATGCCACGAAGATTTTCACAGATTTTGTGTTTTTAATGCATGGGAATAAAGTGTGTCTGTGCATGTGTGTTTCCTTAGGGAGGTGACCTTTAAGGTTCGACTCAGATGACACATGACCAGACGTCCACCTGTCTGCTAACCTCAACTCTTCTTGGCAGAGACTAGCAGGTGACTCTCATAAAACACACATATGTCCACACTTCCCACTGTAGGAGGAAAAGAGATAGAGGGAGCGACAGAGAGAAAATAAGAGCTGTCTGCTACCTGTAGCTCAAAAACATATGTAAACTCTTAAAACAGTATGAAATAATTGCTAGAAGGGATATGGAGAAAATGTGAAAAAAATATTATTATTTTATGTACCAGGGGTTTTCAAAAGTTTTGATAACATCATTCCAAACATTAATTCCCTTGGAAAGGGACCCCGTTCCTATATAAAAATCAGCTATATTATGTTTATATAATATTTTTATATTAAATAATGTTTTATATATTTTCTTAAAGATATTTTTCTATTATGTTATTATGTGTCTATTATGTTCTACCCACCTTTTTTTTTTGTTAGATGCAGAGAAACATTTTTTTTAATTAATCTTAATTATTAATTGATTTTCAGCCAGTCTTTAGAAGGCAGAATAATGCATATAATGAAAGCATAACATTTAGTAAATTGTATTTAATGTGTATATATATATATATATATATATATATATACACTCACCGGCCACTTTATTAGGTACCCCATGCTAGTAACGGGTTGGACCCCCTTTTGCCTTCAGAACTGCCTCAATTCTTCGTGGCATAGATTCAACAAGGTGCTGGAAGCATTCCTCAGGGAGTTTGGTCCATATTGACATGATGGCATCACACAGTTGCCGCAGATTTGTCGGCTGCACATCCATGATGCAAATCTCCCGTTCCACCACATCCCAAAGATCCTCTATTGGATTGAGATCTGGTGACTGTGGAGGCCATTTGAGTACAGCGAACTCATTGTCATGTTCAAGAAACCAGTCTGAGATGATTCCAGCTTTATGACATGGCGCATTATCCTGCTGAAAGTAGCCATCAGAAGTTGGGTACATTGTGGTCATAAAGGGCCAAGAAAATATTCCCCACACCATGACACCACCACCACCAGCCTGAACCGTTGATACAAGGCAGGATGGATCCATGCTTTCATGTTGTAGACGCCAAATTCTGACCCTACCATCCGAATGTCGCAGCAGAAATCGAGACTCATCAGACCAGGCAACGTTTTTCCAATCTTCTATTGTCCAATTTCGATGAGCTTGTGCAAATTGTAGCCTCAGTTTCCTGTTCTTAGCTGAAAGGAGTGGCACCCGGTGTGGTCTTCTGCTGCTGTAGCCCATCTGCCTCAAAGTTCGACGTACTGTGCGTTCAGAGATGCTCTTCTGCCCACCTTGGTTGTAACGGGTGGTTATTTGAGTCACTGTTGCCCTTCTATCAGCTCGAACCAGTCTGGCCATTCTCCTCTGACCTCTGGCATCAACAAGGCATTTCCACCCACAGAACTGCCGCTCACTGGATGTTTTTTCTTTTTCGGACCATTCTATGTAAACCCTAGAGATGGTTGTGCGTGAAAATCCCAGTAGATTAGCAGTTTCTGAAATACTCAGACCAGCCCTTCTGGCACCAACAATCATGCCACGTTCAAAGTCACTCAAATCACCTTTCTTCCCCATACTGATGCTCGGTTTGAACTGCAGGAGATTGTCTTGACCATGTCTACATGCCTAAATGCACTGAGTTGCCGCCATGTGATTGGCTGCTTAGAAATTAAGTGTTAAGGAGCAGTTGGACAGGTGTACCTAATAAAGTGGCCGGTGAGTGTATGTATGTATGTATTTATTTATTATTTACTGTGAGCTTTTGATTTGACTATTTACCTTATTGGTAACACTTTACAATAAGGTTCATTAGTTAACATTAGTTAACTACATTAGTTAATATGAACTAATAATGAACTGCACATATACAGTATTTATTAATCTTTGTTAATGTCAACATTTACTAATACTTTATTAAAATCTTGTTAACATTAGTTATTGCACTGTGAACGAACATGAAAAAAACAATGAACTTGTATTTTTGTATGTTTACAATGCAAAATACAATGAACAATGAATAAATACAATGAACTTGTATTTTTATTAAGTAACGTTAACAAAGATGAACAAATACAGTAACAAATGGATTGCTCATGGTTAGTTCATGTTAGTTAATACATTAACTAATGTACCTTATAGTAAAGTGTTATCTTTTTTTTTTTTTACACTAGATTTTTCTATAAACTTTTCCATGGACCCCCCCTAGCACTCTCTTGTTTGAAAACCCCTGTTATACACAACTATTGGTTTACCATAGCTGAAAAAGTGTGTGGAAAGACAGATAAAAGAGGAAAACAACAAAAAACAAACACTTTCAAAAACTGTATTCTTTACATTTGACTTTGCATAGGTTCTCCAAACCAAACTGGAGTCAAACCAAAGGACAGATAGATATACCAAAATAATTTAATACTTACATTAAAAAAAAAAAAACATTTAGAAGCTGAAAACATAAAAAAAACTCAATCAACAATCCAAAATAATGTTGTGATTTCAGTAAAAAGTATTTTACCTCCGTCTCCTCTTAAGTTCAAAGGTCAGTCATTTCTTCCTCTATATGGACTGTTTTTAGTTTTGTAAGTTGTGTTTCCTCTTCTCCCTCCACTCCTCTCATCTCTCCCTTCCCTCTCTCTGAAACCGCACATAGGAAGTCTCTATTTAGGCTCGAGGTCATCTGGGCATCATGACCTCTGAACTGGCTGGTAAGGTCCGTTTGGGTGAGTAATGGTGAGGTTACTGTGAGAGTAGTGTAGTCTTGCTGGCTCGTTGTCATGCTGGTGTTAAGTGAAGTGGGGGAGTAACCCAGGTGGTAAAGGTATCCGCCAGGAGTCTCCAAAGGTTCCTTCTTTACAGCAGACAGTGTGTGTGCGCTGACCAGGCCGTAGAGTGCCGTGCTGGGCTCGAGAGAGGTCAGCTGAAGCCTGTCCTGCTCCTCCACCCCGAGGTGACACAGAGAGGCATGAGCAGGAGATCTGCCATCAACAACGCCTGACAGATGACAGAAGAGCAGAGAAAAGATAAAGCTCTTCAACCTTTTCGGTGGTATACAAATATTAAGGATATATTATTCAGTTCCATGATGAAAAAAGGATGAAAAAAGGAATTATCATGACGTTTTATAATCTAACCTTGCTTTGGCATAAAGGGTCAAATTACGTGACTTATCATTTAAGGATACATTAAATTGATTATATGTGACAGTAAAAACTATAATGTTCAAAAAACATCGATTTCAAATAAATGCTGTTCTTTTGAACTTTCTATTCATCTAAGGATCCTAAAAAATTATTCAGTAGCACAACTGCATTCTACATTGATAATAATAAGAAATGTTTCTTGAGCACCAAATCAGCATATCAGAAGGATTTCTGAAGGATCATGATGCTGGAAATTCAGCTTTGCCATCACAGGAGTACATTACATTTTAAAATATATTAAAATATATATATATTAATTTTATTGTAATAATATTTCACAATATTGCTGTTTTTCAAAAACAAAACCTTCTTCAAAACATGTACAAATCTTACCGGCCCCAAAAATATTTATATTTTTTGATAGCTTTCTTTTTCAAGAATCACTTAGGTTTCCTTTTCAAGAATTGCATTTTTGTACCTTCTAATATCAGGATAATTGTATATCAGCCTGACATTTTTGACATTATGCCCTCAAAAAATGATCAAAGTGAATTCAATGTTTAATAATTCAATATTATTTAACACAGAAATTTAAAACTCATCATAATAGCGGTGTATTAACGTCATTGTACATATGAGTTGCAGGAAACAACAAAATAAACATCACGTCTTTGACCTTCATAACAAACACAAACAAGACTTGTGGTCTTCTCATCCTGCTCAAAGGCATGATGTAATCTTTGATTATGTTTGATGAGGCTCACTCACCTTGTGTAACTGATGAGGGTGAAGAAGATGATGGGAGCTGCAAGGGAGGAAGTACCATCTTGTTGCTAAGCAGTGAGGTCCCGTTGTCTTCAGAAACCAAGTTGTAACCTTCAAGCTGCAAGCCATCGGACGAGGTGACAGTGAACGGCGAGCTAATGGACGTGGTCTGGTCCTGAACTGAAACATCCTGCCTGACATCCTCTGCTTTCACCTCTACGTCTGTCCCATTCACACTGCAGTGAAATGAGGGGTACGCCAGAGCGGGGTCTGCTGTTCCCCTTTTATCCTGTCCTGCACCATCCATCTCTACATCTGCCACTGACCTGCAGGCCAGGGACTGGAGTCCCAAGTTCATGCCACTGAAGAGTACATGTCCTGTGGTGGAGAGAAAGGAAGGGGTGCCGTTGTGAAAAACAGAGGTGGGTGTGTTGACCGAGACTCCGTTAAAGATGACGGACGATGAGTTCCTGCTGTCTCCAACCTGCTGGACGATAACCCCGGCCTCCAGAGCTCCAGAGCAGAGAGGCACAACTGTATTACCCACCGCCCCATCAGAACAGGTCGACATCGGACACGGGGACAAAGACTCCTGACCTTTACTGCTCTCATCCTCCGTACTGTGATTTCCATCCGACTCACTGAGAGAGAGAGTGAAAGACAGAGATATGAAGGACAGTAAAGCTTTGAGTCTCCATCGCTACACTTTTATTTAATTATTTTGCAAACAAAATGTATTGCACACAGCTAAAATGAAAATGCTTTGACATTACATAAATAAAACAGAGAGGGACGCCCAGACAGCAACATAGTGTCGGCCCAGATCCGGCCCACATCTGGGCCGTGTAGAATCCAGGTGTACCAGATGTGGGCCGGATCTGAGTAGACAATATGTTGCTGTCTGGAAAAGATTCCAGTTTTCCAAAAAAATCTATCTATCTATCTATCTATCTATCTATCTATCTATATATATATATATAGTATATAATATATATGTAGCCTACATATAGATAGATACATAGAGTGTCACTGTGACAATGGTTACACTGATATATTTTAAAAGACAAAAGATAAATACTTTAAAAAAAATGTATAATACTTTTTTAAACTGTGAAAGAGAAGATGAAACATGATTTTATTATTTTATACTGTTGATGCGTTTAGCAATATTGTATACAAAACACGCACACCAATAAAGTACTTTGAAAATGAAAGGGGGAATGTGAACCACCTTTTCACTCTTTGAACTGTACATGAGCGCGGATTGACGCAGCTGCAGGAAGATGGAGACGGGAACGCGCATAGACAAATGGGGAGGTGAGTTTCCACTTCACACCACGGGACCCCCTAGATCACAGACTTCGCATCATCGCATGCCAGGAGTAATCCTGTCTATACTACAGACTCTTTTACGCACGCACACCATTTGGCGACACAAACCCGCAATCACAGCATGACTTCACAAATGGTCAGAATTATGTTCACAGTGTCCTTCGCTAAAACGGGGAGGGTCCGGCAGCATAACGAGAGGTTAAATTTAGCTGATATTTTTAAAGTCCGATACAGCGCGATTCCTCCACTGCGCGCTGAAGACGATATTTCACAGTGACTTCAGCTGTTCAAACATAAATTCGTGTAGTTGAGAGAGAAGGGCGGGTTTAATGAATGACTGCAGCAGCTGTGTGACTCCGACAGGACTTCCACAACGCTCATGTGTTCCTCTTCAGCCAGCCAAAAGATTCAGCCAATTATTCTTTTTAGTGATAACGTCATTACGTGGTTGGGAGCTTAAACACAAGACGCGTTCTGTCTGTCTACACAAGCGTCTTTGCTTGCGTCGTGTTTAAAACTAAATTTAAACTGCCTTCGAGACCACTGCGTTCTGGACCATTCCTTGTTTTCCGTTAAAAACATATTTCAGTAATGCTATATTATGAAACCCCCAAGGTTTAGATATGCTATAAAATATATTGGACTTTCAAACAGTCTTTATATTTAAATGTAATTTTAAACATTGGTGATTTATTAAACAATATAAAAGGTAATAATGTTTGCCAATAATATTAGTAATAAAATGCTATCTAAATTCCTGGCTGGGACTCTAAATGGGGTCCCCGGATCTGTAAAGGTTGAAAACGCCTGACGTGGACTATTAATATCACATTTGCCACACCCCCACATGTGGCATTACAGAAAATCACAAGATGAATGAATGAGGCATTTAATATGTCCTCTATAAAACAAGGACATTATTCTGGCTGAATAAAAAGCCATTTTCTGACTGATATTAGCAAAAACATTTTTGACACCAAACATGAATTGTTGATTATTCAGAGGAACTAGGCCTATTTAGTGTTTTTCTTTTGTTGAAATGTTGGCCAAGGAATTCAGCTGTAAAAACGTGAAAAATAGCTATACGATTGCTTACAAATGCTTTAAGCAGCGTGTGACATCAGCTTTCTGTGAATGGAAACAAAAGTATGTATGTGTGTAAGGTCACCTCCACCAGGTGCGCTGGAGCTTTGTTCACAAAGAGTTTTAAACATTAAAGTGAATCCTGTATTTCCAGTGCATGTGTGTGAGTGTGTTAAAATTGAGTGCTGAAGAGGAGGTTTTCATATCCCCTCTGGCTAAAAAGAAAAGTAAATAGTTCAGAGTGATTTATGTGGTGGGGCAAACCTTACGCCTCAATGGATCCTGAGTAGCTACTCACTCAAAAATAAACACACATGGTGGTGACTCACGCAATACATTTTACGGACACTTTTGGATGTATAATGTCCTTTAGAATCTGCCTTTTCAATTTCAAATGTCGATGTTTTCTTCTGATTTAACATCATTGTGAATAAATAAAATATTTAAATCTAAATGCACCTAAATGCAGAAGCACTGGTAACAACCCACAAGCTGTGACAATCCACAAGCATCCAAGCAGAAACTTTTTTTTAACTATGAAATGCCAAAAAGGGGATCTTGATCTCTCAAAAATCTAAATCTATATCTATATAACTATATCTCAATAGTCTTGCCAATATAACTTAATAAAGTTATTGTTAAATTCCTTGAGAGTTCATTCATTCATTGAACAAAATGTGTCTTGCTCACCTTTTGGACTGCGCCTCTGACGGGTTTCTGTCTCTCTGTCTCCTGTTTTTGAACCAGTTGCTAACCTGCGTCAGGGACAGTCCTGTGATCTTGGCCAGATTCCTCTTCTCGGCCGGGGACGGGTACCGGTTCTGCTTATAGAGTTCCTTCAGCGCGTTCCTGGAGCGCTCTTTGAAGCAGTACACCGTCTCCTCTCCATCCCAGATGGTCCGGGGCAGGGGAAACTTTCGTCGCAGGCGATATTTATCCACTGCGCCCAGCGGTCTACCGCGGGCCTTCTCCGCCTCCGTGTACCGGGCTTTATACCATAAGTCCTGCAGGGCAGAATGGCACGAGGGGCTGAAGCTGTGGCTCTCCAAGAGGCCGTAAAGCTCCTGGTAGCGCGCCTGGTGAAAGGCCACCAGCGCCTGAGCGCGGAGGATACTCTCATTACCGCGCAATAAGTCGCTCTGCGGGAGAGACCACAGGAACCGGGCGAGTCGATCCACGTTGCCCCCCTGCTGAAGCGCTTCGCAAACACACGCAACTTGCTCCGGTGAAAAAGCCAAAGAGCTCGCGGTAGTTGCGGGTGAAGTGTGCGCAGACAAAGAGTCCATAGTGGGCATCTTGCGCTCCAGTGGAGAGGTCTGCTGCTGCTGCCCGACGAGCATCCTGGTGGCCACCGGAGTGTCAAGAGTCAGTAGTTTGACGTGCCCCCGACTGTCCGTGGAGCTCTCAAGAGTCTCCGTGTACTTCACATTTTCCTTTTTGATGTCGCCTGCCACTGTCACTTCACTAGAGGAAATAGACATTGTTTTTATTCTTCACCTCAGATTCCTTTAGTCCGTCACCCCGCCTCGTTTCTGCCCAAGCTGATCAGGTTACCCGTGCGCCATGCGAGTGATATCGGGTGTCTTTGTAAGTGGATAGCTTTCCCCTTTCGCTCCAGCAGCGTGACTTCTCAGCCCCGATGATTGGGGTGGGGGGGTTGGACACACATGATTGGCTGCACGAAATTTCAAAAAGGGCGGGGCGAACGCAGCTTCAAGGCGAAACCATTCAAATGAATATGTCACTCAGCCGTGACGCGCTCCCGCAGCTCACCTGGTCTATAGGTGAGATCTCAGTCGGGCTTTTGTGTGCTGCCGTGTGTTTACACTGAGCTTACTCTGAACAGACTCAGACTGCTCATACAACACTTCAAACGATACAGACATTTACAAAACGACAAGCCCTACTACCCCTCAGTTCATTTAATCCGGTTAAAATAGGTTTAGGTGTTAATTTATCTTTAAAAACTTAATTTCTACAGTTATTGTTATAGCCTATAATACAACCAAACATTTATTTATTTAAAAAAAGAAAATGCATAAGGTTAAATAAAAGGAAAGAGGCATACAATAAAATGTATCCATCCATCTATCTATCTATCTATCTATCTATCTATCTATCTATCTATCTATCTATCTATCTGTCTGTCTGTCTGTACGTCTGTCTGCCTGTCTGTCTGACCGTCCGTCCATCCATCCATCCATCTATCTATCTATCTATCTATCTATCTATCTATCTATCTATCTATCTATCTATCTATCTATCTATCTATCTATCTATCTATCTATCTATCTATCTATCTATCTATCTATCTATCTATCTATCTATCCGTCTGTCTGTCTGTCTGTCTGTCTGTCTGTCTGTCTGGCCGTCCGTCCGTCCATCCATCCATCCATCCATCCATCCATCCATCCATCTATCTATCTATCTATCTATCTATCTATCTATCTATCTATCTATCTATCTATCTCTATCTATCCGTCTGTCTGTCTGTCTGTCTGGCCGTCCGTCCGTCCATCCATCCATCTATCTATCTATCTATCTATCTATCTATCTATCTATCTATCTATCTATCTATCTATCTATCTATCTATCTATCTATCTGTCTGTCTGTCTGTCTGTCTGTCTGTCTGTCTGGCTGGCCGTCCGTCCGTCCGTCCATCCATACATACATACATCTCTATCTATCTATCTGACCATCCATCCATCCATCCATCCATCCATCCATCCATCCATCCATCCATCCATCCATCCATCCATCTATCTATCTATCTATCTATCTATCTATCTATCTATCTATCTATCTATCTATCTATCTATCTATCTATCTATCTATCTATCTATCTATCTATCTGTCTGTCTGTCTGTCTGTACGTCTGTCTGACCGTCCGTCCGTCCGTCCGTCCATCCATCCATCCATACAAACATCTCTATCTATCTATCTGACCGTCCGTCCATCCATCCATCCATCCATCCATCCATCCATCCATCCATCCATCCATCCATCCATCCATCCATCTATCTATCTATCTATCTATCTATCTATCTATCTATCTATCTATCTATCTATCTATCTATCTATCTATCTATCTATCTATCTATCTATCTATCTATCTATCTATCTATCTATCTATCTATCTATCGCTGGACAGATATCAATCCATGAGCAATGTTTGAGTAGGAACGGGATACTACACGTACATGTTTCTCTCAGGATGAATTTGAATGTAACACTGTTGTGCTGCGCTCTATTGTGAGCTGCAGTGTCGATTACTGTTATTTCGGGTTTTTTCTTCTTCTAACGTACTCTAACAATTAATAATAATAATAATGGATGATCAGGGATGCCCGAGGTGCAAGACGACTAAATACAGAAATCCATCTCTGAAGCTGATGGTCAATGTGTGTGGACACACGCTGTAAGTACCTGCTGTCTGTCAGATTTCTAACGTTACTCAAACCTGTAAGTTACAGGTCTTAAACCTTCATAGATCCAGAAGTGAATCTTTATTCATACAGTTCAAGACAGAACGTTTTAATATTTGCATCTGGTTTGTTTTTGCTATGTGGGCTCTAAGTTAACCAGGTCAGTGTTTCAAGCTGTGAGTGCAGTGAGTAAACCGATTTTGTTCGACTTCTAACTTCTGTTGCTCACCTGGCTGTTTGCGAGGCTCTCCTTATAAAAAGTGAGTCAAGTGACCATACAACAGTTAATATTACTACCTTAAAACCATAATCATTTAACATGTCCTTCAAATAGTATAGTGTTTTTTATACTATTTTGATGTGCATGATAACCAATGGACGTCAGATCTAGTGACAACGCAGGCTACGCAACAGCACTGAATCAATTGGAAAAATGACAGTTCTGTCATACCACCTGACCCAAAACGGACAGTTTTATTGTAGTATTGACAATAACTAGCAACTATGGTATTTTGGTTGAAATAGTTTTCATGTAAAATGTGTTGAAGTCACCAGGAAATCATAATGTACAATTCTTGTTTTATCGAATATGTCAGTATTTATTATAAATATTTTTTTCGCGAGAGTCCGAAACCTGTCACTCAGACGAGTTCACTGCAATAGCAAACCACAACCATCCGATCAATTCCTGACAAAATCAAGTCCTGTCCTAATTTGTATTTGTTCGTGAATCCGTTTCATTCGGATATATACGTCACAATATAGGGAAGAAAAGACTATCGCAACATATTTCATGCTCACATTAAAGATGAATACAGGCAACAAAATACATCAAACTAGCTATTCATTTGGTACATGGGAGTAGTCATTCAGCCACAGAAAACTGAACAGAGCGGGAGTGTGGAACTCTCCTGGGTGATGTGTGTCTGAAGTCACGTGACTCCTTGTGCTTTGGGTGTCCTTGACCTGCAGAGAACATAAGGATTCACAGTGGACTGCTGACCTTGGACTCAGAAACCTTATGAATATATTACACACTGATGACACACTGCTGGAGACAGTCCAGCACACACTTTCCTGGTCATTTCATGAGAGTTTACCTCTGTATGCAGAACATAAGGATGATTGTACACTCACCGGCCACTTTATTAGGTACCCCATGCTAGTAACGGGTTGGACCCCCTTTTGCCTTCAGAACTGCCTCAATTCTTCGTGGCATAGATTCAACAAGGTGCTGGAAGCATTCCTCAGGGAGTTTGGTCCATATTGACATGATGGCATCACACAGTTGCCGCAGATTTGTCGGCTGCACATCCATGATGCGAATCTCCCGTTCCACCACATCCCAAAGATGCTCTATTGGATTGAGATCTGGTGACTGTGGAGGCCATTTGAGTACAGCGAACTCATTGTCATGTTCAAGAAACCAGTCTGAGATGATTCCAGCTTTATGACATGGCGCATTATCCTGCTGAAAGTAGCCATCAGAAGTTGGGTACATTGTGGTCATAAAGGGATGGACATGGTCAGCAACAATACTCAGGTAGGCTGTGGCGTTGCAACGATGCTTAATTGGTACCAAGCAGCCCAAAGAGTGCCAAGAAAATATTCCCCACACCATGACACCACCACCACCAGCCTGAACCGTTGATACAAGGCAGGATGGATCCATGCTTTCATGTTGTAGACGCCAAATTCTGACCCTACCATCCGAATGTCGCAGCAGAAATCGAGACTCATCAGACCAGGCAACGTTTTTCCAATCTTCTATTGTCCAATTTCGATGAGCTTGTGCAAATTGTAGCCTCAGTTTCCTGTTCTTAGCTGAAAGGAGTGGCACCCGGTGTGGTCTTCTGCTGCTGTAGCCCATCTGCCTCAAAGTTCGACGTACTGTGCGTTCAGAGATGCTCTTCTGCCCACCTTGGTTGTAACGGGTGGTTATTTGAGTCACTGTTGCCCTTCTATCAGCTCGAACCAGTCTGGCCATTCTCCTCTGACCTCTGGCATCAACAAGGCATTTCCGCCCACAGAACTGCCGCTCACTGGATGTTTTTTCTTTTTCGGACCATTCTCTGTAAACCCTAGAGATGGTTGTGCGTGAAAATCCCAGTAGATTAGCAGTTTCTGAAATACTCAGACCAGCCCTTCTGGCACCAACAATCATGCCACGTTCAAAGTCACTCAAATCACCTTTCTTCCCCATACTGATGCTCGGTTTGAACTGCAGGAGATTGTCTTGACCATGTCTACATGCCTAAATGCACTGAGTTGCCGCCATGTGATTGGCTGCTTAGAAATTAAGTGTTAAGGAGCAGTTGGACCGGTGTACCTAATAAAGTGGCCGGTGAGTGTAGTTTCTGATTAAATGCAGTTGAGAGAGTGGAAGAAGATATTGCTTCTGGTGTTTCTTCAACTATGGGAACTCTTGACCCGTTGGGCTTAAGAGAGAAAATAAACCCTATTACAGGTTTTCTCAGTCATTTATTTTTTTCAAATAGTCTTACCATCGTCTAAACTGTATAGGCTAAGTGCAATTGTCACAAATGTTTAATAGGACATTGCCTAGCAACTCTGTTGCATTGTCTGCAAAATGTAGTAACTCACTCAAAACATTTCATTCATGCTTTGAAACCTAGTTATTGATAGGGTTGCAAAGTTTCCAGAAACTTTCCAGGATTTTCGGAAACTTTCCAGGATTTTCCGAAAATTTCCAGGATTTTTGGGAAACATTCCAGGATTTTTGGAAAGTTTCTGGAAATTTACCGGAAATGTTCAGCCCCTTTTCAACCCTAGTTATTGATAAGATTTTGATAACTAAATTGATCATTTTGCATACGTGTCATCACATAGTGAAATAATGTTTAGAAGTAGAGAAGAGTATAACAGTTTCACTGAGAATCAACTCATCAGTTTTGATTGGTAAGCCACGTGCATTTAGTTATAGAGTGGTGCAGGTATGACATCACTTTGTAGACCAAAATGCGGAAGCGAATTAGCATTTTAGCACTTCCGGTTCCATCGTCAAAAAGTCAATGGGTTTTTGAATGGGGTTTTAGTTAAATGCCTGTACATGCTTTGAAAAAGGCAGTTGCTAACAAGTGGCTAAACAGGATTACAGAGACTGTCGCGGAGAGTAAACGTCATCACGCCGAACTGTTAAACTCAGTCTGCTTTTACAGCTTCGTTGTGCTTATAATTCTGGTCTTGTAAACTATTCTAACTCAGACGTTCTGGGGAATTCTTTTTAGATAAAAACTGAAAGAGTTGTTGGAAGCTTAGTGGTGGTGACGTTGAATTCATGGGATCATGGTGTAGTAGTTCGTTTATAGCCTACCTTTAGCTTTTTACTTCTGGCGACTGCATTTAGGCTTCAAAATTCATAAAAGTTGTGCTCATCTGTGATAATTATCTTGATTAGGGTTGTCTATCGTTTGAATTTTAATGATTCCGATTCCAATTTCGATTCTGCTTATCGATTCCGATTCCTTTTGATTCCAATAAGGTAAAAAAAAACAACAACCTTATATATCATTCACATTTAGTCTTATTGCAAAGTGTTTAATTGTAGCTGAATATCATGACCAAAAATCAACAGGCTAAAGAACACTTAGCCTACACAAGGAACGTTTGCCTGTTTAAAAATACCATAGATAAACAACTAGCCCAACTAATATACATTTCAAGCATTATTAAAAGGCAAGTAAACACTAATTAAAGTAAGTCAAAAATTAGCAAGCGCAATAAAGTTTACAACTTAACAAAGATACGATTGAAATAAACAGTGTTTTAAGATTTTCAGTTATTCAGGTACAGAAACTGTAATCAAATGTAAAATATCACTGCACTTTGTAAGTAAAATATAGGCTACATTACAAATATAGTTACAAAAGTTATTCAGTCAAAAACGAGTGAATTTTCTCTTTGTCTTTTGTTATTTGATTAGTGTTATTATTATAGTGACGGCAGCAGGAATATTAGGCTGCTGTCACTTCAAGAGCTGCTGATCCAATATACTGATACACATGTTTGAGTTGTCTCTCGCTTGAATTTTTAAAGTCATATTGAAATGCTGACAAACGAATCGATTAGAGGAATCGAAATAAAAACTGTATTACAAGTATCTGATTCCTGACCTCAAGTATTCGGTTTCAGAATTCGAATCGATTTTCGATTGCCAACCCTAATCTTGATGGACAAAACGTGCAAGTATCATAAACTTTTGTTGATCACAGAGCTTGTTTTTAGCGATAATCCAAAAGCCTATGGAAAAAACCTATTGTCGAGTGAACCAGTGCGATGCTAACTGCCGGTTGGCCTATAAAGTGACGTCATACCTGCACCACTCTACTGTGCAAATTGTCCACGATTTTACTTTTTGCTTTTTACATATGCCAAAATGCATTAAATTTGCCTGAATGAATAAGAAATTCAAATCAGATCTCTGAAGTAATTGTTCAGAGATATGAACTTATTTTGAAACTAATTAGAAAATTGAGCCAAGTGATTTTAAGATATTTTTAAAAAAGAAGAAGCAATATTAACTGGGTTTTTTTCCTTAGTTTTTCACCTCATTTATCATCACAAGAATGTTCTTCATCGGCACTATTGATTCATGTTTTGATAAAACTAAAAAATGTTTTGGTTGTGATGGAAATCATGCCACAAAATGTGTGCAAAAATTGACCCGTTTTGACTAATTATTAACCATCTTAATATTTATTATTTCACTCTTTATTTTGATTGTTATAATAGTCCAATAATTATGTAATTAATATTTTGTTATGATTTTTCCGGTATTTATTTAAAGATTGAAAACCTACAAGGGTAAAATAATTAAATAGATATTAAATAGATGATTAAGCATTTGAAAAACTTGAAATCTGATGTTTTATTAAAAACCACCAATCGGACAGGTAGTTGAAGAAACACACGGGTTTGTTACTCTTAAGCTGATGCCGAGTGTGTCCTTCTGACCTGCTGCAGTGAAGAAGGAAGGGCACAGGTAGGTGTGTGTGAGAGATAGTTGATGAGAGGGACACAGGTAGCTTGTGTGTGTGTGTGTGAAATGCAGTGGTTTGCAGATTTTGTGTGTGCGTGATGGGGTCAGTTGTGCTGAGTTAGAGGAGTGTAGTAACCTCTCAACATGCTGACAAACACGGATCGGGAGAGGAGGAACGAGGAGGGAATGTCTAGCGTTTATTCACATGAAAGTCTGTGTTCTTACTGTTTTGCAGGCTTTTTGAGCCAGTTCACTCTCACACATGAATGCCCACCTTGTTCAGGTCATGGGTCAGGGAGAAGTAGAGTCTACCCGCTAAAATAATTTGGAAGTAAATAATGTATTCTTCAGGGAAAACCCAGGGCACAATGCAGACATCATCTGAGCCACGGTGTTGCATGCGGTGGTTAATACACATGTTCCTGACACTTTGCGTTTTACTGCTCATGTTTCACATTTTCAGGTCTGCAATGTGTTTTGATCCCATTTCGTGGATCAAAAAAGTATGTACAATTTTTTATGTCTCTTATGCTCACCAAGGCTGCATTTATTTAATCAAAAAGAGTAATATTATGAAATATTTTTAGGCTACAATTGAACCCTTATGTTGTGTTTGGGTAATTTTGACCCGGAGAGGATTTTCTTTTCCCCGAAAATGTTAATGTTATCGCATTGGACTCAAACTTCAATCAATCAGTTTCAAAAATAACTAATTGAATCCCCTAATTGAAAGAAAACAACTTAAGTTGGCAAAAAGATTTGAATGAAGTTCAAAATGTAGGTTCGAGAGGAGGTTACGAGCGTACTATATAAACAGCAGACACCACGTCATCTCATTGAAAAAATTCTTCCTCCCCTTCTCATCCAGTAAATGTCTATCCTCTAAATCTCTATCCTCTTATGCGCAATTCCATCATAGGGGGGTTTTAACTCGGAGCTCAGGCCGAGCCTCGGGTTCGAGCCTCCTGAAGGCTGAATGGGCAGACCCATTCTAGGGATTTATAAGCAATTTTTTGGTAGGCTGGTAATTTTTGACCGCGAACATCACGAGTGTGACTTTATTCCATTTTGTACAAAATAAAAACATTTCAAAACAAACTTCCTGGTTAAACATGAAACCACACTAGTGGGATAAACAGCTAATTTTTTGGAAAATTGTCACAATTATCAAAAAAATAATTGCTGTTACTATTACTTTTTTTGCATCCTTGCTGAATAAAATAAATATTTGTATTCATAAATATTATTAATCTCAAACTTTAGCATGGTATTTTTTTTAGTCAATGAATTTTAGGAATCTAAAATAAAAACATATTTTTAAATGCTTTTCTTAACAAAAGCCAATTCTCTAAATTATTTGTTAGTTTTTTTTTATTTGCAATATTTTTTATCTGCATTAATTTATTTTTCAGTAATTTCCCCTCTATAAGATCCTGTCACCAGCAAAGATTGATTACAGTTTTTTCCCATTGTGTTATATACACTTCCTTTTTACAGGCAAAAATCCTGTAAAAATCAGATTTCAAAGAGCAATGTATTCTGAAAGCTGATAGAAAGAGAAGGGGGAATGAAAAGGAAAGTTAAACTACTGAGTGGAAAATGTGTTTACTGTATTTTTTAGAAATCTACTTGAAACTCAGCATTAGTTATATGCATAAATTCTGGGCAAGAAGTAACATTGGTTTCTAAGACACTCTGTACTTTGTCAGCCCTTAATGTGTGTCTGCTTTGCCTCAAACCCATCCCATCATCACTCCATTATGATTGAATAAGACCACCACACACAAATATCAGGCCTCTGTTTTATCCATTAGTCGAATTTATGGTTCTTTTTGGAAATATGGCCAAATTTCACTCTCTGAAGCAGTGAGATGATTGAAATGTGTGTTTGTGTGGAATCGCTTCTGAAGGTTTTTCCAGCAGATTTCACATTTCATTACTGTTTATTTTGACTCTCTTTCAGCAGACCTTCTGCCAGTGTGAGTAAAACGTGTGTGTGTGTGTGTGTGTGTTTCAGGTGTGAGAGCTGTGTGGACATGCTGTTTGTCCGTGGCTCAGGTAACTGTGTGCAGTGTAACACTCCTCTCAGAAAGAGTAATTTCCGTGTGCAGCTTTTCGAAGATCCAGCCATCGATAAAGAGGTGGAGATCCGCAAGAAGGTTCTCAAAATGTATGTGTCTCTGCACGCATTCCACTTCGTTTTTTTTAATGACTAATTATACAATTTTAATAATGATGTGTCTTTTGGTTTCTTTCAGTTATAATAAGAGGGAATTTGATTTCTCCACTCTGAAAGAATATAATGACTACCTGGAGCAGGTGGAGGACATTGGTGAGATACATGTCATTTATTTAGTCATATTCATATGATATTTTTTTAAATGTAATGTTTTTTCCTTGTGTGTCTGTCCAGTGTTTAACCTGACTAATAACTTAGATGTTGAAAGTACCAAGCAGATAATGGAACAGTACCAGCGAGATAACAGAGATGTTATACAGAAAAATAAAGCCAAGCTGGTAAGTATGTGCGCGTGGTTCTGTTTTCACAAGCGAGAAATAGATTATAGCAGAAATCTGAATATCTTGTGCTCCAGATGTGTGTTGTCACTCTAAAAAAGTAATTCATTACTAGCTACTAATTACATCTTCAATTGTGTAATTCGATAACTGTACTAATTACTATCTAAAAAGTATTGGATTACTTATTACTAATTACTTTCTAAATCCCATATCAACCTCGACCAGTTGAACAAAACAAGGATAGACACGAAACTGCACTTTTAATTCTTTCAGATAAACAATATACAATTGCATAAATTATTCTTGAACTGACCAACGTGTGTAAAGGGAGAAGGTTACATTAAAAACATACATTTTAACATAAAATTTTGAATGTTACCCAATTGTTTAATATAGAATTGTTGTATAGACTATACAGTATTTAATGCAATTACAGCAGAAGTAACTGTAATTAAATTAAACAGAAAATGAAGAGTAATCCATTACTTTACTTTTTCAAGGGAAAAGTAATTAAATTACAGTAATTAGATAACTTAGTAATAAATTACACCCCACCACGGCTCCAGATACAGCTGAGCCTTTATTGAGCTATTATCATTTGTTGTCTTTTCTTAGTCTTCATGAATGTGTTTCTTTTTTGACAATTGCCATGCAATGTGCTAAAAATGACAATAAAGTTGACTTTGACTTTATTTCATTTGATCCCATAATGTATTATTGGCTGTATGTTAGACACGTGAGCAGGAGGAGTTGGAGGAGCTGTTGTTACTGGAGCAGCAGGATTCAGAGCAGAGGAGACTGGAGACCCTGCAGGAGGAGCAGAGACAACTACAGGCCAAGAGGAAAAACAAACAGGCCCTGCTGGATAAACTGGTACACACTACACTCACTTTAAAGTCGGCATGAAACAGAAGTGACATATATCTGAGTGAAACGGCTTCTCGAACAAGAAAAAATGTAGCGCGGGACTTGATTGGATCGCTGTGTGATTTGCCATTACTGTGATCTGACGTGTGACAGGTTGACTTGACATGTGCCCCTCCTACCCATCACTATCCCCTCTCTACTATCAATTAAAGTGTCAAAATAAAGTTGAAAAGAAAATCATTTATTGAATGTTGTGCTTGTGTTTGCAGGAGAGTTCCAAGTTGCCCGCGGCTGTGCTTTTAGCCCAACATAAAGATCGAGCTGCCCAACTGGAGACCCAGATAGAAAAACAGAAGCAAAACGTCAAACCAACAAACATCTTCTCTACTGGAATAATGATTGTGAGGAAACAACACACATACATGCACACATAATCAGTAGGACTGTCATTGGATTACATATTTAATCAAATATGTATTAATGATTAATCAAATGAAAGCCACCAAATGAAGGTTTATTATTAGTCATAATTAAATTAATTCATTTTATAATGAATAAATACTTAATATTAATAATATTCTTAAATATATAATTAATACTACATTTATTACAATTGTATGTAATTGTGTTAAATTTCCATCTTAAATGCTATCATTTGTTTATAAACATCTAATGTAGCATCACATGCACTGTTACCTGGTTAATATTCATCACGTTATACATGTGCTCTAGCTTCCACACAGACACACCAACATGTTTGTCTTACCCAGTGTTTGAGTATGACGTGGGAGTGTGTGTGTGTTTATATCATTTTGTGGTGCGTCTGTGTTGTAAAGCAGGTAAAACAGGTTTGTTCTTTTTTTAAAAATCCCTTCAGCGGTCACTGCAAAGGACACAGACCTGAACCAACATGTCACGAATGTGTATGCAAACTTGGAGGAGGGGGGAGCAATACATCTTAAAAACTGCCGTTTGAGAGTAAAAACAGAAACGGCGTGCACAGTTGTGTGTGCGTTTGTGTATCCAAGTGCATATGTTTCCACAAATGTGTCTTGTGGTTGGCATGAAGAGATGACTGGTGTGTATGTTGGCATGGATCTTAGTACAGGGAGGATAGTACTGGCAAAAAAGTGTTTGTCAGCTTTAGATGGCTTTACACTACAAAGCAGGAGGCACGCTTATACAGTTATATTTAACACAGATGTTTCTGAGCTGTGCAGTTAAGCAATGTGTGTGTCCGTCTGACTTTTTGCAGGCAGATTCATACTTCGCATACATGTGGAGTGAGAGCCAACAGGCTTTGAGATCAAAATAGTGTGTGTTACAGGGCATAGAGAGGGCATTGGCTCTCACACTTGTTACTTGAGCTCCGTTAATGCCAGCTGGAGGGTCCACAAAGCTCACTTTATCCCCACTGAACCTGTATGTGTGTTCACTAGTGTTACACGGTACATTCAGGACACTTTCTCAGTGTGAATTCAGTAACTGATGATTATTTAGCTGTGAATAGGACAAGACATTTCATAATCTCAAATTATGAGTATATTTTGTTGTATTTGTGAGTGTTAATGTACAGTATGTGTGCTGTTGTGACATTTTTCTCTTGTGTCCCATGCAGAGCAGTGTGAGTGTGTGATCATTTTAAAATGTGCTGATCTGAGGTGTATGTGTGTGTGTGTGTGTGAAGGTCAGCAGAGGTGCTGATAGACAGTTTATATTTGTTGACCTTGGAGCGTCCTGAAGACTTGCATAGTCAGAGTCCCGATGCTCTCTCCCGGCTTGATCCCCGTGTGAAACAGAAACCTTTCGCCGTTCTCTCGCATTCCTCTCAATTTAACCATAAAAAAAAAAACCTTAACAGAAATTTGCTCAGAACACATTGTTTTATGAGGTTTGGTGAAAACTACTTTTGTGGACAATCTTTGTTTGAGGAGGTTTTAGCAAGTTATCAACAAAAAATATGTTGTACTGTAATAAAGCAGTGTTTCTCAACCTCACAAAACATCCAAAGGGGTGCGCAAGATGAATTGATAAATTATTAATAATATATTAAAACGATCTACCTCTAATCTTAAAAATAATGCTAAAAAAAACATAAATCAAAATTCTAAACTCCCATTATTATGTAATTTCATAATTTCATTGCACACACAGTGGAAATACAAACTCTGAATATTATATGCAAACCTATAATAATTTAATTAAATAATAAATATACAAAAAGTTAGCAAAAATAATGTTACTAAATAAAGTTACTAAACCATATGCTGAGTCCACATCGTATTATCATGCTTATTTATATCTCTAATGAGGATTGATACTTCGGTTGACAATAGCAAACATTAGATCTTGATGACTTCGTGTTGTATTTTTTACAGTCTGTGGTTGTTCCACACAGAAAGAGAAGGCAGTTTTGCTCCATTTAGTCCCCCAGCAGCAGTCAGAACAAAATCAGGACATGTATTAACGTCACACACTCGAGTGTTTTGTATGAATGAAGAGATCCCTGTGGATTTTCACTAACCGTAACTGCTGATCCTGAACCGCAGAATCAATAGGAGAAAGAATGAAAAGATAATCTCTGTGTATTTGGATGAATTACCGCACAGTACACAATAATATAAGAATGTTTTTTTTTTCGTCTCTGATAGACCTCCATCCTCTGTTTCATTTAAAAAACATATCTAGCCAAGTTTCACAGATAATTTCTCTTTACAGCAAATGCGTTACGTTGCTACGTTGCTACGTTGCTAAGACACGTTGCGTTACGTTGCAAATGCGTTACGTTGCAACGTTGCTAAGACAGACCAGAAGAGAATGCGCGGAAGTAAACATGCACACACTCACATCGCAGAAGCGCACAGGTGCCATCTTGAGTAATGAATTTCTTATTTATTCCCCCCAAATGTTACGTTAAAGTTAATTTAAATTTCAGTAATATGGCTCTTAATGTCTAAGTGGGCGGTTTTTGTCCAAATAAGCTAATAAATAAACGAAACTTTATTCTTATTAAATAATTCATATATCATAGAGTGGTGGGGGTAAATTAAACAAACTATGCGTTGACGTCACAATCGTGTTGCATTGTGGTATATGGAGCTGCCTGAAGTGTACATAAAGTAGACTCGCTCCCTCGGTCAAAATCGAACGCAGCCTAGGGCCTTGTTGTTTATCTTTACTTCCGGGGTTCTTCCCACCGGAGCTTCACTTTCGATTTCAAAATGGCGGCTGCGTGAAATCAGCGTATAGCCAATCATTTTAATCATTTACATAAAGTCTTAAAGGTACAGTAACAAAACATATATTTTTTTATTCGATTTAATAGGCTCTATGCAGTGCCGTCGAAGGTGGGGTGCGAGGCCCTGTGCGAACTTGAAATGCGAGGCCCCTCCCAGGCTCTGAACGTTAGAATAATTGGCTGCGCAGCCTACTTGTTAGCCTTTGTCCGCTTAAATGAATTATAAATAAACATAAAAACTAATAGGCTATTTGCAGTATATTAAATCGTTTTTGACCTAATTATTTGGCACTGAATAGTAGCCTCCTAAAATAGTAGCCTACTATGTCAACTAGTGATATCAGCACAAGAACTGTTGAGCTGTTAATGCAACATAATTTAGACAATTGTTTTTGTCATAATGTTATAATAACTGACAGACACTATCATTTCAGCCGCTCATGTCCTCACACAGAGCGATGCTGAAGCTCCAATGTTTCAAATGTTTAAAAGGTATTACATTGAAATCTGTTGAATAGAGTGTAAATTTAGTTTGTGGGTATTAAATAATGATTAGCGGATAATCACCCGTATGGAGATCATTAACTTATTTATTTTTTACTGGCTCAAAACAAATACAGCACAATTACGCAATACCGTCATTGCGTGCGGGTCCGCCTGCAGTTATAAACACGATTATTACTAATTGGCATATTTCAATGCCAATTCTTATATGTTCATTCATATAGCCTACTCAAAACAGATGGGGCAACCTAATGCAGACAAGTTAGCTCACCGTTTTTAGGTGATATGCCATGTTTGGAGTCGAGCTGTGATATGCAAACTGTTGCTTGCAAACTTTGCATTCGACTTTTTTTCTGTTATCTATTTTCGTAAAATGCTGCCACACTATCGATGTCTTAGACATGGTAAAGGAGGACTGACAGTAAATTAAACGCATATTCATCAAACCTCCATACCAATGCCTTCTAGTAGTTTCTTCAATCTGTCTCCAGTGGGTTGGGATAATCCAAAAAAGTGAAAACAAGTGGGGTGTTCTGAAGACCGGCTGTTACCTGTGAAACAGGGGTGCTCTGAAAACACCCACATTAGCAATTAGTGCTTTCCACCTGATGAAATTAATACGTCAAAAATCTGAATTTTGGTTGATCCAGAACGTATTGACCAATAAATCAACTAATCGACTGGGAGATTACAGCCCGTGAAAAACCCGCTTAATTTGTTGGGGGGAGAAAAAAAAAAGAAAAGAAAAAAAAAGCAGGATTGCGAGGCCCCCTGGTGGCACGAGGCCCTGTGTGATTGCACAGTTCGCACAGCCCTTGCGACGGCTCTGGCTCTATGCACAAACGCTGCTGACGTATTTCCGGTAGAATCTCAGCCAGCGTCTTTACTTCTGCATAGCGCGTTCTATAGCGAAGTGTACTAGCAGCAAAACTTTAATAAAATTCATTTTCTCAGAAACGGAGACAACGGTTTTAGAAACTGATTCGCTAGTCGGATTTTGCATGATATGAGAGAATACTCAACCAACCAAAAAGTTGTCGATGTAGCTCAAAATATATAATTTAAAGCCCTTCTCTTTCTTACTCTTATGTGTGACAGATAGCTGCCTCAAAATATTGTTAACATCATTCACATTAACTGCGGGAAGTTCTTGTAAACAGCGAGTGTAATTTGCCATTATCTCCACCTAATGCAAAAACAGCTTCCGACGCAGCACCGGATGTAACTGTGCGGGCTGAGACAAAACGCGGAAGCGATCGTGCATAGAGCCTATTATGGTCAGTAAAACTAAGTTCTGATTGTTTTAAGTGCAAAAAACTTTGTTTTAAAAAAAATAAAAATAAAACGCTACAGAATTGTTTATAGTTTAAGATTATATATCTGTTTTGGAAACAGAGCCGCCTTTTGGTCTTCTTTCCAAAATAAATATTGAGAAGGAATAGTTTATAACAGAATTTTCCAAATTCAGTCCACACATTCTGGTTGATACTTGTAGTTGAATGTTGGCAAGAAGCAAGACAAACACACCTCAGAAATAATAACCCGTATTTGTTGGTTTGGTGAAGAAAATTATCACACCCACAGAATGAACAATCAAATGAGCCATTGCATCGTAGTGCCTTTCCTGTGCCAGTCAAAATGTTCTGTGCCTCCCAAGACAGAAGTCTAGAATGCAGAACCAGGGGAGATAGTTTATTTTAATAATGTAAAATTCAAGTCCACCTCGTAAAATGATGTTTATTGTGTGTTAATGTTTAATTGTTGATGTAAATGTTAAACATACAGACTGATTCACTGCCCAGGCAGGGGTAAGGTTAAAACGCTGGACGGCACTTAATGTCAAAATGCTGCAGATATATGATTGATTTGAACACAAGGCCCCGTTAAACAGTGTGTTACTGCTCGGAGTGAAACTCTGAATGCACAGACAACTGGAGGGGTGTTTCAGCTCATGGATTTCCTTCCCTCTCCACCCCCGCACAGTAATGAAGATGGATCGAGCCAGCAGCTCTGTTTTAGAGGCGCTGGGGAGAGAATATGTATCTTTAGTCACTCAACATGCACAGCATCAGCAGCATTTCTTTACACACACACACACACACACACACACACACACACACACACACACACACACACACACACACACATGTCTGGTTCGCTATCTTTGTGGGGACTCTCCATAGGCGTAATGGTTTTTAGACGGTACAAACTGTATATTCTGTTCCCTTACACTGCCCCTGTCCCTAAACCTACCCATCACAGGAGACATTCTGCATTTTTACATTTTCAAAAAACATTACTTAGTGTGATGTATACGCTGTTTTCCTCATGGGGACCGCTGGCTGGTCCCCACAATGTAGGTGATTTCAGGTTTTACTATACTTGTGGGGACATTTGGTCCCCACAATGTAATATAAACATGAGCACACAAACACACACACACACACACACTACACTACACTACACTACACTTCAAATTAATGTTGAGTGCAGATGTTTGAAGATTTTTGAATGATGGAAGCAGTAGTGGTTTACTGTGATGTGTGTGTGTGTGTATGTGTGTGTCAGAGTTCTGAAGAGTTTTCCACTGGTATCAGGGTGTTGACAGGGTAATCTGTGATGGGATGGTGTGTATGTGTTGACATGGAAATCTGGAAAACATAGATTGTGTTTGTTTGTGTGTGAGATGTGAGTGAGTTTGGAACTGATCAGCCTGTGTAGAATTTATGTTTGTTATTTTGAGCTCATTATAAACCAACATTTTTTTGGTGTGTGTGCAGAATGTTTTAGTGTTAAATTTGTAAATTTGAGTGCTGCGTTCACTTTTTATTAACCTGTGTGTGTGTGTGTGTGTGTGTCTGTTTTCCTGGGTCCAAAGCAAGTAAAATTTGTTTTTGGTGAGTAAATAAAATGGCTTGCAGGCCAATAACTTGTTTCTACAATTTTTTTTAGAATATATACTATCGTTAAAAAATGTGGGTCAGTTAATATTTGTATATATGTTTGAAAGATTTTTGTTATTCTACCCATGGCTGCATTTATTGATTAAAAATGACAGTAAAAACAGTAATATTGTAAACTATTATTACAATTTAAATGACAATTTTTAAATGACACACTTACAATTTTCTATTTTAATATATTTTAAAATGTTATTCCTGTGATTTATATCTTTAGTGTCACATGGTCCTTCAGAAATCATTATGCTTTCAGGATTCTCTGATGAATAGAAAGGTAAAACAAAAAACAGCATTTATTTGAAATAGAAATCATTTGTAACATTATAAATGTCTTAACTGTCACTTTTGGTTGATATGTCCTTGCTGAATAAAAGTATATATATATATATATTTTTTTAGTTTCTAAAAACGTACTGACCCCAAACTAAAAAAATAATATATATATATATTAAATGCTCACACTCAGGAATGTGTAAGGAATAATTAATGTTTAATATTCAATTTAATATATACTGTATCATAAAACTCCCCTCTCTAGTGTTCATTTTCACCATCCGTTTACTTGTATCTCTGTTGTTTCGCTCTCTTTTTCTCTCTTTGTTATGTCTTCCTTTATTTTACTTTGCTGTTTTGTTGCTGTTTAAATGCGTGCAGTACTTTCAGGCCAAAATAAAGAGAAGCTCTCCCATGGAAATTCCCTCCACACACTCCTTCCTTGCTGTGGTTTCTGTCTGTCTCCAGCAAGTTCAGTCTCCCGTGTGTGTGTGTGTGTGTGTGTGTGTGTGTGAGTGTGTTGGCAGTGAGTGATGTTGTCATACATCCTTAGATCCCCTGCTTGGATCTGGATCCATAGAGGGATGTGTGTGTTTGTTGGAGCTAATGCATTTATGTGTGTGACTTCATCTTAGACAGAATGTCTGTTAGTTTTGTTTAAATGAGGTCATCTACATGAAATGTTCCATTTAAACTCAATAAGAATGTTAAATACTCTCAACTCAAATGGTAGTGAGTAAAACTATAATCTAAAATAAATTAATAAACTAAAGTAAGATAAAAAGTTAGTTATCAGAAAATGTAACAAAAAGTAATATCTTTTGAATGTAACATTTTAAGGAGCTCTAAGCATTTAAAAAAATGTACTATGCATAAAATGTACCTACTTCCTCGATGGTTGTCATGGGAAATCACACTTTTCTCTGTTACAGCCCTGTAAAACAAGTGTGAGGGGAGTGGCCCATGCCTTTTTAGCCAATCAGAACACTTAACCAATCAGAAGTGATCTTTGCCTGTCAATCAATGAACATGTTCGGGTTGGAGGGTGGACTTTTGGAGTGCATCTATCTAAAATGTAGTTTTTATTGACAGTACAAAATCTGTCCATTTGTAGTGCCAAAATAGTTCTAAAATGTGTCTTTCTGTCTGTATCTTTCCTTTAGGGTCAGACCGTGTCTTTGGCATCTGTGTCTCGTGTGGAGGAGGTGTTGTACGTCTATCAGCCTGTGTACATTGACACATACGGGCCACCCGTTCCAGAACTGGATCAGTTGGGCAGACAAGGGTAAGAATCACTTGGATTTTGTGATATTTTATATTATATTATATCATATCAAATTATATTATATTATACTACAGGGCTGTTGAATGCTTGAATCTGATTGGTTGACGAACGTTCTAAGGTGTGCAATTATTTTCAAGGACTCGCATGGCTAAAGTAGTTCCAGGCAGGTCTTGACCGCATTACATGCCTGTATCATTTCGCCAAATGATTTCAGTTATTTATTATGTACGAAAAGCACATCAACTCTTTCTCCCGCTCTCTCTCCCTCTCAAACGCACACAAATACAGTATGGACGCACACTCGCACAGAAACGTGTTGACAGCGCTGCTCTGCTAATTTTAACTGTAAACTAATTTAACAACTTAAAAGCTAAATTACATTTCTCACTTGCGAGTTAATAACGGCGTTATTAGTTTATCTGTTAATAAACAGATAAACGTACAGTTTCACTATTAGTAAAGATGCTGCTGCCACCGAACACTGTTGAGATACACACAGACTCAGGTAATTCACACACACATAATCTCTCTCTCTCTCTCTCTCTCTCTCTCTCTCTCTCTCTCTCTCTCTCTCTCTCTCTCTCTCTCTCTCTCTCTCTCTCTCTCTCTCTCTCTTTCTCTCTCTCTCTCTCTCTCTCTCTCTCTCTCTCTCTCTCTCTCTCTCTCTCTCTCTCTCTCTCTCTCTCTCTCTCTGCCTCCGTTAGCTCTAAAATTATGTTTTGGAATTAGCAATGGAGGCGTTGGATGAGATACGTAAGAAAATTAGTCATACACACAAGAGCATTTTAAGGACAAAAACCTAACAAATGTCTTGAAATACAACATCTAAACTATGTCTTGAGGTGTGGTAAACTGTAGTATAAGCGGAATAATTGACTCCAGTCCGTTGAATTTAAAGGCCTGTCATCAATTATACCTTACTTATATTATATTATTTTATTAATTAGTATGTTAGTAAATTAATGGCCATTGAGGAACAGACTACATTTAATTAATTAAAAGTACTTCCTTTTTTTTCATGCATAGGGTTATTTTTTCTTTTTTGTACCTTCTCTCTCTCTCTCTCTCCTTTCTGTCAGAGAGAATGCATGAGAATGCATTTGACAGAGATAAATGGCTTCTTATTCAAACAAATAAACCACATCTCCCATGGTGCACTGCTCCCAGGATAAACAGGAAGTCTGCTGACATTTTTGCAATACTTGCAGTTTCACGCTTCACTTAAGTTTGACTTTCTCTATAAGACACACTCTCACTCTTTTCAAACCTACACATTATATTAGTATAAAGCTATATTAGTGATAGCATTAATGCAGTGATTTTCATTTCATATTTACTTTACCCTATATGGTATTATATAGGATATACCCCTATAATAATTTCTTAATAATCTCAACATATCTGCTCCCATAAGGGAACCCAGGCCATAATAAATAAGCTTTGATCAGTCTACTAATGACTACACTCTTAGAAGAAAAGGGCCTTTATAGATCCTTAAAGGGTCCTGTGCTTCATATATAGAGCCTCTTAGGAGTTAATTTATGAATTTAGTTTTAATTAATTAATTTAGCTTTTAACTAAATTTAAGTTAAATTTAATTTATCACTAGAAAAAGTTTAAATAACCTTTTTAACATGAAAGTGTAATGCGGTAATTTAAGACATTTTATATAGAACCTTTTTGGCAAACCTTAGGGTTCTTTAATAACCTTTTTAGTGTAGTATTAAAGGGATAGTTCACAAAAATGAAAATTCAGATGATGGAAGGTTTGCTTTTTGGGTGAGCTATCCCTTTAAGAATGTTTAATTGTTTTGGAGGAAAAAATTACTGTCCACTTTTAAATGCAATCCTAAGTTTTACACTTTCAGTTGAAGTATGGGGCAAAAATGCAACGCTTGCCCCTCAGACTTTCATTGTAAGTGCGTTTCTGTCACAGATGCTGTTGACAAAGCTTAACTTATATTGAACTCACACACACAGATAGATACACTGGAATCTTCATCTGAGGATCTTATGATGTGGTTTGAGCAGAAGACAGGAGAAGAAAAAGAGTGAGGGTTATGAAAAGAGACGATAGGGTGGTTCACTCACTCTTTGTTTCTTTTTCTCCGTCGCTCTGAAATCTCTGTTTTTGCATCAAAGTATTTGACCAGCTTCAGGCTTTTGAAGTCGAGAGCGGACAAGACTCTAAGTGTTTGTGTGTGTGAGGTTGACAGAGAGACAGATTGTTTTTTGCTATTTGTCTTAGTGTGTTTTGACAGCGAGTTATTGGAGATTTATGTTGGACTGGTTTGTGTTTTTGGAGGGTCATGTATGTATTCACTTCCTCCTCCTCCCCCCCCCGGGGGCGAACCCCGTCCTATGTGTCCGTCCCTGTTCTGTACCTGTATAAATACAGATTGGGTGGGTCGTTTTATTAAAGACAGCTGTGTGTGTGTCTTGAAAGGAGGTGATTGGGTTGAAGTTTCCTTTTCTCCACAAACACAGTTTTCAAGCGCAGTCAGTCGCCTCTATGCATGTGTGTGTTGTATGAATAAATGATTAGTTTGTCCCCCCACTTGAGAGATAACAATGCCCCTCTACTCTTACAATGTTGCATAAAAATACATTTCAAAGTTTGGCTGTACAAGGGCCCCTTGATGGATCAGTAAACTTCCATTCAAACACTCTCAGGACACACACACATTTTCAGTGAGTGTTGAGTGATGTCTCTGGTGAGTTTGGAGGCATGTCTGCAGAGTTTTGGATAACGTAATTAGTTTAAGAGACATTAGTTATTGGACAGGACAGAACTTGTCTGTGTTTATATTAATTAGGTGTCGTTAAAGTTTTGAAATAATCCAAGTTACATTACCATTCAAAAGTTTGGGATCAGTACGATTTTTTTTTATGTTTTTGCTCTTCTGATCAAATAAATGCAACCTTTTTTATTTAAAGTAATTGTTTTCTATTTTAATATGTTTAAAAAAGTAATGTATTCCTATGATGGAAACCACTAATGAAAATGCTTCTATTTTGCATTATTTTCAAGTTTAATGCAGCTTTTTTTCAAATGAATTTGTGAGTTTCATCATTTTCAGTAAAATTTACTTCAGGCAATGGAAAAAACATGCTTTCATCGCCATGCCAATGTTTAGACTATAGAGACACACTTTGCCATACAGGAAGTCATCATGTGCCAGACAGGAAGTAATCCATCAGCAGGTCAGAAGAGGAAGCATGTGTGGACAGGGTCAGTAGCTTTATTGTGTTTTTCAACACAAATCTGATTGATTATTGTTTATTTCACTAATAAACTACAAGAGATATTGTGAATATAGCTATTTCTAATAGGCAAACAGTTAATACCTAATAAAAAGTTACTGCTTCATAAAAATATTAAGCATACATTTTGATCAGACGTTATTTTTATAAATTTTTTTAAGGTAATACATTAAGTGTCATTATTATTCTGCTAGAAAATCTATGCTTTACATTGCTAAAAAAAAAAAGGTGTTTTTACTTCACTTCTACTTCACGTTATAACTGTTATGTAGTGTATTTTATCATGAGTGATAGATTGTCCAGACCGTCTGTTTTATGAAATAACGTGAATTAGTTCCTACTGTAAGAATGTAGGGTTAGAAGGGTCAGTGACTGCAGACACGTCTTCCATCCATCCATCCCTCCATCTCTCTCGGTTGGTAAGTTTTTTTTGTAAACTGCATTTTGAGGGGCCTGATTTGAAATTTGCATATGCAAACAAGCCTAAAACAAAGATTCTGGCCTTGGCTTCAAGAGTAAATTTGGCTTGCAAATGGATCCTGTTTCTGAGGTAGCAAGAGAGAGTTAAACTTTAAAACCAATACCCTGAGGCTAGATAATGGATAATTGATGGACAAACTAAACTTGTTCACCTTCTCTCTCTCTCAATCCACAGATTTGAGTGAATTTTGCATTTCACCATTGGTGTGGCTTTTCCTTTGTGCAAGGAATGCTCACAAACATTATCTCCTAAGCGTGTGTTTTCATTAGCCTCATTCTCTTTTCAACATGAACCATGATTTGTGTCTTCATGTATTTCGGACACACGCTGCCTTTGTAAACAGCAATGTACCTTTGGACCAGTAGGTTTTAATGATGCATTATGCCCTGGAGGATCCCAGGTCAACTCTTGGCTCCTGCATAGATGAGTTTGCTCTCTGAACTCTGGTGAGGATATTTGTGTTGTGGATGAGTTGTAGTTTGGTATATGTGTGTCTTACATAGCAGTGTGGGCAACCAGATCTGTTGTGAGGAATGTGTGTGTGACACTGACCCTGTTAAAATGACAGATTGTACAGCAGCTGCTTGAGAGTTCCCTTTTTTTTTTTGAGGGGGATATTTCTGTGTTGAATCCTGTACTCTGAAAGACTTTGACACACACACACACACATACACACACACACACACACACACACACACACACACACACTCACGCTCACACACACACACTCACACTTAAAGGCTGGTATAAAACACAGAGAACACACACACCATCATCATCTCCACAGCGTGTCATCACTGATACAGATGTGTGGTTTACCTAAAAACACTGTTCAGTTCATGTCAACATTTCAACCCCGATATCATCCATTTGACTACATGTGCGTCTTATGAAGGATATATCAGAGAGCCGGAGTCAGAGAGCCAGTAAAATCTTCCCAAACATTTTAGTCATTGTCCAAACCTTCACATTAGTCACTTCTCAAACAACCTTCCAATTTTCTCCTAAATCTTTTCTTCCTTTCCGTGTAACTGTTTCATTCATGTCAAATTTATGAATTATTATTAACTTATTTTAATGACCAAAATATATACAACCCAGTAAGATTTATTTGAAAGAATTAACACTTTTATTCAGAGTTCTACATTTTTCAAGGTTTCCTTTCTATTATTTCCACAAAAATAATAAGCAGGACAACTGTGTTCAACATGTTTTTTTAAATCATAAAAAAAAAAATCATAAATCATAAAATCATCACCAAATCAGCATATTAGAATGATTTCTGAAGGATAATGTGACACTGAAGACTGGTGTAATGATGCTATAAACTCAGCTTTGCCATCACAGTTATAAATGATATTTTTAAATATGTAAGGGGTAGTGGAGGTATGTAAGACGACGTGAAGGCAAAGAACCACTCGATGTGGGGTGCGTCCAAATCGTTTAATGCACAGCTAGCCGTGGATTATTCTGCTTAAACCATGGTCATTTACCTGCATTGACAACATATTGTTATTGATGTTTACAATTCAATATTTGATCAGAAGGGTAAAAATGACGTTATTTTCGTCTGTTTATGTTACTGAGAAATATAATTTTGTGATTCAGTAGCAAAGCTAAGTTACGGAGCAGTGTTGATGGTAAGTTTCCGTGCTCCTAAATGTTTCTGTGTGTGTGCGCAGCGTGAATTCCTGAGTGACGTATGCGTGTGTGCTCCAATGAAACATTGCATTAAGGCGATTAAAATGACTTGGATCTACCTGTGCATTAAACGGTTTTATTGCACACCTTCCAGCCAATCAGTATTGAGTATCAGAAAGACCATGGAATTAATTAAAATAAAAAAATATTTTACAGTATTGCTGCTTTACTGTATTTGTGATAAAAATAAAATGCCTTTGAATATAAAAGCTTCTTTAAAAAAACACACCAATAATTTGAACAGATGTGTTTTTTAATAACCACAAACCAACATTTGGAATACAACAGATGTATTTATTAACTATCCAGGTGTTATATTACTATTATGTATTTTTTGTTTGCTTGTTTTTTATTGTTGTATTGTCCCATGTTTTTTACAGTTTTGCAAAAAATGTTGTCAAAATTACAAGTCTTAATTTAAAATGGCTCTTATACTGTTAAGTTATCCATCTGAGGTGGACATAAAACATTGTCTGAAGGTCAAACACTTTCATGTTGACTTTTTGTTGAATAAGAAAATGTATGAATATTTTTTTTTTTAGTTTCAAACACCATTTTGTTCTTTTCTTTTTAAAGATCCTTATGGTCTTATGATTTTTTTTCTTATTTCAAACATCCGAATCAGCATATAATTTTCTTGCCATTTTGTTGTTCTTAAGATTTCTGTTATTGTTCCGATCAGCAATGCTTTTATGACATGATTGTCTCTTGAGTACTTCGGGCAAAACTAAAAGCGAAAGAATCTGGATTAAATGTGATGACAGTGATTCACTTGTGGAGTTACGCGTGTGGTTTGTGGATTAATGATAGAGAAGCATTCTGTGTGCATTAGCTCATGGTCCAGAGCTTCAGTAATCTCTGTTTGTTTAGAAAACGTGTGAAGCTGAGAGGAGCTTAAGTGTTTCTGATGATACCCGACTCCCTCGATCCCTCTCTCTTTCCATCGTTCTCTTCCTCTCACTGTAGTATCAGTTTACATGTAATTTTCAGTTCTCTCATAATGAATGGCCGCTGTGGACTCCAGCTGCTGGAGTGTTTTGAGGATGCTGCTGGGCTAGTGTGAGATCTCAGAGTCTCACCCACAAGCATTAGGTTTCTGATGTTCAAGTGGTTTGTGGGTAACAGGCAGTTGTTGACTTGGTGAAAAATATATGGATAAAGAAATTAAATATTTGATATATTGTAACATTAATATTTTAGTTATGTAAAGCAACTACATTCTTACATATTTTGTGGCTTAGAGGGAAAGTTCACCCAAAAATGATAATTTACACACCATCAAGTATGAATTTCTTTCTTCTGCTGAACACTAAAGTCAATGGGGTCCATCAACTGTTTGGTTACCGACGTTCTTTTTTATCTTCTATTGTGTTCAGCAGAAACATACAGATTTGTAACAACATGAGGGTGTGTAAATGATGACAGAATTTTCATTTTTAGGTGGACTATCCCTTTAAGTAATATACACTACCATTCAAAATTAATTTTATTCAGCAAAGGATGCATTAAATTGCTAAAAAGTGACAATTATAATGTTACATTATAATTGTTTCTACTTCAAATAAATGCTATTATTTCTGATAGAAAAAAAATGTAGCACTGTTTTTAACATTGATAATAATAAGAAATGTTTCTTGAGCAACAAATCAGCATTTTACAATGATTTCTGAAGGACTGGATGCTTTTGTCAAGGATTTTATAAAAAAAAAAAACTGTCACAGGAATAAATAACATTTCAAAATATATTAAAATAGGAATGTTAATTTAAATTATATTTCACAATACTGTTTTTACTGTATTTTTGATCAAATAAATCCAGCCTGGCTGAGCATACGAAATTTTCTTTTAAAAACATTAAAACAATCTTAACGACCCCAACCTTTTAATTGTAGTGTATATTATTTTACATTATTTACACACAGTGTATTTCTAGTAACTACAGTTGGCATTTTATTTTTTATTTTAAAATGAAATTTGTACTTATTGTGAAATCCGTGAATGTAAAACAACAGAGCTGCTCCCTCTAGAGGATTAACCAGATTATACTGAAAGCCTTTATTTTGGAAACTACTGTTAAACTATCCACTGTTATAGCTAATCGTCCTCTCTCTGTGTGAAGGTATCTGAATCATGTGCGCACAGCGTCTCCTCAGGATCAGGCTGGTGGTTATACATCAGGACTGGCCTGCCATCGTGCCATCCAGGACGCTTTCAGTGGCCTCTTCCCCCTGTGATTTTACAAAACTACAGTCACATCCACGCCACCTGTTCATCAGTCTACCTAAAGACTCACTCACAAGCAAAGAGAAAGGCTGCGAGTGTTTGGATGCATGGGAAAGATTCCTGTGAAGGACTTTGTGAATACGGCCCCTTCAGAAGGCCAGGTTCAGAATATTATGAAGTTTCTGTTGATAACCATAAACAAGCTTTAATAGGTGTACAGATATTTTTGTTGATCAGTTTTGTTATTTTTGTAATGCTGCTTCAGTTAAATAAACGTATTTGTGTCAATGTTGGTTGCGTGATCGTCTCAAAGAAATGCAACAGCATTCACCCGACATGAAATGATAATTTATTTAAAAAAAAAAAATTAAATGAACAAAAAACTGAATACAAACCATTTTAACAGGCAAATTAACACAAACACTGAGTTTATGCAGTCTGTCTAATCCTCACACTTCTGTTTCTTGGGACACGGCTCCTCTGAACTGTCTATGGAGGAAGAGAGACATTTTAGTACAGCAGAAATGACCCGCCATCACTACAGCATGGTGTGCATGACTGACTTTGACTTTATTTCATGTTTTAATACTGCAGCCAACTGACACTAGTGAGTGTGATCTCTTACCTCTGTCTTGGGTGTGTGTGCTGTACAGGACCCCTCTTGGCAGGGTAAAACTTACACACATCATCTCCTTATTAGGTGCCACATTCCTCACCAGGTGTACAGAACACTGTCCTTGCAGGGAAGTCTTTAAACTTGCCTCTGCCCGCTCCACTACATCCCTCTGAGCGTCATCTTCCTTGGAGAACCCGTAGCAATGCACCTGAGGCAGGTTGTCGTCCTGGTGGGAAAGACTCTGGTCTGGCTCTGGACCTAGCAGACCTCTGAAAGCATCAAGGAACTCGAGAGCCAGTGCGGGGAGATTCATCACAACGTGAATCTTTTGTGATCCCTTCATTAGGGCAGGCAGGCGCTCCCGGACCGGTCCCCGGATGAAGTCCCGTCCATCCATGTTAAATGAGGTTATCTTTCGGTCGACCTTGTTGAGCTTAGCATTGTGCTGGAGCCAACGGAATGAATCCGGGTTCAAGTCGTTGGCAAGGACCTCGCTGCCTCGACGGGCCGCCGGGATCGCGAAAGGACCGACCCCGGCGAAAACGTCTACTACAGTATCGCCACGCTGAAGGAGGGCAACGATGCGCTCGTGTTCGGTGCTCAGTCGAGGGTTCCAGTATACTCGAGAGAAATCAAACTCGTAAAATACACCATTCTCCCGTACCTGAGAGAGAGAGAGAAAAAAAGAGGTAGATTACAGTCAGATGTATCTTTAATAATTCATGTTTATGCTGAATCCCTATTTTAGGTGAACTCACCTTTGCCACCATGTTACTCTCGCCTGCCAAAACCTCCATTTGGAAGTTCCTGTAAGTGGAATCAATGGTGTTGGTCTTGTTGACCACGCAGGTAATGCCGGGGTTCTTATCTATGATTACTTGACCTGGAACAAAACAAAGTCTGTTGGTGGCAAAACACTGGCAAATGATTTCATGATTGCTCATTACTGTAGAATCAAATAGAATCATTATTGCAGAATCAAATCTCTGCCACAATATAGGATAGTTTGGGATAGTTCACCCAAAAATGAAAAAATGAAAAAGAAATATATGTCATAATTTACTCACCTTCATGTCGCTCCAAAGCAGGATTATTATTAACTAAAACTATTAAAAACATTTGTTAACTGAAATAAAGCTATATGTATTATATTAAAAAAATTGTAGTGCCTTGGCAACTAACTGAAATTATTTTCTTAAAAGTTTAAGCACTAAAATGTACTGAAAATAACAAAAACTAAATAAAAATAAACAAAACCTAAAGTAAAAATAAACTAATTTAAAAATATCTAAATCTAAAACTTTATTAAAAAAAAAAAAAATTAGAATGGCATCTAAGAAAATTACTAAGAATTAAAATAAAAAATAAAAGCTAATTCGAAATATATATATTAGAACGTTTAAACCACGCAGATTATCATTGTATGGACAAAAACACTACAGGTTCAGAATAATACGTCACCCAAAAATGAACGTTCTGTCATTAATTACTCACCATCATGTTGTTCCAAAACCGTAAGACGGATCATCTTCGAATCACAAATGAAGATCTTTTTGAAGAAATCTGAGAGTTTTCTGTCCCTCCATAGACAGATATGCAACTGACACTTCAAAAGTTCAAAAAGGGATCGTAAAACTAATCCATATAAATTGAGCAGTTTAGTCCAGATTTTCTGAAGAGACAATCGCTTTATATGATGAACAGATTCAATTTAGGATTTTATTCATATATAAACATTCATCAACTCACACATCAGTTGTGGTAAACGAAAGCTCAAGCATTTTCGCTTGACGTGCAAGAACCAATGAGGTTCATTCTTGTGTTATGCAGCAAGTTTGAGCTTCAGCAAGAGTTCTTGCGCATCAAGCAGGTTTGGTTGAGCTTCTGTTTATGTTCGCTGATCAGTGTGTGTGTGTGTGTGTGTGTATATATGAATAAAAGCCTACATTCAATTTGTTCATCATATAAAGTGATTGATTCTCTTCAGAAAATTTGGACTAAACTGCACAATTCATATGGATTAGTTTTAAGATCTCTATGAACTTTTTGAAGCGTCAAAGTATAATTTGTATAGCTGTCTGTCTGGAGGGACAGAAAGCTCTCAGACTTCCGAAAGATCTTCATTTGTGTTCAGAAGATGAACGAAAGTTGTATGAGTTTGGAACAACATGAAGGTGAGTAATTAATGACAATTGTTGGGTGAACTATCACTTTAAGGTGATTTCTTTTATTACTTTTATAGAGATAATTTATTATCTCTTCTTACCAATGAGTTTTTTGTAGGGGAGCTGATGGTCTCTCAGGTTCATGTGGGCGATGTGGCCCACTCTGCTAAATCCTGACGTCACATCCTGTCCTTCAGGAAGTACAGCTCGCAGTATCTCTTCACTCTTAAGGTTCTCATAGGTGAGTTTTAGTTCGTATCTCTGGATCTCCTGAGGCACCCCATACGCTTTCAGAGCTTCTGCCTCCTCACTGCCGAATGATTCTCTAAATCTAATGCTGTTCGGATCCAATAGCATCAGCCGATGTTCTCCATTACTACATTCTTTATTACCATCTTCTTTGTGTTCATCCACGACCCGTTTGAGTCCTGGCCTCTGTAGTGCCACTTTCTTCAAACTCTTCACCAATTTGTTGAGAACGTTGGTTGGTATCCGTATGGCAGGAACACTGACTGTCTGACTGAAAGCAGCCCGGTCCAGTTCTGTCATTCCTCGGACTGTGGGAGGGGGTTTGTAGAGCCCCAGATCAGTTGATGTCTGTGGTTGGTCAGGCATGGCTGTCTGTGGTTGGTCAGGCATGGCTTTCTGATAATAGACCGCAGTGGAAAACTGGAGGGAAATTGCAAACTGGTTTAAATTCTGAGGCAGAGAGATACAACTGTGATGTTTCTGCAGAAGGAACAAAAGTCTGCCAGATCTGCTGGTCATGGGAGAGGGAGAGAGGAAGGTTATGCCTGTATGCATAATGAAAATTTTTTAAATAATATACAACATTTTCGTGAATGCATAGACTACACTGGTCTATATAAATCCCCGTTTCTATCAGCAGACTGTTATCTACGCCTGATAATAAACTGCAAGATTATCTGTTTAGCCACATAGCTTAAACCATGTTATTCAACACAATTCAACAAATAATCTTAAGTTTAATAATATAAACAAAATAAACTGTAACAGCTCACCCTCTCCAGACAGCTGCCATGCGAACACGCTTTTACATTGAGTACGTACGTCATTTCTGAGCGACCGAGACTTTGGCTGTGCTAAAGGTGATTGGTCTGTGACGTGCATTATAAAAAGACATGTGACCGTTCGTCATCACGTGAATAGCGATGTTTACGTTTACTTGTGTTTCTGCGAAGCCGGTGGTGTGAGAGCCTGGCGCATGTACTGACGGACCCAGCGGTGTCTAAGAGCGAATGCCTGGCTTTCGGTCAGTGCAGAAGAGTAAAGAGACACTACACGGTGGAACATGGGGAAAAGCGGCGCAAACTACAGCGCGCAGACAGGGAGCGAGTATGAACCCATCGGAGAGGAGAGCAGACCGCTGTTAGCCCAGGTACCTTAACTTAAACCACAGCCAGTCATTGCTCAGTCAGTTATAGAAATAATAATAAAAAGAACCAGAACAAGAAGAACGAAAGGGCTGCATTTTCTGTAGCGCAGGAACATGTGTAAATAATGACTAACAAATGATAATGCTTATTATGCATATAAATCAGCACATATAACACAATTTTGATTATCGTTATGTATGGAAGCCCATTTTCGCCACATGAGAGTTTATGATATAATAAGTGGGAAATATTAGATTCTAAGTGAAATTATGGGTCATATAACATAATATTATTTATAAGTCATAATCATAACAAAATCTTTTTGTCGCATTGTGGCTTATCTCAAAATGTCACCTTTTTATATCATAGTTATGATATAGAATCTTAAATTTTATGTACAATTTTGACTTTTTATCCCATAATTGACATAATTTATGTCTTAATTGATTTTGTCTCGTAACTTATTATCTTATCATAATTGTGACATCATAATTGTGACTTTTTTTGGGTCATAATTATGATTTACCAGAGCATGATTTTAAACTTATGTGGTGGAAATAGGCTTCTATATGTATGTTTTATTATTTATTTTATTATTTTATTTTTAGATTTTAGTGGACATACATAATATATTTAAAACAATTTTGAGGTTGTCCCCATTTTGTGTCAACCCTTTTACCATCATTTATTCTTTTTCTTATTAAAATGACATAAAAATTCTTAGTATTAGCTGCTTCCCAAATTTTTTAGCACTTAAAGCATTCTTTGTCTGATAGAATGTTTAAAATTAAGACTCTTTTTGATGGGTCAATATTAATTTTGACAATAATAAGCTTTATTTTTTTTTTAGCACAGTATAAAATGTACAAAGTGCTTTGCAGTGCCATAAATGAATACAATTTATGTGACATGTCAAAGTAAATAAATGTTCATTATTAAAGTAAATCCAGTCTAAACGTCACATTCACAATGCTGTAGTAGTTTTATAAAGCTCTGCTGAAAATGGATAGAGTATGTGTTTCACATTCTTGTCATTTTCACATCACATGCTGATCTTATGCAATTTTATTGTCTTTGCTTGCAAAGATTTCGCTTCCCTTTGTGCTTTCAGTATTGCAGTGTGTAAGCAGACAATAATGACATTCATTGTGCATGCTTTGTCTCTTGCCTAAAGTCGAGGATTAAATTGGCCTCCGTTTGTTCCAGTGTGAGCTGCGCTGTCATGTTTCATTTCTGATGCATTTATCTTCCTCACAGGATGTTCAGGTTAGAGGTGCATCCTTCATGTCTTCTGCCTTTAATCTGATGAATGCTATCATGGGTAGTGGCATCCTGGGTCTCTCGTATGCCATGGCCAATACAGGCATTATCGGATTCAGGTACACGCAACGCACACAGTGTTCCAGATTCAATACAAGTTCAGCTTTGTTGACAACATTTGTGGTATAATGTTGATTAACACTGAAAATGTGATGCATGCATCCCTTTTTTTAAAGTAAAAAGTGCAGTTGCAGTAAGGCACGTACAATGAACAATCCTTTGAGCTTGAAGATCAGGTGTTTTTTCAACTCTGCATGTGTACTTCACAGTATTCTGTTGCTCGTGGTCTCCAGTTTGGCTGTTTATTCTATCCATCTCCTGCTGCTCCTCTGTGACAAGACAGGTAATATCAACTCTCACTTTTGACCTCTTCTTTACCCTACTCACTCCACCTTACATCACCTTACATAATCTGTGACTATAACTCCTCACAAGCTGTACATCAGATCCAAAATCGGAAATCTTTCACGATTGTACACTGTAACCGATCACTATTGCATATGTTTATGTGTGTTAGGCATCAACTCTTATGAATCGCTTGGAGAGAAAGCCTTCAACAGACCTGGCAAGGTTGGTTAATATCACAGATCTAATACCTAGCTCTATTTATTTGATTTTGTCTTTGTCTGAAGATCGCCTGCTTTTAATTTGAAATAATGCACTGCAATGTTTTATTTTGTTATATGAATAAATAACTCATTATTCTCATTATCTTAGTACTCATATCTGAATTCACCCTAGATGTGAAATATGTCTTGTTACTCCTGTAAAACATGTTTTTCTTATGTTTTGTGCAGATTCTGGTGGCCTGTACTATTCTCATTCAGAACATTGGTGGTGAGCTTTTCACTTTCACTTTTTATTTAGATGGTTAAATTATATTACTTAATATAGTTCATATGATTTTATTTATATTACCAAATGTTAACCTGGTACCCCAGAGGCAGAGAGTCTCCTGTCTCATTCTCTTTTGCTCTCTCTCTGTTTGAACACGTTTTATTGGGAGGATATATGATTTTTATTTATGTATAGCCAAAGAAGTTAGCATAGCACGTTAACCTCTGAACAACAGCTAAAGAATGGTCTAAAGTGAATATGGAAATTAAAACTCTCTCTTCTCTTTCTTTCTGTCTTTCACTCCGCACTGCTCACTACTCAATGTGAACTGTAGTGAGTATTCTGTTTTACTGCTACTAAACACCACATAACACACAGACTATGTCTTATTAATCTACCATAATGACTTAACAGTCCTTTCATCTCACTTTTACATTGTCTTTAGAATGGCAGCAAGTGTCTGATTGTGTGAGAACAAATGTTTGGCTGCAGTCAGGTTTAATCTCTGTGTGTGTATATATGACCATGTATCTCTGTGTGTGTATTTATGACCATGTGATATGAATTTGTGGCTGTTAGTGTTAGTTCAGAGTATGTTGACCTCAGCACTGTGCTGGGTTTTAAAAAGGCTGTCTGTGAAATGGTTTGGCTTTTCTGAGTGGATTTGTATGTGCGTGAGATTGCATTATGAGCTGTTATAGTGCATGCAGGAGGTGTTGTATAACATGTATTTATAATGTGCTGTCCTTCTCTTTCTTTAGCCATGTCCAGCTACTTGTTCATCTTGAAGTCTGAAATGCCTGCAGCCATCACCGGCTTCATGAGCACAGAGAGTTCTGGGTAAATAAATATATGCTGGCCTTACCACACCCTCACACCCCTTCTAATGTGCAATGGAAGTTTCCAGTGTGAATACATGTTTTCTGTTCTCACTGAAATTGAAATGTTTATTGAAGAAACTATATTAGCTAGTCAGATCATACTAAATGTTTAAAATGAGCATAACAAAAAGTAGAAACCAAACAACCAACAAAATGTCTTGTTTACAGTGTCGTTTTGGAGAACAACTAATTGGATATTAAAATTAAAGATAAAATGAAAGAAAAGTATCTAATAAAGATACTTTTATTAGGCAAGGACACAATACATTTTTAATTCACAATACATAGATTAAAAGTGACAGTAAAAACTTTTATAATGTTACAAAAGATTTCTGTTTCAAATAAATGCTGTTTTTTTTACTTTATATGTATCAAAGAGTCCTAAAAAGATAAATATATCATGGTTTCCACTAAAATATTAAGAAGCACCCCAAACCTTTGAATGGTATCGTATATGGTTTATCAGAACAAATATTCAGGGTGTTAGAATTCATACTAAAACAGAATCTGTCTGAATCCACAGAAAAATCCACGGGGAGAGACAAAATAGAAACACGATTTAGGAAGAGAGATAGAAAGGGACACTTTCACACAGGATCATTCACTCACTGACAGATAAACACTCTTTCTCTCAATCCTCTGCCTTTAAGCGAGTTTCCAGAAGAGAAAGTATTTCTGAGTAAGAATGTAACGGTCATTATTTTATTAGCCGCTGTGGTTTGACTGTGCTCCGTCCCCACACAGCTGGTTTGCATTACAGGTCCGTTCACGTAAATCTCGCACATATGTTCTGCCCAATGAGAGTCGTGCCTGCCCAAGATTCCCTTCACCAGCACAATTACTGTGACCAGACCCAGACACACAAACATTACTACTCTCTCTCTCTGGGAGGAGCAAAAATCACAACCCGGCCACAGTATACACACTTGAAACTGTAGTCATTTACTGTAAAATAACATTATTCTTTCAGTGGAGTAATTTATCTTCATTTCTGCAAGCGGATCAGCTGGGCTGTCTAGTACCTCCCTGTTTTTAAGAGAGAACCACAGGAGATCTCTCATAAACACCAACCTGTTAAAGATTCAGTCTCAGTTCTCAATCATCATTTTTTGTTTTAAAGTACTCAGTTTAATATTGGCAAAGCTAATATTGTGTGCAATACACACAATAATTTTTTTCCCATATTTCTGTGGAAACCTTGATATGTTTTTTCCTTCAGGATTATATATCTATCAAATTAATACTTTTAAATTAAAAGATTTATTAAATTGATCAAAAGTGACAAAAGTTTCAAATAAATGCTGTTCTATTGAACGTGTAAAAAAAATTAAGTGCACAGCTGTTTTAACTGTGACAATAACAATAAGAGTAATAGTAATCGGAAATGTTTTTTGTGCAGCAAATATTATAATTATTTCTAAAGAATTGTTATTTTCCAAATATTACTGTTTTATTGTATTTTTGTTCAAATAAATGATCATAAGATATTTCTTAATAAAATGAGACAAATATTCCCAACCCCCAAATCTTTAAATGTGTGTGCATCATCTTCACTTTGTGTCATTTTTTTCATGCATTTCTTCTCTGTCCTCCATAGAAAGTGGTTTGAGAATGGCGTTATCCTACTGATTTTAGTCACTGTAATTGTAGTGTTGCCATTGGCTCTACTTCCAAAGATTGGTGAGTATCATCAGGGTTTGTTTTTCTCAATATTGTTTATGTGTGTGATAGAGTGCATATCTTTGGTTTCTGTCTTCTCTTCAGGTTTCCTGGGATACACCAGCAGTCTTGCATTCGTCTTCATGTTGTTCTTTACTGTGGTGGTGAGTTGAGTCACTCTATTTATCTGTCAGTCTCTCTGTGCTTTCCCATGTTGATGTTTTCATCTCTCTCACAGGTGGTAGTGAAAAAATGGTCCATTCCCTGTCCGCTACCATTGAACTCCACTATGAGCCTGGTAAAGACCACACACACACACACACACACACACACACACACACACACACACACACACACACACACACACACACATAGACACACATGACCTTGCCTAATACACCCCAAATGAATACCAAAAACACAACTTGGGTAGCTGCAGAATAATAGACTTCAGTACGACCCATCTAAAACCTTCATTTTCATTACAACAGACAGGCTAAAGTATGGAAACCCATTTCTGCCACACAAAGTTGAAATTATGATATAAGCCATACTAAATATTTCTGAGATAAAAAGTATATTGAGACAAAAGTTGAAATTTACATACTTTAACTTATTACATTTTGACATAAGACATATGCTAACTCATAATTATTAGATTAAAGAAGACAAATGGCAATTAAAATTATGAAAGTCATAATTTTGACTTTCTCATAATTTGGACTTATTAAACTTATAATTGAGATTTATCACAATTTGGACTTTTATCTCATAAATATGTCCTGGTGTGCCTCAATTTCGAGTTATGTCATATAAAAAATTTACCTATCATGATTTTTTTTTCCCATTACTAAAGACGTTTTTTAACTCTCAGATATTTTGTGGAGTAAGTTTGGATCCAACCCTTCAGAAACAGGAAGTAGCATTGTTTTTAATAAGGGATGTGACCTTTGACCCTCTTGAGCCAGAAGTCAAACCTTTATTTCCTGATATCCAGCTCCAGATACTGTAATCTAAATATCAGAAAGTAGTTTTTCATTCTGTCCCTGTCCTGATTTCATTCTAATCTTCATATTCACATCAACTTCACATTTTGTTTTTCTATCCGCAGAGCTTAAATACCTCCGAGTGCACCCCACAACTGTTTGTGATCTCTAGTAAGGTGAGTGAGTGTGTATGTGTGTGTGTGTGTGTGTGTGTGTGTGTTTTCCTGAGAAAGGAGAGCTATGTTTTGATTTAAAGACCGCCTTGCAGGACTATTAGAAACCCAAATATTAGTTGTAATATTATAGCATAACCGCACACACATCAGGAGGGTGAGAATTGAGAAATGACTGTCTGTGTGTGCGCATTGCAGAGTGCTTATGCTGTCCCAACAATGGCTTTCTCCTTTCTGTGCCATACGGCGGTTTTACCCATTTACTGCGAGCTACACAGGTCAGTTCACTCAGTTCTTTCTGAGCATCTGCCACATATATAGTCTGTTGTTGCCTTATGGTGTGAATATGTGTGTTTTTCAGACCCACAAAACGGAGAATGCAGAATGTGACAAATGTCAGCATCTCTCTTAGTTTCGTGGTGTATCTGATCTCTGCTCTTTTTGGATACCTCACCTTCTATTGTAAGAACATTGCTCAAGCTACACAACAAGATCCTCAAAGTGTTTGTTTTGTGTGTTAATCCTGCTCTTGGAGATCGACCTTAATGCAGAGTTTAACTTCATCCCTCTACTGTATTCCACAATGCAATGCTTGACGTGACACTTTTAGTGTCACAAAAGAGCTGGAAGTAATGTCAGACTCTGATCATTATTTTAAATCCAACCAATGTGAAATTACCATCTTTATTTTGGCGATGATAACTAGACTTACTGAATGCCATTTCTTAAAATAAAATACATTTTAATTACCAAAAATCTCAAATTCAACTGTCGCAATATGAGCAAACCAGTAATTACACTGGTTTAAGTTTAACAAACCTGAACTACACATAATTTTGAATCATAGTCAAGTGTCATTTGCTCATGAATCAGACTGCACTGGTTGTAGCTACTGTATGTTTTTTGATTCACTAAAAAGGACAGGTTCGTAAGAGTTATTTGTACATTGATAGTACTTGTACATTAATAGTGTTTGCTTTTGTGTGCATACAGTTAAGACAACTCGATAGAATGATTTCCTTGCCATTATTTTGCAGTAAACCATCTTTCTTTTTATTTCACATTCAATTTAGACTGCAAATGCACAATAACAACTGGATTAAACATGATCCCCTTTGCAGTGAGGACGAAGATTCAGGCACACTGCTATTGAAAGACTAATATTTGAAAAGTTGTTTTACGCTTTCACAAAGTATCTAAAAATTTGATGAGAGCCAGTGTATACTAATTAGTATTCTAAAATTCCAATATGAATAAAGCCCATGATTAGCTGCATGAGGTGTGTTTGGTTAATGTTTTTGTCCCTATGTAGACCCCTGGAATATAATCTTTTTTTAGTTTAGTACTCTTTGGATTAATCTGTTAATGACGAAGATAAATTGATTCATCTGATCTAACATTCTTTATCCGCAGCACATGTGGAGTCAGAGCTGTTGCTAGGATACGACACCTATCTACCGCGGGATGTTTTGGTGATGTCAGTGCGTCTCGCGATTCTATTGGCCGTTCTTCTCACTGTGCCGCTCATTCACTTCCCAGTAAGTCAAACCCCAGACTGTGAACTATTAAAGGAAGAAATTCAGAAAACATATCTTTCACACTTTCTCTTAGGCACGTAAAGCGCTGTTGATGTTATGCAAGAGAGAGGGGGAGTTCTCCTGGCGCTCTCATTCACTTTCCTGTATTTTCATCCTCGCTCTTGTGCTGCTGCTTGCTATATTCGTCCCTGACATCAGGAATGTGTTTGGCGTGGTCGGTGAGTGTTTGTGCATTCGCTCTTGTATGTGCCTGACTGTTAAATTCACTGTTTTTATTGTGTGTGTGTGTGTGTGTCTGCATACCTTTTCATGTGTGATTCCAGGTTCTACGACCTCCACATGTTTGCTGTTTGTGTATCCGGGAATGTTTTATTTGAGAATCAGCTCTGACCCAATCAGATCTCTCAATTCAGCAGGGGTATCTAAAGTCTTGCATATATTCAGTACTAAATGCATGAGTTGCTTTGCACTAGACTGTTAGTCTACTGAGGGGAATTTTACCCATTTGTTATACTCTACTGTTCAAAAGTTGTAAAGCTGTAAAATGTTTTTCAAGAAGCCTCTTATGCTTACCATGGCTGCATTTATTTGATCAAAAATATATAATATAATATTACTACAATTTTAAATAACTGCTCTGTTTTATTATCTTTCTAATATGTCTGTGCCAATGTTTTGTCTCAAGATGCAGACCAGTTATGTTATTTTCTAAGGCATGTTTATAAAAGCCACTTAAATGCCCTAAAAGGCCTAATCCTGGCTTAATCTAAGCCCTGTATGTGAAACCAGACCTTCATTTTTTAGATCCCCTTTGATATGAATAGAAAGTTCAAAAGAACAGCATTTATTTAAAATATGAAAATCTTTTGTAACATTCTAAAATAAATCTAAATGACCCCAAACTTTTGAGCGGTAGTTTATATTATGTCTGACTTTACATGTTTTTGTAATGTAAAGTATGTCGCTTTCTTTAGTTTTCTTTCCATAAGCATCTTTTCCACCTTTCCTCTTTTCTAGGCAGTTTTTCTGTTGGTCATTGGCCTGGTTGTGGGTGTGCTGAGCCTGTGTGTCATCATTGTCTCCTGGGTTCAAGGTCCTTGACCTTTAACTTCATCATTGTGGGACACGTTGCATTGCATGAGTCGTGAGCTCAACACATCCTGCCTTGAAGAAGAACCATATTTTACAGGTTATACACCAGTCAGACTCTGTATACTGGACCAAATGCTGCTTCAAGAAGGGAATCCTAATGAGATGATCCAACTGTGCTCTTATGACACTCCTAATGTTCTCATAATCCTGTAATGTCACTTGAATACTGAACAGAGGCACAATCAAACCCACAATATCCAGCAAAGCAATAAAATGCATAGTAATCTATTCTGAATGTCTGAACGACACCCGAGTTTGACAATCTTTGAATCAGACGGTTGCCGTGATCTGTGAAAAGACAGATGAAACCAATGAACGAAGCAAATGCACATTTTGCAATAACTAAATATCTGCATAAATCTAATATCCACATTCAATGAATTGTAAAATTGTGCCTGTCTGGAAAGAAAAAAAAACTGATTTATTCACTGTCTTTATATATATTAGATTTTTGAAGATTTTACAGACCTTTCTGGGTATTTCTTCACCCACGCACTACCCAAAGATTTGTTGTGATGATTGAAGTTTATAAAGGTTTTTTCTTGCCATTTTAAATAAATAAATTGAGAATATATATTTTTTGTTTGTGTTACCATTGCAACCCTGTTTATATGCCCAAAAGGACAATTTTGATGTATTTTTATGTGGAATTAAATCAATAAAGGGAAATACGAATTAAAACTTGTTTCTCAATGGCTTGTGTACTGTGGCATCTGGAATGAAGTCTGTGATCCATGTTTAGTCTAAGAGATCCAAGCATTACTGTGTGTTTTTGCTGGTTTGCATGTGAGAAAGATTGATAGACAGGCTGATTTTTCTTCATTGATTTGGACAGAGGGTTCTCTGTATGTCAGATAATGGAAAACAAATGCTGTGTGTGTGTGTGTGTGTAGTCTGTGGCCTTTGCTCTCTCCTGCTGTTTCTAATATGCTGCATTAGCTTGAGAGACCGCCCAAAGTAAGCCTGTCTGTAACACATTCACACACATGCAATCTCGCATAGGTTTACATCAAGAAATATGGTAGTTGTGTTTTTCCATAGGTGTTGTAGCTCAGGATGACAGTAAGATTTCAGCTGCAGGTAAGAGATCTGGTCAGAGATAAGAGAAGTGCTTTGTGTGACATGGTTACTTGAGTGACATCACCAAAAACGCATGATGAAACCATGGTGTTGTGAGATATAATGGAGAGATGAGGTGTTTTATGGTTTGCAGAGGATTGGCATTCAGGTGAATCTCACTAAAAACACCACGTTTAACAAAAGAAAAATATTTGGCAAAAAAATTATTTTCTTTGTTTTATTGCAATATTTTGTGTATGTGCGTTTAAGCATTTAAAAAGAATCCATTAGCAATGCATATAGGCAGTTTAGCTTTTGTTTCTTTTTATAGTTCCTTTTATTCTCAATGGTGATTGCAAATAGATTCTCATTGCAGTCATTTTATAGCATGAAACAAAAAATGCAGTACAACATGATACATAAATACAACAAACATAATGGGTAAATACAATTTAAATAATATATTATTCTATCATTACTTACATGTATTTGTACAATCTTTTTTATTTTATAACTATTTTACATCATTTTTATGAGAAATATTACTTCTTTGTTTCTTCTGTTGTTTTTTGGGTTAACTGTTTGACAGGTTTTGTGATTCACCCTTTAACCTTAAATGTGAGTCTCTGTGAGTCAATAAATGCATGAGTAAGACGTTTAAAAAATCATGTGTGGGCCTTTTGAGTAAAGGGAAAAGGGGGGAAAAAGCCTTTAAAACAACATTTCATTCTAACTTCCAAAGAGTGGAAAATGAGATCCACATCTCAGGCAGGAGTTATGTCTCTTTTCAGCCTGCATTAAGTCCTGCAGATTGCTTTACCTTTAGACCGCAATCCATATTCACACACCAGCAGAAACATCTGCTGACTGTTAACTGCTGCCTACAGAAGGTGATTTTGCTGTATGACTGTCTGATTTCTTTTCATGCCGATTGGCCCTTTCATGGTGACATCTGCTTTTTCCCTGGACTTTTTCTGCATCTCTGTTCTTCTCTTTCCTCCTGAATTGATTTTCATGCTCTATCAGTAACCGTGCTCCCTGTGTCACAGGCATTCAGTAAATCATTCTGAAGACTCTGTTAGGAAGAAACAAAAACACACAACCTTACCTCTATAGTGACTCTTATGTGTTCTCTAAGATTCTTCTCCTCTTTTTCCGCTCTCTCTGCCTTCTAAAACCTCTAATTCTGCTTCTGACGCCTGGTCTGAGCTGAGACCATATCACATCTGGAGTTCATTTTACCCAAGCACACACACACACACACTTCCCTGTGTCACACACTTTCTCCTCGGTTCTCTCTGCTCTCTCTCCCTGTCACTCTTTTTCAACTTGTCTCCCTGAACACTCACTCCATCATTTACTCTCTCTTTCTTTCTCTGATTTTTGTTTTTCTTCTTTTACGCTGCAGCTGTTGCCATTCCCAAACACTGAGTAATAATACCAGCCAGTAAACGCACACTCACACACACTTTGGCCTTTCACCCATAAATACCTCATCCACATCTCTACGAGTCGCACGGCCTAACATGGTGTAGCAACAGTTCAATAAATGTAAGCGAAACAGTGTGTGTGTAAATGACTGATTTGGGAACTATTTCAAACTCCTGCAATGTGTGAGATTGTACGGTATATGGGTGTTGAATGGGATTTGGATGCTTTGCTGAGTTTGTACATGTGTATGAGTATATGTGTTTGGTCAGGTATGGTTTATGTCTATAGCAGAGCTTCAGTGAACAAGTAGCATGCGTGATCTGGGGCTTGTTGTGGGATGTAGTCACATCTTTGTAACTATCAACTATTTTTTGTTGTTAAGTCTGTCCTCTAAACTAAAATTTCATCATGATATATTTTTGCTATAGCTCAAAACAATAAATGTCACTCTACAAGAGACTTCTTGTAGGCCTACATAAATCAAGGCCTACATTTTTTCCTTCTTTTTTTTCAGAACAAGGATAGGGCAAGTTGTTTGTTTTACATTTATGTCTTTTAAAATGTCATAATATTATGCAATTTGTACTTTTAATGTCTGTTTCATGAATTATTTTATCTTTCGTCAAATCATTAAATCAACTTAGATAATTAATGTGGGTAAGAGACCATAACATTTTGAGTTTCTGTTGATTAAACCAATCTCTTCATTGTATTAACTAAAACATTTTAATTTCAATGAACTATTTAAGGCAACGATTTTAAGGCAACGGGGTTACTTACTTTTTTCAAGTTAACCCAACAAATTTTTTTATAGCACACATATGTCCTATAATACACATTTACTCAACACATACTCAAGCTCAGGATGATTTCAGTAAAATCTCTAAGACCAGGGCTGCGTTTCTAAGCCTAAGTTGATCGTAGAACAATTGCCACCTAGTCTCTAGCCTCTATGATCAATTTAAGCTTACAATGCTTTTGAGAAACACAGCCCAGAACAGTTCTGTTCTTCACAATGGCCATAGTTTAAACTCTCTCACACTGCGCTCTGGGTGAAAAGGGCAGTTCTTTAATGAAGCCTCAGGAGGGGGCTAAATCATGAAGACCATTAAAGGTGATTTGGTGCTGAATACCTGTTTTAATATGGGTTCATTCCACACAAAACTCTAGAGAGAGAGATGCTGAGATGTAAGGGCATGACAGCTGGAACAACAAAGTCATAGGACTTAACTTATGGGTAACACTATATGAAGCTGTCCATAAAGAAACTGAACATGTTTGTTTGTGAAATACAGGTAGGCCTGATGGTTGAATACTTGAGTATGAGTGTCTCCTGCTGGATATTTCTGGTGCTACACCAGAGTGGATCCACCAGACCTCAGCTTCCATTGACCACTTCATCAATGAAGGTGACGGTCTGAGATTAACTCTTATTCTTCACTTCTCTGTTCTCAGACAGCAATGGGCAGAGGCAGAGCGGAGAGTGTTTGGAGTCTACCCTTTGAATTTACACCAGCTGGAAAAGAGATTTATACATAAAAGGATAGTTCACCCAAAAATGAAAAATGTGGTCATCATTTAAGAATGTTGGTAACCAGATAGTAGACGGCACCCATTGACTTCCACAGTATTTTGTTTTCTATGGAAGTCAATGGGTTCCATCAACTGCCATGTTGATGCCATGGTGTGATTCGTCTGGCTACCAACATTCTTCAAAATATCTTCTTTTGTGTTCAACAGAAGAAAGAAACTCACACAGGTTTGGAACAACTTGAGGGTGAGAAAGTAATGACAATTTTTTTTGGGTGAACTATCCCTTTAATAGACTTTATAGACCCGGCCCAACTTAAAAAGAGCCCACAAACACACTCAACCCATTTTGTTCTTGTAGACAATCCATATTCATTATACAACATGCTGTAGCCTAATAATAAGCCTAGCCTGTATATCTAGCATTTAACCCTTCCCAACAAAGGGTTTCAAAATCATGCATGAGAAACATTCTAAATGCAGTCAAGTGTATCCAGACATTTGACTTGTAAATACAAATAGAGGCCTCTTATATAATTTGCACATTTAATACTATGATTGCCTACATATTCTGTTTATAGTATTCATTTATTTATTTGTTTACTGATTTAATTATTTATTAATAAAAATGGGATGTTCATGATGTTTCAGACTATTTTGTGAGCCTAACTCCAAACTTGAGATCAAGTTAACCTTCCAATAAATATTTATTTATTTAATACACAATTTATTATATATTTATTCATTAGTTTATTTATAATATTTTCAAATGTCATTGCAAATTAATAATGATTAATTAGGCTTTTTAATATAAAATAACGAATTTAATCATTTTGACCGTTATTCCTTTACGGAACCACTAGGTGCGCGTGTCCGTTAATCAACATAAATCTGAGAAAAACCTGCCGAAAGGTGGCGGATGTTTACAGTTTCCACACGCTCACAATAAAAACAGGTGTGTTTTCTTTTTCAACATTTCCACAATCAGGTTCTTCAAAGATGTTGGACCCGTGACTTCGTTTAAAGATAGCCTAAATATCTGGAAAGTTTCTCTGCGGTTTCTGCAACACCCTATCGCTCAGTTTGTCTACTTAAAATAGACCCAGTGAACTTTTAAGTAAAGTTCGATCTTATCTCACACGCGTTCAAGTCCAAACTTCAGCAAATATGGACGGATTGTGATAGTGGCGAGAACTTTACAAAGCCTCGCGTAACGGATAAAAACAGTTAGGTTTGAAGAGAGATAGATAGAAATAAACAGTTATTGTTATGATTGAATCCCCTAAGGAAGACGCGTAATCATGCGTAAACTCCTTCACTTCCCTATTCTGCCCACTCGCTTGAGTTCTTCCGCAAAGCAGGTGTTTCAAACAGTGTCTTGTGTCAGAGGCTTTTAACTCATGTGAGTTTGCGCATTTACACGTTCCCATTTAAGTGATACAATGTCCAACATTCATTAAGTCAGTTAGGCTTAGATTTGCTAGGCTCCAGTTCAGAGGACATCATGAAGTTTAACGGGTATCTGAAGTTGCGCATCGGCGAGGCAGTGGACTTGAAGCCCACGTCCACCTCTATGCGACTCGCCGTGATGTTCAACAAGGCTAACCAGACCCTGGACCCGTACATTATCGTAAAAGTGGACGAGTATAAGATCGGACAGACGCATACCAAGCAAAAAACAAACATGCCCACTTATAACGAGGAGTTTTCCGTTAACGTCAACAACGGCAAGCAATTAGAGTTGGCCGTTTTTCATGACGCACCGATAGGATACGATGACTTCGTGGCCAACTGCACCATCCAGTTTGATGATCTGATGAAGACTACGAACAAAGAGGAGTCTTTTGAAGGATGGGTGAGGGATGTTTATCGTATGTGTCTCCTTCACCTGAGACATTTCTTTGCTTTAAATTGATCAATTTTCACATGCATGGTGTGGACATCTGACACTTTCAGTAGGCTAGTTAGAAAAGTTCAGAACTAAGGGACAGAGTGAGCATCTATGGATCTACCTGGTGGTATTGTGTTTGTAGAAAAGGGCATGTTGATAAGGCAAGAATGCAATTAATAATGCTAAAATTAAAAATCTTCATATTTATATTTTTTTGTTCTTTAGGCTACTGATCTATAGTTGCACACTAAAGACACCTGTAAACGTTTTTTTTTTTTCGTGCCGTGTGTTTCTAATTTTGATACAACATTCCCATATTTGCCTAATCTAAATGAAAGAAGTTTAGAAATATACTAATAATTTATTATCCGAATATGGGGTTCAAACCAGGTCTTTTGGAACGCTATGTGAAAACATGTTCAAATCTAGGCCTATGCATTAATTTATTGAGATAATCAAATTTACTTGTTCAGTGTAAATATTATGCCATCCCCATCACCCCCAATTTTAATTTAATTTTAAACATTTTGATTAGAAATGTACATATACGTTTACACATTTGGCAGACCAAAGTACTTTACATTGCATTCAAGGTAGTTCTTTGTCAGTTGATGTATTCCCTGGGAATCAAACCCATGGCTTTGGCATTATTAGCACCACGCTGTACTGTTTGAGATGCAGGAATGCTATGAAATGGTAAACAATTAGGAATTTTAATTCAAAACGTCAATTGAAACACAAAATGGCAACCGAAACAAATATAGCAATACATAAAACATAGGCAATATGCACACACTGTTTTAGTTTTAAAGTAGCTTAGCCTGTTTTGGCAAAGGCCTATACATTGTTTTTGTGCAATCTTTGTGTCTACAGTTGGACCACATTAGGAAGCGTTACAGCCCTCTCTATCTGTGGCTATGATCTTTCTTTTTTTTTGAAATGTTGAGTTTTTTAAATGAACTTTATTTTATTACAAATGTTTTTGAGATGAAAAGCTTATGCTGATTTAGGTTGGTTCTGGTCATACCATAGTGATGTCACCACTGTAGCTCATTTCTATTTGGTTTAATGGATGGTGTTGCAGCCCTCTCCGGTTTCCCCTAAACCTCACACTGTTCGTTCTCTTGTATTGTGATGTCTATCTTTGTTTTGTCGTGCTCTGTGGTATTGCATGGTGTTCTTTTAAACAAAATTCTATAAACAAAAGAACACCATGCAATACAACAGAGCACGACAAAACAAAAATGCACATCATAATCAGTCAATCTGTAATTTTCTGTCGTAATCCGTTGTGTTGTTTAGTCTTTGTTTAGTCTCTCTTCCTTTGTGCTGTTGTTTTTGTGCAGCAAGAGGGTTATGAGTGTTATCATCTTCCATCATCAAATGTGGCTTCACACTTACACCCATGTCCGACAGTGCATTGCAGTTCTAGACAAAGATGTTGCGATGCTGATGCATGATCAGTGGTTACAGTCAGTACAATGTCTCATAGGGTTGCAGCTAAAACCAGCTGAAACTTCTTGCTCTGTAGTTTTAGAATCTTCAAGGGTCTAAACATCACAATTTCCATGTCTACACACCACCCTCAGAGCTAGTTCATGTTAGTGAGCGTGTTAACTCCACACTGCTGCAGGCCAATAGGAAAACAGTACTTAGCCTAGTTGTAAAACACTTAGCGTCAGCATTTCAGTGATCAGGCCAAACATGCACACACAACACGGGCTTGCCTGCATGGCAGCAGAAGTGATGAAAGTCTTCTTTTAACCTTATTAATCACCCCAAGTACTGTTAGTTCTCTTTTCCCATAATGCATATGTACAGGAACATTATTTTTAGAATGACCGGTTGTCTTGATTTTACGTGTCCTGGCAAATTTGTTCATCTAGGCTAGTGGACAATAACATGGACATACGCTTTAACATCAGGCTTATTTTAGGTTAAACTTTGTACATTTTAAATGATTGATTTATTTAAAGTGCTTGTTTAGAATTTATTAGATGTAATCTCAGTTAATATGAGGTCAAACAATGTAGTTGTTTGATAAAGAAGTGTTTTAAATATAGTTTTTAGATATTGAAATATCATGTAATCCATCTCTCAACTTTTTGCCACCCCCACAATTTTTTTCAATAAAATATTTTAGAGCTTGGCATAACTAGAAAAATAAATATAACCAAATATTATGAAATATCTTGATTTTTAGTTGTTTTAGCTTATATTTTATATTTGTTTTGTCTTACTTTTAAGATACTTAAAAGTAAGATATACTCACATCACAGCGTTTTTCATTCTTCGTTTAGGGACGATATACAGTTATCGAACAGCCCACACACTGCTGAGAGCGACGTTTAGATGAATATATAGGCTTTGTGAATATGTGCTGCAAGCTTTCCTCTCTCAATAACATAAACATGCAACAAAATTGATAAAACCGCAAGCATTTTAATAAAGCATAAGAAAAGCATCTGATCATAGCATCTTGGATATGTTTGCACGAGCTCTATGGCACTCCAGTAGTCATGTTTATTTATATCGCTTCATACAATAGATGGCTTAAAATCAAGCAGCTTTGCTGTATTAAACATCAAAACAGTGTCAGTGTCTCGTTTCATCAGAATTAGTAGTTCTACTATAAAGCCGCTCTACAATATGTTCATGTTTTCACTCACGAACATCTGACTTCTACCAACTGCACAGGCCAAATGAACCAGAAAAGATTTCCACATGAAAGAAGGCGGAGCCTCCTCACACACCTATTACATAATCGCCACAGATCATTGGTAGTATGAAGGTGTTTAGCAGCCGGAGCGAACCTCTCCGGAAAGTTCTTTCGAAATCCAAAAACGAACTTTGTTTCGGCCGTCGTTCTTCGATTTCACTTGAAGTATATCTGGGTTTATTAAGGCCCCCTGCTTGAGAACCACTGATGTAATTATACAATATGCTACTAAAATACAAATTTCAATTAAGATTCAAAAAAGTTTTTTGGTTTAAATGTTTAAAATAGCCTAGGTCAGGAAATGTTAGGATAAGCATTTCAAAACAGAACAATTCCGGGGAAAAAATTAGATATCTACTTGTCAGTCCAGATTAAAGTGTGCATGACTTAAAGGGCCCCTATCATGGATTTTTAAAAGTTTCTTAATGTTGTTTTGGAGTCTCCTACAACAGGTTTGCATGCATCAAACGTCAAAAAACTGTTTCATTTTCTCATAATATACATTTGCATGTCACCAGATTTTCAATGATTCTCAAACGACTCGCCAAATGAATCAATCTCTCTAAATCCCTCCTTTCCGCGAGCTACTCTGCTCTGATTGGCCAGACAGCTCAGTCTGTTGTGATTGGTTTACCGCGTAATTCCCATTGCCATAACACCGTCAGCTCTGCGTGTCCTGAGGCTTCCTACACGTAAACTAAACACAGTAACGAACAATGACATTGATTTGACCATATCAATCCGAGCGCGAGTCCGATGATAAGTCCATTCATTCAACCCGAACCTCCATCGCAAGGACGACTCAAGCAGGACGTTTCAGTGATTCACTACTCAGTTTGAGGTAACTAATAGCCGAGCTCTAGCATGAATGACAGATGTAACATAAAGATTGGTAAAACAAATCTTGCTTCATGCTTAATCTTTCCTCAAAGTAGTGAGAACGACAGACAATCTGCATTAATTGACAGTTTTTTGTAATAGTGGCACACAGCTGATTAGCGTTTGAAAAACAATTCATTTCATTGACTCATAGTCGACTCTTACTTTTGAAAGACAATAACTTTATATACGGTGCACTTTCAGATTTAAAACTTTGCAGGATGTTTTCATTCACTTAGAGCTATATTACACACTACATGAAAGGTCAATTTCAAAAATCCATGATAGGGGCCCTTTATGGGACAAACTAAGCTGTTTTATTGACGTCGTTCCGCTGCTGAAACACTGATTGAGCGATTACACGAGTTATGATGCCTTTCAGTAAGTATATACTGTATCTTTCAACATACCTTCAGGTGTCCATTCATGTTTATTCTTTAACTGAGGAAGAGATGATCGCGTTTACTCACTCTCCGCGCTGCCGCTTGAAATGAGGAGCCTATACAGTGATCCGTCACGCCACATCACAGAGCGCCAAAACGCCATTTATTGTTTGAATTTCGTGATCAAATAGTCAGAATTTGAAAGATTACACCTTGCTTATTGTCGAAAGTAACAAAACACGGAGCTTGCTATTATATGGTGTTAATTGTGGTTAGGCTACAAAACTGAATTCGTTGTGTATACATAAGACATGAGGTCCAATGAGACAGGCCGGGGTAGCAGGGGGCGGGGCGTGTTCGGTACGCCATGAGAGTATCGCGATACGAACCGTGGGTTCTGTATTGCGGTTTTTCGGTTCGAATATCGTTACACCCCTATTTAATTGGTAGCCTACAGGACTTACCTTGTGGTTCTATAATATAATTTTTGACTGACTCCTGTGTCACATACAGGTGAAACTTGAAAAATTTTAATTTTTTAAATTAGAATGCAAAAGTTATAATTTTGATGATTATGGCTTACAGCTTATGAAAACCCCAAATTCAAAATCTCTATTAGAATATTACATGAAATCAATCAAAAAAGGTTTTTAAATACAGAAATGTCGGCCTTCTGAAAAGTTTAATCATGCATATGTATAGTTATATATACTAAATATATTAGTTTCACCTTTTAATTTGAATGACTGAAATACACAAACTTTTGCATGATATTCGAATTTTTCGCGTTTCACCTGTATTTAAGGGCCAAAATGGGGTTTGGTATTGCAGTTTACAGTAATGAAAGTGTATGCTAGCTACCATTCAAAAGTTTGCCATCAGTATGATTTTATTCAAATAAATGATTACTTTTATTCAGCAAGTATTCATTAAATTGATCAGAAATGTCAGTAAAGACTTTCACATTGTTATAAAAGATTTCTATTTTTAAAATAAACACTGTTCTTTTGAACTTTCTATTCATGAAAGAATCCTGAAAAAAATGGGGTTTCCTCAAAAATATTAAGCTGTTTTCAACATTGATCACAATAAGAAATGTTCCTTAAGCGCCGAATCAGGGTGTTTTTACAGTATATCTGATCAAATAAATGCCGCCTTGGTGAGCAAGAGACTCTTACTGACCCCAAACCTTTAGTGTAACATTTAGTAAACTTTAGTGTGTGAGCAGTATCTATTGTGTTCCACATGAAGTTCAGTTATCCTCAGATACACGGCCTCTGGAGCTGCAGATCACATAACCACTAATTAATGATACTCCATTCTGTCTGGGTTATTTTATTATTTTTTTTTGCCGCCAAGGTTAAGTCTCCTATTCCTGTGTGTATTTGTGTTTGTGTAAAGCCTCAGGCTTTTGGGACAAATGGTATGTAGTGAAACCTGCAGTTCAAAACACCACACACACACACACACACACACACACACACACACACACGTAAGTGTATATGCATGTGTGTGTTAGCTTATATGGGAACTGCCTTTAGGAATCCAGTAGTTTCTGTTATGCAATTTTATCAGTCAGTGAAACTAGCATTCAAATTTTTTTTTATAAAATGTAAGTTGTGTAGTTTAGAGAGTCTCTCCTTCCACACAGTCCGTGTGAATTGGTCTGGTTTCAGTTCTGACCAAATGAAAGGAAGTATGTGTGTGGGGAAAAGATTAATCAATTGAACTCAAATGAAAGTTGCTAAAGCGAAAATAGTTTTAAAGTACAGCTAAATAAATGTGAAAGAGAGACAGATAAGAAAGTGTTTAGCAGAGCTTTTTATGGCTACCTGTATGTATCACAATATTCTTTAAATATGTTTTTATTTGTTGTTTTGCTAAATGACAGCAGATTTATATTTAGACCACCACCACCCCTTCAACCGCACAGTCTTCCTAAGACGTCAGCGACAAAAAGAAACACAAAATGAGTGATAGGTAAAGAGCTTTTCTGATTGGCTAAACATTCCGAATGGCTCAATAGCTTCATTTTCTATTTAATTAAATTGTTGAAAAATACTTTTGAGAGAATTTATAAAATATTTTATATTTCCTACTTATTTTATCTGCAAATGTACAATAAAATAGTTTATGCTGACAGGTGCAAAAAAAAAAAAATTTAAAACCAGAAAATCTGAATAAATGGAGTTTTACATAGATTAACATATTTATATAAGATTTAAGTAGTTTTGTCTGCAACATTTCTTTTACCAATGACTCCATCCAAACACCACACACACACAAGCACTTTGGCTTTAGTTCTGTATCACACGCAGGTCTACACATGCCCACAAAATTGGTTTTCTACAGACTAGAGTTTACCACAGGCCCATGAACGCCCCCTTAACTCTTGCTGTCTCTTTCCATTTCTGGGGTTGTCTTTCCGTTTCTCTTTTTGTCGGCCTGGGAAAATGGTGTAAAATATTACAATCTTAAAAGTTCATTAAGTAATTGGAATTTCTATAGTCATTGAATGTCATTTTAATAAATAGTTATTTGTCAAGAAATTACAGTCACAAATAACTGTAAAACTCTAAATGTATTGGTCAGAAAGCCTTTAAAGAATCTAAATATTATAAGTTTAACATTTTTATCTCTGCAGACCTTCACTTGTGTTATTTCTAATTTTGATCACTTTACCATTATTAATTTTTAAAAATATATTTAATGTAAATAGTTTATTTAATAATAACTTATTTAGTATTCACCTTCTAAAGTTATATTTAATGTAATCACATCAATTTCTGTTTTTGTGTTGCAGGTTGACCTTGAACCTGAGGGCAAGGTCTACATCCTGGTTACTCTTACAGGCTCATTTATAGAAGGCAAGTCTATCCTCTCTCATTTGCATAGCGCTTCCTTTGTCTCTCTTTCTTTTAAATTACTTTATACAGAACTAGAACTTTTACTGTCAGCCTGGCTTTGTTTGGACGGGAAGATAGAAGCGTACCGAGAACGCACAGAGCCTCTCTCTGATGGAGTGACATGCAAATATAAAAATCTTCTTGATCACACACACACACACACACACACACTTCACTAAAGGAATCCTACTTTCCTCCCCTTGCTGTTGAGATATTGGTTCACTAACTGTTAAACTGCTACCAGACTTGTCAACACATGTTAGTGGTGCTCTAAGACACACAAAGCCAACTTCAGTCACAGTTATTTTACATCGACATCTGTCAGAACATCTTATGCATGAAGTGTACGCTATGTGTGAATCGCACACACTGTGCAGGAGGGTGTAAAGCTGGCTTCCTTTTAAAGGCCTGTGGTTAGGCCTGCAGAGAAGAGACTAGACCTAATAATACCAGTGATCTGGGGGCCCGTAGTCTGTTGTTCTTCCCCCGCACATATTCAAAATAATGTTACATGGCATTACAGGAAATGCCTACGTGTTCTAAAAAGATCATGATTCATGAAGTAAAAAAAAAAAATGTTTTCTGTATCTCTGTGTTTAGATGACACTGGAGGAAATGCACGTACCTATAAGGAATTTAATCGAAAACGGCAGCAGGCAGTTCGAAGGAAAATTCACCAAGTTAACGGGCACAAGTTCATGTCGACCTTCCTAAAGCAACCAACATTCTGCTTCCACTGCAAAGAATTTATATGGTAGTGCACCTAACACGTTCATGCACATCTTTTTTTTTTTACACAATCTTTTTTTAAATTAACACTTTTTTGTGAGTTTTAAAATGGTAAGATTTTAGTTTAATAGCACCATTATTTAAATGAGAAATTGTGCATTTTTGATGGAGTTTCTGCGCTGACTTTAGTGGGGAAATCTGTGGAATTCTGCAGGATGATTTTAAACGCTAAGAATGCATACCCTTGAGAATATTACTCATTTACTTTTCATAATCAAATTAACTAAAATATTTAATAAACAAACACACTGGGTGACAGAGACATCCTGCAGGTGTATATTCCTACAAATTAGTTATTTGTTTGGCTTTTCTATACAAACTAAGTTTATTATTATAATACAAATCTGACTTAATTAAAAGTCAAGAATTTAAATGGGGTTTATTATGTTAAAAAAAGTTTGTGTACAAATTCTTAATGTGAGTAACTGCACAAGCTTTTCACAAACATTGTGTGTTTTCTTCGTGTTCCAGGGGTGTTTTTGGAAAACAGGGCTACCAATGTCAAGGTGAGTAGACACTCTGTTTCTATATTAATTAATATTATCTGTGTTTGAATTTATTGTAATGCATGTTGTAATCAGCTGTGTGTTTGTGTGTTAGTGTGCACCTGTGTGGTACACAAGCGATGCCATCAGTTTGTGGTTACGGTTTGTCCACGCATGAAGAAACCTGCCAAGGAACAGGTAACACGCAACCCTAACCCTAAAATACTTATGTAGTATTTATGTAGTAATACGTGTGTGTGTGTGTATTTTCTCAAGATGGTTTGATCTGGTTTTGCTTTTTATCAGTGCACATTGTTTTTCTAATTTTGCCCGTAAAATTTGAGAAACACACATAATTAAAAAAAAAAATTACTACTGGCTGTGTCCTGATAAACAGATGCCATTTCTCCACTTGCTAGTCAGGAGAAGAATTGCTGAAAACTATTGTTATGCATTTGTTCCTTTTCATTACAGCCTACAAATCAGGGTTTCAGTATAAACATTCCCCATAAGTTCAACATCCACAATTATAAGGTTCCTACCTTCTGTGACCACTGTGGCTCTTTGCTGTGGGGCCTCGTACGGCAAGGATTGCACTGCAAAAGTACTATTTTTTTTTATTTATTTATTTATTTTTTTTCCACCACCCCTTCTTCCTCAGAAATCCATCCATCAGTCTTATTCATACTGTTTTGGGATGCTCATCTAGTGTGTTGTTTTTTTTACATCTGTAGTTTGTAAAATGAACGTCCATATCCGCTGTAAGGGAAATGTTGCGCCAAATTGTGGAGTCAACAATGTAGAACTGGCCAATAAACTGGCAGAAATGGGTCTTCAGCCAGGAGGAATGACCAAACGCAACTCCATGGTACGTTAAATACACACATGTGCACACAATGTTTTAGAAAGTGAAATATGTGATCTGTCGGTCTGTGTGAATCTCTCTATTTAAGTTCATTGTGCTTTATTGACATCACACAGATTGTAACTGTGCATTTCACATATTTGCATGCAGTGAATATAGGGTTAAAACTTTAAGGAAGTAAACAAAAAAAATTAAGGGAAGTAGCATAAGACCATCAACATAATAATAGTTAAAGATAAAATGCCTAGCACTGAACAAGTAATAATTTAATCTAATGAAGACTCTTTTCTCAGGGTCTTCCAGGTATGGACACTCAGTGCCGGACGTTGAGTGTGAGAGGAGATCGAGAGGAATCTAAAAAAGAGCAAAGTTGGAAACTGGGAATCTCGAACTTCACGCTTCTGCAGGTGTTGGGAAAAGGCAGCTTTGGCAAGGTCTGTGCTCAAGTTCATGTAGCACAACGTTTGCAGACTATTTGTTTCACAAAGTATTCACAGGATTCCAGTGTGATTGTGTGTTCTTGTTACAAATGATTCCAATGAGATTTTTTGTTGTTGTTGTCCTTATCCGAAATAAATTGCATGCTAAAGTCACTCACCTGCTTAAAAACGATAAACGATTTAAGTCATGCTGTTTATGCGGTGTGTTAAATAGGTGATGCTGGTCCGGTTGAACGATTCAGATCAAGTGTTTGCAGTGAAGGTCTTGAAGAAAGACATCATACTGCAGGATGATGATGTGGAGTGCACTATGACAGAAAAACGAGTGTTATCCCTCGCTTCCACTCATCCTTACCTCACTCAGCTCTTCTGCTGCTTCCAGACACCGGTGAGAGAACACACACACACTTGTATATGTATACATGCTGTATGATGTTCTCTGAATAAGAGCATGCAGTTTTCACATCATCAGTAGGTGGCAGTATAGGATTAAGCACAGGTCAATTGTCATCAATTTGTGACATTCTACATTGCATTTTCTGTGTATGTGTAGTTTCCCTTTTTGAATGGTGTGAGAGGACAGATTTCCACTATAATCTGCTTGCATGTTTTCCTTGAAGCCTGTAGAATAATTCAGAGGTCACTGAATCCCCTAACATAGTTTTTAATGCTTTTACAATCATACAGACCCTCTTGAAATATTATACACACTGTATCATTTGGTTACACTGTTGCATTCACTTACTCTACCTTAAGTGTACACAAGGTTTTAACAAATGTGCATACACACACACACACACACACACACACACACACACACACACACACACACACACACACACACACACACTGATTGCAAAAGGATTTAAGGACAGACTTCTTGTTCATTCCAGCTGAACAGATCTGACATGACGACCTCTTAGGATTTATTATTGCAGAGTTCATGTGAACATGGATGTACAGGATCATCCTCAAGGTCTTGCTGATGTGTGTAGTGTAATTGTAATGAGTAAAGGAATTTATGAACCGTTTTTTTTCTCTGCTCCTTCACAGCCCTGGCACATACAATCAATCTAATAAACCTCCACACGTGAGCGACATACAAAGCACACTCATGACCCTCTGGGGTCAGGTTAAATGAAATAGCAATTCAATGTGGCTGTAAAAATCAATGATCTCTGAGGGCCTGCGGTGTGTGGGACTGTTTCACAGTGTTTGTGTGCGTCTGTGTTTGTTAATGTGTTGTTGTGTGTCACATGTCGTTTTGCTAGTCCAAATCTGGTCCAATTTGCATATTCACTTAGACAGGAAGTAAACGTCTGACTGATGAAAAGCAGCCAACCACAGTCAGTAAAAGGGTTAGTTCATCCAAAAATTCTGTCATTAATTACTCACCCTTATGTCGTTCTCAACCCGAAAGACTTTCGTTCATCTTCGGAACACAAATGAAGATATTTTTAATGAAATCTGAGAGCTTTCTGTCCCTCCATTGACAGTCTACGCAACTACCACTTTCAAGTGAAGTCCCAGAAAGGTAGTAAAGTCATCCATGTGACTCCAGTGGTTTAACCTTAATTTTATGACGCAATGCAAGTGCTTTGTTTGCGCTTAAAAACAACAACATGAGGGTGAGTTATTAATGACAGAATTTTCTTTTTTGGGTGAATTAACCCTTTAAGGTTTTATGTGTGATTTAGGGGAGGATAGATTTGAAATGGATCATACCGCATTAACAGATTGAAATGAAAAAGCACTGGTCTCTGAACAATTGTACAGAAACACAAAATAAATTGGTGTACATACCCATCTACCTTTTAATATTGCACTTGACATAGAAATCTTAACACTTTTATTGAATAAAAAAAGACAAATTGGAAATTCAGCTAAATTGTCTAAATTTATCATCGTATAATATATAATTATAATATTAATTAAAAACATTTTTATTTAAAATTCCTTTTCTTTAAAAAGGGTTTAGCATGTTACATGAAATAATTCAAAATGTGAGATGTATTCTGCCAAAACTAAATAACAATCCAGGAAGATTTTACCGTGGTGGGCTTCTTGTCCCAGTATTTTGGGAAAAAATTTCCCGTTTCATAATTTAAAATTTTCTTCTGTAACAAACAAAATGAGCATTTCCTTAATATTTTGGATTATGTATCATCATCGTCATCCTGTACATGAAACCTTCTCACATCTTACCTGACTGATTATTTCACAAACTGAAAATGATTGTTTTCCAGATTTGTGTGTGACATGCATCATATGGTCAGTATCAGTAAACTGACTGTGGGTGGTCCCTGGGTGTGCGGTCTGAGTTTGATATATAGGCTGTGCTGAACTCAAGCATGCTGTCAATTCAAACTTATGATGCTTTTCATTTTAGATCACCTTCCAACCCTCATAATCCCAAAATCCTGTGTTTCCTGCAGTCTTCTTTGCTGAACAACAGTATTTATGTTTCTGCTTCATCTTGCTCTCCCATGAATCTTCTAATGGCTCTGACATGCTGGGTTAACCGTCTGGTTGCTTTAAAAACTGAACTAAGAAGCTGGATTTCCTGATGTTCTAGGTGGTAATCTAGTGTTTATTGTTGTTTTATAGCTGAATCTTAATCTTAACTTCTTAATTCTTTCACAGGACCGTCTGTTTTTTGTAATGGAGTTTGTGAATGGAGGAGATCTGATGTTTCATATTCAGAAATCCAGAAAGTTTGAGGAGAACAGAGCCCGATTCTACACAGCAGAGATCACGTCTGCTCTCATTTTCCTTCACAGCAAGGGGATTATATACAGGTTAGACACACACATATGCACTCAAAGCAGAAATTAAAATGATATTTAATGATATTTAACATTTACTCTCCGTCATGACGTTCCTAACACTTTCTTCAGTGGAACACAAAAGTTTAGTTGAAAGTTCAAGCAGCCCTTTTCCCAACTACCTCTGTCCCTGATCACATTCATTCATTCTTTTGTGTTCAGTTTGGAAATGCATGAGGGTAAGCAAATGATGACAGAAATTCTCTTTCTCGGTTGAACTGTTGAATGCTGTTCTGTGAATGCTCTGAAATTCCACTTCCTTTTTAAATTCCACTTCTGTGTCCTCTGAGGTTCATTACCACTATGAGACAAATTTGTACCTCTGTGTTTCCATTACAAACCTTTATCCACACGAACCTTTAAAGATGTAGTGATTTACTGCTTTACAGCACCAGAACTGAAGCAGAGAGCAAAATATGAGTTGGCTTACAAAGCAAATGGCAAAATATCAGCGTTTGTGCAGTTACTGTGGGCGGAATATGCATTTATGATAAAGTATAAACATTATTTTGAATGTATATGTATGTGAGAGGTAAATAGCTATTTTGAAATGAAATGCCATTTGTAATTTATCTTTAAGAAGGAAGTGATTTACCAAGTGATTTTCATGCAGTGGTTTACCAAGTAAACAAAAATATTAACATATAACATTTCTCTCTCTCTCTCTCTCTCTCTCTCTGCCATAATGGTCTGAATCTGGGCGTATTGTTATGTGTTTGTGTATTTCAGGGATCTGAAGTTGGATAATGTTCTGCTGGATAAGGATGGTCATTGTAAGCTGGCTGATTTTGGCATGTGTAAGGAGGGAATATTTGAGGGTGTTGTCACGGGTACCTTCTGTGGAACTCCAGATTACATTGCTCCAGAGGTGATTCAAACACTCCATGACATTCTATCTAGCAATCAACGGCTGTTTAAAATACACACAAAATTATGCATCACGGAATTCTAGCATAATCAGAAGTGTGTCTGAATGACTTTAAGAATCAGGTGCCAAGTCAGAGATTCCGCTCAGAGCTGTTCACATTCATTTGGATGGAAACACACATAAAGCAAATATGGATCCTTTTTGACTTTGTTATTAAAGGGTTAGTTCACCCAAAAATAAAAATTCTGTCAGTAATTTCTCACCCTCATGTTGTTCCAACCCCGTAAGACTTTCGTTCATCTTCGGAACACAGATTACGATGTTTTTGAGGAAATCTGAGAGCTGGCTCACTCCTTAATAGGCTGCAAGATAATTTGATCTGCCAGCCCAGAAAAGTTAGTAAAGACATTAAATAGTCCAAGTGACTACAGTGGCTCAACCTTAAGTTTATCAAGCGACGAGAATACTTTTTGTGTGCAACTATTCATTTTCTTCTGTGTGGGCCTGAGAGAAGATGACTCTTCTCTATAATAAAGGCAAGCCATTAATTTTCCGGCATTGGTAAGGCACTTTTACGTTTTCTCGTTGGTTCCTCGCGATTCGGACATCCAGGAAATGCACACTTTAGAATAATTTTAAACACTACATCGAGACCCATCTGCGTCATCATCTCAGTTCTCGTGCATGCGTCGTGGTGCTCTCGTGAACTGCTTCAAGGTTCAGAGATGCTCTTCTGCAGACCTCGATTGTAACTGTTGGTTATATGAGTTACTGTTGCCTTTCTATCATCTCAAACCAGTCTGGCCATTCTCCTCTGGCATAAACAAAAATTTTGCCCATAGAACAGCCGCTCACTGGATATTTTCTCTTTTCAGACCATTCTCTGTAAATGTTAGAGATGGTTAGAGATGCATGAAAATCCCCATAGATCAGCAGTTTTATGAAATACTCAGACCAGCCCGTCTCGCATCAACAATCATGGCATGTTCAAAGTCACTTAAATCACCTTCCCTATTCTGATGTTCATTCATCAGACCATGTCTACTTTTTAACATAGTAATAATTTAATAAAGAGTTGTATAATATATTATTCAGAGGTATTGTAGATAGAAACTATATGCTTCTAATTGGTGTCTATCTTTTCGGTGAAAAGATGTACATAAATGTGTGATCAAGGTGTCTGTGTGTGTGAGAAAGAGAGTGAAAGAGCTGGTAGGATGTGGTAAATGTATTAAATGTGATTTTCATATGGTCCTATAGATCCTTCAGGAGATCCTGTACGGGCCGTCGGTTGATTGGTGGGCTCTCGGTGTGCTTCTGTATGAGATGCTATCTGGCCATGCCCCCTTTGAGGCAGAGAATGAGGATGACCTTTTTGAGTCCATCCTGACCGAAGAGATCATCTACGCGTCCTGGCTCGGCACAAATGCCGTGGACATACTGAAAGGGGTGAGCTGATCAGTGTTCGCTTAAGAGTCCTGGAGTCATACAGACATGAATTGCCTTGAACGGAGCAGTGTCTGCTTAAATGTCCTGATTGGTGGGAGGCATATTGTGTGAATTAAACTGTCAGTTCATGCAACAATGAACGTCAGTAAACAGTAAATACCTTCCATCTGATCTCTCTCTGTCCCTCATGCTCTTTCCCTCTCTTACATAACTATATTTAGCCTCGATCCACAATCCACTGCTCTCACATGACTAGCTAAAAATAAAGACTCTTCACATCAAATATACACAGGCACACAACCCCCTTCTCTCACTCTATAGTGTTTGCTCTCACTGTGAAGCATAGTACCGGTAGTATTGTTGGGGATTCTTTTTTGAATTATTGAAGGACCAATAAATTACCAGTTGAATCTGGAAATTCTACAGCAAAATGTCCCAATATCTGACTGGAATGAAAAATACTGAAAACCTGGGTCATTCAACATGACATTGACTTACAAGAGTCAAAGAATAGATCAATAGAGAGGCTAAAAAGCGTTCTATTTTTGGAATGGCAGACTTCAGTCCTGTTGCACTGCTATGTTGTTATCTGATGTAGACGGCCCAGAAAAACACATGAACCATTGTAAGAAACAATGGACAAAATATCATATAGGTTATATATATTTTTATTTTATTTATTTATATTATATATATTTTACTTTATTTGAATCAATATCGACCTGATTTTGAAAATTAAATTATGCACGCTAATTTTCCCTATATTTTTACATTGAGATTTCCTTTGCTATCATCTAGAACTTAGTAATGGTGTTAAATGTAATCTTTAGTAAATCAAAATGAAAAAAAATTTTTTTATGCACATAATGCCTAAATTCACATTTTAGTATTTTGGTCATTTAGACAAAATAGTATAGAATTTTAATATCAGCTATATTGTTTGTTTTTTTCTATGGTGTTTTTGCTCTGTAAAACTGGATGAACCCTCTGTCGATGACGTATGGTACCCAGCTGCCCTTCCTAATGGGTGTCAGATTTACCCGAAGCGTGTGTGTGTGTGTGTGTGTGTGTGTGTGTGTGTGTGTGTGTGTATGTGTGTGTTTTAGACGACCATAGAAGTAGGTCCGGAGTTGATTTTATTTGATTTAATCTGATTTGGTTATATTTGATAGCACACATTGATACTCTAGACACAACCTCCCACAAGTGATTGTGTGTTATTATATACACATTCTCGTAGGAGTTGAGTCTGATACTGTAGGTTTAATCTTACTTTGGAGATTTGATAGGATTCACAACCTTCAATAGCTTTGGGCACTTTCTTTTTCTTTTTACTAGTGATTTTGTTTTTTGAAACCTAAACTGAAATATACAGTATCTGGTGTTTATTGGCTTTCACATTTAAAGTATATGCATGTTTTAGAAAAATATGAATGATGACACTTTTGGGGTTTTATTTTGCTCAGTTTCTGACAAAGAATCCATCCCGCCGTCTGGGTTGTGTGGCTGCAGAGGGTGGAGAGACTGCTGTAACCACTCACCCATTTTTTACTGGCATTGACTGGGACAAACTGAACCGGCGAGAGCTTGACCCTCCTTTCAAACCCAGAATTGTGAGTTAAAAAATGAATAATTATAATATATTGTAAAAGTAAATGCAGATTCATATTTTAAAATCTAAAATCCCCAGAAAACTGCAGAAGATGTGAATAATTTTGATCCAGACTTCACTCAAGAGGATCCTACTCTTACGCCCATTGATGATGACATCATCCCATCCATCAATCAGGATGAGTTCTGTGACTTCTCCTTTACCTCTCCTGAACTCTTGAATGTGATCTCGGAGATGCAAAGTAGAGCCGAAGAAACGTGTGATGTCATAAAGAAGGGACGGAATGCCGGAGAATTCTCTGATACGATAGAACCAAATGAATTTTGACATTTTAAACTAAAGGAAACTAGCAAGAGCTGTCAAAAAGAACATTTGGGTACCAGTTTATTGAAATTTGGCACAACAGTTTAATTGTCTTTGTGTCAGACTTTGTGTCAGTGAGTGATACGCAAAAATCTCCATGAGACGCTCTATAACCAGAAGACGCCGGTTTACATCAATCCGAACATGAACTGGTCCGTGTCTGATAGTGCTCATATCTAAATGTTTAGAAAATTTCATTTGACCCCTTCTGCACTTACTGTCTCTAACACAATCTGCCAAGCAGAACAGAAGAATCACTAATTCTGTCAAAATTGTTCTGTTGTCAAGAAACCAGACTCAAAATCAAACTCATGAGAATGTATTCCAAAAGGAAACTCTAGTTTTGTAAAATATTTTCATACATTTCATTGTCCATCAATGCCGTTTGTTGTTTTATCTATTCGTTTGTTTGTTTGTTTTCTATTAAGGTTAAGGTCATAATTTCATCCGTGATTCACTCCAGCATCTGTAGATGTATTTTATAGTTGATAAAGGTTACAGTATTGAGTTCTCTTAGACCTTTTGTCCATGACTCCATCAGAAGGCATCTCCTTTCTGTTGTTCTGAGGGGTTAAAGGTGAACACACTCAATTCACCATTTTCAATTTTTTATATTGAGGCCATTGGCACTTCCTCATCATTCTTTAATGTTGTTTATTTGGATCTTCTCAGTCCAAGCAGAGCAAAAAATCTATTGGCGTTTGCTTTCATGTCTCAGCATATTTGCCACTGATTTCCCATTATTACTTTTTGAGCAGAATTTACACTCTAATGGCAGTTTGTAACTAATTTAATTCTTCTTGCGCCCCACTGATGGTTAGATGTAGAGGTGGACCTTCATGCTTGCTTTTTTCTTCTTCAAACGTTTCCATATGAATTTGTACAAAATCGCCACCTCGACAGTAAAGTCCCCAAGTCCCCGACAGTAAATTGATGCCTTGTTCTATTTATGACGTAAATTAGATCTATTTATTGCGCTACCTCTGACACGAAGGACAAATGGATTTTCAACGGTTGCATTGACAGCAGTGTAGGGCATGCACAATATCAAACTGGGAGACCAACTAGGACCAAGAAACCAGCTTAGGCTGGTTTAAGCAGGTTGTTTTCATGAGGGAAAGGGAGGGTGAGAAAGAGTATTAAGGTTGGTTGCTGATGGGTTCCTTGCAAGATGGAGTCAAGCTATGAGGAAAACATTAACCTAATGAGAATAGTAATGAGTATATTGAGTATTCCCTGAACATTTTCTATTTTCCACTACCTCAGTAAAAACCACCGTATTGCTAACGGTGGCGAATGGAGCCAAATAAAGATTAACAACAGATCTCTGATCTTGAGTGAGAAAAACATTGGAGATGTCATGGGAGATCCCATTAAGTAACTTGCCCTTACAAGTCTGGCCCAGCCCCAATTACACTAGAGGAGGGTTTCCTGGAGAATCAACGTCAGCAGTTCATTTTCCTGTGGGAGACTATAACCCTGAAAACCAAGGAACACAGCGCTGACTTATGAGCGTAAAGCCATTTACAGTCATTGGCAATGTGGGGGGTGGGCAGACTCGGAAATCCTTATATGGTAAAACGCACTCGCTTGTGGTGCTTGAATGACTCCTCTTATAACGTTCTACACAGGAATTTCCTGATCCTTGAATGCAAGTTACCATAATTATTCTTTGTATCTTGCTTAATATCAGTCTTTTATACAGTTATCATCATCTCTCCATCTTTTGCCTAACACATCTCTTGTACTGTGGCCCATTGTGTAGACCCATTGATTGTGAATGCTGGTGATTGGTTCTCTTTCCAGTAAAGCTGCTGGTCTGTAAGATGGCTGATCTATTCACATCAGACCATTCATGCTGTAAGATTGTTTGTTTCCTGCATGATTAGCTTCTTTTTTTTTTCATCGGTGTGCTATGAAATGCAATTTCTGTAATGCTGTCTCCGGTTTTGAGTGGCTCTTGCTTGACTGCCCATGCTGAGAGTCTTATTTTGTAGCCTATATTACATTTTTTCTAATGGCAAAAGTGGTACATTTTAGGGTTTCTTCTTAGGTTGTATTTCTTAATAATGGAACCAAACTTTTATAACAATAAGAAATGTTTCTTGGTCACCAAATCAGCATATTGATTTATGATACTGAAGACTGTCTGCAGAAAAATCAGCTTCTCCATCACAGGAAAAAATAAATGTCAAGAATTGCACTAATATTTCACAATATTACTATTTTACTCTATTGTTGATTAAAAGCAGCATAATAGACTTTTCAAAACCATTAAAAAATCTTACCTACCCCTAACATTAATTGAGATTTCACAGGCTTTATTTACAGTATTTTATTTATTCCTGCAGAGTTGCATATATATATATATATTTGACAGCATATACAATGAACATTATATATGGCACATATGCCATTCCAAAAATTATATATATATATATATACACTCACCGGCCACTTTATTAGGTACCCCATGCTAGTAACGGGTTGGACCCCCTTTTGCCTTCAGAACTGCCTCAATTCTTCGTGGCATAGATTCAACAAGGTGCTGGAAGCATTCCTCAGGGAGTTTGGTCCATATTGACATGATGGCATCACACAGTTGCCGCAGATTTGTCGGCTGCACATCCATGATGCGAATCTCCCGTTCCACCACATCCCAAAGATGCTCTATTGGATTGAGATCTGGTGACTGTGGAGGCCATTTGAGTACAGCGAACTCATTGTCATGTTCAAGAAACCAGTCTGAGATGATTCCAGCTTTATGACATGGCGCATTATCCTGCTGAAAGTAGCCATCAGAAGTTGGGTACATTGTGGTCATAAAGGGATGGACATGGTCAGCAACAATACTCAGGTAGGCTGTGGCGTTGCAACGATGCTCAATTGGTACCAAGGGGCCCAAAGAGTGCCAAGAAAATATTCCCCACACCATGACACCACCACCACCAGCCTGAACCGTTGATACAAGGCAGGATGGATCCATGCTTTCATGTTGTAGACGCCAAATTCTGACCCTACCATCCGAATGTCGCAGCAGAAATCGAGACTCATCAGACCAGGCAACGTTTTTCCAATCTTCTATTGTCCAATTTCGATGAGCTTGTGCAAATTGTAGCCTCAGTTTCCTGTTCTTAGCTGAAAGGAGTGGCACCCGGTGTGGTCTTCTGCTGCTGTAGCCCATCTGCCTCAAAGTTCGACGTACTGTGCGTTCAGAGATGCTCTTCTGCCCACCTTGGTTGTAACGGGTGGTTATTTGAGTCACTGTTGCCCTTCTATCAGCTCGAACCAGTCTGGCCATTCTCCTCTGACCTCTGGCATCAACAAGGCATTTCCGCCCACAGAACTGCCGCTCACTGGATGTTTTTTCTTTTTCGGACCATTCTCTGTAAACCCTAGAGATGGTTGTGCGTGAAAATCCCAGTAGATTAGCAGTTTCTGAAATACTCAGACCAGCCCTTCTGGCACCAACAATCATGCCACGTTCAAAGTCACTCAAATCACCTTTCTTCCCCATACTGATGCTCGGTTTGAACTGCAGGAGATTGTCTTGACCATGTCTACATGCCTAAATGCACTGAGTTGCCGCCATGTGATTGGCTGCTTAGAAATTAAGTGTTAAGGAGCAGTTGGACAGGTGTACCTAATAAAGTGGCCGGTGAGTGTATATATATATATAAATTCTTGGCATATAAGAAACAGACTATAAACATGCATGCAACGCATTGGTTTAGCATGTAAATCAATATAGAAAAAATCGATCAAGCTGTAACTGTATGGCCCTGATTATAATGGTCAGTTTGTGTATTGGCGACAGACTGCTGTCCTCCCCACTTGCATCTAAACTCATTCCAGCTGTTATAAAATTAGCTTTCTGTAATGCGTCTCTTGAAGGCCTTGGTGACAGATCAGTTTCCAGCCGTTCCCAGGTCCAGTGGGCCATAATTACGTTTTATTGATTTTTCTTCTGCTCGTACGTATCCCTTTTATTGGATGCATAAAATCCATTTCAGTCTTAGCACCACTTCAGCTCCAAAACCCCGTCATGAACCAATTTTGTTTATTCTATTGATTTCTTTCTTGATAAATGAAGGGTGTAACGATTAGGTCAGGACTCCCTGTGGATAAAAAAAAGACATCAAGACATCTTCAGATGTGTCAAAGCTGCACTCATTGTGCTTTAAGAGGCAATTGTGTGTAAACAGTATATTTTATGTTTCTCTTTAATGACTAATGAAGCTTGACAGGGCAATAATACGTGCGCGTTTTTATAGCTTGATGTTCATTGTACTACATCAACGAAGTGCAACGCAAAAGATCTTTACATGTTTCTCTGATCCCTCCCTTCAAAGTCCCTTGCATCCATTCAGCCGCTACTGAGGGATGGAGAGATCATCTCTGAAGAGGAGGATGAAGGAGATTACTGCAGATTAGAGTTGGCACGTGTCCATCATTCATGGGTTTCCTCATTCATATACACATCACAGTTCTTTACAGCAATGCAGCTGAGGCAATGCTAATAAATTCTAAATGTAATTTCGCAGAGACCCTTTCATCCAAACTCAATGTATAATAGACCTGGTAGGAACAGTCCCTGAGCCGGAAACTATACCGGAGCAAATGTTTCCCTCAAGGACACAGTGGAGATGGAGCATGCATGGCCATGAACTATTTTATCCCTGTTGTTTGCTCTCGCTTCAATATCCCCTGCATTCAAATGGTAAACTCGCTCCAAACCTGAAATTCCTTGAATTTCATGCACAATCTGTAATGTCAGTTTGAAATGTCAACACACTCTCACTGGTTTTACCATTAAAAAAAAAGTGGTTATAATTCCATATGATCTCATTTATATACATTTTCATACAATCTTTTTATGCCCCCCTGATGTTTAAGTTTAGGTGTGGACCTTTTTTCTAAAAATGGTTGGCTATGTTTCTGTACGAACTAACATACGTTTTCTCCTTCAAATATTCTGAAGAGACAGTGCTTTAAAAAATTGCAGATGTTTAAATAGTCATGTCTAAATGAGTGCTAGAGGAAATCAGAGTCCACAAGTGTTAAGGCCTGTTTCAGGGTTTTTTTTTCCAGTGGAAAAGGATGAGACACAACTGGTATATGCAGGTCTGCTCGTCTCGTCGTGGTCACAGGGCTGGAATCTGGGGGAAAAAACATCCTTCCAGAATTTTCAGGGGCTGGAAAATGTTGGTTGACGTGCCTCTTTCAATATGGGAAAAGAAAGGGACCTTTTATAGTTAATGCATGTCATTAATAAAATTATGAAAGAATAGTTACAATATTGCAAACTGTGTTCCATTGCAAAAAAATTAAAGTGTCAACTAAAGTGCTCTATAGTTACTCAAGTCATCATTTATATTGTAGGCTGTATAGCCTATATACATAGGCATATGCTCACAAATTGTATAGGCTGTGTTTCCATTGTACGAATTCATATTAAGTCACCACCTCTTAGCCTATATATAGGCTATATATATGTGTATTTGCGACCCCTCGGGGTCCCTGCACCCTTGAAAACCTCTTGTTAGTGTGCATGGCCACTTATCCTCTGCCATCAAAAAGATTAAACTAAACGCCAAATAATACGAAAGTGACCGAATCTGATTCTATATTAATGAAATGCAGTAGTGGTAAACTAAACTGCACTGATGTTCTATTAGTTTATGCAAAATGTTGTAAGAGTTGTTCTGGGTATAGGCAATTGGGTATTTGGAAACCCTCACACTTGACCTCATGAAAGATGAATATCCAATTATCTTTAATGTATTAAGCGCATCCAACAGCAACGAGCGCGTTCAGGTTCTATGAGCGTATAATGGCCATTGGAGGGTTCTCGTTCGTTCCAAAAATATCCTCACTGGAGCACCACAGCGCGCTCCCGACTACTCCGAGGCACGTGACTGCGCGCCCACGCAAACCGTCAAGCAGATGCGGAGAAAGCGAGAGGGGAAAAGGAAAAGCATCACTTCAACTTAATTCAACTTTATCACCCGAACTCTGGAACTCCTGCAGGGCTTACTGTATAGAACACTCTGGACTGGACATAATTTGAGCGAACAAGGGATTTAGCGAAGGTTTTGTGTGTTGGAGTCCCGTTTGATCATGGATTCTATCGCACCTGGAAAAAAAAGGTAAGCAATCACCAATTTTTGTGTTTAGATATGAGCTTGTTTTGGCAATAATGTTGTTGATTTTAAATTCTGTTTTGTCTTTTGTTTGTGGTTGGTATCAGTAGTCTCTTTCAGGAATTGTCCACGGATAACCTGTTGTAACATTTATAATTCATATAGCCTACCCCTATGAATGAAACTGTGACGAGAGTATTTTTCACACATTTGCAAGATTTTTGCTTTCTTACAAACTCAATACAGTTATAGAAAAAACAGCATTGCTTTAGAAAAGTGGACTGACTCTCAATCACAACTGATTTGCGCTCGCGAGGTTCGTTTAGTGAATGATGTCGATTCAAGAATTCTAGTGCGTTCCATTCGACAGGGTCCCTACACAAGTGTTCACTGCTCCCTACTCCCTGAGCACGGTATATCAGTTGAAGTGGACTTCGCTGACAATAACCGCTCATTTGGAATGCCCTGCAAACGTCATCAAAGTACGTTAACGACGGGGTCGCACAGATTATGATATTAACATAAATATATATAGGCTTACATTCATATTTTTATTTACTTCACAAACTAGCTAAGCTGGCTACATTCACTGAGGTAAATTGTTATGATAATCATTTATAAATAAAGTGCCTAGGACATACAAAAACAGTATATGTAAATGTAATATTCACCCCAATAACCGTTAAAAATACTTTAAAAATGTTTAAAATAATGACTAAACGTATGAATGCTACACATACGTAAACTCCTCCATCGTTATTTATGACCGCTCTGACTGGTGATGATGTGGTGCGCAATGACAGTTGGGTGATCATCGCTCTCCACTTCCGGTGAAGTGATGTATCGATGTTCCCTTATTCCCTATGCCGTTTGCAGTGCCCTTCGAACTGAACATGTTCGTTCCCTTCGGATTGTAATCTCACTTAAGATGGCGAAAAACCCTGTGAAGTCCACTTCGCAGTCCACTTACGGTCGAATGGAACGCATCTGTCTCACTGAAGATTAACCGAAGCGACTTTGTCCGATTCGAGTAAGTGACGATGAGCTAAAACAACCGAGAATAGAACAGGGATAGGATTAAAACGTAAAGTAGGCTATTTGAATTATGACTTGACTGTATGACTCTTAAACACACATAGTCAATAGCCCTTAGTTATTTTTAGGTTGTAAATTACTTTCTTTCTTTTCTTTTTTTAAAAAAAATAAACTGAATCATTGCTTCAACAAGCCTGGGAAACATAAATAAATAGCAATAGGCCTAGCCTACAATAAAACATGTTTTACGAGACCATTTTAGATGTTTTGCGGATGTCTAGGGACCTGTGTCCGAAATCTCCAAAAAATCTATACCCTTAAATAGGACACTATTTGAGTGGACACTGGACAGCCATTTGTAGTGGTGTCCGAAACAAGTGGATGTTATCAAGTGCACTCATTCAATCCCACAATGCACCGCAATAACGAGTACACAATCGATGTACGCTCAACCATAGACATAGGCTATAGAGCTCTATACGTCTATATGATGTCTAGATGCGCTCAACCATAGATATAGCCTAGATTCATCATTAGCTACTGTTTCAAGACCTTATGTAGCCCCGCCCCTTTTCAGTGATTCGCTCGTTGTCTTTTGACTTCCGGTCTGTAATTTTACAGCGATCTTGTGTTGTAGTGAATGGCTCGTTTAAAAAAATTCCTGGTCTGCATTTGTTAAGACATCTGCTTTACAATGCTCATGATAAACATTACAATGCTCATGATAATTTCGTTAACTCTACAATAAGTAAATCCACTTCACTCACCATCTAATTACTCCTCGACAGCGATGCCATCGAAATATAGCCTACAGAGCGACCCGCAAAAACGGAAGTTCAAAGACAATATTTTAAAGATGGCGGCGCCCTTGTTTCTCTGGTGCATAAGGTCTATACGTAATACTGGAATGATCAAAGAACATTCGAGGGCAAGTTGACTGTACTGTCTGCAACTGCAACCGTAGTTAGACGCACATATGAATATCTTTATATGAAATAGACTTCCGCAGATAATTTTGCTTAAATAACACAATATAACAAGACGCGTCAGCTAACATGACATTAAAAAGTTACCATTGTAAAAGTAAAAACATTAAAAATACCATAGTAAAACATGTAATATTGAGTTAATACATATAAAAACACAATTCTCATCTGTGAAAGGTTATCCCATTTCTTCAGGAGTTTTAATCTCGATGGTTTCACAACCAGTGTAATGTTGTGGCATCATTCTTTCTTACTGTGAGTGATGACATGGTGACTGTTGGAAAATGGCGGTCTTGGTAACGTGTCTGGAGAGGTCAAATCAATGTGGCATCTACCTAAACATATCTATGCGCTCAACGACTAGAGAATACCTATAATGTACTGTGAAGGTCGCGCCAAATGAACTCCTGTGTCTCACCAGAAGATACGCCCGCAAGCTGAATCATTTTCCAAACCGCTGGTCCAAGGTGGCTACGGTATAATATCATACAGGTATAAATTCCTTTTTAATTTAATATTAGATTGTTTAATTTAATAAATTGTCTTATTAATTGTCAAATTAATTAATTTAAACAAGCTAGTTTCCATTATAGAGTTTAACATTACTACTGGAGCTTCTAGTTTGCTAAGCACAAAACTATGCAAAAGTGGGTAGCCCTTTTGGCGCACTCAGTGTCTAAATGAAATCACTCACTCGTTTTCATTCACTTTCAAGTGGACTATATTAGTGGAGTAATAGGGAATAGTTAATGAGGGTATGGGCGGTTTCAAACACTGCCCTTGTCACGCATAGCCAGATCTTCAGACTGACAGCAGAAGGTCTGGACTCCATAGCAGTTTTCTTTGGCTGTCCAGATGCGTCGTGTATAGGGGCGTTAAAATGTAACGTTTAGTTGATCCTGATAAGCGCTCATTGCTGTAAACACAACTGCTTGCTCCTTCCATATGGGGGTTTGGCGTCACACGACAGCCTTGTTTCCAGCCGGACCGTTAAAGAACGTAACGCATACGTCTCCTGGAAATCCTGTAGAATTCACCCAGATGACAATTTCGAAAATCCTGAAGTATTTCCAATTTTGTCAGACGTTTAGCCAACGGTTCGTGGGTATGACTTCTGAGGCTGAGACTAGGTACCAAGCGGTGACATAATCACAGTATTATTACTTAAAAGAATTGCTGACTGAATCCATTTTTAAAATAACCCGACTTTCCATCACTGACACTGAAAATATATAGAATTCTACTTTCAAGACTAGAGAACTGAGATCCTTTTCACTCGATTCACATTTTGGCCCTCTCAAAGAGATCTGAGTTTGGGTTTGTCTGTCATTTCTAAGGTTTTATTGCACATGCGCTTAGCTGAAGGATATCTGAATTCTGAACACGTTGAACATAACATATAGTTTGATTGATCATCTCTTTCTTTAAAATCAGTGCTGAAAGATATGGCCTAGTGCCATTTAATCAAAGAGTGCATGGCTAAGTGCTTAAATCTATTCAAAAGCCTGCATTTGAAATTAAAAACATATTTCTTACACCCTAGTTTCAATTGGGTGAGTTTTGGTTTTTAGGTAGTGACATGCAACGCACTTTACAATACATTAGAATGTACATGTTAATATAATTGTTTATGATACTTAAATTACATTAAACATTGAATTACAAGTGTATATGTTAAGTAGCACAAGGCAGTTTTTTCCATTTGAAATTACTGTGTACAATGTAACGCAAACACATGAAAGTGAGATCTTTTGGTGTTGCTCTGCACTCCGAAAGCCCTCTGTCGTAGCGCTTGTGTTTTGCTCTGGATCAGCTGACACCTCTCCTCTTGGCTCTATTGTAAAGGTCCCCTGTGTGCTATCAGCTTGTGGCCTGTCGGTACTGTCATTCGCAGGGGTGTAAAATGAAGCTGAGAAAGGTTAGGCTGCTTCTGCACTTATCAAACCAGCCATTCGTCCTCTTAGAAATAGAATTCGTAAATAGAAGAGACTTCGTTTATCAGATAGCTGATGAAGGATGTTGACCTTTGCTTGAATAATGTTTTGTTCGACGACTCTTCATGGGTTCTTTTATTGCCCCTCTTTTAATATGGATTTCGTTAACAGGTCTGTGGTTAATGCAGGGCAATGTTAGTGTTTGTTTACTTGATGTGTTAAAATGTCTAATGACATATCCACAGGACGCCAAGAAGCTTTATATGACAGGATAATGGCATTAACCTAGATTCGATTGAAAAGCTGACATGATCATATATCATGTCCTGTTAAACGCACAACTTTCTCGCACACACTGTGAGTGTTTCAGCTTGTGCTGTTTTGAAGTTCAGAAAGAGAGTATCAATTACAGCGTAAACATTAATTCTGGTTATACCCATTAACCTTGTAATGGTCAAGGTTGCATATGTAGTGGAGATGCATTAAGCAGAGATGTTTTCCTGTAAGAATGTGTGTGCACTGTCCTTGCTGAAATATTTAGACCATAGTAAGTGTGCCTTATGTGTGTGGGTTATAAATAATGAATCATGTAGTCCCCTGCAGGAAGCAGTTTGTACTGGTCAAATGGAGGGAAAACAGAGAGCAGGTTGACTGACGGAAAGCTTATTGGATCATTATTATTAAAACATGCTGAGGGCACAGAGCGTCTCGCAGAGGGGGCTGTGATCATGCTAAAGGCTCCGTCTGTCTGCTCTCCACAGTCTGGCTCAGCACATCTGAGACGACTTCTAGAAAATTGTATCAGCATTGGTATATTGGATACACAATATTAGTTCAAAACAGTCTGGCTCAAAGCTGGTAATATTCGGTTACACTTTACAATAAGTGTCAGTTCAGTAATAGTTAATGCATAAGGTATTATGACCTAATAATATACTATAGTTTTACAGCATTTATTAATTTTGGTTAATTTCTACATATACTAATATATTGTTAACATTTCAATTTCATATGTTCAGCCATTCAAGTTTAAACATTTTAGCTAATGCATTAACTAACTAATGTTAACTGAAAGTTATTGTATTATAACTTATAACTTGAATGGTTGTGTAAGATCCCTTGTGGACCTTTTTCGTTGACTCGTCGATTACAGAACATGGTACTTTTTGATGTTATAATGTTCTCTCACCAGGGGTTTGTGGTTAGCTCATTTTTCCATCGTGCTACTGTTGGGTTGTGATCTCAAAACTGCATATGTGACTTCCTACAGAACAACTGTATTGTAACTTGTAACCTCCTACAGATGCAATACATTCTACAGTAGATTTAGACAAATTCTGCTGTATGCAGAACCTTTCAGGATTTGTCAAAGATGCACTGATTTTAAAGGTTGCACTGATTTTAAATATATAGTAAGTAAAAAAAAAATTATATATTATGCCAATATTATATCTTTATTTTGTCTGAATAAAAAATAAAACCCTAAAAGTAAAATCTGTTTTTAATGCATAACCAGTAACCACCACATAATAATGTACAGTATAAAAACATGGAAATTCGTTTTGAGATTTATTCAAGATTAAAGGGGACCTATTATGCAAAATTCACTTTTACATGGTGTTTGAACATAAATGTGTCTGCTGTCACTGTGTACGCAACTACCCTATACAAGTAAAAATACAACCACTCCTTTTTTAAATCCCCATAGATCATAAGCAGCGTCTCAGAATAAGCCGTTTGCAGTTTTTATGCAATGTGACGTGACATTTCACAGGCCCCGCCCATGACTGGCGGACTCCGCCCTATTAGCATAAACCCCACCCTGAGTGAGCTGTTTGACATCCAGCTTTCTGTGCGCGTTCTTCAGATGTATGTGCTCAGAAAAGCATCTTTCAGAAGTTTAGACTGATATGGCTTTAAAATGCATGCAGATAAAATGCATTTACAACATGGTATAATAAATTATCTGAAACTTCACAGACACATTCTGGGGACACCTGAGACTTATATTACATATTGTAAAACAGGGCATAAAACCCTTCAGGTTTATTAAATTAGTTATTAAATTTGGTGGTTTAAAGTGAGTTAAAAGCGGTAATAAGCATTTTTTATGAATTGCCAAAACACATTTCTCAAAACCATCACCCACTTTCTCAAAACCTTAAACGCAAAACCAAATCTTCAAACTACATTCTGAGAAGAATCTCTTACTATTCTGGCAAAATCAAACAATTGCCTCAAATCCATTTAATTTGTGCTCAAAATCAAATAATACTTTTCAGATCATACACATTCACATTCATTAGAGACTACATCAACAAAAAAACAAAAACAAACAAAAACAACAACACAGAATCCAAAGCATGCAGTTACAGAAAAAAGTATATTGTAACAAAGTAAACAAATTTTGCACTTCCTTAAAAAAGTATAGTAATCACAACTGAATAAAGGTGAATCAATTGTATACTGTATGCACTGCAAGTGTAGTCTTGACTTGTACTGAATATTGTATAGTAGGCCTATTGTCTGTATTATATTATATTATAATATATTCAATTATTAATATATTAATATAATATATATTATAATATTATATTCAGCACAACAATGTCATATCTTGCCAGGCTAAGGGGAAATCCCTGTGCCAGATCCGGCCTTGACAACATTCTCCACACCTTGCTTTTTCTCGTCCTCATCCTCTTCGTCCTTGTTCACCACCTCTTACATGTTATTTTATATAGTTTCCATCCATTATTGGTACATTCCGATATTATCTGATTAAAACAAACTCTATTATCAACCACTAACTGATGTTGAAAAGATCCCACTCACAAACCTAAACCAGGATCCTGCATAATGTTGCTGTGAGGCATGGATAGTCAAGGTCATTGTGGTTTGAAGGTTACTTAGATGCTAATAAGAGAAATGTACTAGTATTAGGCCTTCAATTTTTTGTGCTAAACATGTCCGTCTCAAATACTTACACATAATAAGACCTTACAAACCCCCTTTTGCTTCATTGTATATTTTTAAATTGCTTTTTGAATGGGAAATGGCCAGTGGGGTGACTGAAAGCTTGTGTGTGTGTGTGTGTGTGTTGGTACATCATTAATGTCCTTTTTCTTTCTTCACTGTTCTGTTGTATCTGAAACAGCATGTGCAGATAATGCTCAAACATGTGGAGAAATTCAGAGAAACAAACTGACAGGAAGAGGGGTGAGATGACTTGGTGGTTTCTATAGCATTCGCTTTTAAGGCGATTGGCTGGCCAGCATCCAGACGCTCTAACTGCTCTTTATCAGAGACCTCAAAGTGAGCGCAGAGTTCAAGAGTGTATGTTTGTATGTGCATGTTACATCCTTTAATGTATTCATATCTTGTCTCATGAGGGGCCCAAGAGTGAGACAGAAAATAACACACACACACGCACACACACACACACGCACACAGGTTTTCATTATTTATGGGAACATTACATAGACAAAATTATTTGATTATACATTATTAGACATAATGAATGATGTACTGTATAAACTGTATATTCTATCCTCTACATCCCCTGCATTTCTTACACTTTCAAAACACTTAGTATGATTTATAAGCTGTTTTCTTCATGGGGACTAAAACATGTCCCGACAAAGATTTCCACTTAAGGATTTTTATTGCCATCTTTGTTGGCAAATTTGGTCCAAATAATGTTGGTAGGGTATATCTAAACACACACACACACACACACACACACACACACACACACACACACACACATTTTTGTCCTTAAATTAAGAGTTATATAGTATTGTTACATTGAAGAGTTATACTGCTACGGAAAGGAAAGTGTTTTTTAAGGAAAATTTTTGTTGCATTAATGTACAATTCTTGATTGATAAATCCAACAAGTTTTTTATTCCATGTTTACACCATTAATAGCCAGTCACTTGTGTCCATTGAGTGAATTGGTTGAAGGAATGAGTCAGTGACCCGCTCATTAACATAAACTCAATCACTTGTCGCCACCTACAGGCGTAACGATTTACCTGTAGAAAACCCCCACCACTCATTAGATCTATAACATTTTAGTGACAGAAAAATATTACTTGCTATGTAGAAAATTGACCTCAGAAACAGTTTTAGAAGTCACCTCTCAGTCCCACTCTCCCCCTACAGTGTATCTTAGTTCAGGGGTTCCCAAACTTTTCCATGACAAGGCCCCCCAAAAACCACTGGCCAAGGCCCCCTTTTACAGGATGTGTTATTGAACCCATCGACAAACATCTAGGTGAACATCAGATTATGTGATGGTGTTTGATACCATCTTATCAGAAAGATTATAGAGATGCACCGATTACAATTTTCTAGGCAGATTTAGATTTTTCATTGAGTTTTGACCGGTCGGCGGTCATGACCGATCACGTGAAAATCGTCCAATTTCGGTCACCAGCCAATCAATAGGTGCATCTCTAAAAGATTAGCATTAAAAATATAATGTTCAGATAGGCTATGCGACACATTTTTATAATGCTATTTCATAACGATACTCATAATAATATAAATTATTTATATTAATATGCTTTTTTTTTCTTCTTCCAACTTGCCCTGTCGGCCCCCACTTTGAAAACCCCTGTCCTAGTTAATCCAACCCAGGACCCAGATAAAGAGATTATTATCCTACCTGCAAGCATGTGAAGTTGGCACCAAACTGAATGTGACGTTCCCTCTTGACAAATGGATTAAAACATATTAACTTTACCAGCTTAAACATACATAAATGTGTAATGTTGACTGCTTTGACAATTAATATTAAGGTTTCTCATGAATTAAATCTTGAGAGAGAGACAGAGCAAGAGGAAATATAAATCAATGAAAATTAATTAAACACTGTTGACATCTCTGAATAGTCTTGTCCACGGATGTTTTATGAGCTCGGATTTTCCATATTTGCCCCAAGGACAGCTAATGGCAAACATAATGATGTCAGTAACTGTACAGTAGGATCTTTGTGCAAACAGTTTTAGAAGCACAGAATGATGCATCTGTGTGTGTGTGTGTGTGTGTGTGTGTGTGTGAGAGAGAGAGAGTGTTAGTGAAATAGGTTTTACCTGCCATGTCTGTCTCCATCGAGTCTGTTAATAAAGCAACTGTCCTCAGTTCAGAAGAACTGCCATGCCTGACCCCACACAATACACAAAATTACACAACACTACACAATACAGCTACGTACATTATCATTTATATGTTTATTTATTAGTGTGATCATATCCTGTAGTCGACATTTGTTGCAACACCCTTAGTAATTTTGCATGCCCGACTGCACCTTTGGTTAATGTTTGCAGCTGGTTTGTATGCAATGGAACCTATGTGTGTATTTTAAAGCTATATATGATGTATGTTTTTGACAGTTTGACAGCACACAGAGGAAGTCATTATAAGCACATGCCCGTCTGATATGATTTATACCTATGTGTGTGTTTGTGATAGGGTGAGCTCAGAGCGAAGGAAGGAGAAATCCCGAGATGCAGCACGTTGTCGGAGAGGAAAAGAATCAGAGGTGTTTTATGAACTGGCCAGAGAACTGCCCTTCCCCCACAGCATCACCTCCAACCTGGATAAAGCATCAGTCATGAGACTGGCACTCAGTTACCTGCGCCTGCGTAAGCTACTGAACACAGGTGAGAGAGGACAAATGTTCGGTGAGATAATGCAGTGAATTCGTCTGCATGCGTTCATCTCTGTCTCTCTTTAGATATTCTGGATGTGGAGACTGAACTGCACTCTCAGTGGAACAGTTCATATCTGAAAGCTCTGGATGGGTTTCTCATGGTTCTTTCTGCTGATGGTGACATCGTCTACCTGTCAGAGAATGTCACTAAGTGTCTAGGTCTACCTCAGGTGATTTTAGGTGTATTTGAGAACATCTTGGCTTGATTACACATGCACGTGTGACTCACATTAGAAGTCTTTTTTCTAGTTGTTGTTATAATTGTTAATAATGATTGTTATTGTTAACAGTTGTTATGAGTGACATTCCAAAATCTGAAATGTGGTAATTATTTGATGCAGTTTGATACTTTTCAATGCTTAAAGCAACACTATGCAGTTTTTTTTAGCTTAACAGAACAGCTTCAGAGTTATTGCAGTGGTTATATGACTATTTTCGGGTTGAATGGTGGGCGTCTCACCCCCCCCTGTAGCCTGTGAGCGGAAAAAACACACTTTCAACCTTGGGTTGGCGGGCCGCCGGCTGCAGCATCAGGAAGTGTCGCGTAATTTAAACAAACTAATTGCTGTTACATTTGATGCTAAGTGGTGCAAAAAATTACACACTACTTTTTTCAAAATAAGATAAAAAATTAAAACGATTTTTAATGCTTTTGAAAGAAGACTCTTATGCTTACCAAGGCTTCATTAATTAATAATGGATACTTTTTTTTCTGGATTCTTTGAATATATAGAGAGTTCAAAGAAAAGCATTTATTAAAAAATCTTTTAAACATCATTTATGTCTCTGTCACTTTTAAACATTTTAATGTGTACATGCTTAATAAAGTATTAATATTACTTTAATCATTCTAGTATTTGTTATCAACTATAAAATGTCATAATCCACCTTTCATTGTAAGATCATATTGTCTTATGTTAAACTGAATCTCTAATGGGGCTATGAATGTGTAGCCAGGCCTTAGAAACATGAATAATGAATTGTGTGTACTAAACCATTTCTTACCCCCGTAGATTGACCTTACTGGACACACTGTGTTTGAGTTTACTCATCCATGTGATCACGAGGAGCTCAGAGAAATGCTGGCACACAGAAATGGTAATGCTCTCTCTCTCTCTCTCTCTCTCTCTCTCTCTCTCTCTCAATAGTGACACTTTCATGCATCTCTCTCCCTTTCCCCCCTTCAGGTCTGTGTAAGAAAGCAAAGGAGTTTCACACAAATAGAAGTTTTCTATTGAGGATGAAATGTACACTGACCAGCAGAGGGCGTACTGTCAATGTCAAATCTGCCTCCTGGAAGGTACCACCTCATACTTGTGCTTCACTTTTGACCCTGTGACAGCAGGGTTACTCTGAAAGCATCTATACAATGAATCTGGATACATATTTATCCCTATCAGCCTCTCTCTCTGACAGGTGCTGCGGTGTTCGGGCCATATCCACACAGCAGATGGTGTCGTGAAGGAAAAAAATGCGTGTTCAACGTACCTGGTGCTCATCTGTGAGTCTATTCCCCACCCGGCAAACATTGAGGCTCCTCTGGATTCTAGAACATTCCTCAGCCGCCACACTTTAGATATGCGCTTCACCTACTGCGATGAGAGGTAAAGTTTCAGCTCCTCTGAGTGTTGTACAATAACACCTGGCCTGCTCAGCACAAAACTATATGCTTTTGTGCTGGCAGAAGCAACATCTGACTCTAACATCTGAGCATCATTTATTATAGGGTACAGTGGACTTTTGGGCACTTAAGTCATACTTAAAATGACTGTTCATTGCATAGATTTGTGGTTTTTGAACTTTTTTTAATTTCAAATTAATTCTTTTGATCTTTCTATTTATCAGAGAATCTTGAAAAAATGGTTTCCACAAAATTATTAAACGGGAAAAAAAAGTTTTAACATGGATAACAATAAGAAATGTTTCTTGAGAACCAAATCAGCATATTAGAATGATTTCTGAAGGATCGTAACACTAATGCCTGGCTCACACTACAGGAGTTTTAGGCCGATTTATGCCCGATTTCCCCCTACCGAGAATCGGAGAAAAAATCTTGTCGATGACCTCGATCGGTTCCGATGTTCGGCACAGATTATCTGGTAATGTATGTTGGGGATATTCAAATTAATTAACCAATCATTAATAACATTGATCAGCCCTTCCAAACTTGGATGTCTTTTTTTATTTTATTGTTTTCCACTAATAAACAAACATTGTTATGTTGTTTTGATTGATACTGTGAAGCTGCTTTGATACAATCTGTATTGTGAAAAGCGCTATATAAAAATATACTAATGTGAGGCGTTCACAGATCGAATCTTGCACCTCCTGCTCTCACACAAATCGGGCTTGCCCCGATCATATCAAACATGTTTGATATTTATCGGGATGAGCAAGATTTCAGTTCAATTCCAGCGTTATGGACAGGAGATTTGCAGTCAAAACTTGAAATATAAATGATCAGAAAATGCTTTTCAATATTGAAACGTTTATATATCCATAAAAATATAGCCTAAAGTCTACACATGCGTTTTTTATTTAATATGAGTCCGTAACGGACGTATATGACACAAAACATCTTTAACTTTTAGGTTTCCACAGAACATAATTTTTTTTTTTTTTTTTTTTTTTTTGTGTTCGCATTTATGAGGAAAAAACAATGCTTTCTGACATGACCGCTCTGAAAGCAGCACTAACACTTTCACAGACCTCAAACAGAAAGCACAAAGCCTTTCTTTAAAGTGAATTTCGTTTTGTATTAATTGTATTTTAATTTTAATCAATGTTTCATCAACCAATTACCTGGATTTAATAAATAAGTAGTAATAAATATAGCAGACAATAGGCCTATAATCACGACACGGAGGCGCCAGCGCGTGAACTGGAGCTCGTCTCTTAAATGAACCGAAACTCAGCGTATTGGTTGCCTACTTGCCTCACAGACCTGAGACATATCTATGAAAGATATATCTATTTAAACAGAACAATTCAAAACGAAAGAAAACGGACATCTCTCTCTTATGTAGGCTAATCCGTATGAAAAGTGCATTTCTCTCTGGCGCGTTCACTACTTATATCTTTATCTTTATACTTATGCTTTATATTTGCAGCCGACAATTAATAAACAATTAAAATGTCTCCTTGCTATATTTGACATATCCATAATTATTACTTTTGCCGGTTCTTTGTGACAGCTTTTAGTGCTTCAGTAAAAAAAAAGCGCCTTAGCCTACATGTTACATGAACGCGTCACCGCATCAGCACCGAAAACATTTTAGATATATATAGCCTGTGTGTGTGTGTGTGTGTGCGTGCATATCATTAATACTCAATGACTCATCCCAACCAAAAAAAAAAATTAAGTGTCTTTTTACATGTTAGGTGTCAGAGTGGATGGTCACGGCAATCTTTTCACGAATATGACTTGATATGAAGGACAGATATTTTGTTTACATCCACCTTTGCTTCCGATCTGTTGCGTGAGATCACGTGAGGCGCTTCCTCTGGCACGAATCTTAATAACTATTGTGTAGTGTGTGATGCTCCGCGATTTTCAAATCTTGTAGTGTGAGCATGTTTAAGATTAGAGGTAAGAAAATCTGCAAAGATTCTCCTTAAGTGTGTGCTGCAACCAGATTTCAAAATCGGTTAGGATTTTAAAACTCCTGTAGTGTGAGCGAGGCTTTAGTGAGCACGAAAGACTTAAAGAATTAAAACAATTTTACTGACCCCGAATATCTTTTTTTTCTATGCATTATTATAATAATGTCAGATGTATAGACTTTTGAAAAATGTTAGAAACTGACTGTATAACATAATAATTGTAAATCATGTCATTATCTTAACTAGAAATAATAAAAAATATAGCTGCATGCAGCAATGACGGGCTTGAGCCCGGCACCACCGCCACCCTGGTGGCTTTAGGGCAATATACATTTAAACCGGGTATATGAAAGGACTCATAAATCCTTTAGGAGGGGTACTAAAAGGTTTGAGCATTCGCTTTTCCCAGAACCCTGAATAGCCGACTTTTTGTTTGGTTGCTGTCAGACTTTCAGTGTGAAAGCTGTTCGGCTCAATGAGAGCTATATGTGTACTGAAGTTTTGTACATATAATCGTGCATGTATGTTCAATATATGGAGCAAGTTTTCAAGATGCATTCAAATGACTTCACACACTAGGGCACAAGCCCCTTTTGGGCCATTGTTCTAATATCAAGTGTCATCTGGGTATTTTTGCCCAGAGTTGAAAGGACTACTGGGTATTGAGACATACTGAGACATTAGTAGGAAAGTGTGCATTTTCTGATGCAGAGAGAGTCTGTTGACTGAAGGTCCAGATTTATGGCATGGATTTCTTCGCCATCTAGTGGTGACTTGTGAAAGCTAAAATGTCACTGAACGGTATGCTGCAACCTGTGTGTTTTTGTGTGTGTTTGCAGGATCACAGAGCTGTTGGGTTTTGATCCAGTGGATCTGTTGCAGCATTCTGTGTATGAATATTATCACGCTCTGGATTCTGGCCACATGACCAAAACACACCACAAGCGTATGGTCACTTAAATGCTGTTCACTTATGCAGATCTAAATTAAGATATATCATAATGCTTTATATGTCTCTCTCTGCAGTGTTTGTAAAGGGACAAGTGTGTTCCGGACAGTACCGGCTGCTGGCTAAAGCAGGAGGATTCGTTTGGGCAGAGACTCAGGCCACTGTGATCTATAACAGTAAAAACTCCCAGCCACAGTGTGTGGTCTGTATCAACTACATCCTCAGGTGGGACTTCACACACTAGTCTTAGTGTGCATTTAAATGTGTTTCTGGCTGCCTGAATACGTGCAGTTAGTACGTGCAATATGTACTTGTGTTTGTGTGAGTGACATTATTTTCATCCGTTCATCCTTTGCAGTGGCATTGAACAGCCCAAACAAATCCTGTCCCTTCAGCAAACCAACAGCACAAAAATAAAACGAGAACAGGAAGAACACCAGGAGGAGTTCCTTGGGGCTGATGTGACCATGGCTGAGTTGAAAGAGGAGGGAAAACAGAGGGATGAAAAGGAAGAGGAGTATGTGGAAGAAGAGTTAAATGACAGCCTGAAGGGGGAGCCAGCGTCACTGACTGTAGACCCTGTCCTCACACTGGATATCACTAGCACAGGTCTGAACTCTACACTAGCTATGTTTCCATCCAAAGCTGTAAATTTAACTTATGTGCAAAATTGGAATATTGCATAAAACGTTTATGAATAAAGCACTGTTTCCAGAGGCAGATTCCTGGTGTTTGGGAATGCAGGTGTGTGAGTTCTAGGAGGAAATTATACCAAATCATTTTTATGACAGACTTTGGCTCAGGCATTTAAGAATAACAAAAACCAACATTTTAGATGCTGTTGAGCATTGCTATTGAGATGAAATTGGTCTTATGATTAGTCCAGTTATCCAATTATATGCTCTGTTGAGGCAAAGTCACTAGTTTTTTTGTTGCGTATTGAGGGTTTTATTCGGTAAATGTGTTTCCATTGCAGTTTATGCGCATATCTTCTTTTTTAATTTATTTTGTTTATGCGCTTCTTGACCTTTCCATCCAGCGTTTTTGATGCAATATGCTATAAAACCCGTCCATTCTAGAAGTTTCACGGTCATTCACAAAATTTACTCTGCAGTAAATTCTGTGTACCTTTCATTTGGTTGTGATCTCTGAAAATAAATACTGTAGATCTGATAGCATCAAATTGGCTATGTTTGAATGGAATACTAGCATACTGTGCAGTATATATTGTATAATGCCTAGTGACTACTACTTTTAAATAATCTGCTACTTTTTTACTTTAAGTATATGTCCTGCAGTATGGAATAATTTAATTCAAACAATCATATGCTGCATTGCTGTCACCTCACAAAACTTCATCATTAATAAAGCTAGCTGCATCCATGATGTTGGATATCTAGAGAAAAAATTGGTTTTGATGAAACAATTTCGTACTATACATGTCATCATATGACATCGTTTGACTCTTGCCATATAATCCTATTAATCACAGTCCATTCATATTTATACATGAATTCTATTTATATTTTGACCATTTATTTATAGAAAGTATGTTTTATGTCTTTTAAAGTCCTTATGTTCATTTCTTGCAGACTCGGCCATCTCTGTGCTGACAGAAATTCCTCTCTACAACGATGTGATGTTGCCCTGTTCAAGTGTACTGCTACCCCTATCACCCCTCTCTCCTCCCTGTTCCTGCCTAAATGAGGATGATGCATCCACAGCCCATCTACAACCTGATGACTTCCCCTTCACACAATCTTCGGCTTCTTCCAGATCCCAGGTGGAGTCTAGTCACCGTTTTACAGTACCTCTCATACCTTTCACACTTTTAGTCCTTTATATGTCTTTTTCTAGTTTACTCTTCAAGAAAAAAAAATATTTGTGACATGTGACATGAATTGGTTGTTTGTTTATGTTCAGGTTGATTTCCCCGTGGATACAGAATTAAGTGACCAGCAAAAACCGGATCAGGCGGACAAACTATTTTCCATGGATATGGAGTCCAAGACACCCTTTAATACACAGGTACAGTAGATCTGTTGATGATGTACTGCATCCACACAGATGTCAGACGACGGCCATATCAAGCAACACAACATATACAATTTAGTGCACCATTAGTGCAAGCCAGGATTAGGCCTTAGTTCAGTTAGGGCATTCAAGTATCTTTTATAAAAATGCTTTAGAAAACAGCATTACTAGTGTGGCACTGATATGCCAGTGTAATATATTATTTTAAGATATGCCAGTGCAAGTTGCTTTCAGTTAAAACAGCTTAAACATGCATTTTAGTCCAGGACTAGGCTTAGGCCTTGTCTGTGAAACCAGAGGTATGTGTTTTAATGTGCTGATGGTTATGATTATTATAGGGAGTTGGTTTGGATCTGGAGATGTTAGCTCCATACATTCCCATGGATGATGATTTCCAGCTGCGGACTGTGTCTCCAGCCGAGTCGATGTGTTCCAGCCCAGATTCAGAGCTTGAACTGACCCCCTCCATCAGCACGCAAACTGCCCCTGCTCTCCCAGCAGCCCCTGCAGACTGTGACACCGTTCAGCAGAACAGTAGAACCACAGAGCAGGACAACAGCAGGTGAGACCGCATCCTCAGAGAGACATGCTTTGTTGATCAGATCTGTGCTGCAAGTAACCTCAATACAGTTATTCAAGAACAATCTATTTTTTGTTGCCGTTCTTTCTCTCTTCCTGTTTCCTTCTGTAACTCTCTAGAGAAATTATTCAAGACAGTGATATTTCTTCTAAATGTCAGACCAACCCGAAGCTGCTCAAGAGGAAACTTGAGACCATACCTCTGTCTGAAGCAATAAGACTGGTATGTTGAGAGCCTTACTGTGTATTATTCTGTGTGGTAAATCACTTCATGGAATTGTCAAAAATTATTATTAATAATATTATTACATTTTTAATAATTAGCAGTCAGCTGGGGATTATAGCAACATTTCAGCAATAAACCTCTTTAGGGTGTTTACATCAGACTTTCAGACAAATAATAACAGTTACGTATCTATAATTTATGGTAATTTTGATTCATATAAGAAGAATTTACGAGTGACTGTTGATGTGTGTTTTCTCCCAGGGGTCTGTGTTGCAGTTGGTGACTAATTTTCCAGAGAAAAGGGCCAGAAAATCAGATGCTTCATCATCAGAAGGGATTCGACATGCCACGATACTGTTGCTGCCATCTGGTATGTCACCATGGAGACAACATGTCAGTGTGTGAAATGCTTGCGAATATTGAGAGCAGTTGTTTTTCATGTATCATTGCTCTCTATCTGTTTTCTTTTCTCAGATGTTGCGAGTAGATTGTTGAGCAGATCGTCAGAGGGTGGACCCATAACTATGCCCCTCCCCCAGCTTACCCGTTACGACTGTGAGGTAAATGTGCCTGTGACTGGACAGCAGCACTTGTTACAGGGGGAGGAGCTACTGTGTGCCTTAGACCTAGTTATTTAAAAAGCCATGCTTGTGTTTTCGGATGAATAGGGAGATATCAGTGGCATTATGGATTGACCTCCATTACAAAGAAACAGTGGTGAGCAATGAAAACAGATGGGATGCTTCTGCTTCTAATGAGTAGATGGTACATTCTGGACATCAAAAAGGAAAAGGCTAATTAATGATAATTAATGACAACTGAATTAATGGAGCAATTATGAGTTGTGCTCTTACAGGTTAGAAATGCGCACAGAGAAGAGAATATATATTCTATTCTATATAAGATTGTATTGTGTTTAAAATACAAAGATTTTACTCGCATAAATGACATAAATTAACCTGCAGCTTTCAGAAAATGTTATTTTATTAGTACTGCTGTTTTTATAATTATGTCCACGGTATGTCTAAATGTCTTCTTTGTCCAGGTCTCTACATGTCCCATATATTTGTGTGTAAATGGTGTGAAATGTCTAAAGTGGCGATTATTTTAAATTTGTGAAACATATTATACAACAATTGAGAGTAGTCAGCATATTGATAGAATGTGACCCACATTACTACCTACATTACACATCACTAACTTAATGTTGAAACTATTACTCACTATTCCTATTATTGCTAGAGATCTCTATTTAGTTTAATCTCTGGGTATATCTAGGGCATTAACAAGTTTAAACGTTCTCTTGTGTTCCCGTGTTACATTAACAGTGACATATACTGTAGGAAGCATAAGATCTGGTGCTACAACCCCTAGTGTGAGAGCTTTGCCGCTGTGCTAAGCTGCGTTTCTCGTGTTCTTTCCTGTCGTGTCACATTGTCTTGAGGAAACTGTTATGTCTGTGACAAATAAAAAAAAATATTTCAACAACATTTAGCCTACAGACATCAATGTGTGCTTTTATTTTAAAGATACTACTGTTGAGAAGTTTGGGGTTTGGAAGCTTTTGAAAGAAGTCTCTTTTGATGATAAATACTGTAAAAAAGAGTAGTATATTGAAATATATATTGTGATATATTATTACAGTTTAACTGTTTTAATATCTTGTAAAATGTCATTTATTCCTGTGATTTGTAGCAGTCATTCAGTCTTCAGTGTCACATGATCCTTCATAAATCATTCTAATATGCTGATTGCTGCTCAATAACGATATCTGTTTGTTATCAACATTGAAAACGACTTTTATTGGAGGTATTTTTCCATTCCCTACACCACTAAACCTAACCCTACTGTATATAAACAGTACATTTACAAATGAGTCAAGAGTGTGTACAAATGTATGTGTTCGTCAAACACAACACTGAACAAGAACTGTTTTCAATTACTAATGGCCTTGCCAAAGGACTTACTTCATCGCTCAGGACGCTGCATGAGCTCTTTATGTGCCGTGCGAGACACACAAAACCTCAGAAGGTCCCCTCCACATTTCTGTGGGAAAACACTTACTCATGGCGAATGCCTTTATTCTTGGTAACGTTATACACACCATTTTGTATCTGTGTCTGTCATCCAGGTTGAGTGAATGGCCCTCATTGAATTAGTGGGAAAATCCCATGATTCTTGCTTTTGTTGCTATGGAGAGGGCTGTTCTCAGTCTCTATGGACTGTTGCACTTCAATCAAACACAGACCAGTTTTATGAAGGCAAGAAAAGGACTATTTTTCTATTTAACGTTTTGTTCTCATAAACATGTCCAGTGAGGCTGATTGTTCACAATAATGACCAGCTTTACTCAGCAGGATTGTTTGCGTATGACGGGTGGACGTTCTGAACTGAACTGTGTTCTGCACTTTAGCTGATCATATAAAACACTTCCAAGAGTGCTGATATAACAGTCCAACAGCATGGAACAGCTAGCTAATTGGGGTGTGTTTAGTTGGAGTTGGAGCTAAACTGCAGGACAGTGGCCCTCCAAGAGCAGGATTAGACACCACTCTCTATGCCATTTTGTTGTATAAATTGAACTGAAAATTAAAAAATGATGCGAATGCTGCGTCCGAATTTGCCTACTTATTAGTAGTAATGTGAGTTTAGTAGTATGTCCAAATTCATAGTATTCATAAAACAGTAAGTGAAAAGTACCTGATGAACAAAGATTCAGAAGTGTGCATTCGATGGACACTTTACTATGAGGCCTTTGTGAATGGAAGTGAAGCAGCACAACTGACACTTTTGGTCACATGCAATGAGAACGTTGATGTTTCAAACCAAATGTAGAACCTCTGTCCCAGGGGTGTCCAATCCTGCTCTTACAAGCTCTTACCAGTCATACTAGAAACTTACAGGCAGGGGTGTTGAGGCTAGTTGGAGCTAAACTCTGCTGGTCAGTGGCCCTCCAGGACTGAGTTTGGACACCCCTGGCCTGTACAGTATGCACTTTAAGACGCAGAGGAAGTGTGGAATGTTGAACCCTTCATGCACTAAACTGTCACAGCTTTAATTACGTAGCAGAAGACAATCAGACTCTGTTGCTATAACCTTATCAAATGCATACACTAGACAGTTGAGTAAATAGTGCATAGTATAAGTGCATAGTGTATAGTGTGTCATTTGTGACGCACTTGGGCTGTGTCCAAAATCACATACTCTCTTGAGTAGGCTCAGTACTTATTTTGAACAAGTAATTACTCCACTACCACTAAATTTTTTTTTTTTATAATTTTAATAAATAATTATTATAATTATTAAAATATATGTTATAATTTTATAAATAATAAATACAAATAATAAATTATTGACAAAAACCATTTTGTCATTATCATGTGACCTACCCGGTTTACTGCCATTCATAAATCTTCTCCAGTGGCCTCATGGGATAGTAAAGTGTTCATTATATGCACACTTCAGAATCTCGCCAGAGGAAGTAGGTCATCCAGGTACTTTTAGCCTATTCTTTAATGTGTACTGTAAATTTGGACATAAGGGTCAAAGGTTTACCAAAGTGTATTTGGGGATTGTTTTGAAAAGAAAAAAATATTTGTTTTAGTGTTATTAGATACTTAATAATCAACGTTACAGTTACATAGTGTTGTTTTAAATAGATTGGTGGCCCGTGGACAGTTTCAGAGTTTCAAACTCTCATTCTGAAACTGATTCAGTCAGTGCTACAACACAATGTCTGTGAGAGGGGAAAAAATAAAAGCAAATGCACACAATCTCACAAATGGGTTTCCTGTAGTTGATGACTCCACAAACATGGTATATCGTTCAAATGCTATACAAAAGCATATGTAATTGACTGAAGATGTCTATCTCTTCCACAGCTTTAACTGAGCTCCAGCGTACAGCCAGCCTGTTTTCACTTACGCCTGTTAAACACACACACACACACACACACACACACACACACACACACACACACACAAACTATTTGTCCTCAGAGGACCTGTTATAAAATCCTTTGACATGTGAAAGCATTTCTATGGACACACGCCAACTGAAAAAAACTAATACATCTGCCTGGCCTCACACAAACACAGTGAAGTTATGATTTGTAATAAATCCGATCTCTTTTTCTCTTTAACTAGGCTATATCATTTGTATCTAATCAATTCCTCCAACAAGGAAAATGTAATTGCTCAGATGAAACATAATTGAATTCTCTCAAAACCTTTGTTTCTCAGAAAAAAACTTGTTTGACTCAAATGTTTCTCTTATACCATATAAGACATAAAATGTCACAAATGAGACAACTGTCAGCATTCAAAAGTATGGGTTATGACGTAATATATTGAAATCTTTGATTGTATGGTTTTGGAGATTAAGATATAGAATGTATTTGGGGGATTATTGTGGTCTTCTGTTTTATTGCAGTATTCCTCCATGACAGCAGGGGGCGTCATGTTACTATCAGAGCTACACAAAGAAAAGAAAAAGCATGTTTTAACCATACACTGTAAAAAAAGTTTTGCCTAAGACATTTTCAAAGTTAGTGCAAATCACCCTTCAATACAAGGCCTCATGTAACTGTACAATCTACTGCTGTAATTATGTGGGAGAGAAAAAAACTGGAAACAGTTATATTGTATTCACAACCCTTATGAAACCACTGATCTATATAGATCATTCTTCATAGGTCATTCTTTATAGATCAGTGTATGAAACAGAATGATGTCATTCCTTCTGGAGCAAGTCTACTTGTGGTTAAGGAGAGGTAGTGTGTGTTTTTACATGCTCTGAAGGGCAATCTTGTGTTTGCAGATGTGGCTTTTAAATGTTCTTTTTTTCCACAGACTGGAGTGGTGTGATTTATCATATACACATAATAAGAAACTGAATATAATGTTTTGTGTCTTATACTGGATGTTTCACTCTTTCTTTTAACAGCAATACTAGAGATGAAAGAGCAGCTGACGGAAGTCAGGTTAATAATTCAAAACTCAACTGGTATTTTTAACTGAGAATTGAGATGTGTTTTAGTGCTGAAAGATAGGGAACATTTATTCATCCACACAATTAATCATTCAAGCATACGCTACTGAATAATTTTATACTGTTTTATTATGCTTTAAATTCATCGGAACTCCTAAAATGATTATTCTGTATTTTTTGTTGTACATTGCTGTATACAGTAAACCAATTAATACAATTGAAGGCAAACTACATGCTGGATAAAGAACTTCAAAGATTCAAGTTTATTTACACATTGTCTATTATTATGATATCAACGATTGTTAATAATCTGAGAACAAAATAATAGAATCTACTAAATTTCTCTGTCAGTAAACACAGATGAAGTAGGAAAACATGTGTTGTGGCGAAAATTCATTAAACAAACATCACTGCGTAAGAGACACTCATAGTCAAATTAACAAAAAGAGAAGTATTTATTCTTGCAAGAATAGGAGCAGTCTAATACACAGTTGTTACCCTGTGCAGAAGAGTGACACACCCCCAGACAGACTGAACTAGCTTTTATCTTAGTTTCAAGGCCTTCTTCCCCCAGAGCCTTCCTCCCAGTAGTTTTCCATAGACGTCACTAGTTGGCCCACTAAGCCCCCCTGCACCAAATGGCCTTCTGACATCTAGGTCAGAGGTCCTTGTTCGTCTGTTCTCTGGAGTGTCTCCCCCTTCTGCCTCCCCAGGTACATAAACAGAATATTCTCTCACTACAAGTGAGAGACACACATGATGTGACATTCTTTGAATCATCTATATTTTACTAAAGATCAATGAATATCATAAAATCGCCACCACACATGCAAATGTAAATAAAAAATTAGCTTGTCACAAATAAAAAAAGCACAAAACAAAAGATAGGCATTGCATATACTGAACTGACTCGAGAAGTAATGGCATTGTATGATATATTACTTGAGGGCTAATATTTTCAACTAACTTACAGCTTAGTCAGTATGTGATTATGTGGATATAATGAATTACTTAAATCAAGTCTTTTAAACAATATATGTTGCATATTCTGGAGTGCTGTCGTAACATCTATCACAGTGTTGGAGGAAACATTGAGACCCCATCATTATCATGTAGCAATACATACTCCCAGGTAACATTTTCACCTGAAGTGATTTTGATTGTTTCTTTGTCTGCATGTATGACAAATCTATAGCAGTGCCTTAGAGAATTTTCTCTGGTAAGGTATTTCCTTATGAGATAGTCTAGACATGCTATCAAACCGTGACACATGGGCTTCTCTTTCTGCAGCCAGACTTTTTTGTCCAGAAAACCCTCAGCAGTGAGGCTCTCAAGCTTTAAATGACACTTCGTCTCCACAGTTGTGCCAGGATCGCTAGATCCGTAAGAGGTGTAGGTTACTGAGAACCTGTTGCATTTAATGTGTAGTCTTGACAGATCCTCATTAAAAGCTTCTTGAGCCTGTGTAAAACAGGATTTAAACTCATCTTGGCAAGAGTGGTTAAAAAAATGACAGGCTTTAATGGAATACGCTTGGATTTTGAAATCCTCTTTGTTGTGGATACAGACATTGACACAGGCTTGGTTGTTTTCTGATGTTACAGTAAAAAACGTCTCTTTACTCTGACCAATTTGAACACACGAGTAGTTTCCTTTAACCAACAATTTTGAGTTCTTTTTTAGAGGGTGGTCTCGAAGGAATCTCTCAGCAAAGTCCAAGTTGGAGAGAAGGGTGTTGTCTGAAAAGTTCTTTTCCTTAAGATCATATATAACAGACATTATGTTTTCCGTGTCAGGTTGAAAACTGGGGTAACATCTTGGAAAAATAAAAACATAAATAATTGTTATAAACACATTTATATGCTATCATTTTTAACTTCCTAGCAGATCATCATCAATTTTCAGAGTGTACTTACAATGGAGTGTCCATTGAGAAGGTGGAGAGATTTCTCTAGCAGACAGACCAGACAATTCACTGGGATGATCCACACTGTCATCATACAGCAGTCATTTATGAGGAGCAATGTACAGTCATTATCCCAAAATAAACAGTGATCAGACGTGGAGGGGTCTTTCCCTGGAGTGATCATATTAATCAACCACGTTCACACTGTAGCTGAATGTTTATAGAAAAATTACTTTACGAAACGTATTGTATTTTGTCTAAACCATCCGGAAAAGACAACTGCACAGACTTACCGTCCTAGATCTTTGTCCAGTAGTCAAATGAAAGCTAGGGGGGAAAAAACCGTTCTTTTAAATGTTAAAATGATTGCAGCAAATATTGTCCTCCAGCAGTTCGTTGATGTTACTCTCAGGCTCTTGCAGGACCACTGAAAATTTCACGGTAGCTAAGATATAGCTTAAGTTTCAGTTTCACAAAGGGCTTCCTAGTTAAGTTTCGTTTTCGAGTAGCCTACAGAGAGGGGGACTACGGAGTCCCTAAAGGAACATGATTGTGGAAAAAATTAGATGGGAGGAAAAATAAGTAAATACTTTGCGTTCGCTCGCAAAACCTTTTGAGCTCTTTGCGAGCGAACGCAGTTAAAAAAATATATATATAGGTTATATATATTTCCTCCATTTCGTAGGCTATTTTTTTTCTTCACCGCATGTCGCTTTAGGTCTCCGTTGGAAACGGAAAGACCCGTAGCTAATATTCACTGAAAAAAGCAAATACACAGTATTCTGTGGCATGCCAGAATGACTGACATGATTCTGATTGTATCAGATGGACAGGGAGATAGCATAAATCTATCCGTCCTGGAATAAGCTACACACACGAACATAGGCTAATTTTCAAACTCTATTCATCATTCACTAAACAAGAGGATCACACAGTAGGCTTCCAGACTTCTAGATCGTTCCGAAACTCAGCAGAACTCAGTAAACTCTTTGGAGTAGCCTGGCAAGTTATCTAAAATAGGCTAAAAATAGCGAACATTTGATGTCTTTGAACTTATTATAGGCCTAATAATAGTTTTGCCTAAGAAAACACTGAATAGCTCTCTGCGGGGCTGGTGGTTGTGAGTCAAGATTCTGGATAGGTCCTTTGGAGGAGATGGACAGTTTGAGCCTATGTGTACAATGTAGGACAGGACAGGTGTCCCAGCGGTCGTACGCACCATGTAGCGCGCTGCTTCTAGTGTTAGAGACGTCACGCTTGGACACAGGCAATGCCTGGATGGACAAGTCGAGGTTGGTCTTCAGGTGTGAGTCCAGCAGTCCTTCACAATGGATTTTAGCTTTCACTGACAGTAAAGATCAAGAGAGGGCACAGGGAAATATCTCCTTTTGGGAAGAAGTAAACAAATGGGCATTACGTTCATATTAAGAAATTGACTGTAAAGAAGAATTATGGTAACCTTAAAAAGAATAAAAAAGTTTGGACACCCTGTTTTTGGCCTAAATTTGAATCTAATGATGATATTTTATAGCTACACAACATCAGTAAGTATTTCAAACTAGTCAAACTAACCAGTACAATGATAATCAATAGGCCTAATTATAATTTTGCCTTAATTTTCACCACTTATATCCCAAAATGTCTTTAGTATACTGATATTTGAAGTTTCAGCTGTAATTTGTGACTTAAGTATTATTTTTAAGTCACATATCCCTTTTGTCATCTTCATGGTTGAGTTTTGGATGTAACCATCTCTCAAAGCTATAAGTATATGTCTAATTTTACCTTTTGATTCAAATTAGAAAGAGAAAGTCTCACCTCAAGCTGCTGCGCTCTCTTGCTGTGTCTGTGTTTTGAGGTGATGGACAGGTGTCAGGTAAGTGGATAAACACCACATTGTTGTTGATAAATCTGTGTTTTCTGTGCACACAGATCACATAACATATAACACAAGCTTCCCATTCGCAACACACATAGTACAATACATGAAACATGTCAGTGCAGAGGACTGGAACATTATAAAATACTTTTTAGATTAATTTCATGTGCTTTAATAGAACTGGTGGAATAGGACCAAATATTCTGATGACTCTGTTCTGTATTACTCAGAACTGTTTAAAATGCTGGATCTATGGTGATGTTTCTGTAACTCATCTATATGTGGCCAATGTCCAAAGTTTTGTATAATATCAAACACCTCATGATGTACTGGATCACTGTGTATCAGTAAAACCAGTCAGCTAGAAATCAAAATATCAGTTCAATGTGAGACGTGCTCTTTAAAAAACTGTAACGATTTCAACTGTTTGTTCATTTCAACCACATGTCCTCTCTCTAAAACACTGCACTGAGGTTGACCAACTGAAATGATTGGTCTTGATGCAGTAAAAGATAAGGAAGGACAACTGATAGATGACTTCTGCTTGTATAAAATCAATATTAGAGAAGACTCAAATTCAAAATGTGAATAAACATTGAAGATCATTACAATGTTACTTGAAGTGACTTTGTTCAATATTTAAATGCACACATACTGCATCACTGTTGTTGGTTTTATCACTTGTGGTATTGTGCTCGGTTGCTCCATTAATGTTAAATCTGGTCTAAATATCATGCTTAATGGAATTATATGTATGTTCTGATTGGCTGATATTGTGTCGCGTCATGCCTTTCGATTTTAGAAATCACACCATTTGTAACTATTTTACATTTTGGCGAATTGGTGGCCAATTCGTATTTGTGCAACCTCATTTGTACGTTATTGTTACTGCTTACGCCCCAGTGACGGTTAGGTTTAGTTAGGTTATGTTTTTTTCTAAAAATTAAACATTTCTCACCAAGTCGTGGTTATTACCTTCCAATGTTTCTGATGAGATATTTTAAAGCAATAAGCAGAAGGAGGAGATAAGCGATGAAACAACTGGACGGTAGAAAAGAGAAGAAAATAGGAAGACAACCAGTGATGAGGGGAAAAGGGGCAGGATTGTGTAAGCTGCTGTTGAATACCTTTTGATCTAAAACCTCTGCCTGACAAGGGGCAGTTGCCATGGCAACGCTGAACTACCAAAGATATGTGTTGATGGATGACAGTTGAGCCAGTAGCATTAGACAGATTCTACGCCTGGAAGAACAGAAGGAGAGAGAGCGAGAGAGAGAGAAAGAGAGAGAGAGAGTAGAGGCATCATGCTCCTCTGCTCCTCTATTAGTGTTGACAATGACATGATGCTTGTCATACTGTGCATCACAACACACCCACACACAGTTCCTCTCTCTCAAACTGCCACGGTGCCCCAGGGAAGGTGAGGTGAATGCTGAGGCCGGCTGTCATGGTTGAAATTAGACTCATGTGACATTCGAGTGCATTCAGCAAGTGTGAACCTTTTTTGTTTACGTCTTGTTTGTTTAACAGTGTGTAAATTCTGCAAATAACATTCTTCCCGATGAAAAATGCCTCTCCCTGTCTGATAGCTCCCGAATCCTTTATCATTAGTCAGACCGGGAACACTTTCCTCAAATAACGCAAAACCGCAGCCAGACCTGTCACTGCAGAGATATGAAAAAAGGAGATTGGTGGGGGGGGGGGGGGGGGAGGGAAGTGAGCGAAAAAATGATTGAACTGCAACAATATGTTTGGAAGGAAGGGTTCAGGAGAGACTGAGAAAGACAAAACATTTGGTAATGAGAAAAAGAGCACGAGTGACAAAAATCGACGTTGCTTCCTTCATTTTTATATTTATAAGGCTATTATGACCCTTTGTTAAATCCACTTTTTATACAGGGTTTTACAGTTTGTTAGCCTAAGCATAATTGCCTAAAGAAATATTTCAATGAAAAATGACTTTTTTGATTTGTAATTCTGAAAGAGAGCTAATCGGTCCCCAAAACAATTGATATGTGTTTGCAAGGCATTGGGAATTGAGAGTCAACTTCAAAGCTTGGAGTCGATTCCATTTAGAGGATTCTTGAGATCTTCCTCCGAGTCCAGACTTCAGTGACGTAATACTGCTTACGTCCACTCAGCTGCTTACAATGGCTCATAAAAGTGCACATCGAGGGCTCATATCAGCCACAAACTCATGTTTGCATGTTTATGTGCCCGATAACCATTTTACAGAACCGATATGTATTACTTTGGTTCTTGATAGAACAGCACTGACCTGACCAAAAGAGTTTTAAAACTTTTTTTCTATACTGTAATTTCTATAATTTCACTTCCTCACATTCATAACAAAACATACTTCTACATCAATATATAAATAGGTCTGAAAAGATATATATATATATATATATATAATTTTATTTAAAAGATAAAAAGATATAGCATGTAAAAAATATTTCTAGCAAATTTCCTTGTTTTACACCCAAAATCCTCACGTCTCTTTCCAGGTTTGTTTTCACAACAAAACGTAATTGTCTCCCATTTTAATTTCTAATCCCTATAAGCAGTGTTTACTGGAATGTTTCTAAAGCTGGTAAATATAATCAGGGCTGCCAACTTTTGATTTCAGCTTGAAGGGAGAATTATTGGAGAGGGAGGGTGGTTTTTATAATAGCCTATATATATATTTTTGATATTCGTGTAAACATAGAATGAATAGGCCTATGTAGTGCATATTTAGCTAAATGCTCCTCTAGAGTTCAGTTTTAGCAAACTATGCTGGTCATTAAATTGCTTTCATGAGGTGAATGTAAGTAAAACGTTGAAACACTGTTGAAACACTGATTGAGTGATTACACGAAACATGAAACATTTCAGGAAGTTGTAGGCTACTGTACCTACATACCCTCTCTCATCTTCATTTATGTTTATTTTGTGCTATAAGTAAAAGGAAAGAGATGTTCACGTGCCAGTTGAATTGAGGCACATTAAAGAGCGCCAAACCGGTATTTAGTGTGAATAAAACTGATAGAAGAGAGCATAAGAACAGTGTCAATTGAGTCTCACACTGAAATGCTGATATTTATTATCAGTCACAACATGTCTGCGGAAATAATTATGGGTTTTCATGGTCTGTGGTAGTAATTTGTTAATGCGTTTACACTTTTAAATGTCCTTTTATTTTTTGATGGTTGAAAGGTGAGTAGAACAATGTCATCTCGAGTTTGCGTTCATAGAGCGAACCTTGCTGTTACTCCTGTAATCCGTCATGGGGTGTAGGAAAGATTCGAGGAAAACTAAAGCGTATTTATGTAGTGACGACTACTGATTTCTACTGATAGACACAGATAGGCCTATTGAAACCTAAACAGTTTGCATACTCGTCACGGCTGTACTTTTCCAAGCAATGCTACAGTAAGAACCTCATAAATATGCAAATAAGAACGTTTACAAATGTTCTGTGTAATGTTGAAACCTGTCGACTCAGGATTAAGATAACTTAAACTGACAGTTACTGTAAGTTTAGAAGCTGAAAAGCCAACAACTACACTGAACAACAAATTCCAGAGGTGGACTCAAATAATTCCATCCTCCTCTGTCTGCTACTTTAACAGAAGCAGAGTGCTCCATCAAAAAGCATCTCATCTCAGGGTGTGTTCATAATAATCACTGAATGTATGTGTGCATGTTTGACCGTGGTGTGTGTGTGTTTGCCATGAACCTTTTTTCGCCTCAGGGGATCCCAGACTGCTCTTTCAGTAAACATTGTTTCCATAGTGATAATGGAGAAGAGAGGAAGGAAGTGAAGAGGTGACAGCAAGAGTAATAAGAGAGAGAATGAGGGAGATAGAATGTGTGTGCGTGAATCCAAAGAAATAAGCCGTGTGCCAGATATAATCACATCACAAAGAGATAAAGGGAACATTGTGGGCTCGGGATCATTCCTTTATTCTTAACACATTTCACAAAAAACACACACACATTCAAACCCGAACAATGTTTAAGATTTCATTTCATTTCCTACCAACATTGTTGCCAGTATAAATTATGCTCTTGTCTGAGGGTCTCCCATTTTATGTTTTTAGAAATAAAAAAATAAATGTAGAATGCATAAACAACCAATATAAAAAAAGTGCATGAAAATAAACATTTTAATAGTGAATGGAGATTCTCTCATTCGTACCAAGAATCACTGGACTCAGTGGACCTCAAGACAATAGATCATCAACATGGACACTGAGGGATCTGTACAGGAATCTGTGATAGTATCATCCTAATTGGCACTATCACAGATTCCTGTATAGATACCTCTATGCGTTTTGTTTCCTGAATATGTAAATGTCTGAAATGTTAAGGGCGCTAAAGGGAATATGATTGTTCTAAAAATGTTGGCCACCTTCAGGGCCTCATGCATTCTGGATGAAATCCGCTGCATGTAAACGTGATGATAATCATGGAAAGCAACCCATGTCATGCAGTTCTCAAGTGCCTATGATATCAACAAAATTAAATTTCAAACATTTTATTATTATTGTTGTCTTTTTTCCCCCCACTTCACATGGTGCCCGTCTCTGTGATTCAGTCACAAATATCCACAAACACAGCAAACAGAGAATCTTAAAAGAGCATTTAAGGCACAGTATGGTAGTTTTCACAAGAGACAGCAATATGTGAAGTTGCTGTCCCTTTTGATTTGTGGCGTTGTGTAATCCAGAAGTACAAAAAGCAAAATAAAATTCAAAATCATTGACCATCGATATTCTGGTTTGTATAATTGATCTATGAGACTGCTGGAAACCAGTTTCTTCTTTTGTTTCCACAGCAAGTGTTCATTTGTTATTTTCCCCTGGCGTGAGCCCTAGCGAGGGCCCCATGGTGTCCAGCACCTATAGTGTCTGAAAGCCACCGCTGTGAAACCTCCCCTCCTCTAACCCTCTCTTTCCCTTTTTCTGTCTCTTTTTCCAGGCTCTTGTCATCCCTGTGGCTCTGCGGCCGCAGACCATCGCTCGTCCTGTTCTGCTCTCTGGTTTCTGCTTGACACAGAGCCACCATAGGACACACAGAGTCCTCTTCTTCATCACTGTCCTCCTCCTCCTCCTCCTCCTCCTCCTCCTGACGCAGCTGTGGAAATCTAACCGATGACGACGATGACGATGATGACGAAGGGCGAGAGTTGGAGTGTACGTCCCGTTCGTACACAGACAGGGGGAGCTGGAGGTAACGTCCGGCCGCGTATAAACAGCAGCAGGCTGGGACGCACTCCTGTCCTTCCCTCCTCAGCAGACGCAGGCGTTTGCGATATGACCCGGGCGGCGTCATGCAGGGCTGCAGGGCAGGAGGAGAGGGGAGTGGTGTATTCGTGGCTGGGGTTTGGAGGGGACAAGGCATGGTTGTCTGACCTGATGGGAAACACCAGTCGCTCTGGAGGAGGATTTCGTTTCTGAGACGCCGGAGAAGGTTGTTGATGAGCACAGACCGCCGCAAGAAGGACTCGGGGTCATCCATGAAACGCAGCTTCTCCAGAGAGATACGGAGAATGTTAGCACGCTCCTCCAGGACTGGTGACACCTGCTGGCCCAGAAGACACTATGAGCATTCATAAGTGAGGTAATGTCAGTTATCCCAAGTTAACCCAAGCGTGCCGCAAAAGTGCTGAAAATTTAAGCCAAAGTGTCTCGATCGCCCCCCAGTGGCTGGTCCCAGTATAGGTCATAAAGCCCGCCTCCCCATGAGGCCCCCCCCATCAAATACTCTTCAAATAAATTTTTTTCAAAGATGTTTTCTGTCATTTTAGGTAGTTTTTATCACGCTGATTTATTTTTAAGTGTTCCTTTTTTTTTTTTTTATAAGTTTGGTCTTAGTTATTTGATGCTATAAAAACGGCAATATGACGTCATGATTGACAGCTTCTCTAAACGAAGTAGTCCCTGAGGTACCAACAGACTTTTTTGGGGGTATTTTTGGGAGGAGATTGGAGCTTCAACTTTAATGTCCATAACTGTTTATTTCACACAGTAAATTTTGTATGAACTGTTCTACGGGAGTGAGAGCTTTATATCTTGATATCGCGGCTTAACTTCCTGCTCACTGCTGCGCAGAAGCAGGTCTCAAATCTGCGGAAGATGTCAGCGCCATATAGAACTTTGGCGGCTTCACTTTTACCAATGGAAGAGAGTGAAGGGGCGTCGTCTAAAGTTATTCAATCAAGAGCAGTGAGTGATTTTCTGTTTTTCTTTTTTTTGTTTCATATTAACAGTATATATAGTACTAGTACTGTTATTACGCTGCTTTCACTTAAACACACAGATCTAATATACACATGTGATTTCTTTACTTGCTGTTTACGTTCACAGACATAACCGACTGTTTATGTGAATTTGGTGTGTATTTGACAGTTTAAAGTCCCCGTGAACCGGAAGTTGCAACCGACTTTTCTCCAGTGTTGTGACGTATTTCCGAGAGAAACGGAATACTAAATTAGGCAAAATAGTGGGCATGGCTTTTTTTTTAACTAGCACCTGATTGGATCTAGAAAAGTAGGTGTTTCTAGTAGCCTGTCTACTGTCAGTTGGACGGGCGCGGTTACGGATGTTAAGCAGACACCCAAACCGTCAAACCTACGTCATCAGGGAAGGTCCTCCAATGCAGAGGGGAGGGGCATTTTCAAACTTTGATTAAAGGTGCATTGCGCAACTTGTCATGTTAAAAATACCTGTTTTTCTATCCTATACATGCTTAAAGAACTGCCTGATGGGCTGAATGAGCCCTTCTCTGCTCACTGAGATTGCTTCTATAATCCTGTACAGTAAAATATATAAGAGGGATTCGGGCTCGAATTTGAGACTGGGCGTGACGTCATGCGCGTTCACGCTCACCAGACTATGTCTCGCAGGTTTGTGTATAAGCCGCCATTTTCCGCATCAGCGAAGACAACTCGTGCGTCAAAGGTAGAAGATGGATTCAAAGAGACCGGCTTGTAGTCCATTCGAAACCCCAACGCAAACTCCACGTAAAGTAAAGAAAAGAAAAATTTTGTCTAGTGCCACCACTCTGGTTGCAGTTTCGCTTGTCGCCAGAGGGGGCGTAGTTCTGCAAAAACTCAGAGACTTGCGTTTTGCACCTTTAAAGATTACGAAGCCAAAAAAATGTTTTGTGTGGATTGACTTGCACGGATGAATTGTTCACCACAAAACGATCAATTTAGGCAAACAAAGTATGGTCAATTTTGAATTCATGGGGACTTTAAGCGGAATACGACGTAAAAGAGAACTTTCACTTGAATACTTTAAGTTAAATACTCACGGGACGGGACGTCTGACATCCAGCTTTCTGTGCGCGTGCTTCAGATGTATGTGCTCAGAAAACCATATATCAGAAGTTTAGACTGATGTAGAAATAGATATAGATACAGAGCAAATAGATGTTTTAGTTTCCGAGGCACGAGCTGTAAAGGTTCCGCCCTCTCCTGCTGCAGCTCATTTGCATTTAAAGATATAAGCACGAAAACAGCATGTTTTTCCTTCCACTCGAAAATGGGCATTTACAACATGGTATAATAAATTATCTGTGGGGTATTTTGACCTGAAACTTCACAGACACATTCTGGGGACACCTGAGACTTATATTACATCTCGTAAAAAGGGGCATAATAGGTTTATTTAAGACAGAACCTAAAGATACAAAATAAAAACAAAATGGCTTTTATGACTTATTTTGCACCAGAACAGAATATGCAAAATAGTGCTGTCTACTGGGCTAAATGCGCTCATTGTGTGCATACATATGATGGTATTTTTACGAGCTGAGAACCCGTGAAGAGTCAAAACAGTCACAGGAATTCGTCCGTTGCACTCAAACTAAGATTTGCTGCAAGGAGACTGCATTTCCGATGTAGCGAACTGGAATGGGCAACGTAGTTCATAATATGACTAGAAAAACCAGGCATGCTTGAGCATTCTGTCTTAATTAAGGTCGCATCTTGTGATATCATATCACGTCCTGTTTTTAGTTTGTTTAGATGTCTTTGGTCCGTGTCACATTCATATTTCAGTTGAACCGCAAAAGAGTTTGTCTGGAAGCAGATCGAGACCCACCTTTTCAGGGGTCTCGGTTTGCTTGTTTGGTGCGCACCAAGATTTGGATGGCAGCGTTCAAATTTTTTCAATTGAACCGCACTTGACAGAGCAATCTCACCACAGTTTGTTTTAATTGAACCAAACCTGCCAAATGTGAACTAAATACTAAAAGTTATAGTAAAAAAAAAAATATATATATATATATATATGTTTTTTTGTTTTGTTTTGTTGCTTAGTGGGAATCCACACAAAAGGTAATTTCAAGCCAGGGTGAAAGTTTTCCATGTGCAGATTTTGCAATGGGTTCATGTATGGTCATGCAAATTCTCTGCGTTAACCAAGAAAGCTGCTTGGTTTGAAAGTGACTTCTGTGGGACTTTTGACTAATGTGACCACACCTTTACAATATATAAAAACTTAGTCTAAGTGGCCACTTAGTCTTTAATAACCCTTGTGTTTACAGCTTCTAAAATAGCAATGACTAAAACAGTCATATCATTTTATGAATTACCAAAGTGAAAAACATATGATGTGTTGTGTAGAAATATGCAGAATTCTATAGACTCACAGTGTGGCAGTAACTCCTGAAGCTCAGTACAGGTTCTTCATCCTCCACAAACTTCCTCTTGAAATAAGAGATCCGTGACATGGCCACACGATCCATCACATGATCAGGAACTCGTCTGTAATGGGGCTCTGGAGACAAAATGGGAAGGCTCATTAATAGGCCACGTCTTCTAGATCAAAGACTGGAATGAAGAGAATTTCTGTTCTGGTTTAGTGTCAAAACTGGATTTTGAATGGCTATTTTGGAACAGAACATCTGATCACGGTAGTCTGATTTTCAGAAATGAGATTAGTTTCAAACCTTCTCTGAGCCCTTGGGTGTCACCCCCTGGTGGTGAGGGGGTGGAGACACAGCTTTTACTGCAGTGTTCAGATTCCCAGATCGGTTGGTAGATTGACGGCGGTGCTTCAGCCTCGGGTTCACAAAAGGGGTTCTTTGATAAGACCAAAGCCATGGTTTCACCTCAGTTCTAAACAACAAACACACAAACATAATTCTAAAAAAAAAACATAGTCTAATGAAATAATTGTGTTAAAGGGAAAGTTCGCTCACAAATTAATTCTTTATTCTATGAAACACCAAAGAAGTATAAGTATTTAATTTTTCTGTTCAGTGAAAGTCAGTGGAGTCTGATGTTGTTTTGGATTCATTGTATGGACACAAACTGTTGAAATGTTGTTTCTTTTTAAACCAGAGGCCCACTTCTTAGCAAAGTTTGATGCTAGTAAAGTTTTTTGGGGGGCAAAAAAAGTCATAATTAGTTTTTGTTACATTTTTTAAACTGTCCAATACTTCAAAAACAGCCTCTTTGCAAAGCTTGAATTCTGTTAAACAATCTGTGCTGAAATGTGGTGCTCATACTGTTAATATTTCATTGAAATGATCAGAGACTTAAAAGAAGCCACTAGTTTCTTACATTGGTTTCATCATACATGTTTTGTATTTCTCAGTGGGGAGCAGGTTTTTAGTTTTGAAATGTAGTTACAGTATGTTTTCATAGTACAATTAACTCTTTTATCTCAAAAGATCAGGAACATTTTTAATCCTCATTATAACCCCTTTAAAGAAAGCAACCTCTCAACAACACTGTGCTACTTCACATTCTTTAGTTATTTCCTCTATCTTTGAAGATTGTATTAACAAGGCATTTGAAAAACACAATCGATAACCTTTAAAACAGCTAATAGAGCACAACCACACAAACACACTCTCTCAAACTCTCCGATAAGGACATAGAGAGAGAACAAGATTCAATATAAGCTGCTAAGACAGATACCTTATCTTATTGTGTGATCTCACTTTAATCATTTTGTTCTCTGTTCAACCACACACACACAGTGACAGGAGAGAGAGTTCTGGATGACTGCCTCTACAAAGGTCATTAATCTTCACTGACAATTTCACACACACACTATTACTCTCATGTAGTGGGTTCAGTTGGCACATATTGAACTGCTATTGCACCATGCGGGCTGTTCTCACACAGTTCTCACATGGCAACAAACGATATTTATTTGTAACTATTAGGGCTGTCAATAGATTAAAACATTTCATGCATATGGTGTCACTTAATTATGCAAATTAATCACACATTTCAGAATTTACTGAGGAAACCCCCCCCAAAATAAGATAATCTATTACACTTTTGTGGCAAAAAAAAGCATTGACATAAACACAAAAATTGGCATCATTGTTGCCACTGTAATCTTTGTTAGTCTGTCTGAGGTAGATTCATACAAGAAACTTATTTTTATATATTTAAAAAAAAAAATATATATATATATATATATATTTTATTATTTTCAGATATTCTTTTTATTGTCTTTGGCTTTTTGCTCTTTTCAACCTTCTTTTTGCAAAAAACAAACAAAAATGTCCAGAGTGAAAGCTCCTTATTCTGAAATGTATATAGTGTGTTAGTGAACATGATTAATTATTTATTGCATTATAATTTTTTTTTTAAATATTTGTCAAATTTTTTATAATTAATTGCACTAAATGAACAAATTAAATTTCTTTATAAATACGTAAATAAAAAGTCGGTTAAAACTGAAATGGTAAAAATCCCACAAAAAGAGTTTAAACAATGAACAAAAACAATGTTCCTCTTGCAAGTAAGCTTAATTCGGCTGTAATAACCCGTCCTTTTTTTGTCTGTGTCCGCAGGGTTTGGATCACACTGAACTCATGTGAGAGAGACGTGTTTAATCAGAGCAGATCCTGCTCTCCTCCTCTCCCTCGTACTGTCGTTACCTGTTTCTCATTCCGCCCACAACTCTGCTTTGAATTTACGCTTTAGAAGACTGAGAGCTGACACAGAAGCAGATCTCTCTCTCTCTCGCTCTCTCTCTCTCTCTCTCTCTCTCTCTCTCTCTCTCACACACACACACACACACACACACACACACGATCTGTCTGTCTTTGTCTCTTTGCTCGTTTGTGCTTTTATGCACTCTCTCTCTCTCCATCTCTTCCACTTTCCTTTTCATGTGAAGAAAACATAAAAAGGTGCTGGATCTGTTGGATTTGCACCTCATCAGTCATACACACACATACACAAATATCACAGGGTACAGAAGGGAGTGTCTACTAGAACTGTGAAGCTCAGTAGATGCTAAAACTACAAATTATAAAACACAGTTGATGCTAAAAACAGCAGAGAGAGAGCGATAAAAAGGAAAGAAAGAATGAGCGATCCAAACTATGGAATCATGTCAGGGATAAGCTTTCAGTTTTTCCTATGCAAGAACCACAATTGCAGGTTTCCATTGAGATAATGTAGTTTTTGGCTTTACTCACTAAAACCACAACATCCAAAGCTCATGGTACTTTTTAACTCTTTACTGGGTTATACAAAGCTGGTAAAGCTCAATCACAGATTTACTGTCTTAAAGGGATAGTTCACCCAAAAATGAAAATTAAGTCATTAATTACTCACCCCCATGCTGTACCAACCCCGTATTAAAAAAAGGACTATTTAAAAAATGAATAATAAATGTTGTTAATTGAACCTTCTATTCATCAAATAAGCCTGAAAAAAAGTATATTTCCAAAAATACATTTCCGAACGTATGATTTTTTTTTAAAGTATCTTATATGCTAACCAAGGCTGCATTTATTTAATAAAAATAGCTCAAATTTGATAAAAAAAAAAATCAGCTTTTTATCAACCATTAGTCCAATCTTCATTGTCACATGAAACTTCAGAAAAAATGTAATGCTCAAAAAACATTTCTTATGATAACTGTAGAAAATTATTGTTTTAGTTTTGTTTTTACATGCAGGATTCTTTGAATACCCACCCAGCATAGTTGGGAAAAAATACCCCAGCATTTATTTTAAATAGATTTTTTTTGTAATGTAACATTATAAATGTTTTATTGCCACTTTTGATCAATTTAATGCATCTTTCCTGAATAAAAGTGTTTTTTGTTTTTTATCTTACTAACCCCAAATCTTTGAGTGGTGATATACATTTAATTATAATTAATATTTAAATAATTGCATTTATATAAATCATTATATAAAATGTTACTTAAATGTATTAAATTATGTATACATTTATTTTTTTTCACTTGAGAACATCCTCTAATGCCCCCAAAGGTATGTTTTATTAGATTTAGCTAACTTCTGGGGACATGCACTTCTTTTGTATAGCTTATTAAGAACAATAGTCTTACTGGCTACAACTAATAGTCTTAAAGAATAACCAGTCTTCCAGAAAACGTATTCCTTTGAAATTATTTAAACAATTTCCAAATTGTTTTCTTGTCAGAAAGTAAGCCAGAAAGAGAGACAGAACACACATAAGAAATCAAAACGCTGCACAATTAATCAGGTTACGAGAACAACTTCAGGCATCAGCTCTTTATTCTGCTTTGTGGAACACCAGGCCGACAGATCATTCTAGAACTCCAGCGAAAGTTGACCACAAACGTGTTCTTGGTCTGTGTGGCAGAGACACATTGGCACATGCACACATCTAAGAGTCATCATTAACGCCACAGTCTGCCCACACAGCCTGACCCAGAAACAGACACATGATTTATGAGAAACATGAGTAACTGATATAAACACATTCATGACAAAATATGGAGGTGAAACCATTTCTGATGTTAATTTATGACTTTCTAGTGAGAACCTTTCTGAATGAAAAATACACACCAAGTGTATATAACATTAAATAAATTGTTCAACCAAAAAACTCTCTTATGACTTAGAACGCAAGTCGTATGAACACTAGTTTAGGATACTTTTATTATTTAAAAAAAACTTTGTCCACATCAGAAAAAAAGTCATACAGGTTTAGAAGTTAGAACAACATGATTTATGATTTATGAACGACTTCTTTAGTTCATGCACACACATGCAGAACCCAACTTGACTACAAAGAGTCACACAGTAATGTGTGAAACACACCCTGCTGCGGTGACGCCCCGATGTACCGTAAGGTGAAAAGACCGCAGCAAGACTTTGCCAACCGTAAGGCTGTTACACACACACTTACACATCTCTCCAGGAACTATCATCCATCTGCTCAGAAACTGCTTTCTGTCGAGGTGCTGGAAGCATTTAAACCATGTGTGTGCTTGACTTCCATTCAACAGTTTGGGTTAAAGCTTTCCATGACCTGAATCTATCAGCGAGACAGAGGAGGTTTATTTAAGAATCGAAATGTTGAGTTGGGGATCTGAACACATCCTGCAGTCTGTAATCTAGGACATTAGGTAGTCTCTTTAATTCTCACACACACATACAGAAAATGTAGGCAACACCCAGTAGAAGAGGTAAAACATCCATCCAAACATGTCTGGCACACACACATACAATGAAAGAGCAGGGGGAAACGAGAAAAAAAAAATGAAAGAGGAAAAAAAAAAGAGAGGTAGGAACACCCATCCCGCCTGCCAAAAGCTCTGTGGCTGCTCAGCTTGTCTAGGTTACATCCAACTCAAAGCAAGAGAGAAAAAAGTTAAACCATGTCTGCACTGCAAGCGAAGAGTGTAACCGACAGGTAAAATAGGAGAAAAGTTCTATCAACTCCAGCCAAAAGCCATGTGTGAGCGTATGCGTGTGTGAGGTTAGCGCTGTAACATGATCGTGTTGACACAACGCCACATCAGTGCTGAAGGAATGTTCTGGCTACCCATGCATCCCTGCTGTTAAGAGTCAGAGCCTGAGGCAGTGTGTGTGTGTGTGTGTGTGTGTGTGTGTTTGAGACAGAGGGAGGGCTGCACGTGCTCTCTGTGTACTCTCAAAGGGGAAGGGTAATCACATCGTTCAAATGACCATGACTTTTACATCATGGTGGGCTCTGATTTATTTTTGTGTGATGACTGTGATTTGTGTTCAGACAGAAAGTTTAGAGACCCAGCAAACATTTGGATGTTTAATGACCGTTGAAAAGACGTCCCTCCGACACGTCCCGTCATGCTTGAAAAATAGTTCCATGTTTTTACCAATTTATGCCATCCTACAGCGACTATTTTTGGCCAGGGACACAACGTTGCCGTCGTGTTTCTTTAGTCTAAAGTGTATGAGTGTTTCGTAATATATATTTTTTTTGTCTTATGCACTCACATTTAAAACAGAAATACATTGTTTAATTTAGCATTATTGTTAATATTATTAAGCCTATACAATAGGTGCAAAACTGACTCAGCATATTATTCTGCAATGAGTAAAATAATCTTTTATGCTGACCAAGACTGCATTTATTTGATCAAAAATACAGTAAAACCTGCACAATTGTGGAATATTATAAAAAATTTTAAAATAGGGTTTCTATTAACCGTAACCGTAATAAAAAGCAATTCTGGAATAATTGATGAATAGAAAGTTATAAAAGAATATCTTTGGTAAAATTATAAATAGCTTTGTCACTTTTGATCAATGTAATGCGTCCTTTCTGAATAAAAGTATTAATTTCTTTAAAACAATTTTTTTTTTTTTTTTTTACTGACCCCAAACTTTTGAATGCTGGTGTAATGTGCGAATTCATACCTGGACAGAGAGATGACGAGTGTAGCGCTACTATCCAAAAACCTGACTGTGGAGAATGTGTTTGTACCTAATTTGATGACGGTACAGTTTTAACCACGTTCAATATCTAATGTTGATCTACAGTTTCTTTTGTGGGTGTTTGAATGAGGTGAGCCTTTGAATGAGTCAGATTGACAGGAAAACGATCTGCACAGGATGTGCCTTGGTCCCTCCCAAACCACAGTTTTCTGAAACTGCCCTGGTTAAAGTTTTAGATGATTATGAGCAGCCCGCAGACTCCTCAGAAGTCTCTTGAAGTAAATCCTCACTGTGCCCAGACACAAATGACTGGAATGGACTGATGAGAACCACAGGCGGTAAACGATTGCGTGGGTTTTCCTTTGTGCCTGCTGTAGATCGAGGGATCAATGCGTGGCAGTATGCCAGACACTCTTAAACTGGCACAGTGATCTCAGGGGGAATACCCACATGCACACAAACACACACACTCTTGCCCCCCGGCACCAGGAACAGATGCCACAGCCATCGCAGTGAACCCATTGCTGATAATGAAGCAAGAAATAATCCCACTCACACACACATACCATCTCAGCCACGCACAATAGCGTCTCTCTCTCTTGCAACAACAACAACAATAGCCTTACACACAGATGTGCAATTGCCTTACACTACGCAGACACCAATGCACAATTTTCCTGTGCAGCAGTAATTGTGCATTCATGAGGACAGATAATACACACTCTGCGTCCATCTATAAAGGTATTGTGCTTTCATGTTGTACACTTCATCTCCTTCTAAGGGAATCACAGAATTCTGGCACCCTGCCCTTAAAAACACACACACACACACACACACACACACACGCACGCACGCACGCACGCACACACACACACACACACACACACACAGTGTTTTAATGTGTGAAAGGAACAATGTGTGTGTGACCTCACTTTTATTAGCTTCTTTAGAGATGTGTTACTTGATTGCAGCAACAATCTTGGTTTATCTCAAAAATACTTTATATATATATATAAAATATATGGTTTAATATATTTATTTGGCTAAATATATAGCTTAGCCTATATTATAGACATCAAATGATATTTTAAAAATACTTTTAAAAACGAATTTATCACTGCAGGACCATTTAATATTTAGTGATGGCTAAAGGGTGTTTACAGGACGTAATACACCTTGTGCATTCCCAATATATAGTTATACATTTAGGCTAATATTTCCTTACTGCAACTTACCAGAACGCAGTAGACTGTGTGTACTCTAGTGTGCTTGAAATACATATTTGTAACACACTTCAAAGATCATAAGTGTAGTTTATCTGTATTGGCACTGTGCCATATCGGTCTGCGTCCGCGGAGACTGGTGGCGCGGAACTCTGATAACCGATCAATATGTTCAGTAGATATTACTCAGGCTTACCTTTAACTATGGTGATGACTAAGTCCGGCTTACCTTTAACTATGGTGATGAGTGATGACTAAGTCAAAGATGTGTTGTTATATGAAGCGCACTCAGATGTGTCGTTACAGACGCGCTCTGTTTTTCTCCTCTGGGTTCCACTGTAGTCCCGCTGTGTTCATCAATAACTACTTATCCACGACCCATCAGCGCGCGCCTATCTGGCTTACAATAATCGATAGGGTTCGACGGAAAATATACCATCCAAAGCCAAGCAGTCAGTCAGCGCACGAACAAAGCCGCTGTGATGTGACGGAATCTCCGTTGTGTCCGCGCACTCGCGCAGGTCGCTCTGCTTTGTGCCTCAGTGACCTCACCGGTAGACGGTGCAACGTTGCAGTGTTTGCTTTGAACTGGGCTCGTTAACGTCAGTGGACACGAGCAGCGTCGCCCCATTCCTCGGAATAAACAGCAGCAGCTTTTCCCCTCCGGATCAGTATCGTCCTGTCCCAGCAGCAGCAATGCTTCTTCGGTGGTTTGTGTGTATGTGTGTGTCTGGTTTTGGTCAGAGGAGCTGCGTTAACTTGCGCCCGGGAGCGCGCAGCATATGTGGAGCGGGCGGGCACGTGGCCAATCATCTGTTAGACATTTCCCCTTTCAGGACCGGCGGTACGTATTTTCCAGCCGCGCTCCTGAGCGCTTTTCTCCGGTGCTCCCTGTTGAAGAGGTGTAGTGAACGCCAAGTCGTGGCGATTTTTGATTCTTTGGCTGCGATACAGGTCCCTCCATCACTCTTTCTCCTCTCACACGCACAAACAGGTCTCCAATAGACTTCCCATGATTTTTAGAGTTTATTGGCAAAACACACACGCACGCACGCACGCACACACACGTTTGTTTACATTAGCTGATTATTATAATCAGCTACCACATAGACCCACTAGATTTTTATATATATATATATATATATTTGTATTTATTTGTTATTATTATTTGAAATAGGCTTTTACAAATAATCATCAGATGTTTTATTTTTGAAGACTTTTTTTTTTAGAACAACCCTTAACAGACTCATTTGGCAAGTTTAGATTTTTATTCAATTATTTATTGTTTTATTATAATTATTTTATTTATTGATTTACAAATGACCGTCATCACATCTATGAGATTTTTATTTGAGGCCTTAAAAAAGAAGAACAAATGTAACCCTTACAAGAACAAGACACAAACAGACACTCAAAAGCTTTTTTTTCCCCCTCAGTTTCCCTTTAACTGACTCCAGGTTCCAAAAACACACCCTGTTTCTAGTTAGAAGCAGACATACACTTCTGTGCCAGAGTCCGTAATTTATTTTGTGAAAAGCAGCCCTGTTGAAGTACTTTTCCAGGTGACTAGCTCCAGAGGGAAACAGCATCTTTGAAATAAATGGAAACCATGCATTGTGGTTTACTGTACCAGCACTTTTATAGTGAATCTCTCTCCCTGTCCTTTAGTATAGTAAAGGTGAATTGTTTGTAATAAGTAGGACCATATTTTATAAAGTCCATATTTTAGAATACATTTATTTCTATTTATTCCTGCTCTTATTTCAGCAACAGAGGACGCTTTTTGATTTATGAATTATATCTTTAGACATACACTTGTTTTGATGACTATTCATTTACCCTCTAATCTTACAGCATGGTTTGGTTTCTGCTACATTATAGTAGTAAGGTCACAGAGTTCAAATTTCTCCTTATTCACTCCAGCCAAGCAGCGGGAATAAATATTGACTTGCAGGGAGCTGCTGTCCATGTTTAAGCACTCTGAAGAGAGCTCTTTCCTTCAGGATAAAACTGAAAGTTTAATGGGCCCTTCAAAACACACTCCCCTCACACAGACAAGCACTTAGTAGGATTGTGACGTGTCATGTCTACTTATTTATGAGCATCCAAAGTGCATATGACAGGAGAGGTAGCCTACATAAACGTATTGATTGTAAATGTATGTGTGAGGCCAAACAGTTACCCTCTTAAATCAAATACAACTTTTCTGTCTCCTCCTCTAAACTGAGTCACAGAATTTCATCATCTGTAGCTGATAGCAATTTGTATTTTTGACTAATGTTTCCAAAACAGTTATTCAACAGAAAGGATCTACAGTGAAACAACTGGATTTTTGTTCACACGCTGTACGTAACATTGCACCACATGGTGGTGTCGTTTTTCCCGTTTTTTTTTCTTCCTGGTGTCCTCTCACCAGATCCTGATTTCACAAAGTACAACATGACATGTTCCTGGATCAACATCTTTGTTGATTCTGGAACAACATTCCAATCAACCAATTATATTTGAAGGACAAGTTTACAGTTGCTGTCAAATTTAGGCTAACAATCAGTGTTTCTACATCAGTGTTATTCACCTAAACTTGAATGAGCTATTTCTTAACTTACAATGCTATTATATTTTGTATTCTAAAATAAAGAAAATAGTAGTACACTAGAAAAAAAGCATTAATAGGAAACACAAATTCTCAATACTTGGATCATTTATCATTGCTTTGGCACAAAATGCATTCACTGACTACTTTTTCCCCAAATTACATTAATTGTTTTCTCACTTAGATACAACCAGTGTCAAAACATACCTACAGGCCAATTTGCATGTTTACATCCTCTGTTAAAAACTTACATTTAAAGGGATAGCTCAGCCAAAAATGTTGTCAACATTTACTCGCCCTCAAGTTGTTTCAAACCTGTGTGTATTTCTTTATGTTAATGGGCCCCATTGACTTCCATAGTATTTTCTTTCCATGGAAGTCATGGAAGCTCTTTGGTGAAGACAGAAGATATAAATTCATTGGAACAAATTGAGGGTGAGTAAATGATGACAGAATTACTATCTCTAGACTATATATCTAGAACTATACTATCTAGAATTACAGAATAACTGAGTTCAAAATATAACATTATACAAAACTGAATAAGACAACAATTTGCTACATTTATACAGTAATACCATACTGAAATATACTCTAAATCTTAAATAAATAAATAAATAAATAAATGATCAAACCAATTAGCTAAACACCTAACACATATGAACTGTTTTGGTACAATGGTTTTAGTGCATTTTGGATGTGAAATAAACTGCTGTGCCAAGCTGAAAGTTAAAAGGAGAACTGTGAGAAGGGTATTAAAAATGTGTCCAAGAGATTGAGATAAATCTCATCTTCATCATATTTCATAAGACACTGTAATTAAGACAAATTAAAACCTAATGAAATCCTATACTTGAGACAATCACACATTCCTTGATATAGTAAAACAGACAGACAGAGACTATTAGCAGATAATTTTTTTCAAAACAGAATCACATACAAATGTATCTTTTAATGTATCATGTAAGACTTCATTTACAAATCAAACTACAGCGGTTGTACAGAAGTATGAATACACAAGGTGACACAACATCGCTGTATAGGAATGCTGCAACGTTTCAAAAACATCATAAAAACATTCTCCAGAGAAAAGTAAGGCACCGACTGAATCGGTGGGTATATAGGCAATTCATTTAAAGCATTTTGAGAATAAAGTGAAAAAGCAAATTAAAAAGAATCTGAAACACAATGTTCAGCATGTATAGAGTGTTTAAAGCTGGTTTTAGTTGGAACACACCTTGTGAAAGTTGAAGGTGTCAGTGGCATGTTAAACCTGAATCATGTTGGGACACAGAGAGAGCACAGGGAGAGTGTGCTTCATGTGCAATAAATCCTAAAACATTTTTTTTGCTGGTGTTTATTAGTTCTGTAAATTGAACAGAACCTCTGTCACTGAGTTAGAATAAGATGGGTTCCTAAAATGACCATCACTGTTGTCTTCTCGCTTACAGACTTCTGCAGAGCTGTGGAAAAGCCTTATGGGAGAGGAGCTGTGACAGCTGTGAGCTTTCATCAGGCACTGGTAGGACTCATTCACACACATTAAACATTATAAGAAAAAATGCCGTTTCATCTGTCAAGCTGTAAAGACACAGCAGAGCGTTTGCGTTGCATTCCAGTGTCTGTTCAGTCTAGGTTTGACAATTCTAGAATTATCAAATTTTCCAGTTCCTAGTAAAATGAAAATGCTGTCATATACTCACCCTCATGTTGTTCAGACCCCATATTTCTTTTTTTGTATTTCAGTTAAATTTGATATTTTCTACAAAATAACAGCTTTGACATTCTGCCCAATGACTGCCATGATATAAAATGTACACAAAAAATGTTCTATATTCTATATTTTAAAGACAAACACTATTGTAAAAGTTTGGGGTTTGTTTGTTTTAAGAAATTAATGCTTTTACTCAGCAAGGATACATTAAATTAAGCAAAAATACAGCAAACAATTTTACAGTACATCGACACAACAAAATCTATTTTAAGTAAATGCATTTTTTTTTTTTTTTTTTTTACTTTTTGTTCGTTCATCACAGAAACCCTAAAAAATGTATCACAGTTTCTACAAAAACTTTGAGCAGCACAACTGTGTTAAATTTTGATAATAATATTACACGTTCCGTCTGCACCAAATCAGCATATTTGAATGATTTCTGAAGGATCATGTGACTCTGAAGACTGGAGTAATGATGCTGAAAATTCAGCTTTACCATCACATGAATAAATAACATTTTTAAATGTATTAAGATAGAAAACAAGTATTTTAAAATGTATTAATATTTCACAATATTAATGTTTTTACTCTATTTTTGATCAAATACTTTGTGAGCATATAAGAGACTTCCGTCAAAAACATTAAAAAAAAAAAAAAAAAAATCACAATGACCATAAACTTTTGACTGGTAATATGACAGATTTGTGTGTGGAACAGTTAATAATTTAAGCCAATATCCACTGATAATCTTCCCTTCTGTCAGAACTCTCAAATGTCATTTGTGCTTTTATTCAATAAAAAAAGGGCACTTTTACACACGATGAGCTCTGGCAGAAGGGACGATTATCAGTAAACAATGACTTAAAATTTGGTCTGTTCCATGCAAACTACCATAATTTCTTGGAAACACTTAGCACAAAAGTAATATTCTGACATAGAAGAAATCAGGACCTTGAAAGCATGTTTGTTGCGTGGAAAAGTGCAGCTTGGACATTCTGCCTAACATCTCAATTTGTTTCATGGAATAATACAAGGCTAGAACAACATGAGAGTGCATAAACGACAACAAAATGTAAATTTTTATGGGAACTGTCCCTTTAAAGATGGACAGGTCAGAATCTACTAGGGTTGAGCCGAAGGGACTGCGGGTACAGTCAGATTCTCATTTACTGTAGTGGGAAAATAATTTGGAAGTCATATCTGCAGGAGGCAACTGTGTTCCAAGCCACTCATAAAACTGTCACAATTGAGACATAACAGTCTCTTTATGTCAGTTTGTGACAGCTGTTTTCTACTCATAATGCATTTAACATCCTACATTTCAACATTGTGCTGTATTATGTCATCGTCTTATTCGTCGTTGTATTATGTTATGTCATGTTATGTGACTCTCTGAAGACTCTTTCACAAGATGTGTTTCATGACTCCATTAGGTGGCCTAAAAATGTGCTTAATTCAGGTCTTACAAAACATAGCAGCTCAGAGTTGAACTGCTTGCCATTGCTGACCTTTTTCTTCTTTTTTTTTTTTTGAGGGGAGTAAACAGGTTCATACATCATCACCTGAAATGATGACATCAACAGAGCTAAGAATACACATAACAGTATGCAACATCACACAAACTACACCCTCTTCTTCCACACTTTTTTTCTATCAACCTGCAACTGTAACAGGGAAGATCCGTTTTTTTAAAACATTTATCTTGTCATATTTCGAAACGGCACATTGAATGAGAGACACATACACTAATAAAACAGTTCCTTTAACCAAATAGTACCAAATATCAACTGAACTGTGAAAGTAGAACAAAGTCTACAACTCCATACTGCTCACAGAGCTTCATACATTTACCAAGAAAGTGAGTCCATTTTCTCAAATATATAGATACAAAAATAGATCAGCAAAATCTATGTGCTGTTTACAGTACGTAACAATCACTGAGTGAGTTTGACCATCGCTCAAGAAAGGAAAGAAACTAGTTCAAGACAGATTTCACAGGTTGACCGCATAGAGATCAGGACACTTGAAAAGACAGAGCAAAAGCGCTAAGAAGCATCCTTCCTCATCATGTTCTTTAAACATCCTCACAGTTTCATTCTGGTCCTCTACAGGACATTCAGCCAGAACGCTGGCAGTCTGTACCTCTATTGTTGCAGTACTGATTGTTGAGTCTCAGGTACTAAAATTCAACATTCAGGGTTGTAAGATCACACAAATTCAATACAAAAGATAAGAGGGAAGAGTCTGTTGTTAAAGTGTGGCGTTAACTTAATGTAATGTACTCTTCATTTCACCACATGTTAGCAACTAAAATGGTTTCGTAAGGTCTCATGGCTCTAAAGTGAAAGTAAGAGCTGATGATGCATTTGCACATTGTTCTTAATTTTTTTAATCCAATTTGTCAAAACTCAAACATTGGCGTGTCTAGGACATTGATTTGGTACCAGCCGAAGTCTGCTAAGTCAACAAAGAGTTTACTGTATTACACAGGACTAAAGGCCTGTTCACACAAAGGACCATGACTATGACTAAAATGTTTGAATTACCGTTCTTATTCAACGAGTCAGTGATAACAACACACAGGGACGACATTGTTGGAATTAGATTTTTTCCCTAGCCGAAGAATGATAAAAACACTGACAGCCAATCAGAATCCACCCAACTTTAACACGCTTGAGAATTTAAGCGGCAAGCGACATAACCACATGAACATGTTCATAAAGCACACAGCATTACTTCAGGTTAAGGGTCAATGCATACGAGAGCCATGCAGCACTTCATCACCATTTCATATCGCTGTCTGAATCTACTGTATGAGCTGAATATCGTTTACAATGAACAGAACATGTCGTCCGTATCTGTAACTTTAATGATCATTATACTTATCTTTTTAGATATTCTTGGTGTTTGGTGTGAACAGTTCTTTACAGTGGTGAAAGCATTTTGGTCAACATGACCAAATATGAATTTGCATTATATTATTTTATTGTAAGGGCTTTCTTCTATAATATATAGTTTAACTATGAAAGCGGTTCACTTAGCTTACCTATTTGCTGGTAAACTGAAATAAATTAATAAATGCTTCTATTTTACAAGGTATATAAAATAAATAGATATAAAACTAATAATATGTGTTCCATATCATGACTGTACAAGTTAAATTATTGAATATATTTTATATCTCATATTTTTATTATTAAAGGTATTATCATATTAAATATGTATTATATTAAATCAATATTATGTGGTGTTTTCTAGAAATGTATAGGCCTAGTTAATACATGAAAAGTTCTATAGGCTACTTATTGACTGTTAATGTCATATTGAGAATGAAAAGAATATTTTCTATTATCTATTCTATTTTGTGGTATTAGGTAGGTATTAAAGGTATTAAATTTGGAATGAGTGGAATAAAATAGCTGACATATAAATGACAGCCGGATGACAGGCTGTATGCAGTGAAGTCTGGATTGGCGCACTGATAGTAGATTTCAAAGTGGAATTAACCACATCATGTATTAGAATGAGATCTAGACAATCTGATCACATGTCAAGGAAAGCCAGCCATTCATGTAGATACTGCACATCTGTCAGAGTATATCCATTAAAATTGCCTCAGAATGGCATTTACAGTAGTGAACCGGAGAGTATTTAGTATTTTACTCCTGCTTTAAAATTAAGGTCAATGCAATCAATGTAATCTCAGAATGCCAGTTTTTCATCTGAGCGAAGACATTTTAACTCGCTTCATCTTTGCAGATCTTTCATGCCTGGATCTCACACTCACACATATATTAATTTATTATTTCTCTCTTACTGTGCCTATAACCCCTTTAGAAACATTACAACTATCCTAAGCAGAACAAAAATAGAAACATCAAGTCAAGTCAGAAAATATACAAATAAATATCCAAATAAACATAAAACTCTGTCTCATTAGCGTTTCCACCATTAACTATGTGGCATCTAACCCTGTTTTCATAATTTCTCTAACCCATTTCCTGCAATGTATTGGGAAGGAAAGCAGATTACATTCCCAGAACTGCTCGCGTTTCTCATAATCAGTGGGGGCCAGCTCTGTCGGTTTGGGGCCGTTCGAGGGCCTGACCTGCTCTTGGTCCCCCCACCCCATTACACATATCGTTGCCGTCACTTACTGACATTCTAGGACTCCAAAAGACTATGCCATCGACACACCTGTTGTCCCTTCGATTCCTTCATCTGAGTCCAGTGTGTTAGTTCCTCCTCCCCAGAGCTGTTCAGCCCCAGAGAGATCCAGCCAATCATCTCCTTCCGTTTCATGCTGCGCTTGTTGTAGACCGACAGGATGAGCGTGACATCAGAGAGCTGGAACAGAGCTACTTGGAACACAAAGGTCTCCTTGTAGGTGGGGTTGGGCTGGCCGCGGCAAATCGATGTCTTGCACTTGGACATCTCCTGACCCATTGAGTTCAGTAGAGTCAGCTTTACATAAGTGTCTGAAACAGGATGAAACAGGACGTCAGTCGGAGAAACTTTCATTCTGTGATCAGTCCTTAAACTTTTACTGTTAAATCAGTCCACCCAAACCAATCCAAAAGAGTACTTTGAGAAATTTGAGAAGAAAAAAAAATCTTAACCAGTATTTAGATTTTGTTTTATGTAATTTTTTTTTTAATAAATCTTGAATTTAAGTTGATCAGTTTTTACCCCAGTGGGAAATTGATTTTTAAGGGTAAATCTCACACAATTGTTGTTAGATTTATTCTTAAAATCCACCTGTAGTGAAAATCAAGGTTTTAATATTGTTTATATGTCTATGTGGTGTTTTTAATATGCTTTAAAACAAAACCATGTGTAAATTCAGAAGTCTACATCATTGCAGAGTATTTTCTTCTTAAAACTGCGGTGAACTAAAGACAGTCTCAGAAACTAAAGACAGTTTCTGACGTCACAAACTTCCTTGATCACACGTTGACGAGATCGGTTACATCAAGGAGTGGATCTCTGAGTTGGTGTGAGTGAGTGGAGGCACGGCTAATTTGCATATTCATAGAATAGCGTACTAAATGAGGCAAAGGTGTAGAGTTACATTCAAGGTAATTTAAGGCATAATTTTTTTTTTTTAAGGAAAAAACGCTTAAATATGTCATTTTGGTGATGAGTTTTAAGGGATAAAATAGTACTTTAAAAAAAAGTGGCATAAGATAGTAAAGAAACCTAGTTTTTTTTAAATAAATATGTCTTGTTTTAAGATGGTTTAGAAATTTTTACTGGAAAACAAGACAAAAATAAAAAAATTTGCATTCAAAATATAAAAAATTTAAGTATAATAAACAATGATAATAATAATAAAAAACACAATCACAGTTTTCAGCTGGGAAAAATGATTTACAAAAACATAATCCTATTTTAATAATTGTAGGTTCAGAAGTTGAGTCTAAAATTAAGTAACAAGATATTGTTGTGGTGCGGTTCTTCTGCCAGCGTGGAGGTTTTCAATGGTATGGTTCCTGCCTGGCAATGCTTCAATCTCTCAATTTATCTGAAAAGCAATTGATTATTCCATTCATTAATACAGGATGAAATGTATCGGTTGAAAACGAGCCATTCAGTTTCTTTTTTGCATTAACGCACGGCACGAATCAATGCTCACTGATTAATAATTGAGTTCCGCATCACTCCTCTGTCTTCTCATTTCGGAACCTTTAGAACGGCGACTCTACAGATGCACTCAAAGCAGACTCTGCTGCAGCACGGGGCCTTTCACGGGATTGAATTCAGAGCGCAGTTGAACTCCTCTGAGTGTGCTTTCTGCTGCCCTGCCTGAATACACTAGAATACAACAGACGTTAGTATTCTCTGTGTCTTTGTGTCAGGGCGGGCTTCCTGTGGAGTCATCTTGCTGCGTTTTCAAAAAAAAAAATTCACTCTCCTCTATTTTTCCAACTAATAGAAGAGCAGAGCTAAAGCAGCACTGATTTCAGAGATGGGAACGCAGACTCATACCTGGCACTGAGGAAATCAGTGCAGCTCCTCAAGCTGAATGTGAAAGAGTTCAATAGCGGTTCAAGAGGGCTGATTAGCCTCTGTGATGCAGTTATTCAGGAGTCGAAACACTTCCTGCCACAGAAATCAACCTTCGGTAGTTGACAGTACATAAAATACTAGTCATCTGCACTGATAAAGTTATGGAAAACACTAGGATTACACATATCTGTTAGCATGTATCAATGCTGTAAATGAGACAAAGTTATTGTGGCGTACAGCAGTTTTTGCTTTTTTTTTTTTATCCCAAAATTAAGTATGAAGACGTCCTTGTGAAGCACTCTCTTCCCAAAATATAAAAGCTGATTTTATATATATATTATGTATATACACTCACCGGCCACTTTATTAGGTACACCTGTCCAACTGCTCCTTAACACTTAATTTCTAAGCAGCCAATCACATGGCGGCAACTCAGTGCATTTAGGCATGTAGACATGGTCAAGACAATCTCCTGCAGTTCAAACCGAGCATCAGTATGGGGAAGAAAGGTGATTTGAGTGACTTTGAACGTGGCATGATTGTTGGTGCCAGAAGGGCTGGTCTGAGTATTTCAGAAACTGCTAATCTACTGGGATTTTCACGCACAACCATCTCTAGGGTTTACAGAGAATGGTCCGAAAAAGAAAAAACATCCAGTGAGCGGCAGTTCTGTGGGCGGAAATGCCTTGTTGATGCCAGAGGTCAGAGGAGAATGGCCAGACTGGTTCGAGCTGATAGAAGGGCAACAGTGACTCAAATAACCACCCGTTACAACCAAGGTGGGCAGAAGAGCATCTCTGAACGCACAGTACGTCGAACTTTGAGGCAGATGGGCTACAGCAGCAGAAGACCACACCGGGTGCCACTCCTTTCAGCTAAGAACAGGAAACTGAGGCTACAATTTGCACAAGCTCATCGAAATTGGACAATAGAAGATTGGAAAAACGTTGCCTGGTCTGATGAGTCTCGATTTCTGCTGCGACATTCGGATGGTAGGGTCAGAATTTGGCGTCTACAACATGAAAGCATGGATCCATCCTGCCTTGTATCAACGGTTCAGGCTGGTGGTGGTGGTGTCATGGTGTGGGGAATATTTTCTTGGCACTCTTTGGGCCCCTTGGTACCAATTGAGCATCGTTGCAACGCCACAGCCTACCTGAGTATTGTTGCTGACCATGTCCATCCCTTTATGACCACAATGTACCCAACTTCTGATGGCTACTTTCAGCAGGATAATGCGCCATGTCATAAAGCTGGAATCATCTCAGACTGGTTTCTTGAACATGACAATGAGTTCGCTGTACTCAAATGGCCTCCACAGTCACCAGATCTCAATCCAATAGAGCATCTTTGGGATGTGGTGGAACGGGAGATTCGCATCATGGATGTGCAGCCGACAAATCTGCGGCAACTGTGTGATGCCATCATGTCAATATGGACCAAACTCCCTGAGGAATGCTTCCAGCACCTTGTTGAATCTATGCCACGAAGAATTGAGGCAGTTCTGAAGGCAAAAGGGGGTCCAACCCGTTACTAGCATGGGGTACCTAATAAAGTGGCCGGAGAGTGTATGTGTATAAAGTTGTAACAGACTAATTCGTTGTTTAGAATTAAAGCTGCCGTCGGCAACTCTGGCAGATTGAGTGGACTTAGGCAAAATTTTGAATGTTTACAACTCTCATGCCCCTCCCCCACTATCAACGAATTCCCTCCCACAGAGTTCGTGCTCGTCAGTGCGCCATCACTCTTCGCTACTGCGCGAACTTCAGGCGTGTGCATGTGATTGACGTGTACGTGCACGACTTGTGATTGACAGTCATATCTCACACCCCCCTGCGCTGATTGGACACAATGAACCGGGAGCGGTGGATTTTTGCAAAACAAATAACACGCTCCAGGTGGAGTTAGAAGCTCGGGTTTTTTTCTAAAACCACTTTATTTGTTGTTCTGTTGGAATATAGTGTCGAATTCGCTGAATATGATCAAAAAAAAAATTGCAGACGGCAGCTTTAAATTAGGCTATTTATATTAATGAAGCATGAGAGATCACAAACACATCAAAATAGATAAAAAAAAAAAAAAGTTTGTTTTAACATATTTAATTAATATCTTAACAGTGTAACAGTAAAAGCCCTAAAATGTCCCATTGTCTGCAAACATAGAAGAACCACTCACATGGCTACATGCCTACAAAGACCTCTACATCTCTCTGGCATCTTGGACTAGTACTACCAGTCACATGACGGGAACGATTCAAGCAAATGATCTAGTAAATGTGTTTTAAAAAATTCAGACATTAAAAAAAGAAACAAGGTTAGGGGACGCATGCAAACTACAGAGGACAAAGAAAATAATAACATACTGTACCATCCAACATAAAATGGTAAAAAAAAAAAACAAAACGTTTGAACCTTCTCCATGGATGAAGACTAAATGGATAACATTCTTCACATGTTTTCTAAATCTTCCTTCTGTATCGAATTTTACATTAATTTGCACTCAAATTTTCCACAGATCAAACCTTCAGCATCCATGTAGAAGTATTCGCCAGTCTAACACCAAGGATCGATGATGAAACGAGGAAGCGTGACAAAAGAAAGATGGATGAACAACGTCCGATGCTGATAAAGGTAGCCACAGAAAACTCACCTCGGATTATGTACACCTGCCCACCTATCAAGTGCTTTAGACAACAGAACAAACCGTCTGACAACAGGAGAGGAGTGACAGCGAGAGCAGAGGGGATCGGCAGACATCAGGGAGAAAGAGAGAGAATATCAACAACAGCAGGAGGAAAAGAGCAGGTAAAAAGGTTTGAAGGTTCAATGACATTAGGTCAGATGTAACGTGTTCATAAAGCACACAGCATCACTTCAGGTTAAGGGTCAATGCATAAGAGAGACATGCAGCCTTCATCATCATTTCATAACGCTGTCTGAATCTATGGGCTGAATATCGTTTAATGACATGGAGTTATGAGTGCTTTTTGAAGGCATTAAGCTCTTATATTGCACTCTTTGACTGAAGTGTGATGGAAGCTTTGGGAAGGTTAGGAGGTCATTTAGTGCAGCGTTTATCAGAAGGGTGATATGACAGAAAATTACGAGCGAGAAAGAAAGAGGGAACATACGGTTACGGGCACCTTTGGGGTCAAAGGTGAGAGGTGACACGTTTTGATCCTGCAATCCTTATATAATATGATACAGGAAATACAAAGACAAATTTGTTGGTGAAGTGCTCTGGAACAGCTATCTAAAGCAATGTTGAGCAGCTCTTGGACTCACTGGGAGGTTTATTTGCCGCCAGGTTTTTAAAGTGGCTTCCTTTGATGACCTCCACAGAGAGTCGTCCTGTAGTGGCGTTGTACACAAGCCCCAGCAGGATCTCTGGAGCCGCCCCCTGACCGGCAGACGGGAACGACGAGGCCGTCTCACTGCACGACACGTCTGACACGCTTGCCTGAGAGTCACTGCCCTGGGACACAAATCATTTTAGTTTAACTTGTACAAAGATTTTTCAGAATATACAGTACTGTGCAAAAGTCTGAAGGATCATGTGACACTGAAGACTGGAGTAATGATGATGAAAATTCAGCTTTGATCACAGGAATAAATTACACTTCACTATATATTCACATAGAAAACCGCTGTTTTAAATTATAATAATATTTCACAATATTACTGTTTTTTTTGTATTTTTTATCAAATAATTGCAGCCTTGGTAAGCAGAAGAGACTTCTTTTAAAAACATAAAAAATCTTACCGATCTAAAACTTTTGCACAGTACTGTATATATTTTATATTTGTTAACATTATAATATAAGATCAAATGTTGCATCTGTTATTATAGTTAATGCACTGTGAATTTTTTTTATTAATATTAACAAAGGTTAATAAATACTATAAGTATATATTGTTCATTGTTAGTTTATGTTAGTTACTGTATTAAACAATGTTGACCTTATTGTTATGTTTACCTATTATTTTTATTTTAATAGATATTTAAGATTTTTCAATGTTTTTCAAAGAAGCCGTTTATGCTAATCAAGGCTGCATTTATTTGATAAAAAATACAGTAAAACATTAATATTGTGAAAAATAACTGTTAAATATGGGAAAAATGATTTACAAAAACATAATACTATTTTGATAATTGTAGGTTCGGAAGTTGAGACTAAAATTAAGTAACAAGATATTGTTGTGGTGCGGTTCTTCTGCCAGCGTGGAGGTTTTCAATGCTATGGTTCCTGCCTGGCAATGCTTCAATCTCTCAATTTATCTGAAAAGCAATTGATTATTCCATTCATTAATACAGGATGAAATATATCGGTTGAAAACGAGCCATTCAGTAATTGTGTTTTACTGAATTGTGTTTTCAATTTTTATATATTTTAAAATAAAAATGGTTCCTTTGATGCAAAGCTGAAATTTCAGCATCATTACTCCATTACTCCTTCAGTGCCTTCAGAAATCATTCTATGATTTGATGCTCAAGAAACATTTCTTAATATTATCAATGTATGAATTTTTTTTAAAGAAAAAGTTTACAGACAAAATTAAGATCTTGCCAATTTTGAATGGTAGTATATATATATATAAAGTACACATACACATTATCTTTTTACGCATTATGATAAATATTTTTTTATTAAATTAGAAGCATTTTTGAGACTTTTGTACATAACGTTTTATCACACTCACAGGTATGTTGCAGCAGGGGTCCAGTATGATGGGGACTGACATCTTGCCCTGCAGGTTGAGTTTGGTGAGGTAGAACACCTTCTCTCCGAGAGCCTTCTCCTTCTTCATCCTGCGGACGCTGTACAAGCGGAACCGGACGGCATAGTTCCCGATCATCTCCGACTCAATATGGCCGAAGTGAAATGTCTCTGTAAAGACGGGGCAGGGGCCACGCTGGATGATGGTTTTTGCCCTCTGTTTTTTGGTGGGCAGCAGCACTAGATGCACCTGCCAGGAGATGTTACCCGTGCGTTTGAGAGAAGGAATGTCCGTCAGTGCTGTTATCGTGACGGACAGACGCTGGTCAGACGAATCATGGTCGAAGATAACGTCGAGAGTTCCGTATTGAGCGAGAGGCTCAGGGTCATAACCTTTTGGAAGCTGAGCCGCTGATCCACATGCTGACATATCCTAAAGAGATGAATGATAGAAAAAACGAGATATTTAGAGGGAGGAACAATTACCATCTGAGGCGGATAGATTTTTTTGGTACATGTGCAGACTGTGTTTACATTCATACAGTTGTGTTCAGAATTATTGGCACCCCTGAAATAAATATCATCAAAGTAAATATGATCTGAACTAAATGTGATTGAAGATGGCTGTAAAAATAAATCTGCATTGTTTATCCTTTTGATCTTTCTTTAAAAAAAAAAATCGAACCTTTCATTGAAGTGAAATAATTGAAAGTGGGCGGAAAATCACTTTATGAAATAAATGTTTTTCTCCAAAACACGTTGGCCACAATTATTGGCACCCTAGAGTAAAATATCTCTGAAGTATATTCCCATTATATTAAAATGTTTTAGCACACCATGGTGACTAGGAACATGAAATTGTCAAGCTATGACTTGTTCCACAGGAGTATGAATTTGAGGAAACACAAATGCCAAATTCCCTTAATCATCCATCACAATGAGTAAAACCAAAGAATATAGTTCTAATGTGCAGAAAAAGATTAAGCTTCTCAAAATAGAAAGAAGCTGTAAGAAAATAGATAAAGCATTGAACATTTTCAAGTTTCAATCATCTTGTTACAAATCTGCCTGGAAGAGGACGTGTGAAAGTTTGAGTGGCCAAAGACTCTCCAAGGGTGACAGATGGAGAATTGCAGAGATTAGTTGAGTCATGGGGTCAGAAAGCCAAAAAATAAAATAAAAACCCTACATCACCAAATGTTGTTTGGGAGGGTTTTAAGAAAAATTCCTTCTCACTCATCAAAAAACAAACTCCAGCATATTCAGTTGTCAGACACGACTGGAACTTCAAACAGGACCAGATTCTATGTTTATATGAAAAAAAAACACACAAAAAAAACAGATGGGTTTGGTGCAAACAGGGATAAAAAGTACCCCATGCCCATCTTTAATGTTGTGGGCCTATTTTTAGCTGGAGGTCCTGGACATCTTGTTCAGATGCACGGCATCATGGATTCTACCAAATACCAACAGATAAAAAATCAAAACCTGACGGCCTCTACTAGTATAATGGGCCGTGTTTGGATCTTCCATCAGGACATCGATCCAAAACAAATGTCAAAATCAACACAAAAGTGTGTCACTGAGCACAAAATGAAGCTTCTGCATGACCATCCCAGTCTCCTGACCTGAACCAATAATTGTGGCCAACGTCTTTTGGAGAAAAGCATTTATTTCATCATGTGATTTCCCCCCCACTTCCAATTCTTTTACTTCAATGAAAGGTTAGATTTTAGAAATTTTATTAAATGAAAAATCAGATGGATAAACAATGCAGATTTTTACAGCCATCTTTGATCATATTTACCAGGGATGCCAATAATTCTGACCACAACTGTATATGACAGCATTAAATCCATAAAACAGACAGTTATGACATATTCGCTGATAGACAAAGATATTTTCAATGATTGATGGATGGCTGAGACAAGATTTTTATTGCTATAATTCATATTGTATAGTACTGAGCCACATTTTTTTGTCTAACTTTTGTTATGAGTACTGCTGCATCACACTGCTGTAAACATAAAATATTACGTAGGTGTCTACAGCACAAACATAATGAATTATGAAGGCATTTGTGCATGCATCTGTGTTTGAATGCATGTGATGTTAAGGTAATGAAATCATGAAAGTACTTCAGCAAATCACACATGACAGCAATGCCCTAAAAACAACTTTAAAAAAGACCAATCACAAAGAGCTTTCTGCTGGAAAACAGTTTTTGAATGAATAAGCAAGGAAGCAACATAACTATTTGTATTTTTGAAATTGCCAGATTACACTGGTCTACTTTTCATTATGTATTTTGATGTGCTGAATTTAAATATGACAATTAACTGATTGGCTACTGTTTAAGATATTTAAGTTATTATATTTTACGTTTATGTATATTGATAGACATAGCACCTGTCATGTTTATGTAAGACTTTAAACATCAGCAAAAGGGTTATATAAATAAAATGTATTCTGAAACAAAAGTAAAAAAAAAAAAAAAGTACATAGTGTAGTCCTATTCAGGAGCTTCTTGACTTGTTCTCTTGTGTTCATTAAATGGAGTGTCTCTTGTCACTGTTCAGCAATAGTCTGCAAACACTGATGGGCTCAATTTGAAGTTATCCGCACTGTTCAAAAAGTATGAGGAATCTCTGCTTACTTTGGCTAAGCAGAAATGTGTCCCTTTGCAAAATAAAACACTGTCAAATAAGAGAGCATGACACCGTATAACGGGTGCAAACCTCAGTTCCTGGAGGGCCACAGACCTGCAGAGTTTAGCTTCAACCCCAAGTAAACACACCTGATCCAGCTCATCGAGTCCTTCAGGCTTATTTGAAAACTACAGGTGTGTGTGTTGGAGCAGGGTTGAAACTAAACTCTGTAGGGCTCTGGCCCTCCAGAAACTGAGTTTTGTGTTTCCCAAAAGCATTGTTAGCCAATTATGGTCGCAAGTTCCATCGTTATGAGGATAGTTCAACGAGTCGGTGTCCCAGCGAACAAAAACAAAGGAGAAAAAAATATATAGTATTATCTTCTTTCTTAATACTCCACTTTCGTGGCATGTTTGTGGCTGCTAAATTTCAGTTATAGAAGCACGCAACATCCATTTGGTGAAGCTTGCTTGCTCTCATTGGCTATTGCACGCATCACGCCAGAGGCAGCCCGATGAAGATATTTACGATTTTGGATCGTGCGGGCTCCAACGCGATCGGGAGCAGTAAAATCGCAATGACACCACACAATTGAGGACTTTTTGGACACAAACTCGATTGCAAGAAGCCTAGAATCGGGCCACGTGCACCAGATCGTTGGGGATTGCAAATCAGGCCCAAAAATCTGGCTTCAAATCTTCAAGTGTGTGACCAGCCTTACGTCGTTGTACAGGAAACACACCGCTGTATGATTTCTAGAGCTGATATAGGGCAATTTGTTCAGCAGATGGATGTAAGCTTTGTTAAGATTGCATCATCCATGCCTTCTAGGAATAACATGATACAATAATATAATGAATGGTGCAATACCAGCTTCAGATTGCATCATTCATTGTTTTGCCTAAAAAGCAAGTACTGTCCAAACCCATTCATAGATCCAGTCAAAGGTGTATTTGAATCATTTCGGGTTTAAATTGAGATCCCTTTTCATTATAACTCACATATCCTCCGCCATTCAAATCAAGGGCTGTATATAGGCTACTAGCATATCTTGAAAACTAGCCAATCAACAATTTTAAGCATCATTGTCATTCTCAGTGACTTAGTTTGATTTTCAGAATTAGTTTGATTTATTTTGATTTCATAATCATTTTGGCTGTAGACCAGTGTTCTTGTAGGTAAGTATTTTGGTAAGTACTTCATTGCTCAAACACTCACCTCTGGGCTGAGTACAGCTGTGCTGTCGCTGGGTACATCTTCTTCATAGCCTTTGTTAAGGAAACTCTCTGTTTCCTGTGCTTCACTGACCTCGCTTGGACATTTCCCATAGCTGTGTCTAGGGCTCTCGCTCCCATGGGAAAGGTCACATTTGGCATCGCCCAGGTCAGACGGTGTGCACGACATACGTGGTGACCCATCCTCATCCTGATAGGGCGGAGGCTGCAGCTCGTCCAATGGCGGAGTCCGCCTCATCCGCTGGATACAGTTTACTGATGTAGAGCAAAGTGAAAGAGATGCATTTAGTGTTATTAGCTTAAAGTTCTCAATGTTCAAGATCAAAAATTCAAAGTGTAGGACGTGAAATGGCAAATATCATCTTAAGTGGATAAGAAAGTGCATCAGTTGGAGTGACAATATGACATTATATTAAGTTTAGATTTATGCTCAATGGCAGAATGATCTCAGAAACTCTAATTCATGCGTCACCCCTACATGAGACTGAAACTGAAGCCTTTGTGTCTTTAGCAGCAAACATCACGACCTAGGTTTGTAATTTATGATACAGCATACTATATGGTATTCAAAGGTCTCTGGTAAAGTCTAAGAAAAGAGTGGTTCTTTGAAACCCATTAGCTCAACTCAAGAAAAGGTCAAAACTTGTAGACATATTCCTTACACCTGCATCTTCATAAATAATTCAGTTGTCCTTCAAGAGATACAAATCACTGAACGTGATCAATTAAACAAATCTGCGTTTCTCATTTTAAATGTAGAAAATCAATGAAATTTGACGGATATACTGATGCTGCTAGTGGCTTTATGAGAATCTAAAACTGAAATAAATGGCAAAGCGTGCTGTGATTTACCTGCATGTACTCTACAATATAAACTGCTCTGTAAAGAGAATGAACCAAGTGGCTGTTGCCATGGTAACACGCTACTGGCTAGGACAGGAAGATTTAGCGATCTCATAAATATAGTGCATTCTCACTCACTCTCTCTCTCTCTCTCTCACACACACACACACACACACACACACACACACGCACGCAGACGCGCGCACACACACACACACTCTCTCTCTGTTGGAGTGTGGCTGGGATAAGTGGTTCTGACTATTGGGAAGAGACACCTCAGACATTGCTGATGCTGTGAATTTTCAAGTTAGTTATACACCTTCTCGAAACTCTCCCTCAATTTAGGAAATTAGTTTGCAGTGATATTTACATTTTTATGTAATACTTTTCAATTGCAGTTTTGTACAATTGCTAGAACACATTTCTCAATACTTAGGTCACTTTTTCAAAACTGTTCACACAGTTCTCCTTACCAACTTTCAACTTGGCACAGCAGTTAATTTCACATTCAAAATCCACTACCAACACACTTAATTTGTGTCTCAAATCAACTCATTCTTCCCAAACACCAGCAAGGGTTGCCAATCAACAAACACACTTTGTCACTCATCATTATTTTATTTTTTTAACAAATTTACTTATTTGATTAGTGACCTAAAAAGATGGCAGAATGTGAAATATTCCGTGCTTATTTTTAAATCATAACATCATTTCAATTTCAGAATCCTAAAATGGAAAAGCACCAAGGTATGGAACAGAGGATGAAAACTTAGAATCTAAGTTCACTTTTAATGAGGATGGAGGAAAGAAACATTACTTTTTACAATGATGGAAGAGCACGTCTGTTTGTCTTCTATGTCTCAATGTTGAATGACGTCTTTGATCATAAACTGCAGCATTTTTAACCTCAGGCTATGAACAAGAGCAAGAGAAAATGTCTGTCTATGTGCATGAGAGAGTGTGCACTCTATCTCTATGATGTTTTGATCAACTATCATGTCAGACATCTCTCATGATTCAGTTTGATCTGAATGTCAGTAAAGATGCCATAACTATAATATTCAGTATTGAGGACTGAATTAGTAAAATGACATTAACAGCTTAACTTAATTGTCTGGGGGTCATGGACCGAACAATCCCCTTCCTCAGAATGGCAATGCTAATGCTTAAGAAAAGTATTATAACCCTCTTTGGTTCCAGGAGCAAACACTTGGCTCATTTGTTATGTATGAGTGCAAGAATGTGAGTATGTGTGCACAACAGTATGGGTTTATGTTTTTTATGTACTTGTGAGTATTCAAGCAACATGAGTGTGTATATATGTAAATGTGTGTGTGCGTGTTCGCGCCTCATGTATTATACAGATGGCCTGAGGCTACAGCCTCTCCTGCCTCCAGGAAAACAGCTCAAGAGAAAAGCATTCAGCTCTATCTGTCTCTCTGTGCAGTAGCAGAGGGTGAAATCAGAGAGAGATATCCACCAGCTTCCTGCTTTTTTCTTTCAGAAAGCGATTCCCTTTGACACATTTTCATTCTTTCTCCTCGTCATCCATTATCTTCCTGCTATGAGCATCTGCAATGATTCCAGCAGGGATTTTGGCACGGAATGGAATAAAGACAATTGGAAGTACAAAAAATAACCCTAATTATTTCTATTACTAATGATCATCCGTTGATATAATATCAGACAATCATCTTCCTCCGAAACACAGAATGACATCTGATCTTCTCCTGTTCCGTGAGGAGCAAAACAGAGCCAAGAGCTCTCTTATTCTGTTCTCTCATCTTTCATCTTAAACAAGGAGAAAAAAAAATGTGTTCGGGCTGATTATGCCCATATGTTTTCTTCTAGAAATGTCCTAATTCACTTGATATCTGATATATTCTTAAACCCTTTGCTCTCTGTAAGAATCCCTCCTGCCAGAGAAAGAACAGGCCACGGTCATTTTTATTGAAAACAGGTTTGATTCAGATTTTTTTCTACTGTGCCTGTACTGTGTTCTTCAAAAAAGAAAAAAAAGAAAGAAAAAAGGACACTCAGATGTCAAACATCCCTAAGCAGAGTATTTGTAGTTGAGCAGCGCCATCTGGTGGTTTTTTGGGGGGTTTCGATCTATTTGCTTTGCCCATTAAAAAGTTTAGGGTCCATAAGATTTTTAGAGGTCCAAGCACCAAAGATGCTGGAACCCTACTGTGTTTGTACTACTTTTTTTAACTACTCCTAGGCAGTTTGTCAGACCTTCACCAAACTTTGCACATGTCAGCTCTAGACAAATCTGGCAAAAGTTATCAAAAGATGTCTGGTATGACCCAGTATGCCTATTATGCCTGGATCTTGTGTACAAACTTATCAAAACTTTGCTTCGCTCATGAAAATATAAATTCTTGAGATAAAGTTTTGAGCTGCAAATCTTCACAATCATTTGACATTGTCCTATCCATGCATACAGCAAATTTACATGTTGAATTTGAGTCCATACACCACATATATTTTGATCAAACCCTAACTTTCAGTGGAGATTCAAGAGGGACATTGCTACAAAAATCACATCATTAGTTTCAATTGGATCGCTATTCGTTCAAATGGACCATTGATTTTTGGACCCCGAAGATTGTCCAAAGTAATCTTTAATAATAAACAAAACAAACACACATGCATCAACAATAACGGACAAATGAACTAGGGAAACTCAGGGCCTAAATACAGAGAACAAGCAAAAGGAACTAGATGAACACAGGTGAACAAAATCTAATAATCAGTGAATAACCATACGTAACCCCTTGACCAGGGTCCTACTCGCCCTGCTCTGTGCGGGCCTCGACCCGGTTCTCCGGCGTGAGAGTCAGGTACTCTTACAAGGAGGCTAAATACTGCAGCCCTTAGCGTCTGTCGCTAGAGCACCTATTGAGATCAGAGGAGTGAGGTTTACTCGCACAGCGTCTACTAGCTGGATCCCATAGCTGTGAGAAAGCCGTTTATTGTGTGGAATGTAAATTTACCATCATCTGCTGAGGCCTCGCTGCTGTAGCCATCATATTCAGCCGCTAGGGGGCAGTATTTCTTCCGTGTGTCCCAGCCATAGCTCTTCTGGTGGTGTGAGTTAGTCCCCGCTGAGCCCCCCCGGAGACCCTGTGATCGAGACACGGCCTCCTGGTACTGGCCAATCACCTCATCATCACTGTCTGACGACGAGCAGTGGTAGTCTGCGTTCACGTAACTCTTATCTGAGAGAGAGAAAGAGTGGAAGAAAAAGTGAAAATGTATTTGTATTTTAAGAGCGAGAAGAAAGCTAAAATAATTTTGAGAAAGTTTAATGGGACTGTCAAATGTTCTCCAACTTCTCTCAACAGCCTATTTATTAGAGAGGCACCGGTTTTCATGACCGATTTCCATTTTTTTAGTAAACGAAGTTAGTTTAGTTTTTGATCGTGATCCAAATTTCAAACAACAGCACAAATAAATGGAATAGAATAAAGAGAGTTAGGCTATGAAATAAACACGGCTTAAGTTTTTCAGGTGGGTAGACAGCATATTCAGCCAAGAAATACTACAGAAATTAAAGAAATCAAACGTAAAATAAAACTGGAGTCTTCATTGTGTTATTCATTGGGCCGATCATATGGAAAATCGTCCGATTACGGTCCTTGGCCGGTCGATTGGTGCATCTCTACTATTTATACATTTTAACACTGGCATATCACCAAATAAAAGGGGAAACATTGCATATACTACATACTACACTGTACACACACACACATTTCTTCATTGAACTACAAATCTAATCAACAGAAAACTTATATGTCATAAATTATGTTTATTTCCAGGCCTATTTATCATTTCAGTAATGGCACCAAACACCACAAAGCAGATCCACATCTTCCTTTGTCCTTTGTTACAAACACTAGAGGGCGATATTGTTTAACAATAAAAACACATTCTCACATAACATGGGACTCAAAAGAAGATAGCCTACATGCAGGTAATGCTAATCAGTAATATGTATATCCTCTTTTAGCCAAAATTCTCAATTAACATCTGTGAGAGTTCAGTTTGAGAGGCCAAGCATTAATAATTTATACCAAGAAAGAAAAACAAATCCCCTGTACTTTTACACAGAAAGAGACATAAAAGAGTGTCAAGAAGAAGAGCATAAAACGCTGTGAGTTCAAGTCTTCCCATAGAGATGACAGACATGACAGATCAGTTCAGTTGGAAAGAGTCCAGGCAGATTTAAAAGAAAGAAAAGATTGTGACTCCCTTTTTTGGACAAAGTCAATGAGGTTCAGAGAGTGGAAGGAAAAGTTAGCAGCTTCATTCTCTCACCTCCAGCACGTCTCTCCCTATTGCTAGATTTCTTCTTCTCACCACCATCCACTGGGCTTCTAGATGTTTTTAATTTAGTGGACCCGATTCTTTCTTTAACACAGGATCCATTTGTGTGAGGAGTCTGTGAGAGGTCACTTTCTGTAGAGTTCTCAGTTGACAGCACTGAACCATTGTCGTCGCCTGCAGTCTGAGGCTGAGGGTCCTTCACTAGGCCAGATAAAGCCTGGGTCTGGATTTCAGTCCTACGCAGAAAAGGATCTCTCTCCTGGGCCTGCCGTGCTGCAGCCTCTTTCTCTTCAGCCTCTTTCTTACGAATCCTCTTCAGCTCTTCGGTCTGGACTTTGTGAATGATGGTGTTCACATGCTCGGCGAGTTCTCCGCTCACTGTGTACGTGACGTCGCTCAGCGCATAAGCCATGTCATCGACCTTATTCGTCACCGATTCCAACATGGCAGACATGGAGGGGAGACTTTGCTGGAAGCTCTTAAAAAATGCCATGTTGCAGTTTTGATTTAATTGCTCAGTTTATGATTTATCTGAAATGTCCAATTTTCCAGGCCAGTCTTAAATTTATCATCGATGGAACAGTCATTTTTAAAAATCCTCCATAAACAAAATGTATTTCATAGGCAACTTTAAATCTACAGTTAAAAACTATTTCAAATGGCGAAAAATAATGTAAACAAAAAAATATCTGAACACCTGAAAAAACAAAGAAAAATGACAAACAAATCATCGTTAAATAACAGCATAATTTCCATATTTATAAAATCATGATTCATAAAACAACTTAACAGTACACAAAAGTCTCCCAGGAGGTGAGAAATCCCAGCATGCTCTGCCAAACAACTGCTACACAGGTGAAGCGAGTCAGAGATCAAATCTCTCACCATTATGACAGTAATTTATGCTTTTCCAAAATCCACCAGAAACCACACACAGACTGAACCAGGAATGAACCAATTTGCCTCTGAACACAATCAGATGTGCGTATGTTACGACGTATAATTGTAATTATATATAATGATTGTAGTTTACGCTGCTGTAATGCATGCAGCAGATGGTTTAGGGAACCACAGACACCAGGTTCAGAGTTTTCGTGGACGTGTCCAGCATGCTTACTCTACTGGAGTCTGATCGATTTGGCAGAGAACATAAGTAGATGTTCCCCTGTGACAGAGGGCAAATGAGTTCTGTTCATATTTTTTACACAGAGAACACCACAAGGGAGGTTCTTTCTGGCAGGGTGTAAGGTTGAATACACCCATCATAAGTGCAGAGGAGGGTGCCTATAATACCCAAATGACCTGACATCCACTTTGACAGTGACAGAGGAATCATGACTAGCATCCAAGCAGCACTTCAGAGCAAATACATGAATACGGCCAGTGTGGCATTACCCTCGACTGGCACAGACAATCAGACATACAGCAAAGCAAAAAACTAAATGACTACAGATGACATTACAAACCGTCACAGTCAGTCAGTGAACATTCACACCTAAACACAATTTAATAGTGATTATTTACTATTAAATATAAGTTGTATAATGTGTGTTCAAATTGTGCCCAAATTCATTGCACCAATGCTGGGAATGCTATACTTCAAGCTACAAGCTACTCGTACTGGGTACATAAAAACATTGAATAAAAAAAATACTATATTTCAAATAAAGGCTGTTTTTTGAGCTTACCATCCCAAATAATAATAATAACAATAATCACGGTTTCCACAAAAATGTTTAATTTACAAAAATAAAAGTTTTTTTTATTATGCAATTTATGTTTTCAACATTCATAATAATAAGAAATGTTTCATGAGCACCAAATTAGCATATTAAAATTATTTCTCAAGAATCACGTGACACTGATTGAGACTGAATTAAATTTTTTTTAATAATGTTTCATAATATTACTGATTTTACTGTATTTTTCAAATAAATGCAGCCTTGCTGAGCATAAGCGACTTTCAAAAACATTAAAAATATGTAAGGGATAATGTACAGGTTGTCATCTAAGAATAAACCCAACAGAGTGATCAGGCTTGAAGGGGTTTATTGTAAAATAACAACCGGCTGGATGTACATCCCGCTTATTACTCGGCCACTTGCCACATAAGTAAATAATTACAGAATAAATATTGATCTGATTCGATATTTTATTAGGTCTTCCAACGCAAAGCCTCCACGGAGAGAGCAGTTGCTAGCGCGGCAAGTTCAAACTAGACAACTTTTTTAATTTTTTTTATTTTTATTTTTTATTTCCATCATATTTAAAGCAATTCAAACCATCAACTTTAATTTTAGGCCAAATTTACTTATCGGGCCGATAGCGATAACATAAAAGAATGAACATATAACGGCCCATACCAATTTGGCCGATATATCGTGCATCCCTACTTATAATCCAACAGTGTACAAAACAGTCGCAAAAATGACAACAGCTGCGTTTATATGAAACAAGAGAGAGCGAGTTCACGATACTGGATGGCATAGTTAAATAACTGCACACAAAATATTGATTTGACTGAGTTTTAATATTTGATTGGCTAACCAGAGGCAAACCATCCACAAAGAAAATCTGTTCCTAGCAAGCGTATAGCGCGACTGACATCAGTAACCCGGATGAGCCTGTGTTATCTGTTTTCAGCGGTTGTTATCGGGGAATAACATATCGCTGGATGGCGTGTCAGAATCAAGTATTCCACAGAGCCGTGTAATAAATAATAAATATTCCAACCCCAAGCTTTTAAATGGAATGGTGATGTATTTTTTTTTTATTGTAATTGCCTTTTATATTTGCTTTCAGCATTACTTTCTCTGCTGTTCACATGACCCAAGAATAACAGAATTGCAACTGATTTTTGGATCACAACATGGCAGTAAACGAAGAACCACTGCACTACGCTACAACATGACCATTTTTATTGTGCTTCACCAGGTCAAATAAGTGCAAACATACATATCCAGTAAATGACATTCTGAGTATGCCACTGATTCTGATGCTGAACAGAGTTATGTAAAGCCCTGTGTGTGGGCAGCACAGTGATGCAATGGATCCAGAACCTGTCTGTAGGATGTGTGTGTGGGCATTAAGTGCCCCTGTCAACAGTATAAGTGCGTAGGTGTGATTGAGTGCTTCATGTTTTTAACAAAAGGTAGTTGTGTGTACAAATGTGTATGGTTCATTAAGTTTATTCAAGCCAGTTTTATTGTGTGAGTGTGTGTGTGTGCGCATGTATACTGACAATGTGGACATTTGATCCTGAGCGCGTTTGGATTTCTGCCCAGATTCTCTCTCAGGGCTGTTAAAATCCCCTTGATTTTCACACGCACCCACACACATATACTATTGATCTAATAATTGGCCAGTGGCATCTGTCCTCTCCGATCAATGTCCTGCTGAAGATCACAAGCCAAACCAGTTCAGCACATCACCGTGTCTGACAGACAAACAGGAAGGAGTTTACAGCCTATCCCAGAATTTTAAACCACCAAATCGTGTCGAACAAACATCTAAGTGATGCTAATTAAGCTCTGTTAGTAATTCTCACAGACTCTAATCTGGAGTTTAGCAGATAATTACCTCTCTGGAGATTGTCACATAGTGTTTGGGAATTTGGACTCATGTCACCTCTCAGCTTCAAAATCTTCAGTCATTACAGAATGTTATGAACAGTGTTGGGGGTAAAGCGTTATAAATAACGTGCGTTATGTAATAATATTACTTTTCTGGAGTAAAGTAACGCATTACTTTCCATAAAAAGTAACTTAGTAATTCAATTAGTTACTTTCTTGGGGAGTAACTCAACATTGCAATGCATTTCTTTTACTCTTCATTTTAACTAACCCTAAACCAGTTCACTGATTAGTATTGATTCTAATATCAAATGTTACAATTGATATTAGTGTTTATTGGATCATTATTATTGAAACAACAAAAACTTCCTATAGTTGCCCTTAAAAGTATTTTGGACACTTCTGTCATTGCATTAGATTCAAAACACCAAACCAAACGAAAACAAATTTTTAATTGATGTATGAAGTCAGTTCCTCTAAAGTTCACACTTTTTCCTAGGTCTATTTCAATATATTCTACAGTTCAAAAGTTTGTGGGTCTGTCAAAAAAATACAGTAAAAACAGTAATATTGTCAAATATTATTAAAAATAACTTTCTTGTATTGTAAAATATTTCAAATGTATGTTATCATTACTCCAGTCTTCAGTGTCACATGATCCTTTAGAAATCCTTCTAATAAGCTGATTTGCTGCTCAAGAAACATTTCTTATTATCATCAACTTCTTCAATGAGAAAATTGAAAGCATCAGAACCACAATTGTAAATGTTCAATCCTTGCTCCCGCCTTATGATTCGGCCACAATTGTCGCTCCGCAAGAGCAATTACAATGCTTTACAACTATAGAACAAAAAGAGTTAAACAAACTTATCACTTCATCTAAAACAACAACATGTTTATTAGATCCTATACCAACTAAACTACTGAAAGAAGTGTTACCTATAGTGGAAGAGCCTCTTCTCAATATTATTAACTCATCTTTATCTTTAGGTCATGTTCCAAGAACGTTCAAGCTGGCAGTTATAAAACCTCTTATTAAGAAACCACAATTAGATCCAAATAACCTAGTAAATTACAGACCCATTTCAAATCTTCCATTTATGTCTAAAATATTAGAAAAAGTTGTGTCCGCTCAACTCGGCTCTTTCTTACAAGAAAACGACATCTATGAAAAGTTTCAGTCTGGATTCAGACCGCATCATAGCACTGAAACTGCGCTGGTTAGAATAACAAATGATTTACTTTTAGCTTCGGACCAAGGCTGTATCTCAATACTAGTTTTACTTGATCTTAGTGCAGCGTTCGATAATAGATCACACAATACTCCTAGATCGACTACAAAATTATACTGGTATTCAAGGACAAGCATTAAGCTGGTTCAGGTCATACTTATCCGACCGCTACCATTTTGTCTATTTAAATGGAGAAAAATCGATCATAACTTCGGCAAACTATGGAGTGCCACAGGGATCTGTGTTAGGCCCTCTATTATTCTCAATATATATGCTGCCACTTGGTAATATTATAAGGAAACATGGAATTAGTTTCCATTGTTACGCCGATGACACTCAAATATATATTTCATCACGGCCAGATGAATACGCTAAATTATCCAAATTGACAGACTGTGTTAAAGATATAAAAGATTGGATGACGCGTAATTTTCTTTTATTAAATCCAGACAAGACAGAAGTAATACTTATCGGTTCTAAAAACCGTCCACAAAACCTCTCACAACACTACTTTAACATAGTAGGATGCCCTGTTACTTTATCCTCTACTGTAAAAGACCTAGGTGTTATATTAGACTGCAACCTGTCTTTTGAAAAGCATATTTCATATGTTACAAAAACAGCCTTTTTCCACCTTAGAAACATTGCTAAACTACGTAATATGCTATCAGTCTCGGATGCAGAAAAGTTAGTTCATGCATTCATGACCTCGAGACTAGATTATTGTAATGCTTTATTAGCTGGTTGTCCTGCATCCTCAATAAACAAGCTACAGTTAGTCCAAAATGCAGCCGCTAGAGTTCTTACTAGATCAAGAAAATATGATCATATAACACCGATTTTATCATCACTTCATTGGTTACCTATAAAGTTCCGTATTAATTACAAGGTATTGATACTGACCTATAAAGCCCTAAATGGTTTAGCTCCAGTCTATTTAACGGACCTTCTATCGCCCTATAATCCATCGCGCTCTTTAAGATCACTAAATTCGAGGCTTCTGGTCATACCTAGGATATCCAGATCCACCAAAGGAGGGAGAGCATTTTCACATTTAGCTCCGAAGCTCTGGAATAGCCTTCCTGATATTGTTCGTTGCTCAGACTCGCTCTCCCAGTTTAAAACTAGACTAAAGACACATCTCTTCAGCCAGGCATTCATATAAAATTTTAAAACTTACAGTTACTGTAAATCCGGCCTCTAGTTCATAAAAGCCAGAGGAGAACTGGCCCCCGACTGAGCCTGGGTTCTCCCAAGGTTTTTTTTTCTCCATTGGGTTACTTGATGGAGTTTCAGGACACCACTGGGTCACTTGATGGAGTTTTTCGGTTCCTTGCCACTGTTGCCTTTGGCTTGCTCAGTTGGGGATATTCAAATTAATTAACCAATCATTAATAACATTGATCAGCCCTTCCAAACTTGGATGTCTTTTTTATTTTATTGTTTTCCACTAATAAACAAACATTGTTATGTTGTTTTGATTGATACTGTGAAGCTGCTTTGATACAATCTGTATTGTGAAAAGCGCTATATAAATATACTTGACTTGACTTGACTTGACAATGTTGAAAACACTTGTGAAGCATCATGTTTTTGCAGAAACCGTGATACTTTTTTTTCAGGATTCTTTGGTGAATAGAAAGTTCAAAAGAACAGCATTTATTTGAAATAGAAATCTTACTGACTCAAACATTTTGAATGGTAGTGTATATAATTCATTATTTATTATAAATTATAAGCATGACTTAAGTGTCCAAATCCAGGGGGCTCACACACACACACACACATAGAATAATAAAGCCAAACCTGCTGCTTCTGTGCTCTTCCTGTACTGGTCAAGGCTGGGCAGTTGGTTGGTACTCTCAAGGGACAGTTTGTTATTGAGGTAAAGAAAGAGTACAATCACAAGAAAGATGAACACGCCAATGCCAGACAGGAACCCCAAAGCCTCAGGAGACACTGTAGAGAGAAAGATAAATTTATTTACTATTACAATAAGGGACATTGAAAGTGAGAGAGAGAGAGAGAGAGAGAGAGAGAGAGAGAGAGAGAGAGAGAGAGAGAGAGAGAGAGAGAGAGAGAGAGAGAGAGAGAGAGAGAGAGAGAGAGAGAGAGAATGTATGATAGAATATATATAAAAATATATAGAAAGAATTTCCATGACCTTTCCAGTTGGTTGGGGTAACAAGATCAGCAATTAAATTCTGATACAATTAAAATTTGGTTTCTATAAAAAAAAAATTCTTTCCTTGACTTTTCCAGGCCTGGAAAACCAAATTTAAAATGCAGGTTTACTGTGCCAGCGAGAACTTTTATAAATATTTTTCGGTACTTTTGAAGCAAGTTTCTGCTTGATCTAGGATGAATCAACCGTTAAATCAATCACATATCAGTCCAAGAGAAAGACATTAGTCCAGCCATTACTCAGAGAAAGAGACCAGCAATGCAGAAACAGACCAATTAGAAATGTTCACAATGAGTGAAAAGGGTTTGACCTAACCACCTTCCTTTATTAAAAAAAAAAAAAAGATATAGTGTAACTGCTCTGTGTGGCCACACATTCCAGAATGACAGAGGGAAATGACCTGATCCCAGCTGGTTGATTATTCACTTCCAGAAGAAATAAACTTACCAGCGATGATTTCTGCACTGAACTGTATCACAGCTTTGTGTGAGTGGACTCTAAAGACACACACACACACACATTCTGCAAGAGTAGGTGTGAATTATTCACATGAATTATGCTATGTGATTCTGTCCCATCATCCTCTCTGTCCCTCAGGATGGCAGTTTTAGAGCTGCTGTCTGACAGGAACAGAGTGAAATATTGAAAGGAGAAATCCTTCCATTTTGGACCACTCTAATAAACTATTAAATCACTTTATTACAGCCATCTAGAATATGTGGTTCTGACTGGTCAATGAGCGATCTTGTATCACTTTCCAATTCAAAATAAAATCTTTTTTTTTTTTATCTCTATGCTGCTGGTTAAAAGATAATAAAAACATTACAATGAGCTACAAATAGAAAATCTTATAACTGTAACACTACTAATGAAAAATGACTAATAAATTATACTACAGATTTATTGATGATAAGATTTCGATTTGTAAACGCGTCCGAGGTCCAATATGGATAAGACGAGGTCAAAAGTCATTAACGACACTGTTAATGCAGAATGGAGAGAGAATCCATTATGTTCCATTCCAGAGTGAAAAAAAACAAAAAAAACAATGATGGAGTAATGATCTTTGTTACATAACAGCAGCACTTAACCATGGCAACAGAGCTCCTGCTGTCACTGATCCTGTTTAGCCAGTTAACCGCTAACTGGATGATCTAGCACTGACACCAGCTATAGCTGCTGCTGTTTTTAGCACGCAGGACGACGTCACAACACAGGATCAACAGATCAATGGCCGAATGTAAATGACAACACTCTTTTTTCCCTGTGTACACGGTGAAGAGTTAGACTGAACAATGAATTATTACTGAACTACCGTAATTTGCTAATTTCTTGGGGAAAAAAAACCCCTCAAACTTTGAAAAGAATACCTATTAGGTATAGTGAATCTGGTTGTTTGTTTAGCCTAGTCATGCACACAACCAATCTGACGTGCATACGACGGTAATGTAGTGGGCTGATGGAAATTTGAAATCTAATTTTCCTTGATATTTGCCACAGTGCTTCCTGACAACAGAGACATTAACGTCCCTATTGCTTCTAAACGATTACAAACTGCATGCGGTAAGATTTCAATAGCATAAGAAAGCACTAACAACATGAGACATTTTTATACAGCACTCGCAGATAACTCACAGATTTACAACTTGAATACAGTATGCAACAAATAAATAATTACAAGATGTTCTAAAACATAGGCTAAAAATAACCGCAACAAAAGTTTTTCATGTTTTGTTATGAATTCAGGCATTGAGAGTATGAGGTGATTCTGGTCAAACAAGCACTTATAAAACAGCTCTCCCTCCATCTGCTATTTTTAGTGATGCTAATTGATTTACAGCCTGTGTGTTTCCTGATCAATGCAATGAAAACATTTCCCCGATAACCCATTTGCTTCTTCTCCCCCTTGATGTTTCCCCCTTCCGTTCAGTCATTTACAATTATTTCTGGTTTGTGTCCTGTCATGTTCTATTGAAATATATTTAACTCGCAGTGAGGTGCATTTAGCCACCTTGCAGAGGGAGAAAAAAAACCCATCAGTCACAAGACTTCCTGAAAGTCTTGCAGTCAGATGCCAATTTAGTCAAGGAGGCCTGAGTGACAGACATTAATAACAGGACAAAATAATCCACTGTATTGAGAGTTTTTAATGTCATTCTCCGCACACTATTACACTGTAAAAATTAATTTTGATGATTTGTTATCACAACTTTTTATATTTAGTCAAATCAACTTAGATAATTAATGTAGTCTATTTATTAAACCAATCTCCTTTGTTGTATTAACTCAAATTTTTAATTTCAATGAACTCAAAATTTTAAAGCAACCAGGTAACTTACTTTAAGTTAATCCAACTTTTTTTTTTTTACAGTGTAGGGGAGATGACGAGATAAACCAAAAAAAAAAAAAAAAAAACTGACACATAAGACCTGGAGACTTTTTCTTGAATATGTCTGAATCAAAAGTTTGAATTAGTAACTAAATGCAAATAATATACAGCACACTACAGTTCAAATGTCACTTTTCAAAGTCTCTTATGCTCACCAAGGCTGCATTCATTTGATTAAAAGTACAGTAAAAACTGTGAAATATTATATATATATTTTTTTTTTAAATTTTAAAATGTAATTTATTTATGTGACGGCAAAGCTGAATTTTCATCAGCCATTATTCAAGTCTTACAATCAAATCAGCATATTAAATACATTTGAATATACTTGTATATTTGTTAACATTATACATTTATTTACTGACACTGATCATTTTAATGAATCCTTGCTGAATAATAGTGTTACTTTCTCTTAGAAAAAAAAAATAAAAGGAAAAAAGACAAGTCAGAAAGAAAGTTAGACAGAAAGACAGACAACAGACAGAAAGACAGAGAACAGACATACAGAAAGACAGGAAGGAAGAAAGAAAGATGTACGAAAAACAGACGACAGACAGACAGAAATAAAAAAGAAATAAAGACAGACGACAGACAGGCAGACAGAAAGGGAGACAGACAGATTCCAGAAAGAAAGAAAGCCAAACAGACAGGCAGAAAGAGAAAAGGCAGAAAGACACAAGACAGAAAGACAGACAGATGACAGACAGAAAGAAAGACAGGAAGACCGAGAGACGACAGCCAGAAAGAAAGAAAGAAAGAAAGACAGACAGAAAAAGACAGATAGACAAACAGAAAGACAAACGACAGACAGATGAAAGAAAGAAAGAGTCCTCGAGTCGATGGTAAGATCCTGCTGCATGATGCAGAACTGCATCTCTGATTTAAATCCAGGTCATCAGACAGAATCACCTGAGCCTGACAGGATCTGGGCCAATGAGAGGAAGCCAGAGAAACGCACAGCTGGACAGAGCAGGTGCATCTGGAGTAAGGACACTGCTGAGCCTTGAACCTGAAACTACACTAAATCTAACCCTTCAAATATACACAGAGACCTCATCTACCAAAAATAAATCCACCTCATATAAATGTGTTCTAAACATACTTACAAGTTTCTTCTGATTCAAATAATCTTTTTGTGGTAAATTATTATCATGTTATTACAGCTAGAAATTGCCTTCTGCTTCTCTGATACAGTTGGCTAGTTCTGTTGTCATAGAAACAGGTAAAAGCATGTCAGGATGCTCAGCCACCCCTGAATTACAAATACTACAGACACAAAAACACTCACAAAAAAACATTGCACGCTGTTGTAAACTCCCACATAACAAAAGAACTTGCTCTCAGAGGCCCACGCACAGGCCCTCATTCACAGTCACACACACACACGCCCTCATTCACACACACACACGCACACACACACACAGTGTGAAAGATAGCAGCACCTTATAAGCCTCATGAACAGCTCTTCTTCGGAAGGACATTAAAATATCATCAGTGTCATTATACAGGATTTACATCCTATTAAATCTTAAAGTGTTTTCATTATAAAACAGAACCAGAGTCAGTGATGAAACATTACACAGCTTCTGCAGTGCTGCTCCTCGTTTTCTTTCATTCCATTATTTCCATCTCTCTCCTCTCAAACTACAAGCCTCTCATCATTTAAAGTTGTTAAATTACAGTTTACATTAGGCTACTAATAAACTGTAGCTAATTCCTGTACATTAACTATATAAAAACAGTTTGAGGTGATTTTATATCCTTTTTAAAAACTTGTAAAAATATCACATCACTACAAAACAGACCAAATGGGAAAAAAATTAACTGGTGAATTGTTTATTGAACTAGTTCATTTAAATAAACTGATTCACTAAAATGAATCAGACTTCATAAATCTTAGCTTCATATCAGAGATGGAGGACATTTTTGATTAACATTGTTCATCAAGTTCAATCGGTTGTAAAGCTGTGGAAAACAATGCAGTAGCACTTTGTTATGGTAAAAGAATGTTACTGGAAAAAAACGAAACCATCTAAACTACTCTCTTATCACTGAAATTTGTAGCTTCTTGTAGCATCCCAAATTTAGTCAGTTACTCCCCGAAACTTGCAGGAAATTATCATAAGCCCTATAGCAATAATGTCATGTCAACAAATACCTATGAGTTTGACTGACAGTAGACAGATGTTTCCTGAGGAGTGTACAAACTAACACACACTGCACACACATCATGGACACGATTCTACGGTTAAATGGTCCTGAAAAAAAAGTGGTATCTGAAATCTAGTGGTACTGCGCCCAGAAAAAATCGATAAAATTTAAAACAATTGTGCCATTTTGGACCACCACGCGAGCAGCAGAAGATGGCCAGTGCCTCATGTGATGCATATTAAGCCCTGCGGTTGGTCACTGTTGAGAAAAGTCATATCTAAATAGGGTCATCAGTAGGTTGGCAGTGCTGATTGGTTCAGCCTCAGGGACAGCTCTTCAGGGACCCAGCACTCATCCGGTCCACCTGGAACATGAGACTTTATTACTCTGGGACCGCAGATCCTCACTAATGACGTTAAATCTGCAGAGAATGAGCTCTCGCTAAACACACCAGCCGGCCGATAACAAACAAGACAGCTGTACAAACCCCAGAGGACCTCAAGAACAACAGCACCATCCAAAAAAAAAAAAAAGTTTGATGTCTCATCCACTAAAATCTTTCAGTAAATCTAGTTTCTCTCTAGCGCACAAAATATTTATCAGAACATATTGTCTTTATTTAATTTCATATAGCCTAGACTTCAAACTGAGTTCACACCTTCCTTCCTTTTTTACAAATATAACTAAATAAAGATCAAACCACTATAATCTTTCTGAGAGAATGATGGACGAAAAGTTAGGTTTGACAATTTACACACTTAGACAACAAAAATTGAAAAAACATGAGCTTGGTGTTAAAGGGTTAGTTCACTCACCCTCATGTTGTTCCAACCCCGTAATACTTTCGTTCATCTTCGGAACACGAATTAAGATATTTTTGATTAAATCTGAGAGCTGGATCACTCCTCCATATGCTTCTAAGGGATTGAAACTTGTTTCCCCCGAAATGTTATTAAAGACATCGTTAAAATAGTCCAAGTGACTACAGTGGCTCAATCTTAAGTTTATCAAGCGACGAGAATACTTTTTGTGCGCAAAAAAAACAAAAATATCGACTTTATTCAACTATTCATTTCCTTCTCGGTCAGCCTCGAGATAGTTCTCGTAGTAAAACTACGTAGCGCTTCTGTGGTGGACGTCACACGCATCACACACATGACCAGCGTCGGCCAATAGTGAGCCTGCGTGTGACGTAGCACTACGCTATCACACTACGTTAACTGACGAGGCCCACAGAGAAGGAAATGAATAGTTGAAATAAAGTCGTTAGTTTTGTTAGTTTTTGCGCACAAAAAGTATTCTCGTCGCTTAATAAACTGAAGATTGAGCCACTGTAGCCACTTGGACTATTTTAACAATGTCTTTAATAGCTTTTCGGGGGAACAAGTTTCAGTCCCTTAGAAGCCTATAGAGGAGTGATCCAGCTCTCAGATTTAATCAAAAATATCTTAATTCGTGTTCCGAAGATGAACGAAAGTCTTACGGGGTTGGAACAACATGAGGGTGAGTAATTAATGACAGAATTTTCATTTTTGGGTGAGCTAACCCTTTAAAGACTTAAGTATGAAAGTTCAAAACAACAGATACAACAAGGAAAGAGCACTAAAGATCAAATAAAGACGAATTTACATAGTGTGACATTACAAACACATTAAGAAGAAGACAGGTAGACAGCGTAAATGTGCCATGTCTTGAGTCAAAGCTGCGGTACAGGACAGGTGGCAGCCGTTTTATGTTTAAACTGGCCGCTTACCTTTTCTGATGCAGATTAGCTCATGTACTCCACAATTCCGCTCTCCACCTGCAGAAACAAAGCAACATTTAATGACAAAAAATACACACATGCAACAAGACATTAAACAGAGACAAATACACAGAGAAACAAACAGACACTTATAACTGATGCACATGAGACTTGAAGACTTCATCACAATGACAAAAGACAGGAAATGGATTTCAAAGAAACAATGTAAGATTTCATAAACAAGGGAACTATTTTGTGTTGATATTTGGCACCTTGAACCAGTGCTGCTATTGTTAACTAAAACAAAGCACATAGCTACTTTAAAAAAATGACTAAAATTTAAACTCAAATTAAAATGAAACCGGAAGACCAAGGCATGTGGTCTTCAGTCAATGTTTTAATACATAACATATTTGAAATATGTTCAATATGCTCACATAAAAACTGTAGCACATCACATTTTGGCATCAACCTTCCCCGAACAACCTTTCAATGTACCCTGGTATCTAACTTTAGAAAACTTAATCTTAAGTATACTGTAATCTTTAATATATATGCCCTGCCAAATCACCTTTTTAAGGTAATGATTTCAAACAGGGATCACCAGCATGTGAATCTGAACTCAGTGCAGTTAAAACTCAGACACACAATCTCAGACATCACCTTAGCAGAACGGCTCACTTTACACTTTGCAGCTGTGCTCAGGTGTTTGCTGAGACCGTTTAGGTCAGAAATGTCTTAAAAGCTGAAACTCACACTCATGCATTAGAAAGCAGCAAATAGGAGTTTCCATTATGTCCAGCGTAAGACTAACCCAAGATGGTCTGCAGAAGATTCCAGTTGGCAGTTGACAGTGGTTAGATTCAAACCTGGGACTGAATGAAGTGATACCCTACACCAGAGCTAAGCATTACATTTAAACATGAAGCCGTGTTTAAGGGGTAAAATATTTGGACTCTGTCTTGTGTGATGACAATTAGAACATTATAACGTTCAACTTCAAACACATATGAAGAAGTAGTTTAAGGGCCAGAAAACACAAAAGAAGATATTTTGAAGAATATGGGTTGATGGACACAACTGACTCCCATAGTATGCAAATAAATATACTATGGAAGTCAATGGGGTCCATCAACTGTTTGGTTACTGACATTCTTCAAAATATATTAATTTTTTTGTGTTCAGCAGCAGAAAGAAATTCATACAGGTTTGTCAATAATGACAAAATGTTTAGTTTTGGGTGAACTAAGGTAGAGTATATTTTTAAACATTAATAAAATAATATTATTTCTGTTTTATAAACATACTTGTGCAAGCAATAATATTACAACTGTGATTACTGGATGACATTGTCCTTGACAGGTCTCTCAAACCTCCATAGACAAAATTGACCCATTTGACCCCATTTATTTCAAGTGCTTCTTAAATTAACAAACGAACAACAGGTTGTATGGTTCTACAGTCTGAGAACACTTGGAGTCCTGAATGAGAATCACTGCACTGACAAGAGCTTTATTCAACTGTCTATTAGAGTCTATTAAACCGCATTCATTTGAAGGGTTTAGTGACCTACACAAATCAATTCATTTCAAGTTTATCTGAACAGCGCTTTTCTCAATACATATATCATTACAAAAGAACTTTACAGAAAAGGCAAGTTTCAATGTTACAATGGAGAAGTTATCGGTCAGAGGTGACTATTCGTATGGACAACGGGTATTACTTCGACAGATAAAGGAAAGCAACAGCCATGTGTTTGACCACTTCTTAATTGGTGTGAATCAAATACCTTTGGGCTTTAGTTTGTGGGGGGTTGTAATGTCCCGTTGACCTGCAGAGGTGAGGTTGTTTGTGGTGAGTAAAGGTCATTCTGGAGTTGAGAGATGGATGCAGCCAAGAATGTCAGTTTATGCATTCTTAATGCGTGCTGTCAAGCTGTAACCTGAGAGAAACCCTAGACATCTGTGATGTGGAGTCTAATCATGGTGGAATTACATCTAAGACTAAATTTCACAATGTGGATCTTTCCATGGTAATGAAGCTTGATCACTGATATTATAGCAGTATTGTAATTAGGAAGCACCTAGATTACTCACTGGAAAGTCACATACTGTTATATGACAAACGCAGAGGCATCAATTGGGTATGGCATACATTTTGTAATTGTTTAATAAAAGGGAAAACCATGTAAATTAAAGCAATCTGTTTGCTCATGTCACACAAATTCAATGGCACCGTAAATGTGTCTATTTACAATGTGATTTTGCAGCGTTGAGTATTGTAGCCAAACAGGCATTTCTGTTGAAAATAATGACCAATCAGAGGTGTTAAAGTTACCGGTAGTGAGAATCCACTCAGTATCGCTCAAAACGCTGAATGAGTTTATGTTTAAGTTTACTAAGTTTACAAAGTGCACAAATCAGGGGTTGGTCTGAAGTAGCTTCATTATTCATAGGTGTGGTTTGGGCGTAACGTGAAATAAACCAATCAGAGCGCCATATCACATTCCCTTTAAGAGTATGATGAACGAGGTGCGCTTGTTCCACGGCGCAATACTATTATAACGGCGCATTTACCAGGAGCGCTTCAGAATCGGTTCACAGCCGAGGAGATCGATGTTCTCGTCAGGGCCGTAAAAGAAAGAGAAGTGACATTGGGGATGGGACAAACCCCAAATTAGCTTCGGTTATACATGCATATAATAATTTGGGTAAATATGTAAGCTTTATGCCTATTTTTCCCATCGTCATGGGCACATTGCACAACAATGATTTCCCTCGTGTTTTAATATTTTTCCTTATAATAATGTATCATTTGCAAAAAGGAAAATGCATCTGTGTAGATGAGAGAATCATCTGCAGTGTATGCGCGTTGTTCACACTCTGTATTATGACCAAGCATGCGTGCTTAAAATAGCATCTGAATGTACGCTCAATGCGCCACTGACTTTAGACTAGGTTTTTTTGGTCAGTGGCGCAATTGTTTTCTGGAACTGCAAAATAGCACCAGGGATTGTTTGCGCCGGAACACGCCTCCTTTTTTGCGCTGACCCGCCCAGGGAGCGCAAGTTCATTCTCTAGTTTGCCGGCCTGCGATTGTGGAGGGAAAAGTCGTGCAAAATACGAATGATACATGCGTCAGTGTACAAAGTCATTTGCGCGGGGTGCAAGATAGGGCCCTAAATGTATGAGAGCATAAAAACCCATGGGCGACTTTGATTGGATTTTATTGCCCCCTTCTATCAAAATTTTTACATAATCATGAGGCCAGCGACCTACGTTTCTGAATTTCCTATGGTGCTTTCGTCTCGAAAGGGCTAACGGTTTCAAGGATTTTCTAATTTACAACATTGTGCTAATTATAAGGCGAAACCTAGCATGGTTGGTATCGTTGGACTCGGCAAGGATTCAGGAATGTAAGCAGATGACTTCCGTGAAAATAAGTCAACCAAATTCAAAGTTATAAGCATGTAAATAAAAAATTTTTACCACTAGGTGGCGCTGGTCCGAAACTTCTCAGGCTCTTTCCATGACGGAAAATGGCGTCATCGGGTGCAAGGAATCAGAGGAAACCAAGATTTTTGTTTCTAGCCCTTACGGTTCAAAAGTTATAGCATTAACATGAGAGAAACTTTGGACAGTTGGTGGCACTAGAGGGATGGAGTTAGAGACTCCAGATTTTCTACGGTGACAGTTCAGACAGTCCTCTATCATTGTGCCAAATTTCATAACTTTTCCCGCAAGCAGTTTTATGGGCTGCCATAGACTTCCATGGCGGAAGAAGAAGAATAAGAACGGCAACAGATCCAATAGGGGCCTACGCACTTTCAGTGCTTGGCCCTTAATAACAATCCTTAATTAATACTTAATTAAAAAGGTATATGGAAGAATGATGAAAATTACCACCCAGTTGCTTTTTAAATTGATTCCTGACAAATGTACCTTTAACACAGAACTAGCCTGCAGAGAGAGAAAGATTTCTCTACAGTCACACTGTGGAGCTACTGACAAGGTTTTTTGTCACACAGCCAGTTTTTCAGACCCACAGTGTATAAAGCAGATTACGATTACATTAAGGTCTAACAGCCCTGCCCCTGCTAAATATGCAATATTACATTCTAGTTGAACCTAGGTTGAACTCACAAACTCAGATACAAAGATCTAGCTGCTGGATTTGAGTTGGCAGACTTTGTGAACTTACCAGTTCTATTTGGGTGGTTCATGGTCAGCTTAATCTGCAAATTGGACCAGATAAGTCAGAATTTCTGAGGCCCGTGGTTCATCTCCAAGGATTCTGCTCTGGGGGCCAGTTGGTATTCAGTTTTGAGGGAAATTTGATTTATGCCAAGTCTGTAAATAAAGTAAGTAAACTAAGCCAAGGTGAAGTTGCAGGGCCAAACCACAAGTACTTTTGTCCTCTTTCTCGCTTTCATCCATCTCCCCCTTTCAACAGGGCTGTTTTGTATTTATAGAGGCCCGTCCCAGTTTTACATTTGTTCAAATCCTGGACTGAGGAAAAAAGAAAGAGAGAGGGTGAGAAAGAATTGCCCTTGGACCTGGAGATCACACTTTTGTGAAGCAAAGTCATGCTTTGCATCTCTTTAGCTGCTAAAGACCAATCACACATTTGTCTCCTCAGAGAAGAATTTCAAATCTCAAGCAACAAGGAAAAAGCCACCAAAAGGACCATAGTACACCATAATAAAGTAATTCATAGCTCTAAGATGTACACAACTTATTTTCAAAAAGATAATATAAAATTAAGAATACTGCTTCAATATTCTCTACTAATCATCATGCATTTTAAACTCGTCCCAAGGATCACATATGGGTGCAGTTTCTCACCTCATGAGTAGAGTTAAGTACCTGTGAGTGCTATAAATACTAACACTGACCTCCCAACCAGATCACAACTATAGTGAGACCAAGGTAGAGATTCAAATATATCCTTCGTCTACCACTATATCTACATCACATCTATATCTAGAATCCTTCCTGCCTGGGCTTAACAGCTCCAGATTTCATGTGCTATTTTCACCATCTCTCACTCTCTGTAAATAAATAACATCGTACCCTCACAGACTGACAGATTTACACGCAAATCCGACTTGGCTTCAGAAATAAAAGCACACAAAAGCAGCTCCCCAGAATGGATGTAATGAAAAGAAACCACTAAGAAACAGCACTACCTGTGATTTTCCAATATCCCATGGTGGGTTTGCTAACTGAGTACTGAAGCTCAAGTGAAATGTTCCTTTTTCTTTCTTTCTTTGGGTCTTTTAAATTTGCTTGTGGATTATTATTGGTCAGGCTGAGGTATTTTCTGCATTATGCTGTGCTATACGGTAGGATATGGTTGAGTGAGTGTATGGGTGTTTTTTTTTTTTTCAGTTATAGGAACCTTTTGCCCTGTGAATAATTAATGAAAAAAATGAGAGAGAAACCATGGCATTCTTATTAGATTTAGTAAATTGTATTTCTTTACCACTGACAATGTAAAACAATGGATGAAACATTTAGAATTTAACAAAAGGAGAGTTCGGGGGGGAGGGTACCTATATAGCTGGAGAAAGACCTGTATAGTTCATATTGTGAATTCTGACTAGAATTCTGTAACACTATACAGGTGAAACTAGAAAAATTTGAAAATCGTGCAAAAGTATGTATTTCAGTAATTTAAATTAAAAGGTGAAACTAATATATTTAGTAGCCTATATATAACTATATACATATGCATGATTATACTTTTCAGAGGGCCAACATTTCTGTATTTAGAGTCCTTTTTTTAATTGATTTCATGTAATATTCTATTTTTCTGAGATTTTGAATGTGGGGTTTTAATAAGTTGTAAGCCATAGTCATCAAAATTATAACATTTGCAGGATATTAAAATTTTTCGAGTTTCAGCTGTAAATAATGCAACTGTGGAGCAACTGTTGAAGTGAACAGATTACAGTAAATCACTATCAATCAGAATGATTTAATAAGAAGAAAAGAAATGAGGAAAAGAAAATGTCATTAACAAGAGACAAAGTCTACTAATTCTGGGAATGTGATACCGAATACAGTTCTAGCAGTCAGAGTCCAATTAACACATTATTTTAAGGGTTTGCAGTGTTATATGCCTTTATTATCAAGTTTTTAGAAGAGAATAATATCTGACATACAGTTTCAAGACAGAAGATCATTTTTAGTAACCAATTTAAATGCGTTTAAAGACTAATTTAAGGCCATTTACATCTTATTAATCATCTTCAAATCTGGCAAAAGTAATTGCTTGGTAAAATAATTACTAAATACACACACATTAGAACGACAAGGGCTGAGGGTTGGGTAGAGTAATTTAATATGAACCAACTCTATCAGCCAACAGTTTAAACCTCAGCCAACTCCATTAAAGAATCATTAGAGCTGATTCATAGGATCACTTATCACCCTTCCAAACCACACTCTCCAGAGAGATCATAGCTTTCAAAGTAAGATATTACAAACTGCCCTAAACGCACATGGGTCATCTGTGCTTTTGTCAGGCATGGATACAATTTTAACTTAATCTAAATCAAAATGGAATTATAAAGAGAAAAATTACTCGATATCATCGCTAAGAAATGTGCTAATTGAGCTGATGCTTTTATTCAAAGTGACATGTTTTGATCCACAATGTTGGTTCAGAAGGCCTAATAAACACTCTAACAGCTTTTATCAATTTGCTTGTCAGTGGCAGGGTGTTTCAGTGACTCTTTAGGTTGCATTGTTAAGCCATAGGTGGTGAAACATTTTTTGTGTGATTTATTGAATCACTGACTCATGGGTTAAAAAACATTAATTCCTTTAAGGAATAAACAAGTAAATGTCTTTCTACGTGAGTTATTGAATCATTGACTCAACCAATTTGTTAAAAAACTACATTCAGGAACAAAACCAACTATAAGTGACTTTGTAAGTGCTATTACAAAGAAAGCAAATGCCTCTATAAATGAGTCAATGAATCAACCAATGTCACAATTCTGTTAGTTTAGACTTTTTGTGTCTCACCACCTTCTGCCTGAGTTAGTCGTTTGTTGTCTTGGTTACACATTATGCTGTGCACTCATTATCTCCCTCATTATCACTTGTACTTAGCCTACTGTAAGTTCTGTTCTGTTCCATTGTTCGGTCTAGTCTGTGAATAGATGTGGTGTACTTTCTCCTGCCTTCTTTGTTGAAGAGACTGTCTGAACTAAATTAGACTTATTCATGTGTATCTATATACCACCAGTAGGTACTGATTCATTCAGAAACGCCACTATTGTATGATGCTCTGCTCAGAGATGCACAACGATTAATTCTGCTGTGGCTTTGTTTGGAACCATTTTCATTGGAAGAACAAAAATAAAACTACAGGCAATATTTAGTTAAATAAATACATAATAATAAAATAAATCGAACAAATGATTAACTCAGTATTGCAATTTATTGAACTTTTAAAGCAATAAAAGCAATATTGGTCTGAATATCAATACCATCTTTCTTTGTGAGACTTTTCTCTTTCTGTTCTGTGGTTGTGTTGAAGGTTCCAGCATCGGTTACATGTAGCTGTCTTGACTAACAGTGACCCAGACTGATAACCAGACAGAGAAGAGACAACTTTGCCCTAGAGAGTCTCACTCTTTCTCTCTCTCCTGCACACACATTACCAGTCTGACACACAACGCCGCAATTAACAGTTTGGTCCTCTAAGGTAGATCCTATTCACTACAGTCTACATTTCTCTCCTTTTCTTTCTTTCTCTCTCTCGCTCTCGCTCTCTCTCAAGGGAGAGAGAAGCAATTTAAGTCAAGACACATAAAAGCTAATGGGCATTTGCAAACAAGTCTTAAAATCTGCACTAGATCTCAAGTCCCAAACCGATTAGAGAGAAGATTGTGATTGCTGGCATACGCCTACTCCTCACAAACTCCTCCAGGCTGCTTACAGTCCTGTGAAGAGTTGTAAATCAGACGTAAAGCTTAGCTAGTTTAAATAACACTTATTAAAGTCCACTTGATTTCACGGATGGTTTATTTATTAGACAATTAAATCTCGTAATCTGTGAGTGACGTTCACTCTGCTAATCTGGAAACATCAAAAGAGAGAAAAAAGATGGAACTTTCTTGTTTGGTTTCTTCTTTATATATAAAAAAAGAGCTCTCTCAGTCAGCGCCCAGTAGAGCAACACTACACAGCAATTATGGCCCTACACCTGCGCTCTCTGGAGTCCTCCGCTGCCTTTGGGAGAAGGAGTGGGGCTCTGTGGGTGTGTTTTGGCAACTGGGACTTCACCAACACCACATTCTGCATTCAGACTTTGCATTGGAACGGGTTCATGACCGGTCTGCGCTAATCTGAGTCATGAAAACAGACCCTGCAGAAGTCAGACTCTTGAGGGCCGCGCTGCAGTTGATGCAGTCGATTTCATGCACAAAGATGCCCCTAAAGACCAGCGTGTGGGTTTGTATGTAAATGTCCGTCTACAGGCAAAGTACAGGCAAGTCTTGTCAGTTTTTGCAATTTGCATTTTTATTTTTTATTTTTTTATTACTGTTGAAAAATTTGAAATTTGGTCTGAAACAAAAAATGCAAATCATAACGTGTAATGATAAAAATGCAGTGTATAAGATTCTCTTTGGGATAAAGTAAACCAATTGGCCAAGCAGAGACATCATCATCCCACGGGCAGCAGGAAAGAACCAGAGAGAGAGAAATTAAAGATATTATATAAAGCCGGGTTTAGAATGAGAGATCTATCCAGCGTCATGCTCATTCAAATGAGCCTCAGATTTTTGTTGACAGTTGATTTAGAATGCAACTTTCAAAATAAGTGTTGGTACTTTAAAAAACTACTTTTGGTAATTAAGTTAAATTATTGTTACTTATATATTATTTTTTTAAAAAGACTTAAAGGACTTGTTATTTAATTTTTTAGAACAAAAATACCATTATTCAGCAAAGATGCATTAAATTAAATTGGTCAAAAGTGTCAATAAAAACATGTATGTTACAAAAAACATTTCAGATAAGTTCTCTTTTATTACTTGTTATTGTAATGTATCACTGCTTCCACAAAATTAAGCGTCACAGTTTTTACAGTAGTTTTGATCAAATAAATGCAGCCTTAGTAAGCAATATAAACTTCCAATCCAATCAAGTCACATCTTCCACAGATCCCTTTGCATTAAAATGAAAATTGTCATAATTTACCATCATGTTACTCGAAACTCTTATGACTAATTGTATCAACATGTCAAAGGAACTAAATGGAAAACAGAATACACAGAACATCTCTACTGATTCTACATGGTTGTTCCAATTCAGATCACACCAATTCTAAACCAGAGTTCTGTCAGGACCACTATCGTCAAATACAGTTTGGATTGGTTCTGGGCAAGAACTCCCTGTGCGTCCATGCAGCCTAGCATAGATAAGAGCAGGGAGAGCAGCAATAACCCCCATTCTGATTCAAAGGGCACTCAGAAGACCAAATCCTGACTGACGAGAGGAGGAGCTGGGGATGGAGGAGGGTAATTCACTCCTGAGAACCCGATAGCTGCTGATAATACTGAAGGATATGTATACAGTGATAGGCGTAGTATTCCTATAGGTAGACGTGGATCAGCAGAGAGTCAGCTGATGCACGCTTGGCTAACGTGACCTGCCAGAACTGACTCTGCGCTTGATTTCAACCAACCAGCGTAAATAAGTAAAGAAAACCATCAAATACCTCTGTAGAGAAGTAGAAACCAGATACTGTAGCAGATCTAAAAATGCACATTTTTTAAGAATTATATCTAATATTTTTGTTGTTGACAGAGTCACTTTGGTGTTAACAGGAAATGGCAGCTATTTAATGTGATTAGCAATGGAGCTCATAAGGAGCTGAGAGTAAGTTGCCTCCAGCGCTCCGAAATAACATCTCTTGTAAAACGTGTTGTCAGATTTTGACAAGCTAATTTTCTCATGTACAGGTAAAACGAGGCAACACTCTAACGGTGAGCCAAATAACTGATGAGATGATGAACTGGTGAGCAGTGAGACTCATCCACCTTCATAAAAACAACTTCAAAACAAAGCAATCTTGCATGCATCATTTGAGGGTTTTAAAGGTCGTCTATTACAGAGATCCATCAGAGTTTGATATTCACCTGTCAGAGTTGATGATAAACTGCCTTCTTTTGGCTATGGTTGAATTACTTTCCAGTACATTTCCAAATGTGCCCTTCATGTGAAACAAAAGGCTGCAAGTGACATGTGAAATTAATGCACCATGTTTTCAAAATCCATTACGTTGGCCATCAAGTTCTCTTCCTTACAGCATTTATATAGAAAAGTAAACAACTCACCAAACACTTACTCTGCAAATACAACCTCACAACAACACACACCAGATGTTTGCAATTAAAAAGAGTAAAAAATGTTGAGTTTTTACATTCAAGAGATTCATGGGAACCAAAGAGAAAAGAACAAAAGCTAGAGCTCTTTCAGGCACAACACTTCACTGAAGTGATAACAGTTAAACAAATACTCAACAGCCTCTTTTTCATCCTATTCTTCCTTATCAGCAATGTACATCCTGCTTGATGTGCAGCTCTTTTGTTATGCCAACATGATTTTGGGTTTTATTCTGTGCAGAACAGCAGTGAAGTGCTGTAAATATTTGATATGGACTGACTGTGCCAACAGATGAGAGGAGAGAGGAGAGGAGATAAAGTATCTGATTGTCCTGAGGCAGAATCGGTCTGTTTGGATGCAAATGTGTCAATATGGTTAACTGACCTGCAGCACAATGCAGAATAACCAGCCCTTGTAAGCATCACAATGTTTATGGGATCTCTACATGACACAAACACCTCTGCATTTGTATTCAATATTTAACATTTACACAGAATCCGAGAAGACTACTTGTAAAATAGATTTTCCCCTTTTCACTTTCTTACAGATTTCTGGCAAAAGGCATGAACCCTGGGTTCAGTGCTGTTAGCTTAAGGTATTGTTTATCATTGTAGCTAAACATTAATATCAGTAAAATTGAGATATGATGTTATGCATCTGACATCACAATAATGAAGACAAAAGTGTAGTTCAGTCCCTGTCGAATGTCAGAATTTGCTGTTTTTCTTTAGGGTGAACAATGTAAAATAGACCTTCAATTGAGCACTGATAAAAGCTTTTTAACTAGTCAAAAATATTTGATGTAACTTCTGTGACGATAAAACACATTAATGTCGATCATTTTTCCAGGTTAACTTGGACAGATCATCAGCAAAAGTGGGACAGAGATTTTATATTGATAAAGCAAATGCGTTTGCTGCTATTTAAATACTATGAAACCTGAAACAAATTTTGTCAAATTAAAGCAATCCATGTACCCTTTCAGATCAGTTAGATGTAAAAACTTGACAATGTACATATTTAAAATCATGAAACTACCATTTGTCCCAATTTACCTGACATTTTGCTAGCTAAACCAGTTAATAATGTTTTTTGTGGTTCTTTTATCAGATAAAATACCCCTTAAAAACATACAAAATAAATCTATTTGCATTACTTCCAAATCCTACTAAAGAATTAGATCTAAATCATGTTAAATGGACTGAATTTTTTAAATCAAGTAAAAATTTTACTAATCTCAGGACAATTAAATTAACTGTAAGCACCGCACATTCAATAAGAAATAATTCCATCTCCTCTGGTGTGGAGGATGTGTGTGTGGGTGTGTTGGTACTGGCTTGCAAAAAAGAAAAAAGAAAAAAGAAAAAGAAAAAAGAAAAAGAAAAAAGGCCAGTCTCACAGAGAGAGTCTTTAAATACAAAAGAACATTTTTATAAACTTGAGCCAACTGACATTACACACACCGCCTACATACAATATAGCTACTACATGCATTCCAAAAACAGCAAATGCTTTCTCAACTATTCTCGATTTGAAGGCAATTAAGAAACAGAACGCAATGAAATGAACACGTTACAATTAATACCTATGCAAACAGACAATTCTGCTTAAGTGCAAATATTAGAGAGCGACGTAAACCTTCAGCAAGGAAATCTCTGCTAAACAGACATCGCGCGACTCTTCGAGCAACCTGTATGAGTGTGTCAAATAACACTAAAAGACTGAACAGTGACTTTAGAAGAGGTTCGGTTTCTATACTAATATCTCCGAGTTACATCACACACGGCGGCACTCTGCCAAATGGAGAAGTAAAACCGCCAGATTTTCTCAATGAAGCGACGGGGCACCTGCTGAGAGTAACGATTCTCTACCAATATATAGTGAAAGAAACCATCAAATAGGGAGTCGCCAGTGCGGGAGCTGTTCTTTCAGCACCACAATCACTTCACTTCATACAACACACAAACTTTACCACTAGCGTCCCAACACAAAAAAAAAACACTCAATGCCACAACCAGAGGGAAAACATTCGAATTTAACCACGGCACGTACAGAAGTGCGCGGGGGGTTGAAAAGAGAAGAGAGTTTGAGAGAGCGGTATTGGCCTACTTACCATCTATCGCCATGATGTTCTGGTCTGGACTGAACCATGGCGCGCGCTTAAGACGGGGTGGGCTCGACCGCTCCAGTGCGCAGGGGGAGGAGATGGGGACGCGCATCAAATGGTACATTCTGGAATTATTAGAAGAAAAGAAAAAAAGGTATGTGCTGGGTTCCTGCTGTGCCCCTTAGTATGATGCTGATGAACTGTTTTAAAATAACAATGCTTAAGGGTGGGATGAATTAGAAAACAGCAGTCGTAAACCAAAATTATGCGTAGCTAACGGTAAGTATACGTAGGCTATATATTATTTGAATTCAATTCACATTTATTTGTATACGTTTAATTATTCACAACAATACACATCGTTTCAAAGCATCTTAACAGAAGATGCATGTGTCTACATTACAATTTAGAGTGATCTATCAGGGGTAGGCTACTCTGATAACAGTACTCTGATGACTGTGTCCAATAGGCCTATTGTATTTCAGAAATGTACATTATTTCGCTATACAAGTCGCGCAGTTATCGATTTCGACCAATCGAATATATATGACAAAGTTTGTCTTGTTTAAACGAGTAAATAGTGGAATATTATACAAGACACTGAAATAGATTTATTACGTTATACTGTGTGTACGTTTTCGAGTGTAAGAGCAAATATCAAAAATATTTTATACTTTTTTTTATTAACACGTCTCTATGAAATACTTGATTCTGATATGTTAATCACAGTATTTAGCGAAATATTATTGCAATATTTCTGAATAATAACCATTGGCCATGGCAAGAATAGGCTATAGATAACAACTTAGATCATTCAAACACACTTTGACTCATCAATCCATCCATCCATCCATCCATCCATCCATCCATTAGCTGTGTATTAATAGGGATATTGCCAGTATATGGACAGGACATACTCTGATTCTAGTACTATATTAACTCTTTCTGCTTTGAGCACAGAGCAAATATGAATTGCAACAAATATTTGCAATGATGGTTTAAATTCAATATTCCTACCAGCTCTCCTGGGCTTTTAAAACATTCATAGCCCAACAGCAGGCATCTCGCCTAATGACAGTGACCTTTAGAAAGCATCTGCATTCAAAAGCAAGTCAATACACAGCTTTTTGCACTCTCTGAACAGGCTCTATATTGTTCCACATAGTTTTGAAAATGATGATAAAGTTAAAAATGTATACACTCACCGGCCACTTTATTAGGTACACCTGTCCAACTGCTCGTTAACACTTAATTTCTAAGCAGCCAATCACATGGCGGCAACTCAGTGCATTTAGGCATGTAGACATGGTCAAGACAATCTCCTGCAGTTCAAACCGAGCATCAGTATGGGGAAGAAAGGTGATTTGAGTGACTTTGAACGTGGCATGATTGTTTTTGCCAGAAGGGCTGGTCTGAGTATTTCAGAAACTGCTAATCTACTGGGATTTTCACGCACAACCATCTCTAGGGTTTACAGAGAATGGTCCGAAAAAGAAAAAACATCCAGTGAGCGGCAGTTCTGTGGGCGGAAATGCCTTGTTGATGCCAGAGGTCAGAGGAGAATGGCCAGACTGGTTCGAGCTGATAGAAGGGCAACAGTGACTCAAATAACCACCCGTTACAACCAAGGTGGGCAGAAGAGCATCTCTGAACGCACAGTACGTCGAACTTTGAGGCAGATGGGCTACAGCAGCAGAAGACCACACCGGGTGCCACTCCTTTCAGCTAAGAACAGGAAACTGAGGCTACAATTTGCACAAGCTCATCGTAATTGGACAATAGAAGATTGGAAAAACGTTGCCTGGTCTGATGAGTCTCGATTTCTGCTGCGACATTCGGATGGTAGGGTCAGAATTTGGCGTCTACAACATGAAAGCATGGATCCATCCTGCCTTGTATCAACGGTTCAGGCTGGTGGTGGTGGTGTCATGGTGTGGGGAATATTTTCTTGGCACTCTTTGGGCCCCTTGGTACCAATTGAGCATCGTTGCAATGCCACAGCCTACCAGAGTATTGTTGCTGACCATGTCCATCCCTTTATGACCACAATGTACCCAACTTCTGATGGCTACTTTCAGCAGGATAATGCGCCATGTCATAAAGCTGGAATCATCTCAGACTGGTTTCTTGAACATGACAATGAGTTCGCTGTACTCAAATGGCCTCCACAGTCACCAGATCTCAATCCAATAGAGCATCTTTGGGATGTGGTGGAACGGGAGATTCGCATCATGGATGTGCAGCCGACAAATCTGCGGCAACTGTGTGATGCCATCATGTCAATATGGACCAAACTCCCTGAGGAATGCTTCCAGCACCTTGTTGAATCTATGCCACGAAGAATTGAGGCAGTTCTGAAGGCAAAAGGGGGTCCAACCCGTTACTATCATGGGGTACCTAATAAAGTGGCCGGTGAGTGTATATATATATATATATATATATTTATCTTTTAGCATCTAATATGATTTTATAACCATGTCCAATTTGTGAGACATTGTTCAACACTGATAACTGCATTATTTGTTGTAAACTGGGATTTCTGTCTTCGCTTTTTACTCTGCTCTGAGAGAAGTGCTTGTGTATTTCCTGTCAACTGGGATGTCATTAAATTTCTGTAAGTACCGGAAGCCATTCAGAGCACTTACTGGAGAAACGATGACAGGGAGAGCGTGAGAAACACATTTGGGAAATCAGCTTTGTCCTTTCAGAGCGTCGAAGGAAAAACACAGTGTGTCTGAAATACCAATAAGGACTTCATAAGATATGAACCTGACAGTATTGGCACTGTTATCGTAATCATAATCCCATCCGGCTATACCTTAAAAGTCGCCATGGTTACCGGCTGTTGCCATGTGCCCATTGTTCTGGTTAAAAACACAAGCACGTGCCATCATGCTAGAAATAACCGTTCCCCATCAGTGTCTCTCTCCATCTATACCACAATTTCCTATCCTCTTTTGTATCTGCTCATTGGACCCCTCAGTCTTTCCTATCCATTTTACATTACATACCAGCTTAAAAATAGGAACAAAAAACGTTCAGTGTTAACTGGAGCCGGGGACTGAGGTTTAATGATGTGTATGAGGTCATATACTCTTAATTAAGAGACACAGAAATTACTAAATAATTTGGATCCCTCTTTCTCTCTGGGTGTAAATTGGAATAATGGGGTTTGACAGCTAACATCTCTCTATTTATTCTCAATTTGACTGTTAATAATTGACAGAGCAAATGCAAGGACACACAGACACACACCTCCACTAGCAGTGATCCCAACACACAAAATCAATGGTTCAAATGCTCACACAAACCTATTAAAGTAGGAACATTGCAAATATGATATCATTTTGAAATCTAAAATGCATAGTTAAAATAATTAAAATAAAATAATTACAAATTGATTTCATTTGAATTTTCTATATTTCATCTGGTATCTGGTTTTATGATCACGTTTTAGTTTTCTATTTTTATATATTATATTATAGAATTTATTACACAAACTTTTAGTCTACAATGGCCATGATTTTTGAATTGGTAGTTTTGAATTGGTATTAAGCTAAATTTTCAGGCCAAACCAGTTTGGTTAACAACATTCTTTCAAAATATCTTCTTTTATATTCATAAGTCATTGAGTCATTAATTCATTTGATTTGATCAAATGGCTGATGCATTTAGCCTGAGAAAACCCTGATGAACTTCCGGCAAATTTGAGATTTGCTCTGCAAGTCCGTCTGGCCAAGAGCCCATTCAAGCCCATATCCAATTTTCCCAAATCAAGGCACCAATCACAAATGTTGAGGTGGGTTTTACACAATGACAATAGCGCAGCTATGTTGAAGCGTGATCTCCTTCATCGCTCTGATTTTAGGTTTAGGTAATGGCCTTGATTTTTGGTTTTAGGTCTATCCAATTGCGCCCAGAGGCATTTGAGCGAAAGCATACGGTCTTCTCTCTAATCACACTCGTGGTACTTTGATGTAGGGCCAGGCCTGACCAATTTGCAGCCATAGGCAAGGCAGCACCTGGTGCCTAACAAGCCTCAGGGTGAAAGAAGATGGTGGTGGAGGAAGTACTGTCATGGTGAGGCTGAACAGTGGGCCAAGACATTCTCCCTTGGCAAGCATGGGCAGTGAACAAAGGAGTGGAGAAGAGGAAGATTACCTGAAAGGATTTGTGGGTGTTGGAAGTCAGTCAGTTGAGCTTTACCATCAGAGCTAAATATGAAATCTATCCAATACCAGCCAATCATTATCAGTGGCTGGGCGAAGACCCAGAGTGTGACCTTTGTTGATTGCCAGCCTCCTTGAAACACACACATACAGCTCGTAAGGTGAGTCTCACATAGGGACAAGTATACTTGGCGAGTTCTCAACCAAGCTCTAAGAGCCTCGCCTCCATCCTGAAAGTAAACGGAATACCCTGTACAGGCAACTGCTCTCGTCCACGAGAGTGTCAAGGCAACCAGGAGTGTCTCCCCACCACGCCAGCTCTACTTAACCTGTGACTGTGAGATGCTGGTTGACATCGACAAACAGCTGGCATTGCCTTTAGAGACTGCTGATGCCACCTTAAGGCCTGACTTGGTGCTCTGGTCCTCGTCACTCAAGAAGGCGTACATTGTTGAACTTACCCTATGGAGGATGGGGTGGAGGAGGCCTTTGAATGCAAACATCTGTGCTATGCAGAGCTAGCTGCAATGCTCTGCATGATGGCTAGATCACCAAAGTGTACCATGTGGAGGTTGGATGTAGAGGCTTTGTGAAGGCATCGACCACCAGACTCCTCATTAGACCTGGGGATTAGAGGCCAGATCTTCAGCCTTTCCACCAAAGCCTTGTCGGAGGTAGCAGAAAGAAGTAGCTTAGTGGCTATGGATGAAAAATCAAGACTGCTAGGCCCAAAAGTAACTTGGAGGCATGGAAGTAAACGGATGGGGTTATTCTGGGACACCAGAATTTGCCATCGAGCCCTCTGGAGGTGTCATGGGCTCATCAATGAAATGTCAAAGAAGGAGGGTGCTCACTTGAGAACTCCTCTATCATCCTTCACTCGGTAACTGGTCTCCATGGAGTTGCTTCAACACCCAGCAGTGGTAATTGGGTACGTGCCAACAAAGGGTAGCAACATCTTATCTGTATGTTTAAACATGATCTAGCATCCATGAAATTTTTATTTTATAAAGAATATGCATCTAATTGTATATACAAATACATTTTAGAAAGGAAATTTTTTTTTACAGGTAATGAAAACAGGCAGCATCTATTCAGGGCTAAACTTTTAGAGAGAAACCTTTAATGTATCTGTCTTCTTTGTACATTAAGAAAATGCCAAGCTGGATGCAGATTACCATCAATATCTATTTTAGTCTAAAAGTAGCAGCCGAGTTGTAGTCAATGTAAGATGTTATCAGACTGGGGTAGTTTAGATGTCTGGGCAGAATTTTGTCTATCAATAATTGACCTCCTCTTCCTCCCTTGCCACCTCTTTAGGTTTGTTTTGTGTGCGATTATTTTTGGATTCTGAATTGAGAGCCTCTTCCAAATGGTTGCGCTCATCAGTCTCATCTGTGTTGTCATAGAAACACTCAGACACCCATTAACCCTTTCAGTTTCAGGAAGAGATGATGAGGAAGATTGATCTGACTTCAGACGAATCAATACAGCTCTCTGGTCTTTTCTCTGGGAGAGATGAAAACGTACTGATGAAACGGCTAACAGCATCTTTTCTTAAAATAAACTTTATTAACAACATTCTATATATGTTTGACTGCAAGAAAAATCTGATCTTTGCTTTTTTGGGAACAGAACCCAGGGCTTGTAAACCGGGAAGGGACGTGCCTCCTAACCATGTCTGTTTCTGTCAGCGAGACGAGTTACTTTAGTTCTTCAGGGAAAACGATAACCTTTCAGAAGACATAGCTGTCTGTTTTAGAGACATTCTATCCAGTCAGTTTCACTTTGGAGGGCTTTCTAACGGAGAAAACCTTAAGTGACTATCAATTTACACAGGAGCTTACCACCTGACCTTGCATGTCAAATAATCAAGAAATAGTACATTATTTATGTTGATTACAGCTTAATTTAAACATGTTACATGCTTACAAAATCAGAGGAGCACAAGTGCTGTTCCAAAAATCATAAAAATTCAGACCATAATTATTTTACACAACTGTTCCATAAACAACAAGTTAATATTCGAGTAACTCTGTTTGTCTATTTGTGCTCCATGAAAATAGTCCTAAACCAGGTTAAGGCATTATTTCCATTAACAAAAACTATTTTTTTAGTTTTAGTTAACAATACCAACGTCTGGAAAGCATAGCCTAGACAGACCAGCTGGGTGATATAAACAGTGAAAAATTTGAGTCTGTTATATCAGTGCTCTTGGAGCTCCGCTATCTAGGCCAATCAGATTTGAGGACCGGAACTGTTGTATAATGCAAAGTGCAACATGATTAAACACTCCAGTCTAAGTACAGGTGAAAAGAAAATGTGTTCCTGATACCTACCACCTGATGGGCAGAGCTCCAAACACAGGTCAGAGCTTTCACTCTCTCACTACACACAGACACAGGAGTCATGATGGGAGTTTCCAAGGCAACAAACTACCCACACTACAAAAAACACAAGAAAGGCTGGACACACAGGAGAAAGATGGAGTGTTTCACACAGATGGAGAACAAGCGTGTGCGCAATTGAGAAAAAGGTCACCTTCACTGGTCAGGTCTGTTTTCACAAGTCATCTATTTTTTCTTGCACAATCGGCCTGACTGAAATTATATATGCAAAAATATTTAAAGTTACTATTAAAATAAAAGAATATGCCTGAAAATGCACTATGAGAGAGGAATACAACTGAAAACTGCTTTCCTGATGTGATTACATGGAGAATTCTTGTATGAAATATTTTATTTATTTTTTCTATATTATAAAAAACACCCGTGAACAATCACAAAAACTCTAAATACAGAACAATGGGGCTCAGAAGCAGAGGTGGGCACATACACACCAGACTTACAAAGATATGCACACTTCTTCCACGTTTGCAGGCAACAATACGCAGCCTTAACTAAAGCACCTAAAAAAACAGCTTTACCATTCATATTTCATAACATACCACTCAATGAAAAAGCTACACTACAGTACTTCCTTGCATCTATCCAACAATGAAGGTTTATTCTGATACGGTTCCTCAGATTCTGAAGTAACAAAATTATACAGTATATTCATATGCAAGCTAAGCAGAAATAATGAATCCCAATGGAGAGAGGATTCTGAGAGGATCCAGAAAGCATCACAGCAGGATTGTGTGTTCAGAGGAAGCAACTGGGAGATTTGTAGGATGGATCAATGGTTTTGTTTGATAGTCAGATGCTGACCATAACCAAACAACTAACACACTCATTCATTTATTATTTATGACATGTGAGTGTACATGTGGTATCTACAGTGAGAGAGAGAGAGCTTGTTTGTGTGCCAAACAGCTGCTCCATGAAGAGACAGAGAAACAGAACAATAACTAAGTAAAGAAAGCAGAAACAGAAGAGTGCATCTGATCACCGGGGAGTTAGAATGTTTGACAACCAAACTATCACGTCAGGAGGTAATTATGAATCACAGTCGTTTCCAGCGTGATCATTAGAGGTGAACTCATGCTCATGTCATTTAAAAAGCCACAATTAAAAGCAGAGATTATGATCTATTTTTTTAAATTATATGTATATATTGTGTTTGCTACACTCAACAGCAATTGTTGGATACAGATTAGACTAATTTTTATATTAAGCAGTTTTCCCTCTGCTGAACAGTCATTTTATTTTTTTCCAATTTAGTGGCCCAACAACTACAAGCAGTGGCTTTTTTGTATAATAATAAAAAATAAAATAAAAAAAAGTTTACACTAGCATTAAAAAGTTTTGATTTTTATTGTTGAATTCACTTATGCTCAAATGCTGCATTTATAAATGACTGTAAATATTGTGAAGTATTACAATTTAAACGGTTTTCTATTTGAATGTGTTTTAAAATGGTACTTATTCCTCTGATGGTAAAGTAGAATTTTCAGCAAAAATTAGTCCAGTCATGTTGAACAGTTATGCTGCTAAATATTTATGTGGAAAGAGTGATCAAAACAGCATTTATCTGAAATAGAATATTTTGTACCATCATAATTGTCTTTACGGTCACTTTAGTTCAATTTTAAGCATCCCTAATAAAACAATTCTTTACATTTTTTTCTTTATTACCGGACCCAAGCATTTATACATAATTAAACTTCATTAAACTGTCAAACTCCATGACAGCTATAAAGTCATAAAAACACTATGGAAAATTTGTATTGCACAGTCTGAAACCTTACTAAATGTACAATTACTATTTAAAATGTGACCCCGGACCACAAATCCAGTCACATGGGTAATTTAAAAAAGATAGGACAATATTTGGTCGAGATACAACTACCGGTATTTGAAAATCTGGAATCTGAGGGTGCCAAAAAATTGAAACATTGAGAAAATCACCTTTAAAGTTGTCCATTTATGTTTGTGATTGTGCTGCATTCACTCACAAAAATAAATGTTTTATATATTTACGGTAACAAATTGACAAAATATCTTCATGGAACATGATCTTTATTTAATATTGGGAGCCAACAGCACAGTGTAGCACAGCTACAGTGACTACAGCAAAGGAAGACTTTATTTTAACGAAAAGAACACAAAAGGACATGAGAACATCATTACATTCAGTCTTATGAATGAATTTTAGGGAGATTCAAGGGAAAACATCTTTCTGTACATTACCGTGAACCCAGATTATGTTCTTTCTCTGAAAGGTAAAAAAAATTTCAGTCCCCCTTCATGTGTTTTTCTCCTCCCCTGTGATGAAAAGGTGCACTGTTTTTTTGGACTGGAGCATCTGAGCGGCACGGTCGGCCCCGGCGATGGCAGCCAGCCGGTGCGTGTCATATCGGGAGTACAGGGCCGTGCAGGTGAAGCTGACAGAACCACCACCCTCTCTGACATCAGCCTGAAGCATATTACACACTTCAGTGTAGAAGTGAGGGTATGCAGGCAACCCGTAGAAGATCAGGTTATGGATGCCCTTGATAGTGTACCTGAGAGAAAGAGAGACAAACAAATATAGTGAAATATTATTACAATCTAACACAACTTTTCTATAATGTATTTTGAAATGCAATTTATTGCAATAGTGTTGACAAAGCTGAAGACTGGAGCAACTACTGCTGAAAATTCAGTGTCACATGATCCTTCAGAAATCATTCTAATATGCTGATTTGCTGCTTACTGATTAATAAACATTTCTTATTTTCAGTTGTGCAGCTTAATATTTTTGTGGAAACTAATTGTTCTATGATGAATAAAAAAAATGCAAAAGAACAGTTTTTATTGGATTTTTTGCAGCATTACAAATGTACTATCACTTTTGATCAATTTAAAGTATCCTTACTAAATAAAAGTATACATTTTTTGTTTATATTATCTTGCCTCAATTTTTAACTATATAATGTGTATAAAGTATGCAAATGATAATACAAACACACACCTCTTGTAGAAGTGGAATCTCTCAGAGAAGAGCATAAACTGTTTTTCTCCAGTCTGGAAGTAATGCCGTGCTCGAGACACCTCTGATCTCTGAGAGTACTCGCTGACACAGGCGAAACTGACGTCTTCTTTCTTCAGGTAGTTTCGCAGGCGAACAAAATCAAAGTACGAAGGCACATAGATGAAAGTGTGGGACATTACAGAGTCTCTGTACTGGGGCAGGATCTTATCCACAAAGAACTGGAACCTAAAGAATCATGGGTAATGTAGTTAAAACAATTATAACAATTACATCATAAACAGAGCAATTCCAAGAGGGTCCTCACACCATCGGTGCTCGGGCCCTAATAACTACAACACTAAAGTTTTCTCTTCCTCTGCAATCTGACACCCTCTAGTGCTCAGAATGAGAAACAGCAGCCATCTCTAACCTGGCGTCCTGGTCCATGAAGCTGTCAGAGTGAAACATCTGGAATACATGCGGTAGCTGCACGAGAACCTGACAGATTGAGCCCACCTTTGGAATGGTTTTACGGCACACCTGAGAGAAAGAAGAACATTAATCATCTAACATGTATGCATTATGCAGATGTCTTTATCCAAAGCACCTAACATTCCCTTCAGGGCTTATATTTTATTAGTTCATGCATCTAAGGGAATGTGCATCTACTTATATAAAGATATTGTATGAGTTCAGCAATTATGTAAAACAACCCTAAGACCAGAGGCAATCAGATAAGCTGGCCAAAAATACAAATACTTCAAAATATGAACAATTGTCAGGGTGTTTGTTTGTGCACCTGGCCCCTGTAGTTGTGGCAGTGTTTGGTAAGGATGTTGGTGATCTGAGGCTCTTGTATGGCACTGAACACCAGCGTCTGTCTGTAATGTGCCGCCCAGTTGTTCAGATTCCACATGCGCACACGAGAGAAATCAACACCGTGAGAGTCCAGCGGCTGCAGATTCAAATGCTTCAACACATGCTGCAACACACACAAAGGATCATGGGAAATTAAGTAGAAGCCAAAAGCTCATTTGACTGCAAATATAAAGTGCATACATATATATATATATATATATTTATTATAACTCGTTAAACAGACAACAATGCAAATATCTAAATCTAACATTTAAATTAAAACTAATAAGAAATTTTGGAAAACTGAAACCCACCAGCAAGTGTTCCCAGTTCTGCATGAAGAACACATCCGCCTGATCCACAATCAGAAGTTCGATCGAAGACAGGAAGTCAAAGTCTCTCTTCTTCTCACCGTCGACACCCAGAACTGTGCGCAGACCCAGTGGAGACGCTATGATAATGTCAGAGGAGTAGAACGGAGAATAGAGACGCATGCTACGCTTCATGATAGACACACCTGCCCACACAGAGAGAAGAATAAACATTATGCACAACAAAATGTGACATTTAAGAGGAGAAACAAAGGTAAATAAAGTTAAACTCTTTATTCTAAATAGCATCAGGAGTTAAAAGTGAATTACCTAATTTGTGTCACCAGGGGAACCAAAGGGAAACTTTAAATATTGGCTTGATCCAGCATTATATTTAATACCATGTCCTCCGGTTTCACAGACAAGGCTTAAACTAGTCCCAGACTAAAATGGACGTTTAAGTGGTTTTAACTGAAAGCAACTTCCACTAGCATATCCTAAAATATATCAGAACCATTGTTTTGTCTCAAGATACACATCAGTTGTTATTTTCTAAGGCATGTTTGTACAAACTACTTATCAAACTAATGCCTAATCCAGTCTTAATCTAAGCCTTGTCAGTGAAACCAGGCCTAAGTTTATTCAAAGAAAACCTTAGGTTTGAGAGTTACACAGGCTTGATAGATGTGACATTTAAATGTATACCATAGTTGTTTTTCTTAATTAAAAAAAAAAAAAAAAAAAACTCATTGTGTTTGTGTCTCTGCATATTTGGTTAGGATTTAGTACTCTAACATTCAAACATAAACAAAAGTGGTACATTATAGTTTAAGATTTTCGGTTCTTGTACCTATCCTGAAATGGTCATCCACATTTCCAGAGAAGATGGCATGATAGTCGTCAGGTCTGTGCAGGTTAGATGGCCTTTCACCTGACTCCTCTTCAAACTCTTCCTTGAATCGCTTCTTGTTACTGGCGTCCATCTTCTTGCCTTTGGGCTCCAATAGTGTTATAAAGGTCTGGACCACTCGCAGCGCTCCATCTCTGAACGGGACCAGAATCAAAACCTAGAAGATGGAGAGTTAATTATGAGATTGTAGTTGGCTGATTTAAAGTGATTTTATTAATGTAAAAAAGTTATTTAAAACTGATTGAAAACCAACCCAGATAGATAATAGATAATCCCAGAATATAGATAATCTCAGAATATTTTGTTGTGTGAATATCTAAACATGCAATGTATCAAAAGAAAAAACAAAGCCTGATTTTAAACGAAAGCAAAAAAAAACATTTTATTCTAGCTTCATGCTTTCTTTTTTTATTAACACTTGAATGTGGGTAAGTTTAATAAATAAAAAAAAGCAACATTTTGAACAAAAAGTTGGAAAATTTTCAATGGCAGGGAAGCGTTGTTTCATAAATGACAAAATTCCATCAATGGTGGGGAAAGAGTTAAAAATCAATTAACAACACACTGGTGGTATAAATCTGAAGACAGTGGTACCTTTGGTCTAGTTAAGCCCTGATCCCGAAAATCCTCATTCACATCTTTAGTTTCCTTCAACTTGGCATTATTTCTAAGCACACGAGTGTTTGCCTTTAACACGTGGTTCAGCACATGAAGACAGTACGCACTCCGTACTTCCTTAGCCTCCCTCAAAGGAGATCGGTTTGTAAAATACACATCCCTGTAAGTACCTGTAAAAACAAAATATGGGAGATGATTACAAAAAAAACTTTAACAATTTAAAAATTAGGATGTGTGTGGAGTAATAAATTTCTTGATTTTGCTGAAATACCCATGAGCCCAAGCAATTCCTTCTGTAGCTCTGTGACATCTGTCACAGCGCCTCCTTCAGGTCCGAAGGGCTGGTTTAACAAACGCCAATTTGCCTCCAGGGATTTGTGAATGGGTGGAACAGGGGCAGATGAGGGCTGCCCCACGGCTTTGAAACGTTCCAGTGGACACACACATTGCAGAACGCCGAGCTTTGGCCACTGGAAGGGAAGAAGGAAGGAAATAACGGGGACATTTTACAGTTCTTTTTGGGGTCAGTAAGGGTCACTTTAAATTCATCAAAAGTGACAGTAAATATATTTATAATGTTACAAAAGATTTATATATTTTTTAAAAAAATGCTGTTCTTATGAATTTTCCTAAAGAAGAATGTTTCATGGTTTTCACAATTAAGCAACAAAACATAAGAAGAAATGTTTCTTGAGCAGCAAATCAGCATATTAAAATGATTTCTGAAGGACCATCATGTGACACTGAAAACTAGAGTAATGATGCTGAAAATTCAGCAGTGCCATTAAAGTAATAAATCAGATTTTATAAAAAAAAAATAATAATAAAAAAATAATTTGCAGTTAATTTTATTTAAACTGCAATTATATTTGAGACGTCTTATCTTATCAACCCAGTATACACACACTGTAATATATATTAGGGATGCAACGGTACACGGTAAAATCCCGGACCTTTTGGTCAGCCCTGCACGGGACAATCTACCCTCGTGTCCCGCGGGACTTCGGTTTTGCCATTGAGTTAGCGCTGATCCTTTTAGTTTTTGCTTTACACGCCTTCAGGTGCGTTTGCCTGTCCAGGCAGACGAAAGCCCTCCCCCACAAGTTAATGTGTCCAATCAATCACTGTTGTGCACCCACACGCTAACTTCTGTCACTCACTGGCTCGTATTACTAGCAGGGCTCTCAAGTGTCATGCATTGAGCGTGACAGTCACTCATTTCGGTCTTTTGTCACGCTCTCCCGCCACACATTGTATTTCTCACGCTGAAAAACTATTTGTAATATATTTAATATGCCGCAGCGCCCAAAACTCTGGCCGCGCCGCTCTCACTGTGGAACCGGAAGGAATCAAGCGCGTCTGATTCGTCTGGTGTTGTTAGCCAATCAGAAAATAGCACTATTGTATCTGGGTAAGATTTAACGCAACAACCAATGACACCCCGATAATAAATTTTTTTTATTATATTATTTTGCTCTGCTTTTTTTTTATTCAAACCACAAGCTAATTTATGTTTGTTTAAAGGTAAAAGTGCACTTTTTCTTTCACATTGATCACTTCATATACCAGTTATCAAGGTTTGGAATTGGGATCCACTTGAATATTCTAAAGTGTGTTTGTTTACATTTTATATTTCATAAGCAATTTATAAAAGCAATAAGGTACTCGAGGCAAGTGCTGTATTGTGAAGTAACGGCTGAAGGGGTTGCGCAACGCCCTTCAGCCGTTACTTATTCACGATACAGCACAGCCTCTCGTACCTTATTGCTTACATATATATATAAAAAAATCAAAGCAGCAAATAAAAACGGATGACTGGCATACCTTAACCTGAGACTTGATCTTTGATCCTTGCGAGATTCGGCCTACTTCCTCTTCACTTAGCTCGATCTCCTGGTGCTTCACAAACATGTCTACAACAACCAGAGAGTCACAGAGGCACAGTTGGGCCTAGGTTTTCAACTTGTCAAGCCATCTTAAATACTAGACTTAAGAGTTTACAAAACAATAAACCCCACATCAATAACAATTGTTAATGATCTCAGGTCAGAATTTAAAGAGCTGCAAGTGAAGAATCATGGGAATGTCTCACCTTGCTCCTGTTCTCCCATGTTTTCCTCTTCTTCTGCAGGCAGATTGGTCTCCAAACAGAACGCAGCTTCATTTTTCTTATCTGTAAACTCTCCCTCCATCTCTCCCTCTTTATTATCCTCTATATCTCCATTTGTCTTTTCAGGGTGTTCTCTATCTTGTGAATCATTAGGTGTTTCACCCTCCTCAGCATCATCACCTTCCTCCTCCTTCTCCTCTTCTCCACCACTCTCTGCTATGGGAATGATTTTTAATTACAGGCCCATTAGGCTCTTTCAGACGAAGCACCGCAATTGATAACAAATATAAGAAAATAAGAGACTTTACCTTCAACCTCCTCTCCATCATCCTCATCTTCAACCTCCTCTCCATCATCCTCATCTTCACTTTCTTCATCTTCACTGTTGTCATCGGCACGTTGGATCATGGTGGACAGCAGTTTCTGATAAGCAGACTGCTGCTCTCCATCACTGTCTTCCTCACTGTCAGGTTCACGGTGCTGTGGCCTCACTGACCTGTTAGGCTGCAGAAACTCTTTTAATGTGATGGTTTCAAACAAAACATGCCATTTTAACAAGAGGATCAGAACTGTAACCTGAGCAGCAAACTATTACGATTGAACCAGGGGCAGCTTCCCTTATCTATGCAAGCCCATTTCTACACATAAGGGGAAAAAAAATAATACTTCGGTAAATCATAATTATAACATACTTATAAAAAGTCGATATTGTGACAAAAAACAAACAATGACTTCGACTAATGTCATAATTAAAGGGACAGTTCACCCAAAAATGAAAAAATTGGCAATTACTCACCCTCATCTTGTTCCAAACCTGTATGAAAGAAACTCATACAAGTTTGAAACAACTTAAGTAAGTATTGACAACATTTTCATTTGGGGATTGCCTATTACTGTACCTTACCTAGACCAAAGCATGTTTTTCTTTTGGCGGAAATGGGCTTTCATACTTGTCAGATCTAGCCAAACATATTTTATTCTCCCCTTTTCTCCTTTATGTAATGTTACTCGTCGCGTACATGCATTCAGATTCACCATCTGCTGTCAAATGCTGCTCACTTACTGAAATATGAAGGAGGTTGTTTGACTCGCAGGATCAAGTCAGTCACCACTCAAGAAAGAATACTAGTCTATCATTAAGTTACTTACCAAGCGCACAATCTCAGTCTTCTCCGGTCTATCAACAACACTAAAAAGCAAAACAATTATGAGTGCGAGTAATTTTACTAATGTTACTTTAAGCTAACTTGAACGCTAACTTGTACTGTCTACTGTTTTGAAAACAACACATTGCGATACTTACTTATCGTGAAAAGGGTGCTGTTCTCCAAATTCTTTTAGATGTTTCTTCTGTTTCTTAGTTAAATTGGTAACATCTTGTTTTCCTCGCCTTCTTTTGCCCATGTTTTCTGTTCTACTCACACACGTGTGTAACTCGCGCTTGTGTTTTCTTCACGGATAGTAGTGTGTGGCCACACTCTGTCGCCACCTGTCGGCTTGGAATAAAGGTAGCAGAGCGAGTAAGAGACCAAGATTGCAAATATTCTTTGTTGAATGATATAATATAATAATAATAATAATAATAATAAAATTCAAACCAAAATTCAAACCAACATTTTAATCATAGGTTTTGTCATTTCTAAAGTGTAATTGTTTCCACAAACACAGACCGGATTACTGAACATAATAAGACAAGCACTCATGGGCCTGATTCAATGATGTTTTAGAGCACCTGTCAAAGCAAAAGAATCATGTCATTGGTTTATCTTTCACCTCATTTTGAGATTTTCTCACTGTTACGTTAGTAGATGTTCTGCCACAATATGATTAGTGCCTTTAAAATGCTCTATCATTCCCCTAAGAGTCAACGAATCAGACTTTTCCTCCGGCTGTGCGTCACCCAGCTTTAACTAATTACAAACACTGCAGGCGTGGAGGAATGGATCTCACCATCCGTTCAGGTGCAGCAGACGTATCGGGTGTTCATCAGAATCAGAGCAGAACTGATGTTTGATGTGCGCTAACTCGACTGCAGCCGAAAATGTCTTGGCTGGAGCGTGTGTAAGAATGTATGTAATTGATTTGATCATTGAAAATTGTTCCATAACATTCAATGAAAACAGATGTGTGGTTACCAAATACAGAGACATTTTTTAAAAGTTATTTATATATTTATTTATTTAATTCTCCCCGAGAGACCCTCCTTCCCCCCCAGCCTCTGAGAACATGTGGTCTGTGATTATAAAGCATTTTCCCCACTGGTGATTAGGGTGCCTATGAATAACAGCAGGGCTGGAGGCCAGTGAAAACAAGGGGAGTGAAACAAATGAACCACACACATCTCGGCTCAGGGGTGAGTCATAAACACACCAAAGGTTAGAAAAACACGGTTGGGTGCCAGCGTGAAGGCGAGGTGAGTGTCCGTGAACACCACCGAAAACGCCGTCCCAAAGAGACGAAGCACATCTACTGTATGGCCGAGAGTCTCGTCACCACTTCCTGTGATAAAGCTTTGTATGTGCAACAAAAGGGAACTTCATACACTTTAGCTGATGTTCTGTCTTGTTTTGTATTTATTTGCTAAATGTTCCCTTAAATATCTCATATAATGTGATGTCGAATATTGGTTTGTACTCAGTACTCTGTATTGCTTTTTGAAAATTCTCAATTTGAATTTTGAACAATTTGAACCCAGCTTTACAGACTAAAATGCATCTTTGAGCTGTTTTAACTGAAAGCAAATTGCACTGCCATAATCTTAAAATATGTCAGTGCCATTGTTTGTTTCAAGATGCACACCAGTAATGTTTCTAAGGCATGTTAAGCTACCTTGATGTTCTATCTGAACTAAGGCCTATATGCCTAATCCTGGCTTAATCTAAGCTCTGTCTGTGAAACCAAGCAACTATGTCAATGATCTGTCTGCAGCAGTTAAAGTTGCACTGAAAAGGAAGTAGCAACAGATATTGAGCATATGTGCAGATGAATTGTTCATATTAAGTATACCCTTATCCCAGGGGTCTAATCCTGCTCCTGGAGGGCCACTGTCCTGCAGGGTTTATCTCCAAGTCTCCAACCCCATTAGAACACTAGTATACTAGGCATACTAGAAACTTTCAGGTAGGTTTGTTGTGGCAAGTTAGGGCTAAACTCTACAGGACAGTGGCCCCAGGACCGAGTTTGGACACCCCTGCCCTAACCCCACCCCATAGCCTACCCCATACCCCATACCCCATACAGGCAGCTTTCACAACCAATTATAAAGGCTTTTCTCCATGCCCCTATTTGACAAGCCCATGACTCCTACCTGCATATACCCACACTTGTTTTCATTTAATAAAACCTCTTCTTACAGGCAAGTACTTTATGTTGGTGAGACAGGACAGGAGGATATTTTCAAGTGCAAGAGCAGTGTTCAGAATATTCTCTGCCTGTTCCAAAACTGGCATCAAATGAATTGCACAATTATAGGAGATTACATTCTCAGATTACGATAATTACACACACATATCAATAGCACTACTAGCCCAAATTGCATTTAATTGAGCAAATATTTATCCAATTTCCAACTTAATGGAACGGCTTCATTTTTTAAACAGAAAATCTTTATTCTGTTCAGTAAAGGATCCAACACACTCAAATCCCGTTGTTGATCATTTGTGTTGACCTGTTGCAGCTGGTTTGCATGTGTTGGAGTCTGATTCCTCTTGAAGTGTTTTCCAGCTTGTTAAAGAAATGAGAGACAAAACTACAGCACTCTGAAAGAAAAATGCAGACGTTTACGGGATTCTTGTTAAATTACCCACATCAAAATGAAACAGCCTTTCGCCAATAATTGGCAGCAGAGTTAGTTTTACAGAAACACTCAGCCTTGGGCAGATAGTGGCTTGTGTGTTAGCATGGGGTAGATATGGGCTAAAGATGGAAGGCAGTGCAATACATGTGATATGGGGTAGACTAGGGGCAGGATAGCAGCAAACAGACGATGTAGGCGGTAACGTAAGCATAGGGTGATATATAAAATCTCTGTATGTTGTTGTTGTTGGACGTTTTGCGTCAGTTGGCTGACATGCGTTGAAGAAAGTGGCGTTGGGACTGTGCCTAAATGTCCGACTGAGATCCCACACCTGGGGTTTCAGTAAACAGTGACCTGAACTCAGGGCTAATGCTAATCTTTATGCTAAAAGAGAAAGAGAGAGAGAGAGAAAGAGAGAGAGAGAGAGAGAGAGAGAGAGAGAGAGAGAGAGAGAGAGAGAGAGAGAGAGAGAGAGAGAGAGAGAGAGAGAGAGAGAGAGAGAGAGAGAGAGAGAGAGAGAGAGAGAGCGATAGAGATTGTATGTCAAGGATGTCCTCAATTGGAATGCAAAAATAAAATGTAAAAACAAAAATGATTCCTTTAGAGGGTAGGGCTAATCGGTCATAATTAACTATGTGTGTATGCACATGCATATTTGGCTATATAGTTTTGGATATAATTATGTAAAATGTAATGTTTTTTTTAATTTATGAATTATAATATATAATTATAAATAGCTTTATATTAAAACAGAAGTCTATAGTATGGTGTGTCTATAGTAAATTGTGTGTGTGTGCGCGCACATTTTATTAAATTACTTCACCTGTTAGTATTTGTTTAGATAGTCTGTTAACCACAGATGGAATGTAATCTGTCTAAATGAGTGAAGGTTCACACTTATTGCCCACAGCAACCCGGAACATTCCAAAGCCGGCGATGACAACTTTATGATTAGAACTAATTCACTCCTTTGTGTCTGCATGCGTTCATATAAATGTTCTGAAACTTTACATTGAATCTCAAGGGCAGGAATGTACCATGGACTGTCCTCAGAATGCTGAAAATGTTAACATGTATACCGTCTCTGGAGCCCACTAGTTCTCACAAAGATATAAACTGAAATTATTCTTGCATTTAAAGCGTCTCTGAGAATTACAACAGTGTCAGTTTGTTGTCTGGAGGATAAACAAGTTTCACCTGCCAATATACAAGGATATTTTTTAATAGTGTTTTTCATTTGAATTGTGCCAAATGTTGCAATAACGGACAGACACGTGAATGATAGAAGCTGCCAACGGGATGCCAAAAAAAGGAAAAGAAAATGCAATTTACCTGCAGAGGCGTGCCTGCCTGTCAGCAAATATGTACAGACACACAGCAGACACACATTGTTCACTGATGAAAAGGGTATTGTCTGGTTTCTGAAAGACAGTGTTCTGTTGTCTAATGGCTTGTGTTTCCTTGACTCTGTGGAATGAGGCTTGGAGCTTCCTGATACACTCCACCTCATTACACTATTCCATCTGAATGCACCTGTTTAAGACAAGTAGAAAATTATGTTGAAGGGAAAAAGTGGTACTCAAATTGCAAACCGATCCAACTTTTTTTTCCTTTTTTTTTTAAACTAAATGTTATTGTATTTCTGTTAGTGAAGTTTACTCTAAAGCAGTGGAATCAACCAGGGTCCGGGGCCCACTAGGGGACCTTAGCCAACTTCCAAGATGACCTAAAATGACTAAAAATCACCTTTTTATTCACCTCCAAACTTTTGGAATTCTAAAAACAAATTAAACAAATTTTAATATTGAAGTTACTTATTTTAATCGTTTATTTAATCACAATATTGTTGTGAACCGTGGGAGCCTTGGAGTCAACGAGGACTCAATACACCATTGTTAGACTGACATTCCAACCAGCCCAACACAGCAACTGTGACTTAACCAATGGCATGAGTTTAGGGTGGGGCTATCCATTTGATTGACCAATGGCAGAATGGGGTGGGTGAGTGGGAAACTTGTTTGAAAACAATCAGTATTTTTGCAGGTCCGTTTGGTGTCGCTGGTGGCACAGAAACCACATACTTAATCTTTTGCATACACACACAGTATCGTTTCACTACATCAATATAAACTCTGCTTCTGGTCTCCCTCCTTTTTTTGTCCATTCCCTCTTTATTTCTAACCAAGAACTTGTTGAGTAAAAAGTCAACACTCTACCTAAATTCTTCATTTATTTTCTCTGCTGGAACTCTGTCATCCAATCTCTTATTCGCTTTTCTTTCTTCCAGCGTTGTTCTCTTGGGTGGAATCGGCATGTCCTTGTCGGGGTCTCTTTCCTCCTCTCCTCTCTTGCCCTCTTCCTCTCTCACAGTGTCCTGAGGTGGTAGAACAGTAGGCCGTGTAGCAGCGCAGTAGGAACAGTTTGTGTTGAGCTCTCCGAGCTGTAGCTCTTTTATTCTTCTGTTTTTCATTTCACTTTATTTTCGTTCCCTTCATCATATTTCCCTGGGAAAGCAGGCCTGAGGGAACAGATTAAAGGAAGGACATGTTAAAGAAAACCGTTCACTTATTCGTCTTGAGTAGGCTACATTAGATTCACAAGAGACCGAAGACTGTTCTGTGCCTGATTATAAATGATAGAAAAATGATTTACTGTGTATCTCATTTTAAAAGGGATGGTTCACTCAGAAAATTAGACTGGTCATCATTTACTAACCCTCATGTAGTTTCAAACATACTTTTTTCTGTAGAACACACTCACAAATTATATTGGTAACACTTTAGAATACTGTTCCCTCATTAATGAACACAGGAACAAATGAGCAACGCACTATTAACATTCTAGTAACTAACAAGATACTCTGATTAATAATAATATCGCTCAGTCGATTGTGGTAGTTCACTATTAGCTAGTATTCTAAAATGTTACCATTATATTATTATATTACCATTATATTAAAAATGTCAGTTTTGTGTCCATACATTGAAAGTCAAACAAAATATATTTTCTTTACAGAAGAAAAAGTCATGCATGAAACGACACGAGGGTGAGCAAAGGATGACAGCATTTTTATTTTTGTGAATGTTAATTCATGTCTTTTTAAAATCACATTATATTACTGAATCTAAAAATGGTCAAATTAAAGATTTCCCTTCCTTTTAGTTGTCAGTTTGACTGTTCAAAAAAAGCTATTTTGATTAGCTCGAACAACACTTTAAGACCCCAGACAACAGAATCAATTTTCCTCACCTGCTAAAAAGCATTCTGGCAACAAGTTCAAAAAAAAAAATTTTTAGCCCACATCTCAAAGCTGTGTTTATAGATTTTTAAGAGGTGTTCACTACATGATACAAAACTGGACCATACGTTCATTTCCTCTGTAATACCATACCTCTTTTTGGAAAGCCTGAGTCAGGCAGGGGTGTGCAAATGTCCACATGCATGTCCAAGGCTTTCATATGTTTTCAATCGCACGAACGTGATTATGTGTCTGACATATCGCTGCTCCAGCCTGTGTTTCATTCCCACCTATTTATCAAATATCAGGCCCTGGTAACCTGGTATCCATGACGACCCGATTGTCACGGTGATCGCATCTGTCCAATTAGTTGTGGTTCATTACTGAGGGATCTCAGCCACGGGACTGAAACATACCTGATTAGAGCTGAGAAAGGAGGGCCAAAGCTCTGCTGTACAGGGGGAGATGGGCAAGGGTTCTTAAAGTAGACCCCCATAAAGACTCACTCCATCAAGGGCACAACAAGGTCAACAGGAGGTTCTCAGCTCAATCATAGACTGTCATCTCCTCTGAATGTTAACGGTGTAATCAGTGAAGGCAGGATCAAACCATCCTCACAGAACAGAGTCAGGATAACCATCTTGTAAATTAATACCCAGTATGCAGCTCCTAAAGTTTGCCTTTTGACCCTGAACGTGGGTGCACAACCCAGGGAAGTTTCAGCACACGTCATCAACGATTTTGTTCAATGCTTGACAGGCACAAGACAGACTAAACCACCACAGTCTATTAAGGTTGCAACCACACACATGCTTGCACGCGCACGCACGCACACACACACACACACACACACACACGCACACACGTGCACGAGATTTGAGACTCTGACATTTTCACTGTAGTTTCGACACTTGTTTGCAATGTTGTTGTGATGCGACCATTATGATGCTATTATCATAAAAAAGGTCTCAAGTTTGATTATATTGATTTAAATATATAATATATATATGTTGATTCATAATATACATTATATAATACTGTAGAAACATTTTAAAATGGATGCATACATTTATTAATTTATACTGTGTGAGTCAGGTGTTGTCTGTGTTTTATATGCAGAATTATATGTTTGCTTGAAAACATAATGTGTTGGAATGAACAAAATGTGGATGATTTCAGGCCTGAATCATTTTCCCCTCATACTGGATTTCTCATGAGATTAAACTCTTTTTTTTTGTCCATTCTTTATTCTCCGACTCTTTTATTTGACTTAACACTGACCCTTCTTACGGTTCCATCAACTTTTATCTTCAGTCTACATATGTTAAAAATATTTTCCTTAAATCTGTATTTCCAGTTTGGTGTCATTATTTTTGATCTGGTCAAGACGTTGGGAACTGTCCACATAAATGTTAAGAGGAATCATAATCCAGAGTTTACATTAATTGGAATGGACAATGAAAAACAGAAACCTGTTATTATCATTGTACACGTGTGTGTATGATGGAAAAACAAAGATAAAAAGTAATAACACAGAGATGAAATCCACCATCAGGTTCTTGACAAAGTCATGACAAATCAATGTCTGCTTTGCAAAATCAATATTGACAGTTCTCAAATTTACACTCATCACCACTCTGTATGGTAGGGTGTGTTTCAGCTCCCTGTGGTAGAGCTTCAGTAAAAACAATAATAAGGTCTTAAACAAAGGCTCTACTGTAAGTGTGTGAAACCTGCTCCTCTGCTCTCTCCAAACTGCTGCCATGCTGTCCATCAAATCCCAGAGTTTATCTAAAGTAAACTCCATTACTTTCACTCCCTGAAAAAAAAAACATTCTCTCAGAAATTACTAGTAAATTAATTACAAAGAAACAGCAAGTAACACATTAAATTACACAGACTGAAAAAAGACAGAATAGTATTTCTTGTAAAATGTACTCCAATAACCTTTGTTTTATTAATACTTTGACATTAAATTTTATTATAAATTTTATTTAACTCTAGGTAATGTATAGCCTGGAAATACCAGACTCTGCTACTTCACTTTGCTTCGTAGAAATAGCATAATAGAGAAGTGTTTTCTCTCTCGCTAGGGGGCGCTTGTCTGAAGTTTAAAATCATTGGTTACTCGTAAGCCAATCAGATAAGTTTATGTTATGCGCCGACACAGCCGCATCTAAACACAGACATCATGCATCGAACTCAAATCTATGATCGAACTTCCACTGTAAACCTGCTGTAAACACTTGATGATGCGAGCGAAATACCGGAGTGAACATGGCTGTAAACGACTTTTGCGAAGTTAATCTACACATCCACGGTACAATCACGTGTCTCGTTTCCCATTTCCGCGGCCGTTTCGGTTTTCGATTTCTCTAACCTACAATGTAAACTCTGCGCTTAGCGGCTACGTCACGGCTCTCAGCCGCCCTCTGTTCGTTGATTGGGCCGGCTGTTTTCAGGCCGGAGGAAAACTGAAAGATAGGCTGCTATCTCAGACTGACTAGGAGCGAAATTAAATTAGCGGAAGTAGGAAGTCTGACGTAGTCAGGCTAGGTAATGTAGGCCTATTACAAGTAACGCAAGTTAGATAATCAGATTACTTTTTTTGAGTTAGCCGAATTTTTTCAAAAAAATTACTTTGTTTTCCCATTTATTGACTGACAGCTCTCCTGTCTCCATGTTGAGAGAAATCTAGAGGTGCAAAGGCGTTGTGTAACACCGTGTCCTAACTACACGCGACGCGATAAAATTCCAGCGACAGCAAGTGTGTCTGTCCACACTAGACGCGACGCGACTGTGAGACGCCACACGTCAATCAAAAATCACAGCCATTCAGAACAGCGTGTGGGCGGAGTCTCTCTGTGAAAGCGCACTGCTGGCCCGCACTCGCATTGGAAATGGGTAAGGACATAATCAAATCAAGAAATAACATTATTAAAAATCAAAACATTAACAAAATATACTCATTGACTAATTTTGTTATGAAGTACAGTTGTATGTTTGCATAGAATTCAGTTTGAACGCTATATTATATGATTTCAAAATCTGAGGTAAATTATCCGTTATCGCTTGTGGCACAGTGACCTACTTTTAACTAAAAATAAATAATGTGTACTCATAACCAGTGTAATTTCTTCATATGACAATCAGTTTATTCGATTTTGTTCTGTAACGACTCAGGGGTGGATCTGATTACGGGGAATTTGCATATCATAATTCATAATTCATAATTAATAATTATTCATACAGGTTTGTATCAGATCAGTCTTACATGTTAATACATCTCCCGATAAGGGATGATACGTTACTTTACCTGCATACAAGACTGCATGCTTGCATGCGTATGGCAGCCAACCGCAAGTTGATTGCGATTAGCTACACAGATCACGTTTTACAAATAGGTAACATTAATTAGCTCAATTAATTTATAGAGTTTAGGAAAATCAATTCTGTGGCCACAAGAATTAGTCTTCCCGCCCTATAAACCCATACTCTTTAAAGTATCTTTAATTTGTAAAGCTCGTAGCTTTTGGATAGGCATTTCAGGGACCCGAAGTATGAGCAGACAGTCAATCCATCAAATGAGTATCATGAAATTTAATAAGAAATAACTAGCCTATGCATTTACTAAAATTACATGGGATATATGTATTTACAAACATAATAAACAATGAAACACACAAACGTTACAAACATAATAAACGACAAAACACAATAAGGCATCGATGAACGAGAAATGCATAGAGACAGAGAGAGAATTTTTAGCAAGGTGCAGTTATGCACGAGGGAGTTTTATAAAGACCCGAAGATCTTACTAAACTAGAAGCAAAACAAAAGAAAGAGATTCCCAAAGGGATCTCCCGAAGAAATCACATTCTGGCGAGAGTGAGATAGTAAGACAAGAGAGAGAGAGAGAGGGAGGGAGAGAGAGAGAGTGAGAGAAACGGAGATCCGTAAGGGTCAACCGTTTGGCAAAGTTCACCTGGACAACGGAACCTCAGACCTGACAACAAGGAATCACAAAATCGCCCCTTTTGAGGCAACAACCGTACAGCATGATAAATCTGGATGAGAAATAAAATACTTGCACTGTCTCTTAGTCTGCTGAGGAGAAGGCGTGCGTGTGTGTGTGTCCTTGGGGCGCGCGCCTGCTCGTTCGTTGAACGGTTGCGCGTGGTGGTCCATGTGGTTTGTTGGTGGTTCAGAGCGCGGACTTTCAAACGCATGTTTGAAGGTCTTTGAGGTAAATTTACCAAAGAAACAATTCAGACTAAATTCATTCCTCGTCGGGGAAAATGAACTCGATAGGATACTTAAAAGAACTTAGAATTAAACAAAGAAAGAAAAAGATGAAAGATCTCCGGAGGAGATCACTAAGAAATCACATCCTGATGCCGGGGGTGAGAGGCAAGAGGAGGGGTGAGGAGAGGGCCAGTCCTTTTGAAGACCTGATGTTTCCGCCTCCTCTGAAGCGGATTGTCCAATCATTGTTCAGGAAATCTTGAGCGGGAAAGTTGTCTTTGTTTGGTTTGACAGCTTTATCTACATAAATTACGACAGAGGCAGAACCTGCCTTTCCTTTTCACAGATTCTTAAACATAACAGGAGAGATGTTATATAGGCAATCATACTTTTTACGGTAACCCAATACATATATCTGGCTGCGTCAGACAAAGAGTTTTCAAATGACCTCAAACACGACATGTAACAATGAGAGGAATTCAGGTTTGCGTCTCAAATATACGTAATATAGGCATTTGTGGTTCCTTTTAACTACAAACATTCCCAGATCTTGCAATCGGACGTAGGCCATCAAACACACATAAAACATATCAAATATGTATTGTTAAATGTCTTTTTTGACTGGAAATTCCAGCAAAGTCCTTATGGGTGTGTGTAGCGTGGACAGAGGGGACTCTTTGACCGCATGGCATTCCTTTCTCTGCAGCAAGGAGGGGGTTAGTTTGATAAGGTCTGCTTGAAGCTCGAGCCACAGTCAGGAAGTGTTCTGGTGAATCTCGCAGGACATTTGAATATGTCAGTTCATTGGGTGTTTAAGAGAGAGAACCCTCAAGATTTCTTATAACACCCCTGTGTCACAAAGTTAGCGAGATGTAATGTAAATCAACAAATGGGGAACGAGGATTGGAGTTTATCGAGACTAAACATGCTACACAGTGATTTCTGTTTCTCATAGTATGCAAGTCATGTCTCAAACATTAACCCATTAGAGTTTACAAGGCCACACAGACCAAACAACATAAAGGAAAAATCATGAGATGGAACATTGGATGCATGTATCACATGGTTATATATATATATATATATATGTACATAGAATATATAGGTTTAAACCAGGGTTCGTTTATTCTTCTCAGCAAGAATAAGGAGGAATCACACTCTCTGGGACATTCCAAGGGGTAATAAAGCTCAGTCTTGTAACAGAACACCCCGTTCTTGGTGTGTGTGTGGGAGAGAGTGTGTGTGTGTGTGTGTGTGTGTGTGTTTTTCCAAGTTCCAGGCCTTTTGGGGCTAAAGGCTTTGGGATTTTAGCATGGGGGTATTTAGTTATTCAGATTCACCTTCGCCCAGTCCTTACAATATCCCCCTTTTTGTCCGATGAAGTCCCTGTGTGAACTTAATCGGACAACAACCATCAAAGTGGACGTATGACAGGTGAATCATGATGATAGGGTAGCAGGTGCTCTCGAGCCGAGGCTGAGGGCTCAGCTTGATTAAGTTTGACGCAGCCTCCGGCGTGGTACCCTCTTCCTGAGGGTCCCGTGAGCTTGGCTGTAGATTTTCGCATCTCGTTGAGCCTCCTGATTGAAAGTCAAGTGTCAGGGTGTGGTTGATTACCGTAGAGGTACCCAGCGCAGGATCAGCTGCAGTCCAGGATTGGACAACAGGTGAGGCAGTTAAGGCGGGCAGTTGAGACACAGCTTGGAGGGCTATGTCGATGGGAACAAGGTCAGTTCTGATTGGTGCTCTTCGCTTGGAAGAGGATACGATGCCAGGTCGTCGAGGTGAAGGATGGCACCTTTGATGCTTGGATTGCATGCTCTGGTCGAGCAAGGTGACACAGGTGTCAGTGTCATTTTGGTCGTCAGTGAGTGCAGCTGTGCGCACAGGAGTGTTAAGGAGTCCCCCTTTCACCTACAATCTCTGCGTGGGTCTCGATGACCTGAGTGCGAGGCTTGGCTTTAGCAGGGCAGCGTGTGCCGCTGATCTGCAGCCCGCAGATTCCGTCAGTGTTGTCTCTGAGGAAAGGTTTGTTAGGGGCAGAGATACTGAACGTCTTTGGTCAATGTGCACATGTGCGGATTCGGAGCTGGGGCAGCTTTGTGTCGCTGTCGTGTGAGGCATCCACGTCCAGCGTGCATATCTTGAAGTGAGTGTTGCTTTTCAAAATCTGACATTGACAATGTTCTTGAGCTTCGGCTTGACTCTAGGATGGGCAAGTTCAAGAGAAAGCCCCCCCTTTTCTCTGCTTGTGGTCAACGCAGAGTGGGATGGCACTACCCAGAGAGTAGGCAAGGTGTATTTGTAAAGAGTCAGTTGGCGTGGTGATGGCGGACACCACCACGGTTTGCATGAGGCCTAAGGGTATCAGGTGCGGTGGAATTCTACCCATGGCGAGGCTGTCGATGGAGGGGTTCACTCCCCGCAGCGGGTTTGTCCTCAGGGCTGTTACCAGCTGAGTTTGAGCACCGTCATTCTGGGAGACAGTAACAGCTTTTTCATGGAGTTCACTGTTGGGGTCGGCAGAACGCTGTGAGTGTTGAAAGTTACCACAATTCCCTTTAGTGTCTTGTCGATGGTCTGCAGGGATGCACTCTGTGTCGTGAGTTGCTCTTTTATCTGTGGAATCTCAACCTGAATTTCGGTTACATGCCGCCTCACGGTGGCTAGGTTTACTGCATTCACACTGGGCATACAAATGTTAAACATAGTTCCGACGGCCGTGGCGGCTCCGAGCAAAGCTCGTAGAAACCGTTGGGAGCGGCGGTTGTGGCCACCTGGCTCCGCTAGCGTGACAGTCATTTTCTCAAGTTGGTTGAGCATGTGTTCAACATCAGCCTCAGCGTGAGTGAGGGAGTCCTCTGTCCATCGGACACCTACCCAGCTGTATTGTGTCGTTGCGCAGGGGTAGTGTGCTCTGTAGACGTTGCGAGGATCAGGTGGCACGTACACTTTCTGAGTTTGGGTCCGGCCATTGGTGATGAGGAGTCCCGGTTGTTCCTTTAGGACGATGACTGATGCCGGATTTGGTGGTGTCCGATTGCGGCTGCTCTCTGGTTGGCTGGAGGTACAGGATGGCGAAGCACAGCAGCATCCTGGTAAAAGTGAAAGAGAGAGAAAGAGAGAAAGGGAGAAAAAAAACTTTTTGGCGAGTGTCGTCCTTGGTTGGCTGGGACTTCGCTTTGAGGATGCCGGTATGCCACTTGCTTCGGTGTCTTGCAAGTGTCTCTGGTGCTGCGTCATGAGCATATATTCGCATGACCCCCCTTTTGCACTGTGGCACCACAAGCTGTGGCGCAGTGATGGCATCAAGTGCAGAACGCTGAATGTTGTCTTGTGCACGCAGCATGTGCCAGGTGCATAGCGGGTGTTTGGGGCACCGGTTGTCGGTGGGTCTAGACAGCGTGCTAGGGTGGTTGGAGGGGTCTAAAAGTGGTGGTGACTCCGAATGTTCATGAAGTTGTTATGGTCTTTGGCGAGCTGGAAGGTGCATGGTAGCGAACTTGAACCTTGACTTGGTGTTGAGGCTGTGTACCCTTGGATGGCTGCTGGAGTTCTATGAACTCTGTGACCTTAGAGTCTGGCTTTGTTGTAGTTCTCGTTACCTCTATGACCGGCCAGTCTGGCTTTGGTAACCTGTGTGACTGGAGGGGGGGGAGGGGTTCTTGAACTTGGGCCCAGACTGTCAGGTGTTTGAAGTCTAGTAAAGGCTCAAAGCGCTCTAGCAGATCTTTGCCAATCAGAAAGGGGGTACGTGTCCATTTGTGAGATGTACACAGGGTGTTTCAGACTAAAATAACCAATTGTCAGGTGAATGTGAGCTACCTGTTTGAGCCGGATGTCGTTCTGGCTGTATGACTGCACAGTCAGCTCGCATGTTTGAGATGTAAGAGTTCGATTTTGTCTCTCAGAGTCTTTAAAAGAGTTTCCGGGCCATACCCCGTTTGATCATGTGCCCGAGGAGTCTTGGCGTCGGGGCTGGTGTGGTGATCGACGGGCGGTTAGGGCCGGTCTTGTGTAGTTCTTTGCGGAGACAGACAAAGTAGCATTTCTTGGTCTTTTGGGATTTTGGTCCTAGACGTGGGAAGTTGTCAGCTGTGTTAGCTGTGTTAGCTCTGTGGTCTGTTGTTGACGAGCAGTGTTCTGTGTGCCTGTTGCAGGTTTTATGCTGAGGCATAGGATGTCGTGTTCGTCCCTCTTGTTGTCTTTGTAAAGTCTTTTGTGAAGAAGCTCTTTAAGTAACTTCAGGCTCTTGGCTGTCTCGGATATGGCAGCACTGTTTTCGTCTGATGTGTGTTCAGACTTGTGCTGACCAGTGGCAGGTCGAGAGGGGTTCTGCTCTGGGCTGTTGAGGTCAGGCTAAGCAGGGTCTCTGTGACATTTTGGCACACTTGTGGTGAGTGACTAATGCATGGCCCTAAACGTACAGAACTACTGCTTAATGGGTTCGCTAGATATGTAGCCTAAAGCTAAGTGTCTCTTGTTTAGCTAGCTAGTGACGTGTGTCTTGTATCCTTATCTTAGCTGTGATTGTTAGGAGGCTAAGAGTTATGTGGTTCCAAGATTATTCCCTGGAAAGGGCATAGCCGAGATAAAATAAATGACGTAAGATGGTTCTTATGACTTAATTATTTCTCTGGACTTAACTGGGGGGGGGGGGGGGGGGTCACTACGGCTTGACGAAGTGAAGGATAAGAGGGAAACGGACAGCTTTCTCATTTGAATTTTGCTTATTATCAATCCTTAGGATTATAGTTGTGCCCTAGTAAGTTGTTGAAATTACTTGTGCTGCAGGGTCACGAAAATGAGTGCACTGGTTGAAACTAAGCCAAAATAACAAATAAGGGTGTCTCTGTTTCCTTTCTGGGCCCTATGGGAAATGGAACCACATTTGAACAAGAGAGGAAATTAAATTAAATCATATAAATGACTGATTAGCCAAGGGAACAGCTGACTGCTGTTATTATGAAAGTTAAAGAAATGAAAGAAGTAACAAGAGAAAAACAAAATTTAAGGCAAAAGGGAATAAAGTGATCAAACACCGGGAATGATCGGTTTAGTCACCTGTCGATGAAAATTCCTATTGCTATATGAATTATTCTCTAGCTACACAGTTTACATTTAGTTAAACGTAAGTTTAATTAACAGGGTATCTGCAAAGTTAGCCTTCGACGGTTAGCAAGGACGATGCCTTCACTAGTGAAGGTGAACTTAAGCTGCAAAGAAGTGTAAACACGGAAAGTGAATAATTAGAAACCTTAACCGGTGTTAAAGAAAGTATTCTTGAATACTTTGCATTGTGTGAACACAAGTGGTGATTAAGGGCTCAAGTAAATTATGCTAGCTGCTAACTGTAGAAGTTATTATGTAGCTTAGCCTAAGCTGGATGGATGCTAGGTTAGCGTAGCGTAAGCTAGCTGGATGCTATGTTAGTTTAGCTCAGCGTAAGCTGAAAGGATGCTAGGTTAGCTTAGCGTAGCGCAAGCTAGCTGGATGCCATGTGAGTTTAGCTTAGCGTAAGCTGGAGGGATGCTAGGTTAGCTTAGGCACCTAGGCTGGTTTGTTTACAAAGTGACATCACAAGTTAGCACTTCCTGTGACAAGTCGTTGTCATGGGAACCGGAGCATGTCAGACAATTCAACAGTCCTTAAAGAATGTCTGTACATTTTTCATGGATTATGCATGTTTAAACGGGTTAACAGGATGCACCTATATTTTAAGTCTTTCTAGGACTCAGTGTTACATTAAGTAAAATGCAGATGTGTTTTGGCATTAGCTAATTTTACTCATGGAACTCTTCTCTTTATTTTACGTAGCTTATTCTATTTGTTTACAGAGTAAGGAAATAGATTTGCTGTAAGTCAAAGCTTGTCTAAGCATATATGGTTACGTCCCTCTCGTGCACGAATGCTGACTTCTCAGCGAGTAACAGTTTTGATCGCTAGGTAGCTCTCTGCTTGTAGATGCAGCAAAAAAAATATTTAGGTGAATTACATCAATCTAACAATAATTTGTAAAGCCTTTACATTTGTAGACACCCAGGTCTACCTAGATATAACTCTGTCCTGAGCTTTCTTTGTTAGACACAGGTTTAGTCATACTACCATTTGGATTTCCTTTTAATCAAAGCATAATAGATATCGGTACAGTTTACAAGCTGCTGAGATGAGGTTTCTTCGTCAAACAGACTTACGCTTTTACTGCTGAACATGCTACTTTTACTTTTAGTTGGAAATCTAAGGCTATTTTACTTAGAGTAGAGATGTCAATTCCAGCTATCGTTTTATCTGCATTTAGACAGGCCAGCGATCAAAGATGTGTATTGCACGTTGTGTTCTGGTTGGATCGCAACGATCAAAAGCATCTCGTAGGTTAACAGTAGTTTAAAACTGTGGTGGTTCTCCTACATGGAAACTAATGTACAGCAGTGCATTTTTCAAGAAGTATCTAGAAACTGTTTGTTTCAAAGGGGTCGTGTATAGCCTGTTGGCAGGTGAGGCTTATAGGTGAGCCATTCAAGATTTTCTTTAAATCAGTAAAGTTCAAATTTTTCTACTGCAGAGTCTTGCGTCTTTTTGAGCACAACTTTTCATCTACTTTTTAAAAGTTCTATGTCCTATGCTGATCAGGGACCCTTTTAGCAGAGTCTTGCACTGTGTTCGTGCAGTGTCTTCTGGTTTTGCAGTTCAAAATCATTGGGGTTTTGGACCCAGCTGTGGGACAGTTTGCTCTGTGTGCCTGTTGTGGGTCTTACGCTCAGGCCTAGGGTGTAAGGCTCGTACCTGAATTTTCGGAAAGTCTCTTGTGAAGAAGCTTTTCAGCGACTTCAGGGGCTCGGCTGTTTCAGACGTGGCGGCACTGTGTTTGTCTGATGCGTGCTCAGACTTGGGCTTACCAGTGGCCTGGAACGGACTCGACTCTCTGTAAACAGGGCTATGGTGTTGTGGGACGCCCTCTGGAGGCATCTGGTGGGATGCAGATTTTGAAGGAACAAAGTTCTGAACTTGACATCCGCTTCCATATTTGGCTGGTTCAGTGCTCCGAAGTAGGTTTGTCGGAGTCGGCTGTAGTAGGTCTGTGGGGTTTCAAGTCGGACCTGCTTGGGGTCCATGGCGGTGAATAACCCTTGGTCTGATTCTGGATCAGAGAATTCACGGATCAAAGCTTGTTGCAGCTGCTGGTAGTCCGTTTTGATAGTCTCTGTTTGACGGTCGAGGAAGCTGCGCACATCACGGCTGGACGTGATTCTTAGCAGGTACAATTTGTCCCACGCGGTCGCGTTGGTAACAGTTTGTAAGTGAAAGTCAGTGTCTTGTAGGTAGGCGTGCACGTTGTGGCCTCCTGCAGGGCTCGGAGTGAACGTAGGGAGGTTTCTCGCCAGCTTGTTAAGTCTTTTGGGAGCCCTGCCGTTGTAAGTAGCAGGGGCTCTCCTGGAAAGGCCCCCCCTTTTTAGCTCTGGGTTGTAGGCTGAAAGGTGCGGACCAGCTGGTCAGGGGAAACTTTGTGGTGTGCGTTTCCCTTTCCCGGTCATTCTGTAGTCTATAAGAGTGTTTCAGCTATCTGTGAACAATGTCAATTTCGCATATGATATTGTCTTTGTGCTGAATGAGTTCATGGATTTCAGCTCGGGCCGCTTGTAAGTGTTTTACACAGGCCTTTGCTTTAGTGTCTCTTTCTTTAGTTCAGTCTCTGCTGAACGGGCTTGTGGATGGTATCGCGGGCCTCTTGCGGGTTGTTTTTTTTCGCAGGCCATGGCTTTCGAGTCTCTTTTAGTTCAGCCTCTGCTCTTTGCAAAGGGGCTTCACTTTTGTCGGAGTTTCTCGTTGAGTACCACTCTGGTTGTTTTCTCTGAATGCTCTCTTCGGTCTGTGTGCCGATGAAGATCAGGCAGGGCAGTTTGAAGTCTTTCCACTTCCTTCTGTAGCTCGGGGTCGTTGTCGTCCTCGGCTTGCATCCTTAGCGTTGCAACTTCGTGCTCCAGGGCGAGGCGGCTCCTTTCACGGAGACGTGCTTGTGCGATGAGCTGGCAAGCGAGGTTTTGGACGTGTCTGGCCCGGCCTTGTCGTGGGTGCTTAGGCTTAGTTTGTGCGCCGTCAAGCTGGTCCACGTCTGCGTCCAGCTGCTCTTGGCTCGAGGCTCTGAGTCACTGGTGACTGGCTTCCCTGTGGGCGAAAGGAACACAACACACACGAAAAGACCAGTGCAAGTTCTTTCTACGTTTAACGAGCTATAATACTATGCGGCTATGTGAGCCGTAATTTGGCTAACTGATGCAGACAGTTAGATGATTAGGTGGGTCAATTTTGCGTGGATCTAAATAAAGAATTTGGCAGGCAGTAGCCTTATGGGGTCATGTGATGACGCCAGCTGCTTGGTCGTCGTTCTGTTATCTAGCTTTCCTTGGTGTCTCTCGTAGGTTCTGTCTCTGGGTGAACTGAAAGGAACAAATCACAACAGAACAGAGAAATAGCAAGATAGAAAAGATTAGAGTAAAATAAAATTGAATAGGTCTAATGAAGATGGAGCAAATAATGACACAAGGGAGTGTTAAAGAGAGTAAGGTCGTCTAAGCCGGCTGTCGGCGGCAAACCTAGGAAAGGGGGTGTGTGGCTTGGAGAAGGGAAGGTGGGCCACACCCCTTAAATGGCCGGGGATATATGTAATATTCTGGGGCCTATACTAAGTAGATGTTTTTTATTTTTTTATTATTACCTCATTTTTAGTCTGCCCAGGTTGGAACTGAAATCACTCCGGTTGGAATCAGCACGTGATTGGTCTTTCCAGCGTTTCCGAACACTTGGTCGCAGAGTCGCCGGGCTCCACACTCCGTACCACGGGCGCCCTCTCAAACAATTGCGACCTTTGGAGTGCCAAATTGTGTGCTGCCCGTGTATAGAGACAGAGGAGTCCGCGACTCACGCATGGCCTGTGTCATTCAACGCTGGTCAGACAATCCGCAGCTGGAAGCCAAGTAGATGTGACTGTCAACTCACCACCGCGCGCTAGGGATTTCTACACCATAAACACAGAAGAGGAGAAACAGATGAAACTTAAGGTGAATTAAGGTTTCCTTGTTTAAACCAAATTGAGTAATTATGCATGCAGAGATACCAAGGCAAGAGGCTTCACTAAACACTGATAAAAATAAAAATAAAAGGAATTTATGACAATGTAATTGTCAAATCAACTTTAAAAAAAAAATTCTTCAAAAATAAATTTAAAATAATTTTTATTTTTATTTTATTTATTATTACTTTCATTATTAATAAAAAATTAACAATCAAAGTAATAAAGTAGGATGAAACCCTGGAGAAGACAGGCTGTAGTGGCTGGTTTGTGCCACAAGGGGGGGCGTACTTTCTCCAGTGGTTAACCTGTTTGGTTGGATAAGCACTTAATTCAAATTTCAATTCAAACTGGTTTAAATTCAATTTAAATAAGTGTAAGGAAATCAAAGATCAGAACTATATCTCATGCGACTCATGATTGCTGTAATGTTATCAGTGATAACAAAATAAATAAATTTTTTAAAAAAAAAGATGGAAATAGACCAATTCACAGAATGAAAGGAGTAAAAGAATAAGCTGACTTTAGCATGTCTGCCACAAGGGGCGTTTTCCCTCTAAGTGGATATCAATGACTAAACTGAAACTTAACTTTAAATTTCTTAATTCAAATCTAGTTTGAAACAAACTCAAAGTAAGCATAAAACAGTCAGCAGGAGAATTGTCTAACGTCAAACAAATGCCAGCACAAGCAAGGCTTTAACTGGAATATGTATTGAAAGTTAGACAATTCAGAATTCATAATCGCAGGGAAAGTGAAAAAGAACAAAAAAAACAGAAAAGAGGTAGTTGAGAATGACGATCTACAAAACGTCCACAGGGTGGCGTAATTGCGTTCACGCTGAATGACGTCAGAGGCTGGTATGATTTGGACACCGCAACACATGTAGGTTGCCCTCTCGTGTTTTGTCAGCGGAATTACAACCTCTGTTTTAGTATGTAATTCAGTTTTAAAACGGTTCCATACGTTAATTTTCTGCAAAAATCACAATTATAAATTTTAAACCTCGGCGGGTTTTGTGCCAGTTTACTGCATATAAACACACACAAACAACGTGTGGCAGGATTTCTTTCGCTACACACAAATAGGGCAACAGGAATTAGGCATCTGTTTTTCGATTCCCACATAAAACAATTATTACCATGATTCACATGTGTTTGCTTATAAATTTTAAACCTCGGAGGGTTTGTTTGTGCCAATTTACTGCATATAAACACACAAAGACAACGTGTGGCGGGATTTCTTTCGCTACACACATAAATATGGACACAGGAATTATACGTCTGTTTTTCGGATCCAAATAACATTTATCAAATAGCACTTATGATTAAAATGTTTTTAGGTTTTGGATTGTTTCTGTGCTATATTCTAACAAACACGTTTGGCAGGATTGCTTCGCTGCGCTGTGCGTGAATAAAACAGGGATTATTCGTCTGTTTTTTCGACTCCCATAACATATTATCAAATAGCACTTATGATCAAATATGCGTTAGGTTTTACGATTGAGTAGCTACGTCAATGTTTTAACCAGGAGTTATCGATAATCTAACGATTATAATTAATATTAGGCCTGTTTAAGAATAGTGAAAGAGCATCGTTTCACTAAATCTTGTCTTCACCGTGGCCGAAGAATCTCGTTCCGCCAGGGGAGTTTAACATTAAAAGTGTCATAATTCAAAAGAGGCTTCTTCATCTTTTGTAGGACAAATTTTAATACAATGAAACCGCAGTTTCTTTTTTAGTTGTGCTGAACTGAGACGGCTTGTGCCTTTAGTCAGTCAGGCAGTGAGTTCACTCACTCTTCGAGGTGCGCGCGTCTGCGGCTTGTCTTACAATTTCAACATCCGCGCGCATAAATATTAAATAACAATACTCATACACAGATTGACTGGAATGCTCGTAAAACAAGTTTGAAATGTGCCCATAGCATTTTCCTCCACCAATATTATGTAACGACTCAGGGGTGGATCTGATTACGGGGAATTTGCATATCATAATTCATAATTCATAATTAATAATTATTCATACAGGTTTGTATCAGATCAGTCTTACATGTTAATACATCTCCCGATAAGGGATGATACGTTACTTTACCTGCATACAAGACTGCATGCTTGCATGCGTATGGCAGCCAACCGCAAGTTGATTGCGATTAGCTACACAGATCACGTTTTACAAATAGGTAACATTAATTAGCTCAATTAATTTATAGAGTTTAGGAAAATCAATTCTGTGGCCACAAGAATTAGTCTTCCCGCCCTATAAACCCATACTCTTTAAAGTATCTTTAATTTGTAAAGCTCGTAGCTTTTGGATAGGCATTTCAGGGACCCGAAGTATGAGCAGACAGTCAATCCATCAAATGAGTATCATGAAATTTAATAAGAAATAACTAGCCTATGCATTTACTAAAATTACATGGGATATATGTATTTACAAACATAATAAACAATGAAACACACAAACGTTACAAACATAATAAACGACAAAACACAATAAGGCATCGATGAACGAGAAATGCATAGAGACAGAGAGAGAATTTTTAGCAAGGTGCAGTTATGCACGAGGGAGTTTTATAAAGACCCGAAGATCTTACTAAACTAGAAGCAAAACAAAAGAAAGAGATTCCCAAAGGGATCTCCCGAAGAAATCACATTCTGGCGAGAGTGAGATAGTAAGACAAGAGAGAGAGAGAGAGGGAGGGAGAGAGAGAGAGTGAGAGAAACGGAGATCCGTAAGGGTCAACCGTTTGGCAAAGTTCACCTGGACAACGGAACCTCAGACCTGACAACAAGGAATCACAAAATCGCCCCTTTTGAGGCAACAACCGTACAGCATGATAAATCTGGATGAGAAATAAAATACTTGCACTGTCTCTTAGTCTGCTGAGGAGAAGGCGTGCGTGTGTGTGTGTCCTTGGGGCGCGCGCCTGCTCGTTCGTTGAACGGTTGCGCGTGGTGGTCCATGTGGTTTGTTGGTGGTTCAGAGCGCGGACTTTCAAACGCATGTTTGAAGGTCTTTGAGGTAAATTTACCAAAGAAACAATTCAGACTAAATTCATTCCTCGTCGGGGAAAATGAACTCGATAGGATACTTAAAAGAACTTAGAATTAAACAAAGAAAGAAAAAGATGAAAGATCTCCGGAGGAGATCACTAAGAAATCACATCCTGATGCCGGGGGTGAGAGGCAAGAGGAGGGGTGAGGAGAGGGCCAGTCCTTTTGAAGACCTGATGTTTCCGCCTCCTCTGAAGCGGATTGTCCAATCATTGTTCAGGAAATCTTGAGCGGGAAAGTTGTCTTTGTTTGGTTTGACAGCTTTATCTACATAAATTACGACAGAGGCAGAACCTGCCTTTCCTTTTCACAGATTCTTAAACATAACAGGAGAGATGTTATATAGGCAATCATACTTTTTACGGTAACCCAATACATATATCTGGCTGCGTCAGACAAAGAGTTTTCAAATGACCTCAAACACGACATGTAACAATGAGAGGAATTCAGGTTTGCGTCTCAAATATACGTAATATAGGCATTTGTGGTTCCTTTTAACTACAAACATTCCCAGATCTTGCAATCGGACGTAGGCCATCAAACACACATAAAACATATCAAATATGTATTGTTAAATGTCTTTTTTGACTGGAAATTCCAGCAAAGTCCTTATGGGTGTGTGTAGCGTGGACAGAGGGGACTCTTTGACCGCATGGCATTCCTTTCTCTGCAGCAAGGAGGGGGTTAGTTTGATAAGGTCTGCTTGAAGCTCGAGCCACAGTCAGGAAGTGTTCTGGTGAATCTCGCAGGACATTTGAATATGTCAGTTCATTGGGTGTTTAAGAGAGAGAACCCTCAAGATTTCTTATAACACCCCTGTGTCACAAAGTTAGCGAGATGTAATGTAAATCAACAAATGGGGAACGAGGATTGGAGTTTATCGAGACTAAACATGCTACACAGTGATTTCTGTTTCTCATAGTATGCAAGTCATGTCTCAAACATTAACCCATTAGAGTTTACAAGGCCACACAGACCAAACAACATAAAGGAAAAATCATGAGATGGAACATTGGATGCATGTATCACATGGTTATATATATATATATATATATGTACATAGAATATATAGGTTTAAACCAGGGTTCGTTTATTCTTCTCAGCAAGAATAAGGAGGAATCACACTCTCTGGGACATTCCAAGGGGTAATAAAGCTCAGTCTTGTAACAGAACACCCCGTTCTTGGTGTGTGTGTGGGAGAGAGTGTGTGTGTGTGTGTGTGTGTGTGTGTTTTTCCAAGTTCCAGGCCTTTTGGGGCTAAAGGCTTTGGGATTTTAGCATGGGGGTATTTAGTTATTCAGATTCACCTTCGCCCAGTCCTTACAGTTCATAGGGAAATTCATTTGAGATGTCTGTGTGGGCGGAGCTGTCAGCCGCGACGTCGCAGAAATAGGAACCGTTTCTAAATTAGAAACTTTGCGTGTCGCCGTCGCGTCTGGTTAGGACAAAAACTCTGATTAACATGGAAAAGATACCTTTTATCGCGTCTATCGTAGTTAGGACACGGTGTAAGATGGTTGTATTCAGTGTTTCTCAAAATCAATAAAGACAATGAAATGAAAACTCAGATAGGCTATGTGTGATAAATAACGCATATGCATTTAATCTCACTTTATTACCCTTACAGGTGTGAACTTGTATTTCCTTACTACTTTGGATTTGAACTTTTGTTACTGCAATTAGTTACTTTTCAGTAACGCAATAATTTAATGCATTACTTTTAAAAGTAACACGCCTTAAAGGGATAGTTCACCAAAAAATGTAAAAATTCTGTCATTAATTACTCACCCTCATGTCGTTCCAAACCCGTAAGACCTTAGTTCATCTTCGGAACACAAATTAAAATATTTTTGATCAAATCCGAGAGCTTTCTGAAACCCTCCATAGACATTGCAACTTTCAAGGCTCAGAAAAGTAGTAAAGACATTGTTAAAATTCCATGTCATTCTCCTACGCTGTTGACGGGTTCAATCTCAGAACTCCGCCTCACTATTGGCTAGCTCCTGTGTCAGCATCATGTGTCGTGGTGCTCACGTGACCAGCGTAGGACCTGGAAGCGCTGTACTGTGTTTACTATACGCGAATAGCACGGAAGAGAAGAAATTGTTAAATAAAGTTTTTTTTTTTAGGGTTTTTGCGTACAACAATATTCTCATCGCTTAATAACATTAAATTTTAACCAGTAGTCACATGGATGATTGACATTGACACACAATGAACATGACATTTGCTTTTACTGTTTCAACAGCCCTCTTAGCCCAAGGACCATTTGGAAATTCCTAAAGGCAGAGGTGCTGATAGTGCTTAAGTGTGTGTACATCGGGAGTCTACGAATTGTCAAACCTTTAGTACGATGGGGGAAGTTGAAAATGTATGATTGGTCAGTTTGAATGTCTCACATTTTGGTTATGTCACGGTCAAGGGAGGATAAAAGAATATTACAACTGTTGCTTTGTCTCTTTTGTTCTCTGACTCTCTTTCTTGGGGCAATTTTTCTTTGCCTCCTTTTTTCTTTTTCTCTTACTCTCTACACACTCTCCCTCTCTTTTTGATCTCTCAGATAAAATTTTACATATATGCTGGGTACAATTAATGGTATAAGTTTTTATCATCTCATATAACTATTTTGTAACTATTTTAAGTGTAACCATAACCATATTGTCATTCAACCCTTTAAATGACAAATAATGTGCTAACTAATTTTGATTTGGTGTTGACTTTGAAGTGATATTTACAATATTATATGCAATACAATATCGTCACATAGCAACGCTCTCCCACATATTTAGCTACTGTATGCGCTTATTTCCGTCATTGGTGTAAGTAGCAGTGGGTTGTAATAGACAAGAAATGTACAGTTTTCGACCATCTTGCTGATAATGTTTCTTTAGTAATTCGGCAGTTCTGCAGCCTGAACCACTGTAGGAAATCCACCCTTACATAATGTTTTTTTCTTAAAAGTTGCAACGACATTGCTGGAGGGATCAGAAAGCCCTCGGATTTCATCAAAAAATATCTTAATTTGTGTTCTGAGGATGAATGAAGGTCTTACAGGTTTGGAACAATATGAGGGTGAGTAATTAATGACAGAATTTTCATGAGTCCCAGGTAAAGGCCATTTTTCCCACCTGGGTTAAAATCAACACATTTTCATTACTTTAAGTAGGTCAGTACCTGAATTGCAAAGATGTACAGTGTAAAACAATGCAGTTCTAGAATGTTACAGTGAGTTGTTAAACCAATCAATCAAAAACGGCCATAGTTAAATTACCTCATGTGCTATGTAAAAGTGTTGACAGTGTTTAGATTCAGCATCTATGGGAAACGGTTAAAAAGAGGACGCAACTGAATTTACTGGAGTTATAAAGACATTATTATTTTTGTAGTGTCTTTGAAGAATTAAAACAACCAGAACAGATATTTTGCGTACTGTAGCCTACATCCATATGTAAATGAGAATGTTAACAATCCAGGATTAATTAGGCCTACTAACTCACGACAAATTGAACAGTGTAAAACATATTAGGCTAATGTTAAAACGAAGAAATATCTTCAGATATTTCCTGGCTATTATTCTAAAGCAACCTATTCAAAATTGTTGTCAAATTTGGTGGTGAATTACCTGTTAATTCCAGCAGAGGTCCTCGTAAGAATAATAACTTTATGAGAGCTTGAACATCCATCCCACCAAGTGATGACAAGCATACCTACAACGTTACATCTTTTCTTTTAAACTACTTCTCTTTCCCTATCTCTCCATTTCCCCCCAATAATTCTCTCTTGGCCTTCTTGTTTTCGCCCGCTTTCTTTCTGTATGCCTGTCTTTCCCTCTTTCTTTTGTTCAGTGCCCTTGCCAGATTGGGATTACTCTGCGATGTTATCTGAGTACTTGGGGTTTGTTCAGTTGTAATCTGGTTCTTTGCAGTAAGGTAAAAAGCAGAAAAGTTTTCCCATAAATCAAAAATAGCATCCATCTGGATCCATCTCACTAACTCGTTCACTCTCTCTTTTCCCTCCTCTCCTCCCCTCCCCTCACATAGGCCTATCACATTTTTGTGGATAAAATCTCAAAACAAAAATCAAAACAAATCAAAACAAATCTCAATGAAATTAGTCTAGTGCGGCAGGCTGAGTCTGAGATGACTCTGAGGCTTCTGATTAGAGCTCCATCTGAAACTGTACATATTCACATTTTCCATGATCCTATCAACAAAAACAACTCAGGACTCATGATGTCTGCGTCTCTTGTGACCAGAGATGAGATTTCTCAATCACCTACACCCTGCAGCTATGCCAAAACTGCGGAAGACATCAAAAGTTCAGCGCAAGATTTCCAGAAGTTGAGGCCGTCCAGGGAACAGGAAGTCAAAGGCTTCCACTGTGATGTCAGCGATAGAGAGATAGATAGAGAAAAAGATGGAGAAAGCGGAGCGAAGGTCGGAGGCTTTGTCCCTGTTGTCTGTTGGAAAACAATGAGAGTCTGCATTCGGCTGAGGTCAGTCATTTGTTTTAACAAGGGATTTCACTAATCTCAGAATTGAGTCTGATTAATACTACAATCTGAATGCTTCACTCCTCTGAAAATCATATTTCCAAGTCTCTCAGGAAAATAAGCTATGACTAAAACTCCAGAGGAGAGCACGATAACGAGAAAAGGAACAATTTAACAAGATTACAGCAGTATTAGAGGTCCAGCAGTGACAAGAAAAACAGGAACAGTAACACATTCAGTTTCTTCTTAATGGGTTTCAATAGAAGATGCCAAGTAGTTCTTCAGCTGGAGTTCTGTGAAAGCCAATCAGTTTAAGTTCAAATCAGAGCTTTTTGATCAAAATTGTTGTCTCAGACAGTTTCACAGTACTTGAGGCCTGAACACCCAAATGTTCAGCCAAATACTCCCCTAGAGCAATGAAAGAAACCCATCATCCTCCCAAACTGATTAGTAACAAGAACTGTCTTACTGTTTGTTCTGATTCGGCAGTCAATAAAAAAAGAATTGAAACAAATAGTATGACAAAGTGCTAAGGGTCTGTCTATAAAATTCTTAACTGCCTCATTAATTTTGTTTTTAAATCAAAGTTTTTTACAGCTAGACATGCTGAATCAATAGAAAGAGAGATATTTTATACAATAGTTTAATCAGTGTTGGGGAAAGTTACTTTTTATGGTAAGTAATGTTTGACGTTACTTTTTGTCTCTTGGGCTGGGCTTGCTTGTTTGTTTTTAATAACAAAAAAAGTTATATTTTTGGCAAATGTACACAAATTTTATGTTTATCTAAAGTAATTTTTGCTTTGTGCGGTTGAATTGGATCATCGGAGGTCAGCAGACATTTGTTAATAAAGTGAGATTAAAACATAAAGTATATTTTATTCCAGGTTTGTGTAATATTCTAAGTTTGCATTGCACTGTTTTCATTCATTTTGAGGAATACACAGCGCACACAACGCCTCTGCACTTACTTCAGATTTCTCTCAACATGGGGACAGGAGAGGTGTCTATAAATCGGAAAACAAAGGAACTTTCATTACTTATTTGAAAAGTAACTTGCTGTAAACTTGTGTAATATATTTTAAAATGCAAATGGCAAAGATGAATTTTCTGCAGCCATTACAGTCTTCAGTGTCACATGAATCATGATTTTTCAGAAATCATTCTAATAGGCTGATTTGGTGCTCAAGTAACATTTCTAAATATTATCAATGTTGAAAAAAGCTGCGCTGCTTAAAAAAAATAAATAACGTATTGACCCCAAACCTTTGAATGGCAATGTAATGCATGTTGAGTGCAAGCACAGGTTCCCCTGCATCAACTGGAAGTTTTTCAGAAACAGACTCCCATCTGTGTGCAGTTCTTTTTCTTCTTCTGATAACCATTTGAAGATGAGTGATGAGCTTTCCCACACTGCAGTGGTTTATCAGAAACTTCAGCCAACTGGGTCCTTGTTCTTCTGTATGTGGGTGGGTGGGTGGTTGTGAGTCTCTAGCCAAATAAGACTTCATTCCTCTCTCCGCTACCCGTCATTTTTCTTTCTCCCTCACTAGGGATTCGCGGCGTTGCCAAACCATCCTGCTGCGAAAACATCTCCAGTCCGTCTACATAAATACAAACAGAAAATAGTTTACTTTATGATTTAGAAAGGTAACCAGATACAAGGACTTATCTTTCTGAAATGTTGCTCTGCTGATAGCAGTTGGCATGCGCATATCTCTTTGTCCATTGTAGGATAATCAAGAAAATGTTTAGATATTCATATTGCTGAAGTTAACATATTTCAAATGCAGCTAAAATCATCCAGAGAGTTTGAATAACAGAGATAATGAAAGGCAGAATGCTTAAAAAAAAAAAAAAAAAAAAGGCGAGAGGAGTTGGAGCTGGTGACGGCACCCTCGTTGATCTGTCCAATTAGACGGCTAAATTGTTCCCACATTGAGACTGAAATGCAAATGGTCTGCCTTTCAGGGACAGAACTAATGAGCTTCGCTGGGTTACCACAGTGTTACAGCTGAGGCGGCAGATATTACTGTACAGCTCTCCTCTAATCTGACCCATTAACTCTGTGTACACACAGATCAATGTGAGTGTGCAGGGAGCCATGGACTATAATGACCTAATGAGAGAGTCTCAGTATGTGTGTGTGTATGTGGCCAGGGACACTGATTCGACTGTGGGTTGGCAAGCGGCAGCGTACACCTCGAAAACTCCAAACAATCAACAACAAAATCTCCTTGACTTGATTAACCACAAAAATTCAACAAAATACCAGAGTGAAACTGGAAAACAGAGAAAGATAGACTGAAGGAGAGAGAAAGAGCTCCAAATATAGCACAAACAGAGAACATTCCAGACCCAGGTGAGCGCAATGATGATACCTGTCTGAAACAGTGGGGGGAAAAAAGGACTGTATCTGAAATCACCACCTATCATTCACTATTCCCCGAAGTCCGCTTGAAGGAGTGAATGAAAACGAGTGAGTGAATTTAGACACTGTGGACTGTGGACACCAGCTTCGGCTAGACCCTCACAGTACATTGGTCCTTTGGTCGTACTCTCATTATTGCGGTGCATTATGGGATTTAATGAGCACACATGGTAACTTCCACTACAACATTACAAATGGCTGCCCCTTAAAATAGAGCACTATATAAGGGTATAAGGACGATTTCTGTCTCTGGTTATTGAAACCTGTGTCTCTGCTGAAAAAATAGCTTAAAGTAATTAAAGCTATTTTGCTGATCTCAGCTTTGCAGGTTTTTGTTGTTTCACCGGAAAGTTGATTAATGACATTTTAATTAAAAATTACAAGTTAAAAAAACCAAACTTAAACACTCAATCATTCACAATATTTCCATTTCATGCTGACTTTAAAAATGTAAATGAACTAGTACCAGAGCTTTTACCATACTTGGTAAATGCTCGCCACCGTTTCTATGTTAGATTTGCTTGTTTGTTTTGAAGGCAGTTCTGCACATTCGGTGAATGACATGCTGCTTCAGAAATGCAGAATGCTTTTTCCCCACTTGTCTGATTTCCCACTTGCAGTCTAATCAGAGGGTGATTGCACACTTGGCCCTGATTCCCTTAACACCTAATAGAGCCACCTTTACTCAGTCACCCCTTGAAAACGACTGTGCACATTACCTGATGAGTTAATTCACCCTCTCCACTGGGCGGCTCTGCAGATTTGTAGCTCTTGGTTCCACTCCAATCAGACCGGGAGTGATAAGGCTGCCGCAACAAGCCTCTGTTTATTTCCTGTGAAAACAGTGAAGTGGGGGTCAGTGGAATGCGAACCAGTGTCCGAGCTCGCACCAGTAAAGCAAACATGCTCCAGATTTTACAGCCAACATACTTGCAGGCCAGGGCTGGTGTTTTTCTTTGCCCCTTAACCAAGCAGCAAATCAGTCCAGAGCTACTGCTAACAGCTGCAATCTGTGGCCGCTTATCAGCCGATCAAGCCGTCTGGAGTGCCAAGGTTCCTCCATGCTCTTAAACGACGTTTACGGCAGCTTTAATTCTTGGTACAATGATTGAAACTCCTCATAAGAATGACCTCATGTGACCATGTGCTAATTGCATCTGGTTGATTGTTTCTTATCTTATGTCTAAACACAGTAAGGTAAAGTTTGATATATGGTGTGCATCTGCTGCATAGGTTGTCAAAACATTTAACCAAGATTGATATATATATATATATAAGAAGTGTACACATCTTAGTCAAAAATGTGACTAAGAAGTTTTGGTAACACTTTATATTACGACCCGCAAACTGCGTAAGTAAACCGAAATTACGGTGTATGTTTCTGTAATAATAGTGTACTTTCGTGTAGGTAAGGGAACAATATGTTAAGTTTTGGTTTATAAAGGGGTAACAAGCAGATATACAACCTGCAAAGAACTTCGTAAGTAAACCGAAATTACAGTGTACGTTTCTGTAATTGTAGAGTACCTCCGTGTAGGTATAAGGGAACAATATGTTAAGTTTTGGGTAATAAAGGGGTACAACCAGATATACAAGCAAATTATTTATAATGTAATTATTTTAAAACTAACAGGTACCTATTCTGTTAATATATTTCAGGCAAAAATTGTACGTCTGTTGTATATAAAAGTTTTTATCACATTTCTGGCAAAATATGTTCTTGTGCAATGTAGTTACATGGTAATTTTGACATCTGTGGGTTGTAAATTAAACATATATGGCTGTATGTAAGGACATGATAAAAATTTAATTTATTAGCTTTTCTTACTAAACTACTTAACGTTAAGCCAAAAAAATTTGTTTGATTTAGAACGTACCATGTTGTACTTAGTACTTACCTTATCACATTGTATTGTAATGACACTTAAATGTCAGGGCAAATATACTGTGTAATTGAAACGTTTGTTTTTGCTTTGTTTTCTTAATAAGAGTACCTTTCTCTGTAATTACTGTGCAAATAGTGTTGTTTCATATTGTTACATAATGAGAAGTGTTTGTTACCCGTTTCAACTGTGTATTTACAGGGTAGCCTAAGTGTAACTCCTGCGGGCTGTAAATTAAAGTGGCGCTTGTTACCCCTTTATAACCCAAAACTTAACATATTGTTCCCTTATACCTACAAGGAAGTACACTATAATTACAGAAACGTACACTGTAATTTCGGTTTACTCACGCAGTTGTTTGCGGGTCGTAATATAAAGTGTTACCGAAGTTTTTAATTTACATTTTAATAATGTATTATATTTAAATATATAAATATATAAATAATTTTATATATTTAAATATAAATATATATTTTTTATATATATAAACCCCCCCCGACTGAGCCTGGTTTCTCCCAAGGTTGTCACCTGATGGAGTTTGTCTCTTTTGTCTTGCTTAGTTGGGGATCCTTAATATTGAACAATATTATTGATTTGACTGCACTGACACTATTGAATAAGAATTGAACTGAGCTGGACGATGACATCACTTGTTCCCTTTCGAAGGGAACTCGACTTCGTCCAATGACACTTTGGGGGGGAAGCCCCTCAGCGTAGCGCCTCTGAAGTATGAATGAAACTAAGCCAATCTTGATTGGTGTTGCGTCATGACGTAATGTGTGACGGCACACACGCGGAAGCTATAAAAGGACGCCGGCACACATGAGATGTCAGCTTTTTGCTCTTCAGCAAGCGCTCTGTGTCAAACTGTCTGTCATATTTGGTGTTGTTTGTCCCATAAGAATTGTCCCAAATTAAGGCTGTAATGCACGTTTGCCGAGGCAGCGTGTTGATTAAAGGTCTGCACTCCAAATACAGATTCTGTAGTGGCTCGGATCTCGCGTTTGTCGAGACAGCGCGTAGATTACGGGTCTATTTTGCAATAAAGATTCTGTGTGGGTGCGAGGCATGCACAGTCAGCTCCCGAGGGGGCTGGCTGTGTTCATTGAGAAATATCTCGACGCACATAGCCGTGCGTTTCGGGTGTTTCAGCCTCGCGCCCGTTGACTTTCTTCTCGAGAGATGAAAGCCAAATATCGTGTACGACTCAATCTCGCGTTTGCAGAGGCTGCGTGTTGATTAAAGGTCTGCACTGCGATACAGAATCTGTAGTGGCTCGGATCTCGCGTTTGTCGAGACAGAGAGTAGATTACAGGTCTACTTTGCAATAAAGATTCTGTGTGGGTGCGAGGCATGCACAGTCAGCTCCCGAGGGTGCTGGCTGTGTTCATTGAGAAATATCTCGACGCACAGCCGTGCGTTTCGGGTGTTTCAGCCTCGCGCCCGTTGACTTTCTTCTTGAGAGATGAAAGCCATATATTGTGGCCGACTCGCATCTCGCGTTTGCCGAGATTTCAGTGTTAAATATGGCTGCATTTAATTTTGAGGAATTAAAATGATGAGCAGCGAACGTCGATAATCGTTTTCGATTTTTCCCTGCCGGGCCTCCGCTTCAGGGTATCGAAAATGAGACGAAAATAGCAGGGCTCTGCGGAGCCCTCAGAAAATCGATGTCTGTTTCCAGCATCAAGTGCGCTTCGGGACACATCGGTTTTCAGCGAATGCACACCTCATTGTCTGCCACAAAGGCTTGCGGCCAGGCAGTGTTCGTGTCCGCTCATCGGAAACGGTTTTTGATTATTCCCTGCCAGTCTTCCGCTTCAGGGTGTCGAGAACAAATCCGAAAGAGCCTCCCATGGGGAGCCCCTCAGGAAATCGACGTCTGTATCCCGCCGTAAAGTGCGCTTCGGGACACATCGGTTTCCAGCGAACGCACACTGCTCTGTCTGCCCCACAGGCTTGCGGCCAGGCAGCGCTCGCGTCCGCACATCGAGAATCGTTTCGACCTAGCCCTGCCAGAGAGCCGCTTCAGGGGATCGAGAACGAATCTCGAATGATACCCGAAGCCAGCCTCGAGAGGCTGGTTCCCTTGGGGTACAGACTGCAGTTCGATTTCCGTCCACCAAATTTCAAAGGGATGGTCTGGACTGTAGTCGACCTAATGCAGGATCGGGTATTGGAACAAGAAGTAAACTCCCTGCTGGTTAAGGAGGCTATAGAACATATTCCTCCGCCAGACATGGAGTCCGGGCTTTACAGCCACTACTTCATAGTTTCCAAGAAGGATGGGGGGGTTGCGTCCAATATTAGATCTCAGGCACTCGAATCGGTCTCTGAGGAGGTTCAGATTCAAGATGCTCACCATCGTGAATCAATTTCAATCCGAGGATTGGTTTGTCACAGCAGATCTGAAGGACGCATACTTCCACATATTCATCCTTCCATCTCACAAGAAGTTCCTGAGGGTCGCATTCGAAGCGTACCAATATCGGGTTCTTCCGTTTGGCCTAGCTCTCTCCCCTCGCACATTTACCAAATGTATGGATGCAGCTCTAGCACCTCTGAGGCATCAGGGTGCTCAATTACATCGACGACTGGCTGATTTTAGCACAGTCACAAGAGCTGGCGGTTCGGCATCGAGATGTCGTCCTCGCCCACATCCAGAGCCTGGGGTTGAGACTCAACACGAAAAAGAGCGTGTTGACACCAGCCCAGAGAGCCACGTTCCTGGGAGTGGTGTGGGACTCGGTTACGATGCGGGCACGATTGTCTCCTGCACAAATCGAGTCCATTCTGGCCACAGGGTCCAGGATAAAGCTAGGCCAAGCCATCACTGTAAAACATTTATCATAGAGTGTTAGGGCTCATGGCAGCAGCGTCCAACATTATTCCATTCGGCCTGCTGCACATGAGGGCCCTCCAGTGGTGGTTAAAAACCAAGGGGTTCTCCTCGAGGGGGAACCCGTTCCGCATAATCAGGGTTACGCGCAGATGCCTTCGTTCCCTATCTATGTGGAAAAAAGCTTGGTTTCTGTCCCAAGGCCCAGTGTTGGGAGCGTCATGTCGCCGGAAAACCGTTTCGACAGACACCTCCCTCACGGGCTGGGGCGCGGTCATGGACGCTTTATGACAGGCCTATGGCAAGACCATCATTCATCCTGGCACATAAACTGCCTGGAAATATTGGCGGTGTTTCGAGCTCTGAGGAGCTTCCTGCTGAACCTCAAGGGTCATCATGTCCTCGTGAGGTCAGACAATATGTCCGTAGTGGCCTATATAAACCATCAGGGGGGTCTGAGGTTTCGCCCTCTATGCAGACTGGCGCATCAGATCCTCCTGTGGTCCCTAGGGAAACTGTTGTCTCTCAGAGCAACATATATCCCAGGGGTTCAGAATCAGGGAGCAGACATCCTGTCGAGGCAGGGGCTGAGGCCCGGGGAATGGAGACTCCATCCCGAGGTGGTGGAGTCAATATGTCAGAGGTTCGGCCCAGTAGAAGTGGATCTATTTGCGTCTCGAGAGACGACCCACTGTCCACTGTGGTTCTCCCTCACACATCCAGCCCCGCTGGGGTTGGATGCCATGGTGCAGACGTGGCCGAGGCTGCGTCTGTATGCATTTCCCCTGATCGCTCTGCTCCCGGGAGTTCTGGAGAGGGTCCGTCGCGACGGGATCAGTCTACTGCTGGTAGCCCCGTTGTGGCCGGCCCGAGTATGGTTCTCCGACATAATTTTGCTCCTGGACGGCCCTCCATGGGAGATTCCCATCAGGAGGGACCTGCTGACACAGGCAGAGGGATCAATATTTCACCCTCGGCCAGAGTTATGGAAACTGTGGGTCTGGCCCCTGAGGGGGCACAGTACCGAGAGGCCGGCCTGTCAGTAGGAGTGGTGGAGACCATACTCAGCTCTAGAGCTCCCTCCACGATGAAATTGTACGGCTTGAAGTGGAATGTCTTCACCGTTTGGTGTAGAGAGCGTGAGGTGGACCCAGTTAACTGCCCAGTGGCTTCAGTGCTGGAGTTCCTCCAAGATCGCTTCTCCACTGGTCTTACCCCGTCCACACTCAAGGTGTACGTGGCTGCCATTGCGGCTTTCCACGCTCCTCTGAGTGATGGGCCTCTGGGGAGACACCAGTTGGTCGTACGTTTCCTCCGTGGGGCTTGGAGGATGAGACCTGCGGCTCGTACCAGGGTTCCCAAATGGGACCTGGCTGTGGTTCTTGAAGGGCTGGCTGAGGCCCCTTTCGAACCACTGGAGTCGGCTGAGGCCAAGAACCTTTCGTTGAAGGTGGTCTTTTTGTTGGCCATTACTTCTCTGAGGAGGGTAGGAGATCTCCAGGCGCTCTCTATATCCAATGGGTGCATGGAGTTTGCTCCAGGCAACATTAAGGCCATCTTACATCCCAGGTCGGGCTATTTGCCCAAGGTGCCATCTAATGTGGCACGACCGGTGGTTCTGCAGGGTTTTCATCCTCCGCCTCACGTGACGGCGGATGAGGAGAGACTTCATCTGCTCTGCCCTGTCAGAGCGCTAAGAATTTACATCCAGAGGTCCTCTTCATGGCGTAAGTCGGACCAGTTGCTGATGTGTTTCGGGTCGCCCAAGGGGCTTCCCGCTTCCAAGCAGACCATCAGCAACTGGATTGTCCAAGCAATTTCCATGGCCTACCAGGTGCGCAATCTGCCTTCACCTTTGGCCGTGAGGGCTCATTCGACCAGAGGCATGGCGTCCTCTCGAGCCCTTCTCGCGGGGGCCCCCATCAAGGAGGTCTGCGATGCAGCAGGATGGGCCACCCCTCATACCTTTATTAGATTTTATAGCCTGGACATTCCGTCGACACCTGGCACTCTCGTGCTCTCGTCCTAAGTGTGCCTGTGAGCAGCTTCACACTAGGACAGGCAGGGCGCGTTGGGGCATAGTGGGTACTCGTTCCCCCAAAGTGTCATTGGACGCAGTCGAGTTCCCTTCGAAAGGGAACGTCCTCGGGTTACGACTGTAACCCTTGTTCCCTGAGAAAGGGAACGAGAACTGCGTCCCTTCGCCACGCCTTCCCCTGCCTGGGAGCGACTTCTCATCACAGAAGCTGACATCTCATGTGTGCCGGCGTCCTTTTATAGCTTCCGCGTGTGTGCCGTCACACATTACGTCATGACGCAACACCAATCAAGATTGGCTTAGTTTCATTCATACTTCAGAGGCGCTACGCTGAGGGGCTTCCCCCCCAAAGTGTCATTGGACGCAGTTCTCGTTCCCTTTCTCAGGGAACAAGGGTTACAGTCGTAACCCGAGGACGTTTTCTGCAGAACTGCTTTATAGATTAAACTACTTTATTAATTGATGATCTTTACAATAGAACTAAATTAACATTGAACTGGCTTCAATTGAACAATGACACTTTTCTTTTAGAACTGCTGTACAGTCGAATGAACTATGTTTGCATCATTGAATAATTTTCCTGTTATCTGTAAAGCTGCTTTGAAACTATTTGTATTGTATAAAGCGCTATAAATAAGGGTTACTTGACTTGACTTATCTCTATGATATGACTTTGATATACTATTACTTTGATAAGTTAATATTAATAATCAAATATTAATAAGCAGTAAACCTATTGAGTTATAATATTATTTTAGGAAATAATAATTTTTTCTTCATTATGATATCAGGATGGCTGTATAACCCAAAATTTGTTTTACTTTACAGAAATGTCAAGAATAAATTGTATAGGAAAACAAACAAGCGTCATGTCATTGACCAAGACACATGTACCATGTAAAGACAAAGCTTTGGTTAAAATGGTATCTGTCACATTGCCAGAAATGGGCCTAACTTCTGATATCACTCTTGAAATATCTCTAATAATAATAATAAAAACGTTAACTATGCTCCTTCATGGTGCCAAACAAATCATTAAAAGCTGTAAATTTGAGATGGAGTCTCATATAGCGGCTGCAGGACTTTTGGGACTTCATATCCTGTACTGAAATACAGTAACATTAACATACATGTTAACACAGTTTACAAGGCAATAACCTCCCTCAAGGGAACCAGTGACCCTGCCTACAGACTAAATCTATTAAAGCTCAGGAACAAACTGCTTTTGAACACAGCACACACTCGTAAAACAGACCACAGTCCTTAGGTTCTGAATAGAGATTATGGCTTAGCCATTTTAGCATGTGGGTTTGCTACAACTATGCATGACCTTTCCTCCCTCGGCATACTTACTGCTAACGTGAGAGCCTTCACAATACCTTCTGCTCTGTTTAGTTTCAAAATTAATACAAACTTCTTGGAGCTTGTCCTGATGTAACCCAAAAAATATTTGTGAGAGGATCATGTATCATGGGTCTATCTCAAATATGACTCGATTTCCTTTGGCTTCGGATCTGCGCCGAGGGTTTATTTGGGTGAAGGTGCAGAGAACGAGCGAACAGAGAATCAAAAACGTGTTCACACATGAACAATGAACTTGAGGTGGGAGTCATGGGAAACTCAGAGATGAAGCAGAGAGTCTTCACATTTTGTGTGAGACTGCAAAAATAGCCGCAAACAAACCAAACGAAGTGGCAGAATGCAGCTGATTCAGACATCGGATAATTCAGGCCTTATGGTGGATGTGGAGACGATTAGACACAGCGGAAATTACGAGTGTAGGAAGATTCAGCCTTTGTCATCGTTCCCTGTGTGGTTGGGACAACACAGCTAGGTAACCAAATAAAACAACAGCATGTTCAAGATCTGCATTATGTCAGATGGAAAGTGAGTGACCCTCCTATAGCCCTTAACTGAAATTAAATCTTTCATTAGCGGAGCCTAGGTGCCAGAACCTGCCTCATTCTCACACAGGAGGGCAAGTCTTTGTGGTCACACAGGGAAATGCCTTTCCAATGTCTCAAATCCCCCACATGCCATGAGCCAAACCTAAACCACAGCAGTGAGAAGGGAGCAGCACTGTCTGGCGAAATCAGGCAGCTTCCAGTGCCAAGAGCTGCCATTACGCTCAGCTACTGTCGGCAAAGGCGAGACCTCGTCAAGACCGCGTGGGTGGAAGGCGAAGTACACCAAAATCACATGAGGTTTAGTACATCGCCTACACATACAGTACACACCACTGCCTGTGTAATGTCAGGCCAGATTTAGGTCCCGCTCTTTTAATGTCCCTGGACATAAATGGCCAGAGCAAGTACAGTTCTGTGAAGGCACTTAACATCTGCATTGCCTCTAATTCCAAAAAGCCAAAGGGAGGGGAGAAGCAATTCTGCTCCTCGTGTCAAGCCAAAACCATCATCATTGGGCAGAACTTAGTGGAGTCAGAGCCACAGAAACAGGGCAGTTCTTATCCTAAAGGTCAAAGGTGACTTGTTTAAGTCAATTCTAATTTGCAGTGTTTTCAAATTGGTTGCTATAGCGTCACCTACTCTAACCTCAAGTCAAACCTCTGAAAATCAGCCGATGCGAGTGCTGTAGGCAACTTTCATCTGCAATAATCTGTGGTGGTGTTGAGCTGCTCTACTTATATGCTGCGAATTACACTGCAGATCTAAATATGGAGATTTAATACATCTGTTCGGTATGTTTGTGCGTAGTCTCAAGAAAGAAAGTAACATTTACTGCCCAACATCAGCCTTCTTGTCTCAAGGCAAGGAAATTTTATGTCTCCTGACTGGGTCAATAACAAATGGGATTTATTAATCCGGTCTAGGAACTGGACTTCACACAGCCAAGGTGTATCACACAGCCAAGGCTATATCTTTCTCAGCAGGTTCTGGTTTTAGACAAGACGCCTGACGGTAAAAAATGATTTGGGAAGCATCAAAACTCAGATTTCTCAAAGCCGAAAGCCATTACCTGTTCCAGCAACACCTGTTCTGCAGTCCTCCTCTCGTCTTTTTCATCCCTCTGTTTTTCCCTCCGCCCCCTCCTACAACAGGTCCTTGTAAACAAAGTGCTGAAATCTCTCAGGGGGTTGAGTATTTTTACAAGCCAGCACATTGTGATGAATATATCAAAGCTCTACTGGAGGCTGCGCAGGCTTTTATGGGCTAATAAATTAGTTCGGGCCCTGCTGGGGAACACACTGCTGCCCAGGGCCTAACCACAGAAGAGACCTGGCACAATATGATAAGCTAAGGGGAAACAGAATAGCGGATAACCGTGAGGAGCGTTGTTGGCCAGGTAGGAGAAGCTTTCTCTTGTACAGGTGGGCTTTGAGCTGCTAAGGGCTGTTTGGACTTATTGAAAACTGGCAATCCACAGAAAAGGCAATCATCATTTTTACTGGCATTTAAACATTGCATGGTTGTAACTATAGTGGCCAAACATACTGCAATAAATAATTAAAAAGTAAGTAAATATATATTTATTTTTTAATATTTTAATGGAACACTGATTGAAATGTTTTTCAGTGCAGCCTGTGAAGAGTATCAATGAGTCCCTCTACCACACAGATTTAAAAAAAAATTACTTCTTGTAGTTTAACTGTTCCAACAGCATATGGGCAGTAAATCTCATTCACACTGATAATAAGCACTGTTTTAGAAAATTGTACATGTGTGCCCAAGCGGTGGTTGTGTAGCATCTCATTTAAAGTGTGCTCAGAACAGAGCATACTCGACTGATGAAACACCAGCTCATTTGGCCGGCAGATGTTTGTAGGTTTCTCTCTCACATAAACTAACGCAAACAAAGCCGAACAATTAAACACAATGTACTTTCTGTTGGTCTGAAAATGGGTCAGCACTTCTCTAAACAAACAAAAAAAATCTTCCCCTTTTAAAATGTCGTGTGTTCTGCATCAGACAGAAAATAACACAGCTATGCCCTAATTAATGTCTTCTGACATCAACCAACTGTCTTAGGCCATTTCTTGTTAGCATTCCCCAGCTGTTGCTTTTTATGGATATACATAGTCACTTATAAACTTTGCATACGGATGGACATCATACAGAGCTGAGCAGGACCAGCCTTAACAATGCAGAATCTTTTTGGCTACAGGTGTTTATCTCAGAGTGGATTCAACAGGATAGTAGCATAAACAAACAGAGCCATATTACAAAATGACTCACTGCAAATCCCAAAAGACAGACAAAAAAAAAAAAAAGCATTTTAGGAAAAAGAGATTCTAGTTTAGGGCAAGTTCACACAGAAAGCATTTTTGTCTTCCAATTTTTTTTTATTATAGTTTTTCAATGTTAATGTAATGTATATATCAGCTAGTACTGTAAGAGCTGTGCAGGTGAACCCCACAATAGTTCTAGTGATTGAAATAATATAAAATTGGAAGGGACAAAATCATATTTAAATGCTTTTATATTAATTTCCCTAAAGAAAGAACACAATGCTGCTTTTTCTTGTCTCAACACAAATGCATTAAAAAATAAGGGTGTGTCTCAATCAGCTCCGTTCCCTTGTTTGTGAATCAGTACTGTATATCGTGTGCACAAATTCGGCCGCTGGTAAGCAGTAATTACCCTGGCTCACTACACATTAGGACAGTGAAGGTGACATGACAACATTCTCATTAACAGTAGAACTAGTATTTTTCTGTTTTTAGTATTTTTAGTTTTTTTTAAAACTTATTTATTGTATGTTATTTAAAGTATATTATGATAAATACATTGATTGTTACATATATCTGCAACAATTTAGCTGTAAATTAATTATAAGTGTTAGCTAGGTCAGTACATGTCTAGTGATGTATATTTATGCTGACATATAATTTCACGAGTTTTCATGTTAATGAAATCTGATGTAATATTATAATGCGTATTTGGCTTGCTGTCCAGGGGAGGGCTCCGAGCTCGGAATTCGGCCCGACCCCAGAGTACTCCCCCTAACCTTAGAGATCATAGGTATCTATGAGCGGGCCCAGCCGAATGTGGGGTGAAGGGGTGGTGGTGGGATGCTGAGAAAGTAGTCATGAGACGGGAGGTAAGGGAAGGCTTTATTTATACTAGCTTCTTCTTGTGCTGATTGGATGATTACCTGAACATGCTCCTCCCGAACTTTGTTACATAAAACTTCATTAAATCAAGTTTTTTTAAAACATTGTTTTGCATTTCAGAACTTAAGGGAACATAGTGAGCATCTATGCTCTCTGGTTTTCACTGTGCATTAAGGGACTTTTTAGGGAGTGAACATTTCAGTTCACTGGAATGATTTCGCGATTCAGACCTTAAGATGGCCGACTCTCTGATCAGTGCCCTGACTACTGACGCACCCATAAATTTTCCTCCCATCTCATGTTTTTTTTCCTTCAACATGTCCCTTTAGGGGCTCATACTATAAACTAAACATGAGATGCTAAAAAAGCAGCAAGATGTTTGCAAGTTCATACAGCTAGTAGCACGGTGGAAAACGCAAAGTAATGGGAAGTTCTGAGCATTTTACTGACTCGGATCTTTGAATCTCATTCATCAAAATGAACAAATCTTTTTTTCAAGTCATTTAGTTCATTTCAGCAGAATATAGGATTTAAATGATTGATCACATTTAGAATAAGAAAATAATTGCAATGCAAGGACAAGGCCAAATTATGAGAAACAGAAACGGCAATTCATCGCTTTACTGGGTCTTCAGGCTATGCAGTCTGTTAGTTTACCTCACCTCCTGATCTTCACCTTCCGGTTCCATTGTCCTGAAGAGTCAATGTTTTTTTTAAATGGGGTTTTGGTTAAATGGCTGAAATAAGGTCTGTGGAGAACACAAGCTCAAGACACTTTATTCTACGAGATAATAAATCAGTATCACCCCACTCGTGATTTGTTAAAGCTGTTAGCGTACATGTCTTGAAAAAGGTGGTTGCTAACAAGCGGCTAAATGGGAAGGTTGTTGCGGAGAGTAAACGTCATCACGCCAAAAAGGTAAGCTCAGTCTGCTTTTACAGCCTCGTTGTGCTTATAATTATGCTCTTATAAACTATTCTAACTAAAATGTTCTGGGAAATGGTTTTAGATAAAAACTGAATTTTCATCTAAAAAAGCTTAGTGGTGGTGACGTTGAATTTCGTGGGACCATAGTAGTTCGTTTATAGCCAACCTTTAGCTTTTTACTTTTGGCGACTGCATTTAGGCTTCAAAATTCATAAAAGTTGTGTTCATCTGTGATAATTACCTTGATGGACACACCGTGCAATTATCATAAACTTTTGTTGATCATAGAGCTTGTTTTTAGCGATAATACAAATGCCCATGGGAAAATCCTATTGGGTGGTCAACAAAGTGATGTCATACCTGCACCACTCAATATGCTGTTACGTCACGTGACAAAAGAACGAACGACTCAAAAGAGTCAGACCCAAAGATTTGAGAGGTGAACCAATCATTTCTCTTTCCGGTACAGACAGCATAGCCTCTATGGGGCTTTCACGGGATGAACCCGAATACTTCTTTTCCATTCCGCTGTGTTTTTGAACATAAGAGCTTGTCATGTTGGACAGCTAGAAAGCTATTTTTTTAATTTATTGACATTAATGCAAATGTAAGAATCAGCCAACGTCAAGCAGTTAATTCATTCCTCAGCTTTAGGCTGTCTGGATTGCAGTCATCATTTTAAATAGGTAAGTGGTGAATCACATAATTTGCTTATAGCCTGATATCCTTTGTAGACTCGCGAAGGGAAGGGCAGTGATTTAGACTCTTAAATAAAAATACACAATGGAAAATGCAAAGTTTACTTTTCAGCCAGCAGGTGCAGGGGTACAAAATACCTCCTGTTAAACAACAGCCGTGAGACTGAAGTTTCCATTGTAACTGATCATTATTAGCCACAAATCTCTCCTTATTACACACACACACACACACGCACACACACACACACACACACACATGCACGCACGCACACACACACACACACACACACACACACACACACACACACACACACACACACACACACACACACACACACACACACACACACACACACCTCTATCTAATGGAATCCACCTTTAATCAACAGCAGATGCACATCTTATTAAACTCCACACACCATGATCTGACTCATAGGCTGTTTAGTGCTGTTAACACCAATCTCACGTATATCTTCCACCTCTGGGCCGTGCCGGAGTGCTGCTCGGCTCCCTAAATCACCCGCCCAGTGGTGCCAGCTCTCCTCCTGCTAAGAGAACAGATCAACACAGACACACCTGGTTCTCCTGAAGAGCCACAGAAGGTGTTAAAGCTGCAGGAGTCTTTGTCTGAAAGAGAGAGAAAAAAGAGTGGGATAGAACAATCATTTAAAAGAGAGAGAAAGACAGCCATATTAATGAACAGGTGCAAACTGAAAATTAAAGCAAGGTGTGCTGTTCCCCTTGTAAAGAGTTTTTATAGCTTGGTATCTGCTGCATATGTCCCAGCTTCAGATATGAGAGTAGCATATTTTCCAGTGTCTGTAACTCAGTGGTTTCTCATTTCTCTCAAATGCTGATTAACAAATTGATCTGCTTAAACATTTATGTCAAATGTATTGTTAAAATCTACTTCACTACTGAAGTAGTGTAAGTATCTGCATCACCTCCCCACCTCCATTTAAATCGATATTTAAAAAAAACTTTTATTCACCAAGGATGCATTAAATTGATAAAAAATGACAGTAAAGACATTTATAATGTTACAAACGATTTCTCTTTTCAAATAATGTTCTTTTTAACTTTCTATTAAAAGAATCCTGATAAAAATCAGTTTCCACAAAAATATTAAGCAACACAATTTTTTAAACATTGATGATATACTAAAAAATATTTATTGAAATCAAGTTTAGCTTTGGCATCACAGGAAGGAATACATTATATTTTAAAATAGATTAAAATAGAAAACAGTTGTTTTAAATTGTAATAATATTCACAATATAATTGTTTTACTGTATATATATATATATATTTTAAATCAAATACATGCATTCTTGGTGAACAAAAGAAATCTTTAAAAAACATTTAAAAATCGTACCGACCCCAAACTTCTGAATGCTACAGTGGAAACTGAATTAAAAACAACAAACAGAATAGTTGAGAAATACATAACACACATGCAGGCTTCCATTGGTTATACATGATACTGTTTTTTTTATTTTTATTTTTTATAGATGAAGATCAAACCTGTTCGATGTTATATCAAATTAAGCAAAAATAACCCCCGGATTCATTTATACCAGTTCTGTCATTTAACATCCTTTTACATGATCGCAAATCAAATTATAATTCAGCCGTGGAATTGCCTTACCTCAAAATTCACCTCAGGAGGTTGCTCATGTTTGTGATTTCACACCTGTAGCTCATTTCTAATGGGTTTAAATTATAGTGTTACAATTCGCCATGTGTTGCAACACTCCTCACTTTTAAGTATGGGAAGAATGACTCAGCCACAGAGCTGAAGATGATCTCTCTTAGGCCTCATCTGCAACAGTCTAATCAATAATTTGAGAACAATGCTGTGAGGATGTTAATTAGATAAACATCCTTGAGAAGAAATGGAGAGGTCCAGCTGGAGTCCTGGCACACTGGATTTGCTTTCTGCTCCACTGTAGAAAAGATGGAGGTGTTTCCACAGGGTCATACACTCAAATCACAACTTTTCACCAACCTTATACCCAATCAATCAACAACAAACTATTTCCTAATATATGTTAAGAATTCAATCTCCGTTCACAATTGATTTTTTTTGTGGGGAAAAAACTATAGGCACTAATGTGAAACTCAAATAAGCATAGCAGAAAGTCCTGCAGAAATGACAGGAAATTGCGTTTACTGGAAATAAAATAATAAATGAGGTTTACTGTGAAGAGATGACTAGGGGTTTACCTGTGTCACCACCCGCTAAGAGCCCATGCAGAGAAGAAGCAAATACCCTGGTCCAAATACACTCTTTCTCTCTCTCTCTTCAGCTCTGCTTGTGGAAAATGGACCATTTGTCACGCTCATTGCTGCATTTGGAAATAACAGGGTATTTTCCCTCTCGTTGCTACTGTTGGATGAAATCTTTTGGGCATGTTGAACATTGGCTGCACCCCATGGGTGTTTAGATTTTTTATGCCTCCTTAAATTCTGGAGACTGACTGACTTTTCTTCCCCAAGCCAACTATATATATATATTACACAAAAGATAGATTGATATTTTTTTTTCCTTCAATTTTCCAAATGATTGTTTTAACGATGTTTTGATTAATTTGATTATCTACTTTGTACATTAATTATGAATTATGAATAAGGAATATTCAAAAATAATGTATGGAGCAGTCCAAGTCATACCAGCAGAAATAAAATACCACCCATATCAAATAACTATCCCATCAAACTACTGACACACATGCAAAGCTCTGGCAGGGTTACAAATCAGCTGTCATTCAATCCGAGCCATTTGGAATTCCGATCGAATCTGCTAAGCGTGCTTTGGAAAAGATGACAAACTGTCACATGACATTAGATGAATTAAAACCCAACTGAAGCGTTCGACTAACTCTGAACGGTACTGACCAACTGGCATAAGTGATTTACCACAGTCTCTCAGTCTGATTTGGACATGTGTATCAAATCAAGACATTTAATACCTCAAAATGCTATTGATCATTGGGCAACTTGAGTAGAATAACTTGGCCTGCTCCTTTCTTCTGATTTAATAATAGCTATAGACTGTAATTAATACCAGGCTGGGATGAGATGGCACTGCAGGACAGAAGAAGATGAAGTTATGTTTTACGAACTGTATCTCACACTCACATCACATCTAATATCTAACCCTGATCTAATTCTCCTGGATTAAAGATTTGATTTTATCCACTAGGGGGCGCTGGGATATTGCTCAGGCCTCAGAAGAACATCCATATGCCCATCACTACATATGACACATCCATTTCCACTAAAACCACTGAGAGGCAGACAGAGGGAGTGAGGGAGATGTCTTAGAGAGCCATAAATGCAACACTGCGCGTAAAAATGCGAAACACCTGCGAGCAACATGCTTAGCGCTGCGACCTGCCAGGATCTGATCAAACATGGCAGACCATGAGCTAACTGTAAGATGTAAGAGGCGAGTGAAAGCGCCCTTGCCCCTCCTCACTCTCTTTTTTATGAAGGCAGAAATGAGGGGTGTCCAAAAACATTAAACCGGCAGAAATACTTTCACAGCAAGCAGGTTATTTATATGTCTGATGTGATGTCATGAATGAACATCACTTTCTTTCTTTCAGTTTATACTGTAATCCTTTTCCCAGAGGATTCAAGCTACATGCCAGAGATGTTTAAAAGTAGCACTCAAAACTGCTTCAGATGAAGGATAGTAATAATAATCACATGCTATTTTGGAAGTAACAAGCATAAATAAACTTGATTCCTTCCAAAAGGCTCTGAAGGATGTTGAATTCATATTTCTTCTGTCTCACCTCAAGAAACCCTCCCATTTTTGTGACTTCAATGCAAGAAAGAGAGAACGAACGAATGAACGAAAGAAAGAGAGCTCGTAACTCACAGAGAGAGACGAAGAGATTACTCTAACATGTGTCTTCCCTTCATCTCTCCATTCCTCAGAATACTGCTGTTTCCCATCCAAGCACAGCTGCACACATTTACAGTTATATATATATATAGAGAGAGAGAGATGGGGAAGTACCACACTCGTTTAGTGATCCAATCTTTCCTCTCTCTTGTGCAGTCTCTGTTGAGGGACTTCCCAAAAGAATTTTTAGGAGAAGTGGACACATGACGGTCAACAGAGTAGAGGAAAATGTCTAACTTGCTCTTGATTTACTTGTTCTGTTCGTGTTTAAAATGATCATTCACATACAAAGTAAGCACATATGATGGCATCGGATCTGTATAGAGTGCGTGTGTGTTACTAAACCATTCTGTCTCCAAGCAGCTGCAGCCAATAGACACTTTTCAAAGAGACTTTTGTTTTACATATCTGCTTTTCTTTTAACTATAGCATTTTTAAAGGAACAGGTCAACCAAATAATGTCGTTCCAAACCCGAATGACTTTCACTTTTTTTTCCAAGCAACTGAAATTTTAAAACACTTCTTTCCACACAAATAATGTAATGTATCGAGAGCTACCAAGCTTGAAAAAGGACACAAAACCCCATAAAAGTATCATAACCGTATAGTCCACATGACTTCATTTTGAAGCCATATTTGTTTTGTGTGTAGAACAAACTGAAAATCTTCACTGAAAGTCTTGACATCCATTTTTACACATTCATTAGAGTTCATGAAATGTCAGATTCGTGAATGAATCTTTCTTTTCCTTCAGATTATACGCAAAATCTAAACTTCTGCCATCATTTACTCACCATCATTTCATTTCTTCTGTGGAACATAAAATGTATATATTTTATTGTCCATATAATGTAAGTTAATGGTCATCAAAACTGTTGGTTTGGTTACCAACATTTTTAAAATATCTCATTTTGTGTTCAGCAGAAGAAACAAAATCAAACTGGTCTGGAACAAAATCAGGGTTAGTAAATGATGACAGAATTTTCATTTTGGGGTGAACGTTGAATGATCAAATTAAGTCACTTATTCAATTATCCGGTCTCAGTGTTTCTTAATTTAAGCTATTGTATGACTTGAATACTTGAAATACAATGCACAAGTTGTATCCATTACTTTCATGTAACTTTTATACTACTTTTATGGTGCTTTTGCATCTGTGGCTTCAGTCAAAATTTGTACTTGCATGAAATAGAATTTTCTTTAACATTTCTCCTATATTGGTCCACAGAAGACAAAAAAAGTGGTTTGGAATGACAGCAGAACTTAATTATCTCTGTTTATCGGTTTCTTCCCATAACAACCCAAATAATAAGAGCATCAGCGCCTCTCATTTCGTCCTTGAAACTAAAGGTGACATCATGGCAGAGTGTGTTGTGTGTTGATTACAGTGACTCATGGCTGTCCTCTGAACCCCCTGCAGTGAATCCTGTCTTTATGACAGCACTCTATTGGTCTTCTCTGAAGAAAGGAGCATGAGATCATGCTTATTTTTAAAGGACAATGCCAGTTTGATAAAAGAGATTATAAGAAGCCAATTTGAATGTATGGTGATCAGGCTTTGTCAATCTCCAGAAATGTCAGAACAGTTCTAAAAGCAGAACAGTGTTGTTATTGTTAAAATATAAATATTAGATGGAAACCTTAAACTTTAATTAATAAAAAAATTAATAAAAACAACTTTGCTTTGGCCTCTAAAACAGCTCGCGAGTACCACATTTGGTTATTTTTCGTGGCTTATTGCGCTTAAACAGTCAAATACACACAACATTATGTCAAAATGCCCGTCTTGGCAAGCATTTAGGTAAACACAGTCCGTTTTGGAACATACATTTGTGAGAAAGAAAACACATTTTGTGGAACGGTATATTGGATCTGTGCACAGGCTCTTAAAGTGACAGCAGCCTAATAAACCTGCAGTCTGTCATTCTGTCTATCAGAGAACAAAAGACAAAGAGAAAGTCAATATTTGCTCTTTACTGAATAAATGATGTAACTTTAATTTTAAGATTGAATCTGTATTTAATTTTTACAGTGAAGACTATGCAGTGTTATTTCACATTTGATTACTTTATTACTATATGTCTTACATCAACAACATGAAATGTTGAAAAACATGAACTTGGCATCTTAAAAATGTGGCAGTCATGGCGTAAGATGATAAAAACAGCAAGATGAGACCTAATGGCCAAAGGTGTCTGTCTGATGCATGTGTACATTAATAGTAAAAAAAAATTGCACGTACAAAACGCATGACATCACATCTTCAAAATACATCTTTATTAAAAGCCAGAGCATTAGCTTAGCGGTGTTAACCCACAGTGAGCCATGCTTCTCATATGGACAATATGAATCTGACTCATAACATTTCCTGATCTTATTTCCCTCTCCTCTCCATATCTTGCCCTTAAAAGTCCAGTTATAAAATAAGAAATGTTCAAACAAGACCTTCACCCTCAGGTGCAGTTCTAGAGAAGAAAATCTCACATGTGTTGAGTAACTTAGAGTCAGGCTTTTGTCAGACAGACCTGGAGTCTTCACACTTTTACTGAAAGATAGTGGATGTAGCATTAGCGCCAGCCAGCTTCAATAGCGATAAAGCACCTCTGTTCAGACAGCTGCACTTAAAGGATCAATTCTAATCTCTACATAAACTCTTTTCTCTCCTATACGCATCCAGCTTCGATTTGACACAACAAAAACGTCGCTTCTTATTAGCACTGAAGTGCCAAACCTGGTTTTACAAGGTGAGCAAAGAGATTATGTGAATTTTCCAACAGCTTAAAACAACTCTATTGAGGCATTTCACAACCTCTTCACCCACATTCTCTGGTTTAGGATCTGGATATCCATGGATTCGGTCACTCCCCAGAGATCTGTGGGCGATTCTAAACTGTTATTTTCCTCACTCCACCACCAGAAGAGAACGCAGAGCTGCCGTAACCGCTTGGGCTTTGGTCAGAGGCCTGGGTGGGATAGAGATGTCAGGACAAGAGATGCAGAGCAGTCCAGGGACCTGCTTGTTCCTGTGGTTTTGGGAAGTGTAGTGAGAACTGCCTGGCTCTACTGCTTGTGGATTTGGCAAATTGATTGTTGAAATATTTCGAACAGCAAAGCATCACAGATGCTGTTATCGTTTTACATGAGAAGTTTAGCAGAAGGTCAGAACCTCGTATGACCTTGAATGTTGTTTTTATATGTCAACATGTCGGATGAATTAACTGTTTAGCTTGGGAGTTTACAAACTAATTTTCTGTAATTTCTAATAAATATAAAATGTGTGACATAAATCGGATGAGGGATGTCAGTTTTTTTTTTTACTTGTCCAAAACCAGACCGATTTCGGTCGGACTAAAACATTCACATTTTTAAAAAGGATATTAATTGCTTTAGCAAATCAAACTTTTAAAGTTAATGTAGTTTGAGAGTGATAGAAAACCCATTTTCTATAATTTCTATTGAAAAATAACGTGTGGCATAAATCGGACAAGGTATCTCCATTATTTTCGACTTAGCAAAAACAGGACTGGTTTCAGTAGGACTAAGGCATTTACATTTTTAAAAAGACGATTAATAGCTTTAGTCTGACTGAAATGTAACTTTTAATGTGGATGATAACACACTTAATTTGAAAGTGCAAGTGTATGACATGCTGTACAATACCTCTTGTTTTTGACCATTACTCGCCATTTACAGGCTTACACCATCTCCGAAACACATCATAGACACACACACACACACACACACACACGCATACACACACACACACACACACACACACACACACACAAACACACACACACACACACACACACACACACACACACACACACACACACACACACACACAAACGCCCATAACACAGCACTCTCAAACCTCAGAGATGCCTCACTGTTCTAATGCATGTTAAAAACACATGTCCGCTGAGCCCGAGGGGAGGATGACAGCAGATCTTAGTGATGTAATTTAAAGGATTTCCTGTCTCCTTAGAACTAATGAACATGCTAATTTTTCTAGGATTGAATCACACTAATATTAGGTTACCAACAGTCACACTCATAAACAAATAACTGTCACCCTAACATGGCTTACATTAACTACTCTGCATGCTCCACAGAGTCCTTTTCTCTCTCTCAGAAGTCAAACTGCTTTGGGGAATCACACCCACACTGTTACAAAACAACAACAGCAATCCATGTACTAGACCCCAGAGGCCTGTGCCAGAGTCTCTCATAAACGTGACCCTGCCTTTGAGGATGGGGCCAAATAATTCCTCCAAAGCGAATGCAGAGATCAACTGCACCTCCAGCTTTTTTATTACGATGCAATTTAGACACTCAATGCCACAATCATTATACCAGGGGGTGGAAAGAGACTGATTTAAACTAGAGGAAAGGAAGCACTACAAAGACGCTGGTAAAACTGAGTCAAGTGCATCAGTTCTATCAAAAGCATTTCGCTGTATTTTACAGGCATGAGTGATCAGTGTTGGAGCATTAACCGATGTGTGCTACTTTTACACATCTGTCTGAGGACTAACGAGATCCTAACACTCAGCATGCAAATGCAAAATCACCTCTTGCATCAGGAGACTGGAGTTTTGATCTCACAGAGGCAATCCATTTCCCCTCCATGCAGGCAGGCTGGCGCTTTTCATGTGGGATTGTTCAGCATAGTCGCTGTCATTCTGCACTCTTTTTGTTCTTGGCACGGCTTTGCTTTTCCCCTCAGGTCAGAGCTGGAGTCCTTACTGTTCTCCGCCTATTCACAGTTCACTTTGCCGTGGCGTCTATTCACAGGATCTGTAATTTAAAATGAAAACACTTAAGAATAGCTTATGGCTCACCCAGGCCCCTCTGTAGTGTCACATGAAAACAATTGGCATTTTTTTAGGGTTCCCCAGCAGAATTATCAATTAATTAGCTCTTTTTCTTGTTTTCAATGATTACAGTTTCTGGAAAATAACGTCAAAGTAAAAGGATAAAAGAAATGGTAGTTATTAAAAGAGCCAAATGTAAAAGTTTAT